>CM070832.1:17655991-18890991 GCA_036326025.1 Chrosomus eos
AGCAGCAATCAGGGCTTTGAACCGGTTCAATGAACGAAAACAAGCGAACGAAATTGACAGGAACATAACCAGAAATGGAAACAAAATCAAATGTAATCGTTCAGAAAAGACATGCTTATTTGAAATGGCCATTAACCAGTTAATGGCGTTATTTTATCGTTCCGTAAAATATTTTAATTTGCCAGACAACCAATCACGAATTCAAAAAAGTACAGACTGTGCAAATGTGATATTGACGCACGCATAGCCTATCCAACGTGAGTGAAATGCCTGCGGTCAGCTGTCAATCATAGGTAAGTCGCAAAGGCAATGCGCTGGCGTTAGTTTTCCCAAGGATATAACCCACTGTACACTCACCTAAAGGATTATTAGGAACACCATACTAATACTGTGTTTGACCCCCTTTCGCCTTCAGAACTGCCTTAATTCTATGTGCCATTGATTCAACAAGGTGCTGAAAGCATTCTTTAGAAATGTTGGCCCATATTGATAGGATAGCATCTTGCAGTTGATGGAGATTTGTGGGATGCACATCCAGGGCACGAAGCTCCCGTTCCACCACATCCCAAAGATGCTCTATTGGGTTGAGATCTGGTGACTGTGGGGCCCTTTTAGTACAGTGAACTCATTGTCATGTTCAAGAAACCAATTTGAAATGATTCGAGCTTTGTGACATGGTGCATTATCCTGCTGGAAGTAGCCATCAGAGGATGGGTACATGGTGGCCATAAGGGGATGGACATGGTCAGAAACAATGCTCAGGTAGGCCGTGGCATTTAAACGATGCCAATTGGCACTAAGGGGCCTAAAGTGTGCCAAGAAAACATCCCACCCACCATTACACCACAACCACCAGCCTGCACAGTGGCAACAAGGCATGATGGATCCATGTTCTCATTCTGTTTACGCCAAATTCTGACTCTACCATCTGAATGTCTCAACAGAAATCGAGACTTCAGACCAGGCAACATTTTTCCAGTCTTGTAATTTTCACAATTGTAACCTCTTTTTCCTATTTGTAGTGGAGATCAGTGGTACCCGGTGGGGTCTTCTGCTGTTGTAGCCCATCCGCCTCAAGGTTGTGTGTGTTGTGGCTTCACAAATGCTTTGCTGCATACCTCGGTTGTAACGAGTGGTTAGGGATGGGCGATATGGCCTAAAATCCATATTGCGATATACATTGCAGCCTCTTGCGATAACGATATATATCGCGATATATAAATTATAATAGAACAATTTCAGAACAGGTTAGATAGACCATAAGGAAAGTCAAACTGCTATGTAGGCTATTTTGTTTAAAAGAAACGTATGTAGTTTTGAGAACATTTATTATGCAAAACTGTAATTATACAACATAATGTTGCAGATCAATAAAATCCAAGTACACTAGCTGCAGCAGAGACTTTAACAAAAAAAAAGCTTAAAAAGCAACTACATTTACTACATTTATGTTAAAATTGCAAACATTTTAAATTAAAGCATACACAATTGACAAAAACAGCTTACCATACCTTTTCTTTTGCATTTAAATCTTTTTTACAAGAAATATTGCGGTCACAAAGAACTTGTTTTTCCACCACAAGAGACAAACATCCATTATTGTCGCGTTGTTGAGGTAACTTAACTGTGTAATTTTCCTTGCTTTAATTACCCCGAGCTTAAAGTTAAAAAGAAAATGATTGAAAAATAGTAGTATAAATGCATTTAAGGAGAGATTACTATATTTTCATATCAATTCGTGTTCATTTTGACCACGAGCCATGCGCTGTCACTTTAATTCAGCACGTGCAGCACAGACTCTGTGCTGAAACGATCTCAACGCATTGCCGCACCGCATCCGCGTGCAGGCCTGTTAACATGGGTACGGAAAAAATACACACCGCATATGCCATATGAACTGCAAACGGAGTATGTGTGAAACAGGTGTTAGCCAGAACTGTTGCCCCTGAAGAGTATAGTTTGCTGCTGTTCGTCGGACGGCTTAAATCCGAACCTAATCCAAATAATGGATGTTGCACCGGTCTTTTTCACCAGCTCCTCCGTTTCGCTTTCAGACGCATGTTTACTCAAGATGACGAATATGATGATGCGTTGCTGCCGGTTGCAGCTCGTGGCTCTAAATTTTTGCGGGAAAATTGCGTCAACATGCAATATCGCGATAGCGCAATAGAATTAAAATCTCTATCGTAGACCAATTTTATATCGTTTATATCGCATATCGTTTATATCGCCCATTACTACGAGTGGTTATTTCAGTCAAAGTTGCTCTTCTATCAGCTTGAATCAGTCGGCCCATTCTCCTCTGACCTCTAGCATCAACAAGGCATTTTCGCCCACAGGACTGCTGCATACTGGATGTTTTTCCCTTTTCACACCATTCTTTGTAAACCCTAGAAATGGTTGTGCGTGAAAATCCCAGTAACTGAGCAGATTGTGAAATACTCAGACCGGCCCGTCTGGCACCAACAACCATGCCACGCTCAAAATTGCTTAAATCACCTTTCTTTCCCATTCTGACATTCAGTTTGGAGTTCAGGAGATTGTCTTGACCAGGATCACACCCCTAAATGCATTGAAGCAACTGCCATGTGATTGGTTGATTAGATAATTGCATTAAGGAGAAATTGAACAGGTGTTCCTAATAATCCTTTAGGTGAGTGAATATGTCACCAACTGTCAAACAATTAGGCCTGCATTTCATTGAAATTGAATAGCAGGCAATATGCAACAGTTTTTTGAAACCAGCGAAAATTGCAGGATAGTGTAGAACATGGATTCACACAACATCAAATCAAATCACGCACTTAAAGCGCTCATGTGAACGGAGAAAACAGAATAAAACTAAATATATAAAACGAATAGATAGGCCTAAACTCGAAATAGGCCATTTACCTTAAATAATTACAGATTAATAAAATGAAAGGAAAAATTTTGCTGAGCTTCAGTTCATGCGACGGGGTCCAAAGTTCACAAAAAGGAAACCGAGACAACAGAAAATTTATCGTGCTTGTTTTCTGTATTTTACAAAAGCTTAACAGTTTTTAATAAGTGTCTTGCTTCTATCCGTACGACCATAAATTGAGTAACATGTTCCTCAGAAGGACAAAAATTCCTGTGATTGCTCCGACGCCTCACGCCGCGCGCACACGTTCTAGCATTGCTAACTTGACATTGCAGCATGTTCATTATCAAAATAAAATAAGTCAACCAAACATAGAAATTTAACTAAACCATGTTCATGCTACAGAGGTAGACCCTCGTTTAGGAACGAGCTCCTCTGTGTTCTGGCTGGTCCTGCTCGAGCCACTCGGTTCTGCCACCCGTCCGTGTCACGATGTTATTCTTTTCTACGTTTCTGCCTACATCCCCATGTCGACGTGTAAGATTGCAGTCACCCAAATAATGAAAAAGTTTTGCCGTAAACAATGTTTTAAGCGACACCACGATATAAACGATAGAGCATAATATGAAACGATAGACTTTTTATATAATGTCCATCCGATATATATCGTCATATCGCACAGCCCTAATCAATATTACAACTTACATTTGCACGTAACAAAAGGCTGCGAATGCACACGCAAACTTAGTCATTAAGGAAGATGTAACTAGTTGTAAAATGGTCCCAAACATAACTCTGTACCCCCACTCCATTTTTCCTCGTGTCTGCTTTACATGTTTCGAACGCGCACAAACCTGCTTAATCGACTATCGTTTTATCGATTAAATGTATTAATTAATCAATCGCTGATTTATCGTTAACATCCCTAGTTTGGAATGACATGAGGGTGAGTGATGACAATTCTTTTTGGGTGAACTAACCCTTTAAATCTTTGAGATGCATTGGCCAAATATCATAAGGACCAGCTGTTGGTGAATTCTTACCAGAGTGCAATGCAGGTCTCCCTTCACTGTGCTGTAGATGAGGACAGACCCAGCAGCAGTGCCCAGAGCCAGCAGATCGGTCTGCTCAACTGCCGACCCGGACTCACATTTCCTCCTCTTCCTCTGTGGAACATCCTTAAGTGCACACACATAAAGAAAAATTATTACCATTAATTACTATTTATTCTGCCTTTCTGTCCAAGAGAAAAATTTTGAAATGTGTTAAATTATTAATAATATTTAAACACTTCCTACTGGACATTATTTACCCAGTCATTTCCATTAAGACGACTTTAAAGTATGTACATAAAAACGTATTTAAAGTATGTACATAAAAGCGTGTTTTGTTACTGGTGACAAACTATGTATTAAGTTTTAATAAGGACTATTTCTTAAGTTTTAAAAAGATATCTAGCTACCAGTAATTGGCTTTTATCTATTATAGTTACTAGGACCCATTTGCACTAGGAAACTGGAGCAGTTATGAATAACCACTTGCACTGTTATAACTAACTATTAATAGCTAATAAATAGTAAACCCACAGGTACAAAGCAAAATTAGAAAACATACTATCAACTTTTATTTACATAGGACAATAAAAGCAACAGTATTTGGCAACTGTGCTGTACAAGATAAATAGCCCATCTAAAAAAACAAGACAGACCACAAAACAAATGATAAAGGGAGTTTACATCGAAAACACTAATCAGAAAATTCAACATTAAAATCAATGACAGTTGTAAGCCTGCGAGTACTAGTAAATTTGTGTTTGATATCTGAATCACAAACAGAAAACTCCAAGTCAAACATTTAATATTTGTTACTAGTAACAATGGAAGAGTTACTTGTCAAAGATGTTTAGGGCCAACTTTCTCCAACACTGGCTAGAATCAAATACTATGACGTCCCGCGTGTTAGTATGACAGAAAGACTGATTTCAGATAGACATTTACATACAGCATCAAAAGAAAGTTAACGAGTGAGGGTTATGCAGTCATATGACCATGTGCTAATTTGCTAAAGTACATTTAAATGCAACACTGATAATTGAAACTACACAAAAATAAGAACACACTAAAAGAGATGTTGACATTTATTTTTTTTAGTTATAAAAAACTATGGAATCATCACTTTAGCCAACTTCAACTTATTAGCCTACGTTATTAGCCACAGACAACCAACAGACGACTATAACCATGTTTACGAGCACCAATGTGCGCATGTAGCTGAACTTCTGGAATCAGTGTAGTGATTTTAAAGGATTTATGTTGAGAATATATGAGTTTAGTGTTGCATCTGCGCGTCTCGCGGCCTGCGTCTGAACATGTGCCACACGCAACATGTGCGCAGCGCACTCCACGAGTGCAGCTCTAAAGCACACAATAAATACATTGTCAAATTTTCAGTGTTCAGTTTTATGATCGTATGCTGGATAAAAACACAGTCAAAGCGACACGAAGACTCTGCAATGATGCACTGCGATATAACAGGCCGCATCCCCCGACTGAACCCCGAACACTGTGCGTTACCTGAACTGCTCGGCACGGTCCCCATGTCACACAGGTACAGGCTGCGCTCAGGTGCGCGGAAGGCACGTATTCCTGTTGTAGAGTTTTGCTCTCGGTATTCCAAATCCGTAGTCTCCCGTCCTGTGCGCAGAGAGCCAGAAACTGTTGTGATTTGGGGCTGAAGGCGCAGGGTAGCGCAGCTCGGCCTCCGTCCGCCGCCATCTTACCAGTCCGCGTGCGTCCGTCTGCTTCACGGGAAACACGTGTGAGAGAAAATTCCAAAACGCACATGCGCAGCTGCACAGGCGCTACGAAAACGCTAATTGGCCCTCCCATAGGGTTCTGTGGGCGTGTCATTGTGTTGAACCAACCACAGACGGACGCGGAAGTTTCATGCTCGAATTTAGTTGAAGTTGAAATTGAGAATTATCTTTGAGTTATCATCAAATCATGCAATTTTCATTTGCTTTCTATAACTGAAATGAATGCGATTTACTACATAGTACCTAAGTTAAGTAGATTTCCTTTTAAATTGTATTTTTATGTATTTACTTACGGTCACAGGAAAACTATATAGAAAAAATAGACATCCAGGCTAATCAAAATTCTCATTCTGTAACATATAATGGAAACGGTTACACATTTTTTTGTGCATGTAATTATTCAAAATAATTATGGGTCATGTTGTGTCTTTATGTATATTTAGAATATCCTATTCTAACATTTATGTGCATTTAACAAATATTCCAATAACGTTTTATTTTAAAAAGCTTAATTTATTTTCTTTAAATATGATACATATACGTTTATAAACGAGTACAGTAATTTGTGTTGCTGCAAAGATTTTTTTTATATATATTACTTGGTAACACTTTACCATAAGGTTTCATTATGTAACATTAGTGAAGTTAACATGAACTAAGAATTAACAATATACGTCTACAGCATTTATTAATCTTAGTTTATGTTAATTTCAACATTTATTAATAGCCTACTTCAAAATCAAATTTGTATTTTTTAGCAGTAGTTAATGTACTGTGAACTAACATAAACAATCAATGACCAGCTGGATTTTTATTAACTAACATTATCAAAGATTAATAAAATGTATCAAATGCATTGCTCATTGCTTGTTAATGCTATAATACATTAACTAATTTAACAAATTTAACTCAGTTAACAAATGAGACCTTATTGTAAAGTGTTACAATTTACTTATTTATTTTGTATAAAGAAATGTATAGTTTCAACAGTAAAAACAGATTTAAACCTAACAGTAGCTAATGTGATTAAGATTTATAATAAAGAAAACATACACATGACATAGGCTATATTATATAGGCTTTAAGAAAATAAAAACCCTCGTAAATAGCTGTATTTTATCTTTTAAAGATATTTATTATAAGGGAAACTGAATCAGGACAATAACCATAGACTGTAACAAATCCGACAAATATGAACAAGTTTAAGAGAAAGAAACCATCTACCGGTGACCTGGTGGTACTGCATCTGTCAGTGACGTCTTTTCCATCATGGCGGCGCCCTTTGAGAATCATGCTGGATTGTTTTTCTTCTAACATAATGGACACCGGATAAGTTGCCATTTACACTAGTATCCTGCCAGTAAATAATTATATAGCGAATTATTTAGGTATTATTACAGGTCGTTTGAAATTATCTATTTACTACAAATTTGTTTGACTTTATTTTTTGACAAAGGTTATTGTGTAGATGTAATTTGTAGTGAATTATATAATGCATGATTTGCGAGTTAGTACGTCTATTCTGATCTGTTTAGAAACGCTCAATAGCTGCTGTGTTTGATGTTTCTGATCTCTGTGTGGTAAGACGAACCAATTAAGCCTTCAAAAGTGTACCATCTTCATCCTTCAAGTCATTCTTTCTTGAGCTCAAAACCATGACAGTTTTATGGCATTTGGGTCTCTCATTCATGACTCGTAAATTTGCCAAAGCCCATGTCATGTGTTTGGACAGACATCATGTGGTTCGCATTAAAACGTTTCTCTGTGGCACGAGGAGCTTTGGAACTGACCCAAATGATTCTGACAAGAGTTCAGATGCACCCGTGTCCACTTTCCCACCGTTCCCTCAAAGAACTTCTTTGTCTGGAAGACGTCGACCTCTGTCCCCACTGGAGAGAGTCAGTCAACTGCTGCCTGAAGACAGTCTGAGTCAAGAGATTTGGGAACTACGGGACACTCGAAACAATGAGGAGGTTGAACATGACACACTGAGTCTGGGGAAGGAGCGAGAAGAGGCTACAAAGGAACCTCAATCTTTTGCTCCACATCATGTGTGTGTTCCTGGGGAAAGGCCAATATGTTTCGGAGAGACTCTACTGGCCGAGTTCAGTCGAAAGAGACGTTTAGAGTTTCGGAAGATGTTCCAGCTAAAAGAGGGCATGAAGCTTCATAGTAACTGGGGATTAATAGCTCATGAGGACATGGAGGGACGTCCTGCTGGAAGCATCATACGCACTTCAATGGGAATCCCGATTCTCATTCGCCGACCCAGCCTGGATGAGTTCACTCTTTTCATGAAGAGAGGGCCAGCTATTGCATACCCTAAAGTAAGAAATTATCGGTATCATAACAGCAGTCAGTCACACATCATTGAATCTGTAATATCTGCACTGTTTGCATACGGGTCAGTGATGATCATGTGACGATTATTAAATCTGGTAGCCTAATGTATTTATTTAAACTTTAGTGACACTGCCGTAATCGGGTTCATTAATGTTAATGTCTATATGTTCATTAAATAATGATGCATTAATTTGATCAATAGTGACAAAGACTTTTAAATTGTTATAAAAAATATTTCATTGTTATAAAAAAAAATAACTTTCTATTCATCAAAGAATCCTGAAAAAATGTATCACAGTTTCCACAAAAATATTAAGCAGCACAAATATTTTAAAAATCGACTTGTTTCTTGAGCATCAAATCATCATATTAGAATGATTTCTGAAGAATCTTGTGACACTGAGGACTGGAGTAATGATACTGAAAATTCAGCTTTGCCATCACAGGAATTTTAAAATTTAAAACAGTTAAAAAAATTAAAAAAGTTATTTTAATTTTAAATTGTAATATTTAATATCATTGTTTACTTTTAAAAAAAAATAAAAATCTTACAGACCCCAAACATTTGAATTTACATGCATTCAAGGTGTAAGGAAAACATGTTAATATTATTACTTTTTACTGCCAATGAAAACAAAAGAGTCTCTCAAATCTCCTCCCTCTGCAGGATGCCAGTGCGATGTTGACAATGATGGATGTGACCGAAGGAGATTGTGTTCTGGAATCAGGCTCTGGATCTGGTGCTATGAGTCTTTTCCTCTCCAGGGCAGGTGTGTGAGTCTTCCTCCATCTTTTAAGTGTTCATTAAAAGCAATGTAATGAGTCGCCTGATTATGAGGGTATTGTAGAAGTAGGTATACTATTGCAGTACAGCATATCACTTACTGTAGGAATTAATTTATGCTTGTGTCATCAGTGGGTTATAAAGGAAGTGTTTTAAGTGTGGAGATAAGAGAGGACCATCACAGAGTTGCTGTATTAAACTACAAGCGTTGGCAGTCCACTTGGAGTCTTCGGCGAGGGAAGGAATGGCCTGATAATGTTCACTTTCACCATGGAGACCTCATATCTGCCGGTCCTCTTCTGGCTGGGCGGGGCTTTAACTCGGTGAGGAGCCTGTGATGTGTTTTATGTTTTTATCATAATATAAGAATCATTTGCTGTCTGTAAATGAAAGACTTCTTGTGTGTTAGGTCGCTCTGGATATGGTTAATCCACATTTGGCCTTACCTGCTGTGGTTCCTCACCTCCATCCTGGATCTGTGTGTGCTGTTTATCAAGCAAAGTAATACAAAATTCTGTTCATACACAAAGCAACAATGTAAACCTTATACGTACACTACATTTAAAATAATGGGGTCAATAAGATTTTTTAAAGTCTCTTATGCTCACCAAGCCTGCATCTTTTATTCAAAGTACAGTAATATTGTGAATTATATTACAATTTAAAAACTTTTTTCAATTTGAATATGTTTTAAAATGTACTTAAGTCCTGTGATGGCAAAGCTTATTTTCAGCATAATTACTCCAGTCTTCAGTCACATGATCCTTCAGAAATCATTCTAATTTGCTGCTCTTATTATATACACGTTAAGTTGTGCCATATATTTTTGTGGAAAACATACTTTTGTATATAGAAAGTTCAAAAGAACAGTATTTATTTTTAACTTTTTTTTTTAATCAATTTAATGCGTCCTTTTTTAATAAAAGTATTAATTTCTTTAAAATAATAATAATAATTGAACAGTAGTGTATAGAATGTATCAATAATATTTTCTTGATTTTGTTGCCAGTATCACACAGGTCATTGATCTGATGGAGGGTCTGCGATGCTCCGCCCTTCCTCTGGTGTGTGAACGCATTGTTGAGGTTCAGTACAGGGATTGGCTTGTTGGTCCGTCACTCAAAAAAGATGGAACATTTAACAAACGAAAAGCTCCACATGAAGAAGATGAATGTGAACCAAGTGGAGACACAGCAGGTTTATCATTTATAACATGGTCTTTCTCGTATCATACAAATCACAGATTCTGCATTGACTTCAAACATCAGCACAAATCATGCTAACCTGTCTGTGTTTAAGGGAATTTGAATCGTCAAAATCCGGTGCCGTTTGGAGATGTCCCGTACATTGCACGTCCTCATCCTGAACAGAATGGTCATTCAGGTGAGTTACAGCTCTCCATATTGTTTAATAGAAATAGTAGTAGTATACCTTCTCTAGGTATTTTCTAAGTGATTGAAATGTACCTGATTTTTAATGTGTTTCTTTTCAGCCTTCCTCATAAAATTACGAAAGATCTTGAAATAGATGTGCACTACTAATGTGCATACAAGAGTACAACAAAGCTGCAGTGTCTCATATATAAGCGTTATCAATAAACTTGTCCAATAAAAGTCTTTTTATTGTACATTTTTCTTTCATGCTCTTGAGTATTTAAGACAGAGTATATTGAATCTAAATATATGCTCAATTCATTTCATAGGTGTTCATTCACATTCATATTTATATCAGGCAAATGTTATACTTGTTACATTAAGACACAGACTCTCTGACAGTTAGTGCACACTACATAAATAGCAAAGTACTTTGTACAACAATAACAAATAAATAAATAGTGATGAGGATTATGATACAGTAAAATACATGTACAAACCTTCACATAGTGAGAGGATTTTCTGAGATATTCTTTAGATCTTATATGAACAATGTACATGACCATTACTCTTTTCACACCAATGCTGTACATTTCTTTTAAGGTCAGTTTAGAGACTGAAATTCTGTTCTGCCCCTTAGGCAGCTGAAGTGCCTCTGATATAGACAACAGGCAAAAATATATCGGTTTAATGTTATGCAATCAAGCTACTCCTCATTGATCCAGTCCATCGAATGATCTTGACACATTTCGCTGACCCCATCACTTCCTGTAAATATGCATAAGAGAAGAAAAGCCAATTGTAAATATTTCTGCCGAGGGATTAGTACAGATCAAATGAAAGAATTTCAGCTGCAGTGGCCAAAGTATGGTAAAACCCATCTGTCATAAAAAGTAGTGGTGCACACCATAAATTTCCTTTACACCACTAGAGGGCGTCACACACTCATTTACCTGCTGTAGTTGTGCAGTTAAAGGTGTGCTGAGCTTTGGTCATCTTACTGGGTCTTCGTGAAGCTTTGGTCTTCGGGGGTTCAGATGAAGAACAAGCCACAGTAGAGGATGGGCGAGGCACAGGAAAAGCAGAGGTCTTGGCACAGAGAGAACAAGGCTCTGGAGAAGCAGAAGGCCCGCGGGGAATGTGGATCCCCTCACAGTTTTGGTACAACCTCTGGGCACCACTGTGATGCTCTGCACGCTCACGCTGCCAGATGAAATGAGATGGCACAATAGCCATCACCTGCAATCATGCATCAAGCACAAAGTGATTTAGAGCTATTTTTCAGAACCAGCGACTTCTAAAATGATTTACAGGTCATGTTTAGTGAGCTCTGTACCTCCTCGCAGCATCGTCTGCTGACAGCAGCTCGGTACTCTATGCGTGCCCACAGTTGGTCTCTTTGCTTTAAGAATCGTGGGAAATTTTTCCTCCAGCTTTTTCCCAGAGCCCATGGGAAGATCTCATATTTGGTCTCCTCCTCATCCTCTTCCATTGTGTTTGCCAGATAGCTAGAGTATGAAAAATTTAACACACAGACTCTAGGAATTCAGGTTGTAACCATAAATAGGACTTTTCTCTCATGCTCATAATTTCATATAGCAGTTCTATTGAAGAACTTTAACGTCGCCAAGCCCAAGTACAACCCTACATACTGTAAATACAGAAAAATGCTAGAGTAAAAACCTGTTAGTTGGTTAACTGGATGTTACCTTACCATTTATCGTAAAAAATTGTAAATGGTTAACCACATATGTAAAAATGTTTTGCTTCTTGAAGTAAAAAATATGAATTGCAGAATTACAAAATAATTTACAGTTAAAAACAGTAAATGACATTCCCAGAAGTCCCTGGCAAAACATTTAGTAAATGTTTTTTGCATTGTTATTTTAAGTGTTAGCCTGACTGTTTTGTCTGACCTGTGCACTATCTAATGAGTTTTGAACAAGTTTTATGGACACTTGCGATGAACTCTGATTCCTCATGTGGCTTTCAATTGTACAACCATTGTTATTATAGTGGTTATCAGTACACTTTAAGGTAAAATGCAGATTTGGATAGTTCAAAATAGGTATATTAACATTCTATAAAATAAAATAAAATGGTGATAGGCCATTTTTTTATGATAAATTTAACAGGATATTTTTTACAGTGTACAGAACATGCACAGAATGATCAACTCACAGGGCAAGGAAGAAGTTCATTCTGTTGTGTTCAGTGATACTGAAACGAGCCCTCCTGAAGTACACAAATGTCATAGCCAACAAATACTATAATAGATAAAGACATACACAACTGGGTTTAAAGACAGCTGAATATATACAATTTTCTAAATTCAACAAGGAGAACAATCTAAACCTCTCAATATTAATAAATACACCAAAATACGTCTTGCTACCTTGTCCGTAAGTTTGCAGCAGCAGTCCATCCACAGAAAGTCCTGTATTAGATCATCATCTGAGCAGACAGCAAACTAAAGCGTTATTATTCTACAGAATTATATACAACGTTAGATCTTGATTTAAATTTTGGATTTAAATTAGTAAAAATTTTGATTTAAAAGTTACCAGTATGACTTAGAGGTTTAATTTAGCTAAGAATGATTCCTGAACCCACCGAACAGTCTGAAGAAGGCGGCCATCTCCTGCCTCTGGATCAGCAGGGTCGGGCCGGTCGTCTTCCTGCGAGGCTGCTGAGATGAAGAGTCCGGCTGGATCCGACACGCTGGGGTCGGCCTCGTTCTCCGCGGGCCTCGCCGGATCTGCAGACCGTGAGTAGGTCCAGATGGGGCGGTTTCGGCCCATGGTCGGCTCAGTTTAATCATGTTTCAATGATTAAATCAGCCGATATTACAGAACTGTCACTGTGTAAATATTATTATAATATGATTAATCGATATTTATTTTAGTATGAATGGCATGCGTATTTCGTTATTAATTGAATTCCTGTTTGTTTATGATCACATACTTTTGTTAAATACAATTTAAAGTAGCGTCTTGAAATCTATAACCTAAAGTTTTTCCATTCCT
This sequence comes from Chrosomus eos, assembly GCA_036326025.1. Lineage (NCBI taxonomy): Eukaryota > Metazoa > Chordata > Actinopteri > Cypriniformes > Leuciscidae > Chrosomus > Chrosomus eos. Next base: position 17,669,175 of record CM070832.1, read on the forward strand.
ATCAGACTAAGATATAAATCCAATTGTTTATATGTTAAATGTTATGTGGTTATTATGATTTTATATAAGCGAGTTTTCAATTGTAAACCAGATTTACCTCAGTTTAAAAAACCGCGACTCAGTAATGGCACGCGCATGGTGCCAGTGCCACGCGCTCTCGTGTATGTGTTTAGATAGACTACTGGAATAGGTCAGATTTAATTTTTGCTGTTGTGTTTAGCAATAATAATATTTTTTTTCTAAATGTGAATTAAAACAAAATCAACATTTAATAAATATTTCGAAATGGAAGACACGCTATTCGCGCGAGCGCGCACGTGCACCTGCTCTTCCTTGGGCAGCGCGGGAATCGTGTCAGCAGTCACATGGTCAAATATTCTTCAATCAGAGGTCAGAACACTTACACGGATATATAAAAGATCAAGTTGGGAATATTTTGGAATGGCTTTATTTGCATTTAAAAACTTGCACATATATTTATTTATTTTAAAGTGAAATAGTTTTGAAATGACTAAATACAACAAAGATCTAATTCAAGTGATTAGTGAACAAAATATCCAAAGTTTATTGCATCTTTGCTATCAGATTTTGGTTATGATGGTGTATACAGTGAATAATCCACAACATATTTTTAGAAGAGCAGCCTAACACTACAATTCCTGTATTTCATAGAACATGCTTAGGAAATTAGAGCACAGTCCAATAACTCAAACAGACCACAGGCTGATTTATTCAGATAATTAAAAATGACCATGTTCATTAAGTCAGATCAATAACATTTATTTACACATACTCAAATGCTGACAGGTTTGTTCGCTATTACCAGGAAACAGTAGGTGAAATACCAGGAATTGGTATTTATATGCATATTTCTTGCAGATGTGTTCGAGGACTTTCATTGCTTTGCAAACAGCCTTTATTTCCTAAAGCAAAAACACATTTCATTAAAGGTTGGGCAGGTATTTAAGCAAAATATCTGTGATCAATTTAGGTCGAAGTATTAATTTACCTTTTTAATCTCATGGAGAATTATCCCCTTGATCTCATGAATTGACTTCTTGCAAACCCAGCACGTAATGACATTCATATCAGACTTCAAGGAAAAATTGTTTGAACATTAGTAACTTTATATCTGTTTTGTTTTTTTGTATTGCATTACATAGTACGTAAGTTTACCTCAATGCTTAATTCATGACTGTTGTTGTCGTCTTCGGGAAAGTTCAGTTCATTTCTCTCCAGCATGCTCTTCCAATGTGCTTTGTTAGTGTTGCTACACTCAACAAGAACTGAGCCACAACAACATTTATGTGCAGAATTTAATTAATATGATTGTAAAAATTGAGTAAAAGCAAATGTGAGGTTATGAAAAGAGCCACAGTAGAAGTTAAATTCATATAGTCCTTCAGTCTCACCTGAGCACATGATAAGCAGTCCCAAATGAATAACAGGTGACATGATTCTTCAAATCCTCTCCTTAGAAAAGAGCTGTTGGCTTCTACACGTCTGGGTGATTTTCAGTTGAAGGGAACTTCTGACACTCTATCTTTTCTGTGTTTGTCATGTGCTCCTCTTTTCTCACAGTTATGTGTATAACGTTGAAGATAATAAATGTCTATGCAAGTCTTTTGAAGTGCTGATGTTCAGGGCACCAAAACCACAGTGGACCAAAGTGTCAAGTTTTAATGGAGCTTCTGTCAGCATTTTCTATCACTGTATGTCTGTTCAGTTTATCACCTAACCATCAGTAATATCAATGCAGATGTGCAGATTAAATGATACATAACACTATAGGTAAAACAGTGTAAATAGCTAACCATCAGCATTATTAGATTATTACTAATTGAGTTTCAGATGTGAACTTATGTGCTTCCTAAACAAAACAAATGAATCAACTCACTGCTTTTGCATTTAAACATTTATTAATGCTTTTGACAAAACAATGGAAACATTCTCTAAACAGCTGAAATTTGATTGTTTTGATTGACTTGTTAGTTAAGGATTAATCAATCTTTTACTTTACACATTTTGTACTTAATACAGGATTTTTGAGGACTTCCTGGGAAATATCCTTTGATGACCTTATTTTTCAGTATTCTGGCAAGTTGTCTACATTGTCTCCAGAAAAATAGGTTGGGACTGCATACAGAATTTATTTTCTAAGATAGAAAAAAAAAATATTATTTAAAAAAAAAAGTAAACTGACAGCAATGTAAGACACACAAATACATTTCTTCACATTTTCTGTGAATAGTTTCTTAAACAAAGTATAATAACAGAGCTGTAGCCATAATATGGCTAATAATATCAAGATATATCCCATGAAGGGCTTAGCAAATCACATTTATAAACATTATTTTATCTTCCTTTTTAAATGAAAATATGAGTTTAAATTCAAATATTGTGTTTTCAACAAACAAACAAAAATTGAAAAACATTCAGGAATAAAAGTAATATTTACCTTGTCAATTACAGCGTTTATAATGGGTATATATTTCTTTATCATTTCCAAACATATACAACATTTTATGGCCATCTAGGAAGAGAAATAATATAATATGGGATGGTATTCAAGAGAATCCTTAATAGAATACATGTATACTCCACACTAATGTGCTCCGAACTTAACCACAGGATTATTTTGTACATATTTTTTACTTTCATTTAAGCGTAAGAGATGACAACATTTTTACATATATCCATTTCATTACCTTGGAATTACACAGATCTTCCTTGTTGTCATAGAAGGTGATTGTCTGTACCGTCTCACGACTGGCCTCGTATGAAGAACTTTCAGCAGCAGCTGCACAAAATATAATGCCATATATAACTACATTATGATCTTACAAAATGCGATTCTGGTTTAACATTCCACTGAAGTTAATCAGATCAAAAAAATGAGTCAAAGCAGTACTAAAACATTACCAATATCTTACCAAAGAGAATCACGAAGGATCCGATGATACAGGCTAGATACATTGTTTATAAGAGCACTCTAACCCCGTTTTTTCTTGTTTTTGCGGATATGAGCACAGACAAAGCTGCTGAATGTAAGTGTTAAGCAAAGTAAGTTGAACCCTCCTCTAACCCTGGACGTAACAAAAGTATTCAGTTGCTACTTGTTGCTGATCTCTATTGAATTAATCTGTTTGCAAGTCAATTTCTGTGTTAAACCTCATGGGTCTGTAACCGCAGTCCTGATAGTTCAATGTTATTTCCAATGTCAGAAACTTCAACAATGTTCAAAGTGTGTTTTACATTCGCGTCCTATACACCCAAAAGTTCTATGCACTATTTTTTTTAAAGCTTAACTGGTCACCATTTACATTCATTGAATAGAAAAGAGCAGTGTTCAGATCCTGACTAACATCTCATATAGTAAATGTCAGAATTTTCAACTAAATTGACTACATTTTAAACAGCAGGGTCTATAGGGTTGATAAAGCATTATAAATTCCAATGTCCAGTTACCTATATCATAACTTTAGTCAAATCAAGCCTTTAGCACTTTTTACAATACAGATTGTATCAAAGCAGCTTCACAGTGATAACATGAAAATATAACAAAGTTTGTTTCTAGAAGAAAATTGCTCATCGTCTACCTGAAGCAAGGCAGATCAATAATATTGTTGAATATTAAATGTCCCCAACTAAAGCCAAAAGCCAAGGCAACAGTGGAAACTCCATCAGGTGACAGAATAGAGAGAAAAAGGTCCACCATCTGATCTGGATACGGCCCGGATCCAGCTGACTTCAGTAAACCTTGGAATAAATGGAAAGACTAACATTAGCGTAGATGCCATTCTTCTTATGATGTAACAAGTACATCGGGTGTTATAGGAAGTGTCCCCGGTTCCGGCTGACCTAATCTATGATTTGAATAGTAGAAATGTATAATGTTCTGTGTGAATGCCAAGTAAAAGAGATATGTTTTTAGTCTAGATTTAAACTGACAGTGTGTCTGCTTCCCAGACAATGTTAGGGAGACTGTTCCAAAGTTTAGGTGCTAAATAGGAAAATGATCTACCGCCTGCAGTTGATTTTGATATTAGGTATTATCAACTGGCCAGAATTTTGAGATCGCAATCAAGTACTGGGGAGCTAAACCATTTAGTGCTTTGTAAGTAGTCAGCAATATTTTAAAATGTATACAATGTTTAAGTAGCCAATGCAGTGTTGACAGAACGGGGCTAATAGGGTCATTCTTCCTTGTTCTAGTAACTCGAGCTGCTGCGTTTTGGACCAGCTGTAATTTGTTTATTAAGCGTGCAGGGCAACTACCCATAAGAGCATTTAAAATAATCTAGCATTGCGGTCATGAACGCATGAACAAACTGTTCCGCATTTTTCATTGAAAGCATGTGTCATAATTTAGATATATTTTTAAGATGGAAGAAACATAGCTTTCAAGTGAAAGATTATTATCAAAGAGCACACCCAGGTTCCTAACCGACGGCGAAGACTTGACAGAGCAGCCATCAATTGTTAGACAGTATTAGTTATTATGTGAAGTAGTTTTTGATACAATAATTAGAATCTTTTTTTTTTCAGAATTAAGTAGTAGGAAATTGCGTGTCATTCAAAATTTTCTATCATGCATTCCGTTAATAGGCTATATGCACGCATAACTTCCACCTTTGACGCAAGGCTGCTCTTCAGTTTCCGGTTGGGGAGATTTAAAGCGGAGGAAAACGGGATCTTCCAAATTTTATGTCCTCCCATCTTTGAAACTAAACTTTCATACGTTTAGATTTCATGTTATATCTCTCTCTCTCTCTCTCTCTCTCTCTCTCTCTCTCTCTCTCTCTCTCTTATATATATATATATATATATATATAGTTTTTTTTTTTTTAATATAATAAATAAAATAAGCATAAACAAAATGAGGGTTGGCTGTTTTGGCTGTTTTTGTGACTAACGTTCCTTTAGTATACCCAAAGAGTATAGAAGCCAATATAAATTCTCAGTATAGCATAGCACTCTACGATCGGCGGAAGTAATCCAGCATCCTTAGACCTTCACCGGAAATATGTCCGTGCATAGAGCCTGTTCTGTGAATTGGTGCTTTTCGCCATGGGTGCATGTGAAGAAATACAGAGCGAAGTATCATCAGCATAAGTGAAATTAGTATTCACTGTTAATAAATCATGAAACATTATATTAATAAATCAACATTATTTTATTAATAGGAAGGAAGGAAGGAAGGAAGGAAGGAAGGAAGGAAGGAAGGAAGGAAGGGACAGGCCTTGACAAACAGAACACTCACCAAACATCAGTAACAAAGATAGACAAGATACAATGGTAACATGAGGGCTATTTATACACAAGGACTAATCACTAAACAAGGTACACCTGTGAACAAGCAAGACCATGGCATGAACCAATAAGAACACAGGACACATGACCAGAACAACCAATCAGAACATGACACATAAAGGAGAAGCACAAGACATGGGGCACGTTCAAGATCACAACGGTGCGCAACGTTTTGCTATGGTTTCCGGGTTGAACGTCATGTTTCCTGGAAACGGCGTGCAACGGGGTGTGAGATGCATTTTCTCTTGTTTGGTGGGCGTGTCAGAGCTGCAGTCCAATCAGCGGCAACATGTGTATAAAGCATGTGGTATTAAAGTGAACTGCACAATGGAAGTAATTTACAAATGTGTTCGATACGCAACAACTGAGGATATTAGAAGACATGTTTGTCGTAAGTATTATTGTAAAAATATAGGATATCAACATCATGATGTAGTTGTTTATATTTTTAGCTTCATTGCAAGTGTATGACATTTGGTATGGAAATAAACAATGCATGTAAAGTGCTTTTCCTAAAAATGAGAAAGAAAATACAGGGTATTAATAAAACAGTATGAACAACAAATAAAGTCAGTATGTGAGGCTAAATAGATGTGTTTTAGTCTTTATTAGGTAATATGTGCTTCCATTTCAGTTTCCACAAATGCCTTCACTCGATTGGGATGTTCTCTTGTGTTCTGGGCGGCAAGTGCAGTAACTGTAACATCGGGGATATTTTTGTAGTATTAAACACATATTTATACCGTCTTCATCAGGCTCCGAAAATTTTTCACAAAGAACACAAAAGCCTTCTCAGCTGCCGTAGTTAGTTGCAACTCTTGCGTCAGCACAACAGTGCGTTCAACGCGTCACCGTTTCTGTTTAAAAAAAAGTTCTGCAACGTTTTGTCGGCGCTGAACGCAGCCCAGCCCAACGCAGCTGCGTTCAGCCAGAGACAATTTATATAAGAGACATGCCACTTCCTCTATCCTCAATAGAACTATATAGCGAAAACCTGTAACGCCAAAGATGGCGGTTGTATGCACATGTCCCGCCCCTCCCGCTGGACAGCCAATCGTCTGCTTTTAACAGTCAAGCCGGGAAACATTTGAGCCTATCGTCTGGTTCCTCTGACGCATGCGCACAGTTGAGGTTTGCGACAGCGGAGAATACGTTACTGTTTGAAAAGCCGGCAGATTTGATATGTACTGTATGTGTGTGTTGTGTAAATATCAGACATCCCAAGTCTCCCGCATATTGATACACGAGACATTGATACTCCCGCATACAGGAACACGAGACCGGAACGCGAACACCAACACCAACACGGGGAACATCAAACAACGATCTGACAAGGATGAACAAACAGTGGTGAGTATATATAGAGTGGTGAGATTGATTACAGCTGGTGATGCAATGATGATCGGCTGGAGTGGATCAGGTAATGACATACATTCACGCCCACTACACACGTGCATTCGTACAACAACATAAACACAAGACTAGAAGGAACCAGAGCACATGTCTACCGTGACAGTACCCCTCCACCTAAGAACGCCTCCTGGCGTTCCCAGGCTCCCCTACCTGTCGATTGTAATCATCGATAAGGGAGTGATCCAGGATGTCTCTAGCAGGCACCCAACTTCTCTCCTCCGGACTGTAACCTTCCCAGTCCACCAAGTACTGAAATCCGCGTCCCCTCCGCCTAGAGTTCAGAATACGATTGACCGAATATGTGGTCTCCCCATCTACGAGTCGCGGCGGGGGAGGAACCGGGGCGGGCGGATTAATGTGAGAATGAAATACAGGTTTGATCTTTGATACATGAAAGGCGGGATGAATCCTCCTGTACGCTGGAGGTAACTTGAGGCGGACTGCCACCGGACTAATGATTTTGGTGACAGGGAACGGGCCTATGAATTTGGGTGCAAGCTTATTAGATACGGAGCGAAGAGGAATATTCTTAGTAGAAAGCCACACTTTTTGACCAACGACGTATACGGGAGGCTTTGACCTGTGGCGATCGGCCTTGGCGCGCGCCCCCACCTGGAGTAAAGTCTCACGGGCTCTAGTCCAAGTGCGGTGAAACCTCTGAACAAACGCATGAGCGGAGGGGACCGCAACCTCGGATTCCAGACTAGGAAAAATTGGTGGCTGGTAACCTACACTACACTCAAACGGAGATAGGCCCGTGGCCGACACTGGTAACGTGTTGTGTGCGTACTTCACCATAGACAGTTGTTGACTCCATGAGGAAGGATTCTTGGAGACCAAACATCGCAACACTCTCTCCAAATCCTGGTTGGCTCTCTTGGTTTGGCCATTGCTCTGGGGATGAAACCCTGAGGACAGACTAACCGTCGCCCCCAGTAAAGTACAAAACTCTCGCCAAAATTTGGACACGAACTGGGGTCCCCTGTCGGAGACCACGTCTATCGGGAGGCCATGTAAGCGAAAGACGTGATCTACGATCGTTAGCGCTGTCTCCTTAGCTGAGGGTAATTTGGGTAAGGGAATAAAATGGGCCGCCTTCGAGAACCGGTCCACCACAGTCAAAACTACTGTGTTACCCTGGGAGGGTGGGAGGGCGGTAATGAAATCTAGAGCGATATGGGACCAAGGTCTCGAAGGGACCGGCAGCGGTTGAAGTAACCCGTCCGGAGGTCGATTGGAAGTCTTACCAGTGGCACAAACCGAGCAAGCCAAAACAAAACTGTGAATGTCGCGAGCCATAAGTGGCCACCAGAATCGTTGCTTGACTAAGAAACTAGTTCGATTGACTCCTGGATGGCAAGCCACGTTGGAGTCATGACCCCACTGGATAACGTCGGACCGAAGTCCCTCTGGCACAAATAAGCGATTCGGTGGGCAACCGGGGGGAGGCGTTACCCCTTCCAAGGCCTTCTTGACCCTCGATTCCCATGTGAGTGTTGAAACAAATAACGTCTCGGGTAAAATACACTCGGGAGTAGACGGGCGTTCGGAAAAATCAAATATGCAAGATAATGAGTCGGGTTTGATGTTCTTGGAACCCGGACGATATGAAAGCGAAAAATCAAATAGACCGAAAAGAAGTGCCCACCGAGCCTGCCTGGAGTTCAATCTTTTAGCAGTTCTAATGTATTCTAGGTTATTGTGGTCGGTCCAGACGATAAAGGGTACCCCTGACCCCTCTAACCAGTGGCGCCATTCCTCCAACGCTAGCTTGACTGCCAACAACTCTCTGTTACCAATGTTGTAATTACGTTCGGCTGGCGATAAACGATGAGACAAAAACGCGCAAGGATGCATCTTGTCGTCTACCGGAGAGCGTTGGGACAACACTGCACCTACTCCCACCTCTGATGCGTCGACCTCCACCACGAACTGACGTGAGGAATCAGGGGCGGTGAGGATGGGGGCTGAAACAAAGCGGCCTTACAGTTTAGAGAACACAGCTTCCGCTGTGTCTGACCACCTGAACGTAGTTCTGGGGGAGGTCAAGGCAGTCAGAGGTGCGACTAGTTGGCTGAAGTTGCGAATAAAACGCCAGTAAAAATTAGCGAACCCCAGAAACCTCTGCAGGGCCTTGTGGGAATCTTGGCTTGGCTAATCCACCACAGCCTTAATCTTCTCAGGGTCCATCCGCACTCCTTCAGACGACACGATGTATCCTAGAAAAGGGACAGACTGTGCATGAAAATCGCATTTCTCCGCCTTGACAAAAAGCCCATTCTCTAGCAACCTCTGAAGCACTCGTCGGACGTGTTGCACATGTTCCTGGAGAGAAGACGAAAAAATCAGTATGTCGTCCAGGTAGACATATATGAACTGATCGATCATATCTCGCAACACGTCATTGACCAGTGCCTGGAAAACTGCTGGGGAGTTGGACAGCCCGAACGGCATAACCAAATATTCAAAGTGTCCCCTGCGGGTGTTAAACGCAGTTTTCCACTCATCCCCCTCCCTAATGCGAACCAAATGATAAGCGTTACGCAAATCCAGTTTTGTGAAGACGGACGCTCCCTGCAACCTCTCGAAAGCTGAAGACATCAACGGCAAAGGATAAGTATTCTTTACCGTGATGTTGTTCAACCCTCGGTAATCAATGCAAGGTCGCAGAGAACCGTCCTTCTTCCCCACAAAAAAGAATCCCGCCCCCGCTGGAGAAGAGGAAGGGCGGATGAACTTGGTTGCTAGAGAATCAGAAATATATTTCTCCATAGCCTCCCTCTCTGGAACCGAAAGTGAATATAACTTGCCTTTAGGCGGAGACTTACCTGGCAGTAACTCTATAGCACAGTCATAGGGACGATGCGGAGGAAGAGAAGCAGCACGAGACTTACTGAACACCTCCTTCAGGTCCAGATACTCCGCGGGCACGTTAGACAAATCCCCTGCTTCCTCCTGAAACACAGAAACAGGTACAGACGAACAGGCAGACACGAGACAAGACTTATGACATTCCTTGCTCCACTACAGCACAGATTTCTGATGCCAGTAAACTCTGGGGTTGTGTCGGATGAGCCAAGGGTGTCCAAGGACGACGGGTGCAAGGGGTGAGTCCAGGATATAGAATGAAATAGTCTCAGAATGGTTGCCGGAGGTGATGAGGGTGATGTCAACAGTGGTGAAGGAGATGGTGGGTAGTTCTTGGCCATTAAGTGCGTGCACTGCTATCCTGTGTGTGAGGGGCTGGAGGGGAATCTGAAATTTATGTGCAAAAGTGTAGTCCATGAAGTTACCTTCAGCCCCGGAGTCCAAAAGTGCTTGACAGTCGTGTTGGTGGACTGACCATCTTAGTCTTACCGGGAGAAGAGTGGAGGTAGATGTAGACGTGGATGAGGTCTTCCTGGCGGAGATCCCACCCGATAGTAGCCTCATGTTTACTATCGGGCTTGGCCTTTAACCGGGCAGTTGTATGCGTAGTGTCCCGCTCCTCCACAATAGAGGCAGAGGCCCTGGGACCTCCGCCTCTCCCTCTCCTCCCGGGAAAGCCGAGCTCGACCTACCTGCATGGGTTCGTGATCGTAGACTGGGCTGACCACGTCCCTGCCGTTGGATCTCGGACCGTCGTTACCACTGAACATGTGGGTGGATGGGGCTCGACGTTCGACCCGTGATAATCGAGCATCCACTCGCAGGGCTAAATCGATCAGTCCGTTCAGTGTGGTGGGGAGATCCAGGGCGTAGATCTCCTTCTGGACGTGGTCAGCCAACCCATGCAGGAACATGTCCCACTGCGCCTCCTCGTTCCAGCCACACTCCGCCGCCAAGGTCCGGAACTCGATCGAGAAGTCGGAAACTGATCTCTCTCCTTGGCGTAATTCCGGTAGTGCTCTGGCCGCCTCTCTTCCAGATACTGCCCGATCAAAAACCTGCTTCATCTCGGCGGAGAGGGTCTGGAACGAGGCGCAGCATGGGTTTTGGTTCTCCCACACCGCCGTTCCCCATAGCGCCGCATTCCCAGTCAGCAGGGTTAAGACGAAGGCCACCTTGGCTTGTTCTGTGTTGAACGTGCGGGGTTGCAATGCGAAGTGCATTGAGCAGCGGGTCAGGAACGCTCTGCAATGAGACGGTTCACCCGAATAGGCCTCTGGGACTGGTAGGCGGGGCTCCGACTGGGAAGGGTTCACTGGTGGTGTGGGGAGAACGGCGGGTGTGGGCGGCGCAGTGGGTGCACGTAGGCGCTGGATCTGCTGGGTGAGCTCGGACACCTGCGTCACCAAGGCTTGTACTACGCGACCCGTGTCGCTTATCTCTTTTTCTTGTGAATCCATTCTCCGAATACTGTGGTGTATAAAATCCTCCAAGGATGCTGGGGACGAACTCGCTGCTTCCATACCCTGGTCAGATCGTTCTGTCATAATGTCACTGGATGAAAGACAGGAAGCAAATGCGAGTGAATGTCTTTTTAATGAAGAAAACAGGTGAAGCACAAGTACAGCCGATGTTGATGGGTGACGCAGGGACTTCGATGGTCAAGTCAAGTGAAGCGGTGAGACGAAGTGAAGACAGTGAAGAAACACGTAATCCACACGACGAGGGGGAGACACGTAATCCACACAATGACGAGGAACAGCAGGAATCAAGGCAGGAACACGAGACCGGAACGCGAACACCAACACCAACACGGGGAACATCAAACAGCGATCTGACAAGGATGAACAAACAGTGGTGAGTATATATAGAGTGGTGAGATTGATTACAGCTGGTGATGCAATGATGATCAGCTGGAGTGGATCAGGTAATGACATACATTCACGCCCACTACACACGTGCATTCGTACAACAACATAAACACAAGACTAGAAGGAACCAGAGCACATGTCTACCGTGACAGATCCAACATTTGCCTCGCATTTCAGGATGAAAAGACAAACATTTCAAGTGAAGAATAATCCACTTCTTACCTCCGAGACTGTGTTATGATCTATATAACCATATTATTCTTATTGTGAGTATTAGGCTTATCATTGCTAAAACTGTTGATATACTATATTTTTACCATAAAACTCTTAAGACAAACATGTCTTCTATCTTCAATTGTTTATACCGAGCTGCAGCGGACACATTTGTAAACGACTTTACTTGGACCCATTGTGCTAACTGTCTCTGTAATACCGCGTGGTTTATATACATGTTGCTGCTAATTGGGCTGACATTTTTGACACACTCACCAAACAAGAGGAAACTTATCTCAAACCCTGTTGCACACCGTTTCCAGGAAACATGTCGTTCAACCCGGAAACTGTAGCAAAACGTTGCACACTGGTTTGAGCTTGAACCTGCCCCACCTCAGAGATCCACTCGCTGACGATCACACACATTGACGTGATTGGTTAAAGGGTAGTTTGTGACGTCAGAAACACCAGCGATTTCAAACCACGTTTTTGAGACTGTCTTTGGTTCACTGCAGTTTTAAGAAGAAAATACTCAGTATAATGATGTTGACTTGTGCATTTGCACATGTTTTTTCGTAATGCATATTAAAAACACCACTAAACAACATTAAAAGCTTGATTTTCACCACAGGGGGACTTTAAACACTTCACACACTATTCATCGTAACATATTATTCATTAACTCATAACTTGTACAGTCTAAGGTCATACATTTGATCTTCATTTGTTGTGGTGTGTATTATTTATTTATTTATTTTACAAATGGTAAATTTACAAATTCTGTATTTTACAAATCATGTACTAATACATTGTTCATGTTTTTGCAGTACCCAATCTAAAGTTGAAACTATTAATCATTTGTAAATGTTTATAGTGTGTTTACTATTAATGATTTAGGACCTTTATGTGCATTGGACTTTTAGCTGTATCAATGTTTGTGTAAAGGGCGGTTGGTTAAGTTTAGCCAAATGATTGTGACAGACATAACTGTAATGTACACTGTAAAACACCACATAATTGTAATATATGTGCAAAACATGTTTTTTTGCCTTAACAGATGGTACTATATCCTTAAACAAGATATTCCTTAAATCTTACATCAGCAGGAGAAAACAAATACATTTTAAAGAAAATACCTGTTCATTTATCAAAACGGTTTAATATAAACTGTTTAAACAGTGTTCCCTTACAGTAATCAAACTGACCCCTGTACACTGTTGACCCCTTAACCAACCCTTAAACCTACCCGTACCACCAAACCTGTTCCTAACCTTACCCGTATAACACCTCAATAGCTGCAAGAGTATTTTGCAATAGAACACAATAAGTACTAACAATTGATTGATTTATTAATTTATTTATTTATTGACGTAAGTACATAGATAAGACACGGAATATAAAATGGGACCAGTCATTCTTATATTGTTCAATTTTTTTGTTGAACATCTGGATCTTTTATGACATATGTATGCAAGTACATGAAATAATGATCTGTTAATCAATCAACATGTAATGTTTAATAAGTTAATTAAAAAAACAAGCATAAGGCCTATCTCATATTTCTAGCTGGGAATGTTAACTAATGATCCATTAAGCATTATATAATGTTTGTTAATGATATATTAATGAAAGTTATTATAAAGTGTTACCATATCTGAGCAATAACATTTATTTACACATACTCAAATGCTGACAGGTTTGTTCGCTATTACCAGGAAACAGTAGATGAAATATCAGGAATTGATATTTATGTGCGTATTCGTCACAGATGTGTTCCAGGACTTTCATTCCTTTGCAAACAGCCTTTATTTCCTAAAATAAAAACACATTTAATTAAAGGTTGGGCAGGTATTTAAGCAAAATATCTGTGATCAATTTAGGTGGAAGAAAGTATTAGTTTACCTTTTTAATCTCATGGAGAATTATCCCTTGATCTCATGAATTGACTTCTTGCAAACCCAGCACGTAATGACATTCATATCAGACTTCAAGGAAGAAATGTTTGGTCATTAGTAACTTTATATTTGTTTTATTGTATTGCATTACATAGTACGTCAGTTTACCTCAATGCTTAATTCATGACTGTTGTTGTCGTCTTCGGGAAAGTTCAGTTCATTTCTCTCCAGCATGCTCTTCCAGTGTGCTTTGTTAGTGTTGCTACACTCAACAAGAACTGTGCCACAACAACATTTATGTGCAAAATTTAATGAATATGATTGTAAAAATTGAGTAAAAGCAAATGTGAGATAATGAAAAGAGCCACAGTAGAAGTTAAATTCATATAGTCCTTCAGTCTCACCTGAGCACATGATAAGCAGTCCAAATGAATAACAGGTGACATGATTCTTCAAATCCTCTCCTTAGAAAAGAGCTGTTGGCTTCTACACGTCTGGGTGATTTTCAGTTGAAGGGAACTTCTGACACTCTATCTTTTCTGTGTTTGTCATGTGCTCCTCTTTTCTCACAGTTATTTGTATAACGTTGAAGATAATAAATGTCTATGCAAGTCTTTTGAAGTGCTGATGTTCAGGGCACCAAAACCACAGTGGACCAAAGTGTCAAGTTTTAATGGAGCTCCTGTCAGCATTTTCTATCACTGTATGTCTGTTCAGTTTATCACCGAACCATCAGTAATATCAAAGCAAATGTGTAGATTAAATGGTACATAACACTATAGGTAAAATAGTGTAAATAGCTAAATAACCATCAGCATTATTAGATTATTACTTTTGAGTTTCAGATGTGAATTCATGTGCTTGCTGTATTTAAAAAACCAAATGAAGCATCAACTCACTGCTTTTGCATTTAAAACATTTATTAATGCTTTTGACAAAACAAAGGAAACATTTTCTAAACAGCTGATATTTTAATTGTTAGTTAAGGATTAATCAATCCTTTACTTTGCACATTTTGTATGTAAAACAGGACTTAAGAGGATTTACATATACTGTTAAGACCTTAATTTTCAACTCTATGGCAAGTTTAATACATTTTTTTCTGAGAAATGTGTTTGCATTGCACACAGGACGCACGTTCTGAGAGAGAAAACAAAATAAGATGGTTTTAATAAAAAGTAAACTTACATCAGTGTAAGACAATGTAAGACTCACAAATACATTTCTTCACATTTTCTATGAATAGTTTCATAAGTAAAATAAAGTAAATAACAGAGATGTAGCCATAATATGGCTAATAATACCAAGATATATCCAATGAAGGGCTTAGCAAATCACATTTATAAAAATAATTTTATCTTCCTTTTTAAATGAACACGAGTTTAAATTCACAAATAGTGTGTTTTCAACAAACAAACAAAAATTGAAAAACAAGAATTCAGGAATAAAAGTAATATTTACCTTGTCGATTAGAGCGTTTATAATGGGTATATATCTCTTTATCATTTCCAAACATATACAACATTTTATGGCCATCTAGGAAGAGAAATAATTAAGAGATGGTATTCAAGAGAATTCTTGATAGAATACTTTACTTTTACTTTAATTTAATGGTGAGAAATGATAACATTCTTATGTATATATCCATTTCATTACCTTGGCATTACACAGATCTTCCTTGTTGTCATAGAAGGTGATTGTCTGTACCGTCTCACGACTGGCCTCGTATGAAGAACTTTCAGCAGCAGCTGCACAAAATATAATGCCATATATATATGTATATATATATATATACATTATAATCGTAACATTCTGACAAAATGCGATTCTGGATCAACATTGGGTGCAAGGAGTCAAAGCAGTACTAAAACATTATTTCTTACCAAAGAGAATCACAAAGGATCCAACGATACAGGCTAGATACATTGTTTATGAGGACTCTAACCCCGTTTTTTCTTCTTGTTTTTGCGGATATGAGCACAGACAAAGCTGCTGAATAAGTGTTAAGCAAAGTGGAACCCTCCTCTAACCCTGGACCAACCGTTCATTTGTTCTAATGATGTAACAAAAGTATTCAGTTGCTTCTTGCTGATCTCTATTATTAAGTTTACAAGTCAATTTCTATGTTAAACCTCATGGGTCTGGAACCGCCGTCCTGATAGTTCAATGCTAATTACCCAAGGTCAGAAAACTTCAACAGTGTTCAAAGTTTATTCACTTTATTTGTTATTTTTGAGGCTTGACAGCCCTGTGTTTACATTTTCTTTCATTGAATGGAAATTATCAGCATTCAAATCCTGACTAACATAATAAATTACGTCATAATGTTCTACTATTCTACTAAATTGACTACATTTTAAACTATTCCAAAAAACTCTCGGTTGTTAAAGCATCATAAACTCCAATGTCCAGTCACCCGAGTGCAACTGTTTGACTAAAATGGAGCAAACAAAAATTATCTAAGTCTAAAGCACCTTTTGAAAAAATAAATATATAACAGAATTGCTTATTTTAAATTGGTTTGTTAAACTGCATTAATTAATTATGATGTGAATTATCGGTATTATTGGTATTACTGCTTGGTTTGTCTTTTCTAAGGGGAGAGACAACAACTTTAATGAGAAAACAAAAATAAATTAGTATTACTATCAACAGAAAATAACCAGAAAGTCACATGAAAATTATTTGATTTTTATTGTGTAATTTATGTAAAACATACCACAATCTTACACCACAGGATCCGCAAAAAAGCATCTTCAGTACAATAAACATCTATCTATTATATTATATTTTAAAGGGATTAAACATAACTTTTAACTGCATTTGTTGATCTTATCATCTCTGTAATCACATAACCTCATCACTCTGCAGGTGGCTATAGGAGTACCTCCAGGAAAAAAGGTCTTCATTACAGAATTTTTGTATCCGTTGGCTACATAATAGCAGAAGGGACGCATAAGGGCAATCCATTTACCGCATGTTTCATTGATTTTCTGAAAAGCATAAAGGAAAACAGAAACAGACCCTATAGCTGGCAAATATTCAAGTTGATGACAAAAAATGTGTATGCACATTGAAAATACACATGGCAGTGGACTGACATTTAACTAGCAATTTTCTCTCAAATAATAAAAAACAGCTTTGATAATTTTAAAAACAGATTACAATGAAGCTAGTAACACTCAATGTCAATGTATCCCTTCTACAGCCATTGTCACAGTTGTTGCTAGCATAGCTTTATCTTCAAACATGTGCCCCTTGCACTCCCACCAGGGAAGAGTTTGTGCAGTATGATGTCCCGATATCTCCCTGCACGCTGCAAGCAGATCTTTCGAAAACCCTCTATGTATTTGTAACAGACTGTGTTTATCTTCTGTAAAATAACAGGGAAAATTTTACAAAATAGAACTTTATGATTAAACATAAAACAGACTAAGCTAAAAAGCTTATTTTCCTTTTCATTATTAATTAAATGTCCTTGTGTGACACAAGCTGTCCAATGAATAAATTCACATTGAAGTTACTTCTCACTATTCACATAATAATTATTTGATTAAATTGGATAATTACAAATAGCCTTACTCCAGACTAAGTTAAATTTGAGCATTTTCTCAATTATTGTAAAGTTTGTAAATTGCTATTCTGTGCCATCATTATGTGTATTGATTATATGTTACACTGTCATTAGAGCCATTAGAAAAAATTGTTCTGAGACAACTGAACATTACCTTTGAAATCTTTTGATAAACTGCTGTCTTAGCTCGTCTTACAACCTCTTGGCATACGCAACAGAAGATGATGTTCGGCCGCTTTCTCTGCATGCGAGGAATGGGGAATGAGGTCAAAAAAATCAGAATAATGAAAGTCAGTGACATGAACGAGTGAGTCTTATGCAAAGTGGCCGTAGTAATGTAAAAGTTTAAATGATAAAGTGTTGTACATACTGATAAGTCATTTCCATAGCCATCCGTCAAACTGTGTAAGTTTTCAGAATGTGAAGGCACCTCTGGCTCCCACCAAACTGAAAGAGCTTCATTTTCACTCTCTGCTAGGGCTTTCCATTAAAAGAAAATGATAAAAATCATTATTTAATTCACATAAACTGAATGATGATAAAGTCTTGTGATTCCCATAGTAAATAAATCAAATCAAATCAATATTGTCAGGAATATCACAATTTATGTATCTTACCTGAGCAAGAGATCAGAAAAACAAAATAAACTATTGATAACATTGTATCAGATTCAGCTACAGATAGAGCCTTATAAGTCAGCAAAAAGGAAAGTGAGAGGGACTCATTTTCCTTTTTGCTGACTTATAAGGCTCTCACCAGTCTCTCTCTCTCTCTCTCTCTCTCTCTCTCTCTCTCTCTCTCTCTCTCTCTCTCTCTCTCTCTCTCTCTCTCTCTCTCTCTCTCTCTCTCTCTCTCTCTCTCTCTCTCTCTCTCTCTCTCTCTCTCTCTCTCTTGTGCAGAGGCACAACTAATGACATTGTTACAACTAAATACACTGCTGTATAATTTCTAAAATCATGTCATTTGAGTCAGTGCAATGTGATTAGGATGAACATTCTTGCATGTGCAACAGTATTAATATCACACAGAAAATAAAAAGAACATGAGACAACATGCACTTAAAGTAGGAAGTCAATTTAATGTTTATTATTATTATTCTTTTATATAAAATATTTTTTATACATTTTATTTTATTTTTTATTATTATTATTATTATTTATTTTTGTTTTATTTTGACCGAAACTGTGTAAGCAGTTGTTTAAAAACTAAAAAAAAATGTTTACTCATGTCCTGTAAAGCAGCTGACAGAAATGTAAAAAATACCACAACACCACAGTGCTAAACGGTTGCTTTATCTTTTGTTACTTTGTTTGAGAGGCACTATATCTACTGTTTTTCTTTTAGCATACGAATAACACATGAGAAAATGCAGCAGAAGTCCAGTTTATTTGGATTACGCACAATTCATGAAACAATTCACCATTTTCTCAGAACTCAGATCCAAAATGGAGCTGACGTACTTTCTAGCTACTTCGGGATGGCTATCCTGAGATAAAACAGAAAAGCAAATGGAAATATTAGCGTTGCTGCTGTTCATAACATTAAGCATGGATAATCGTGTGCATGATCTGAAATAATTGGAGTGAAAGGTTATGAGATGCATTATGTATGTGAATGCTTGGTTAAAGAGATGCGTCTTTAATCTAGATTTAAACTGGGAGAGTGAGTCTGATTATCAGGAAGGCTATTCCAGAGTTTAGGAGCCAAATGCGAAAACGCTCTCACTCCTTTAGTGGACATAGATAGCATATACCACCAGAAGCCCTGCAGAGAACTCGCACTGTGTCGATGATGCTATTGGGGAACACCCTCCACGTGAACCGGTGTCTGAAAAGCTATCCAATCACGGCGCTCCCAGCGTCAGGGAAGGATCCCCTTCCTCTGAGGGTGAATAATTATCCTCTCCTCTCTTCTTCCTTTCCCCCAGGCGTTTCTTACATCAGACCCGAGGCCTGGACCGATGATGATGTTTTCCAATTAAATGGAATGCTTCTGAAGGTCTGGAGTCGGGCTTGGTAGTGGGCGTGCCCTTTCTAGCTTTTGGGTGGTAGGCCTTCATTTTAAGAATATAATTTAGGCTACCGCTCTACGAGCAGCAGGAAGATCGTGGCAGGTCTTTATTATAAGGTTGTTTAACTTTAGACCTCGGTTCTCTGCTTAGAAAGTATTAATGTTTAATAGGCATTAAATTAGGAATTTTGGGCCCTGAATTTCCTGTTTTTATAGGTAGGCTTGCATACACTATCATAGGCCTCCTCTAGTGATAGAGTTGTTAGCTTTATGTAGTAGGTGGTGCCAATCTTGGTCACCCAGTAAAATGTACAAGTTGGCTTCATCTCATAGAGGAATCTCTAGTGAGGCCACCGTGCAAGTGAGCTTCAAACTGGTTTGTTCAGCGTGAGATGGATTCCTCCCATTTGGGGTTGTCTCCTGAGGCCAACGCTTTGTATAAGCTACCGATAGACCAACCAAGCGTTGGCCCTCATTGGGTCACCTGGATAGCCACCTTGTTTTTGTATAGCAGGTCTCCTCTCACTTCAGAGAGTTGTTTAGAGACTATAGCTTTTGACTTCAGACATAGGATATTCAAGTGCCATCCCCAAGAGGGCTGCCTTAATATCTGGCTTAGGCATGTGTACTAGGAGTTTGTTGGAGACGATCTGCTAGAAGCATTTTCGTCCCGAGCCCCTCAGTATCAGAAACAGAAAGCATGTTTTGTAGCTTAGCTATGTTTCTGTGGTGGAAGAAGCCTATTTTTATAACAAATGAAATATGATTTTTGAAAGACAAGTTGCTCTCTAATATAACACCCAGTTCTTTTACTGTGGAGGATGAAGTAAAAGTACATCCTTCTAAATGCAAGTTGTATTAGATACGTAGATACCACATTTATGATTTTATTGTCCAAAATAGCAGATCTTATGACCTGTAGGTGGCACTGTTCCCAAATTTAGCATGCCCCCTCAGATCATGGTTCTGATGAAGCGTACCAATTTTGGTTTCGATTGATCAAACTTTGGCAGAGATACAGCCTCTGAACAAATTTTGGGTCGACCTCTTTAAGTTTGCGACACCGTAACTATTGAACAAAGATGAATCAAAAAATCTGTGGAGTCATTTCTGTGCGGCTGAGTCCAAATATCATCTAAGCAAATTTTTGTAAGAATTGAATTTTTTTTAATGAGGAGCAGCAACAAAACTGAATACTGTACTATTAAAAATGGCCACTATTGTAATGGGTGGAGTCTTAATGTAAGATATTGATTGTCTTCACCATAATGAGTGGAATCAGATGTACTAAGTTTAATTTTTCTAGATCAAAGGGTTCAAAAGTTATAACCATTTCAATGTTTAATTTTTAAACTGGTGGTGGTGCTATAGAGTTGTTCCTAGAGACTTTTTGGTAAAATTGGTACAATTACTATCCATTACCATCACTACCTAATTCCATAATTTCCCTATGTTCCTTTGATACGGCTGCCATTGACTCCCATTCTGGTAAAAATAATAAGAAAACGAACAGATACAATAGGGGCTATCCCCTTCGGGGCTTGGCCCCTAATAAAACACATAAATGTATCTCTCTCAATCCTCTCTGATGTTTTAAACTTTTACGCAAAGTTATGCTCGCTTTGAGTCACTTTGATTTTATAATTTACTTACACTCTTTACTAATTTCTGGTTAGTTTATTGTTTTAATAGACTATTTAATTAATAATTTTTTATAATTTATTTGTTCAATTATACAGAGTAGCAAAACACAGCGAACACAACTCATTGCAAACTGGAAGATCATCTCCCTGGAATCGCTGGTGGTGTTCAAAACAATGCCATGTTTAGCCATGTTCACATGTGCTGTACAAGCTCCACCTCACACCACCTTTATGTTGTTTTACTTTCATGACACTGGAATATAAATTCTCCAGGGCATCTTTGTTTAAATTGTCTACAAACCAAAAGAACGACAGAGATAGAAGCATGATTGAAATCCCCAGAGGAAGTATTTGGGTTTCTAGAGAGAATATACCAATATAAAAAATAATTTTTACATTATGTGCAGATTACATATTATTCTTGGAGAAGAATATTAACGTACATAAACTAATGTTGCCCTAGTTTTTTGTAGCGTGGTAGTGGTAGTGTTTAAACGTGTGACAATTAGAATAGGGCGACAAGTGTATTTTCACTGTATTCTAAACTTTTCATGATATTAGCAGTAAATTTTCAAAATAGTCTTTGAAATCATGAATGCATTGCATACTAATCTAATTTAATTAATCATGGAATAGCAAGAAGAAGGACATACAGATATTGTCATCAATATTACCATGGCAATGTCGTTTCTCCCTTGTGTTAACTGATTAAAAGGCTCTGGTTCATCAACTGCCATGTCATTTGAATTATTATGTGATAATTTAATAAAGTGATTTTTATTATAATTATGTGATATACGTGTGATATGAAGAGAGAAAGTGAAGGTAATATTGTGAATGCATGAAAGAGATATAATAGACACCAGATCTATAACTGCTGAAACATCTGCTTGCTTTTATTCAGTGCGCATATACTTACTTCACACCACTTTATAAAGAGTACTTATTACAAAAAATAATATAAGACTATACTCTGGCATGAATTGAATGTAAAGTGTTTGAACACTTACATGTAACTGTTATTTTACACATAAATGTTATTTGCAGTTAAATGAAAATGTATTATATTGTACATTTATATAGTATTAAATGCAGTTAGTTGAATTTAAGTGTAAATTTGTTTACCCACTTAATTACATTTTTAAAGAAGCCCAGAGCTGTAGACAAGAAGCCCAGAGCTGAAGACATGAAGCCCAGAGCTGAAGACAAGAAGCCCAGAGGTGAGGACAAGAAGCCCAGAGCTGAAGACAAAAAGCCCAGAGCTGAAGACATGAAGCCCAGAGCTGAAGACAAGAAGCCCAGAGGTGAGGACAAGAAGACCAGAGCTGAAGACAAGAAGCCCAGAGGTGAGGACAAGAAGACCAGAGCTGATGACAAGAAGCCCAGAGCTGAAGACAAGAAGCCCAGAGCTGAAGACAAGAAGCCCAGAGCTGAAGACAAGAAGCCCAGAGCTGAAGACAAGAAGCCCAGAGCTGAAGACAAGAAGCCCAGAGCTGAAGACAAGAAGCCCAGAGGTGAGGACAAGAAGCCCAGAGCTGAAGACAAGAAGCCCAGAGGTGAGGACAAGAAGACCAGAGCTGAAGACAAGAAGCCCAGAGCTGAAGACAAGAAGCCCAGAGGTGAGGACAAGAAGACCAGAGGTGAGGACAAGAAGACCAGAGCTGAAGACAAGAAGCCCAGAGCTGAAGACAAGAAGCCCAGAGGTGAGGACAAGAAGACCAGAGGTGAGGACAAGAAGCCCAGAGCTGAAGACAAGAAGCCCAGAGGTGAGGACAAGAAGACCAGAGGTGAGGACAAGAAGATCAGAGCTGAAGACAAGAAGCCCAGAGCTGAAGACAAGAAGCCCAGAGCTGAAGACAAGAAGCCCAGAGGTGAGGACAAGAAGACCAGAGCTGATGACAAGAAGCCCAGAGCTGAAGACAAGAAGCCAGAGCTGAGCAGACATGAAGAACAAGAAGCCAGAGCTGAGACAGAAGCCAGGCTGAAGACAAGAAGCCCAGAGCTGAAGACAAGAAGCCCAGAGCTGAAGACAAGAAGCCCAGAGCTGAAGACAAGAAGCCCAGAGGTGAGGACAAGAAGCCCAGAGCTGAAGACAAGAAGCCCAGAGGTGAGGACAAGAAGACCAGAGCTGAAGACAAGAAGCCCAGAGCTGAAGACAAGAAGCCCAGAGGTGAGGACAAGAAGCCCAGAGGTGAGGACAAGAAGACCAGAGCTGAAGACAAGAAGCCCAGAGCTGAAGACAAGAAGCCCAGAGGTGAGGACAAGAAGACCAGAGGTGAGGACAAGAAGACCAGAGCTGAAGACAAGAAGCCCAGAGCTGAAGACAAGAAGCCCAGAGGTGAGGACAAGAAGACCAGAGCTGATGACAAGAAGCCCAGAGCTGAAGACAAGATGCCAGAGCTGAAGACAGATGCCCAGAGCTGAAGACATGAAGCCCAGAGCTGAGACAAGAAGCCCAGAGGTGAGGACAAGAAGCCAGAGTGAGGACAGAAGACCAGAACTGATGACAAGAAGACCAGAGCTGATGACAAGGGTGAGGACAAGAAGACCAGAGGTGAGGACAAGAAGCCCAGAGCTGAAGACATGAAACCCAGAGCTGACTACACCTTTGACTCAAAGCGTAATTATATGCATTCAAATTTTTTGAAAAAAGAAAAGTAACCAATTAAAAGATATTCAATTGATTACAATAACTGCCAAACAAGGCTTGATTTATAGTGTTTTTAAAGACTTTATGCAAGAACATATATTACAGAGAAGTCTTCAACAACCGAACCACTTTTAGTGTCTAAGCAACTTTAAAAACCTGTGTAATTATGCTGTACCTGGTTTTATCAAATAAATATTCAGCACTATTATATGCATTTTTATTACACTTCACTCTGGTATACTTAGGTCAGTCTATAAGTTTTTGCAATTTGAAGTCAGAAATATTATTAATGTAACAAAGTGACCAGGACAAAGAATTCCAGAGTTTAGGAGCACCAACGATGAATGATCTACCACCCATAGAAGAGAGGAGATATCAAGGGACAGGGAGAAAACCGGAGTTTGAAGACAAAAGTGAACGAGTCGAGGTGTAGGTTACAAAGATAACGGGGAGCCAAGCCATGTAGAGATTTAAAAGTGAGCAGTATTATTTTGTACTTAGTACGATAGGAATGTTTGTATGGTATATTTTTTCTTAGCGGAAGCTTGAGAAAATAAATACAGGCATTTCAAATTATTTCATAGCTGTTTGCCTATTAAATGCGATGCACTAATTTTAATAAAGCACAGCACAAATAAGATCAATAAATAAACTTTAATTCTGTACATAAAGTATATACACAGAAATAGCATGACGATGCTCTACAATCAGCCAGCTTCATTTAACTTAAATTAAAAGATTATCAAAAGACCAGACAAGATGTTAACTTTTTTTGTTTAAAAAAATGTAAAAATCAGCTCCGTGGAATATCTAAGAGACAGAGATTATGTATCATTTAAATTAAATTTAATGTAAGTTTAATGTAATCATCTTCAATCATACCTGCTATGATGTGCAGCAAATACATATTTCTGCTTCATTTAGCTTTTAATCAAAATTTGAAAATTACAAATGTTTCTTTTGTGTTTACTTATTAATAAAAGATAATCAATATGACATGTAGCACATATCAAATGTTTGAGAAATCGAGACAGCTGAACACACTAGGACATTAAAAACATGTCAAGATTTGTTGGCTGAAACAGTTGTCCAGGGAATGCATTTGATCAAAGAATATTTTATTTCTGCTTTGTACTAAAAGTAACATATATAAACACTCATAATCCTGACACAGCTGAGCTTTGCTCCTGCTCTGCTCTCAGAAGCATGAGTGGAAAATAACATTTTGGAAGTTTAAGTTAAATAAAAGTAAATTGTCAAATTCTGAAGTGTTACTGATAGAAAAAAACTAAAACATTTAAACCTGTACATTTATTGAAAAAAAAAAAACATTTATATAGAATCAGACATGTATTGGATTTTATGGAAATATTTGAAGCATTAAATATGCTGCTTTAACAATTACGGTATTTCAAAACAGTTAAAAGTGAGGTTTTTATGCTATAGTGAATAGTTGATGGTTAAAACCGCTGCAGTTGCAGCCTGACCCTTACACTAACATTCAATAAATTAAATACAGAAAACCCAATTCTCTCAGATGAGAGAAAATATGACTTACATTCATAAGTTAATGAAACACACATACAATGGGCCCCAAAAAGTATTTGGACATTTAAGCTAAACTTGAAGTATGATATCATTGCATTAGATATCAAAATGTCAAACCAAGTGGCGTTTAAAGAAATATAGGTTCAAGTTTAAAATTATATAATACATATACTTTTTAGTTGTCAACAACCTTGACACTATTTGGTTAAAAGTCGTTGGAAAAAAAATGGCTTAGAAAAGTGAAATTTGTTCAGATAAAAGCTTGGCATCATTTGTTTGCCGATGATTTGATGGCTTTGTTAGTTAATGGAATTAAATGTATGAATTTTTAGGTGTCCAAATACTCTTTGGAGTCAGTGTACATTCTTCCTTTGTCACTGAGTAAAACAGGGGCTGTTGTGATCCCTCCTGACAGCCCTGCAGTGTCTGCTCATCCTACAGGTGGCACGAGTCGTCGCCCTGGAAAGTCTCTTTTTCTTCAACCAAAACCATTTCTTTTGTCCATTCTTTCATCTCATATATTCTCCAGGACGTCACAGGGCACAAATCCTCTCTTTTTTCCACTGGCTACTCTGATGAAGCCATTGTGTTCATCCTCACTGCTGACACAAATCTGAAAGTGAAGCATTATTAAGCTGTTTGTGGCGGGAATCAAAGTTAGAAATGATTAGACTTCAACAATTGCTTAAATGTACTCACTTGTCCCTCTTTCAGGGTGATTTGCCCTTGTTCCTTACAGCCAATAAAGGTTCGGTGACATCTGAACACCCTGTCGCCTGCCCTCACCTGATGTGCAAAGGATGCCGGGAAAAAACCTATTCTATCTTCAATCACACCCTGGAATTATTAGTAAGATACACAAGAACAAACATTTATGTTAAAATATGCTATTGATTAAAGTAATAATTTTAACATAAAAAAACGAATTTTGTTCTGTTTGTCAGGCAGCACATATGTAGCGTAAAATGTATCTAGACCCCTTCACATTTTTTTAATGGTACTTTGAAACTTGAAAGCTTTTTTTCTCATCAATTTTTAATTGCATGGATAAGGGCATTGAAAAAAGTTTCAATTCTTGAAATACTTCAAAGGAACCAACCATATATCATGCTGGCTATGTATTGGTGGTGAACTGCATTACAAATAGCACTATACTTAGACTTTATTTGCAGATTTTTGTAATTTACTTTTTGTGAGCATCTTTTAAATCATCAAGTTGCAGAATGAGGCAGAAAGTCGCATGAAAATGGAGAATCAATTTTTAACCATGAAAGTCTGCAAATCTGTCATGATTTTACCTTCCACCAGTCATCATTGGAATCATCTGCCAGGATTATTCGATCTCCGGGTCTGCAGGGAGACAGGAACACATTAGGACAAATTACTACATTACATCCCCTTTCAATAGTACGAAATGACTTTTGGAATTAATTTGGACTGAAAGCTTTGATGAGGCAAAAATCTTTTGCGATAGCCTCATTCCATTACACGAGGCCAGAGTGAAACTGCACATGCAAAGAGATCTAAAGTCAACAGTCATTTGCAGCCTCAGGTTCCTGGTGAGGTTCTGAGAATCAGACCTGAAGCAAAGGATATGAAAGTGCTATTGTAAAGAGAAATGTGTGCAATCAGAATCAGTCTGAGCATGGACAATAACACAGAGGTCACAATCAAAGTACCAAACCAAGCTGTTCAAACTGCCAAAACCACAGGTTTATGTTAATGGACTTTTAATGTTTATACAGTTTTTATGTTTATAGTGCTCTATGGACAGGAATATACCACACATGTATAGTAAAACTCGTATAGATCAGTTCAATGATATTTTACAATGATTTGTGTCCTTTTTGAAGCTTGAAACCTTAATTCCTCATTACTTTTTAAAATGGTGGTGAGCTGCTTTAAATAGTACTATGGCACTATTCGACCTGTTATTTTATTGCAAGGAAGAGTTGCACTGATAAAATGCCATTGACCTTCATTCATTCATTATAATTAATATCTATTATTTATCATTTATTATCAAAAACAGAAAACCTGTGCAGTTGCCCATATTCTGTAGTAATTTTGCATTGCTCAAAGTCCAGTGTGACCGCACCTTAATAACAAGGTCAGCATATTTTTGAACAAATGTTTATTTAATAGTTTATTTAAATGTTTATTTAACCCTCTGGGCTTCTTCGTCCGAAAACGGACGAAAACTTTTACGTTTTGAAATGTTTAATTTTTTTTGCTTCATCGGATGGGGGTGAAACTTGGTGACTTTTGTTGTATTACCTATATGAACACACAAAAAAATCAAGGAGATGATTCTGATATGTTAAAGGGTCGTAAAATTTTTTGTCACACTTAGCTTCCTCACCGGTCTAAAACGGACGACATAGGAAATGAATGGGAAATACGAAAAAATAGGAAAATTTAGAGAAACTTTTGGTTGTACAAACTTCAGATCAGCCACTCTGCTGAA
Organism: Chrosomus eos; assembly: GCA_036326025.1. Classification (NCBI taxonomy): domain Eukaryota; kingdom Metazoa; phylum Chordata; class Actinopteri; order Cypriniformes; family Leuciscidae; genus Chrosomus; species Chrosomus eos. The sequence goes on from CM070832.1 coordinate 17,696,640, forward strand.
AAAAAGTGTACAGTAGTAAAGGGGTGACACTCTAAAACATGAAGAGTGCAAAAAAGACACCCCACCCCACACACACGCCCACACACACACAGAGATAAACTGGCTTATTACTGTGTAATAACAGATAAACTGACTGCAACAGTAAATTTTTTGAATTATGCTAAACAAACTCAATAAATGAAGAAAAAAAAAAACTCTCGCTCAAATGCACACACGCGCGCACACACACACACACACACACACACACACACACACACACACACACACACACACACACACAGAGAGAGAGACAGATAAACTGGAAAGAGTGCAACAGCAAATTTTTAGAATATGCAAAATAAAATCAATAAATGAAAAAAAAATCTCGCTCAAATGCAAAACACACACACACACACACACACACACACACACACACACACACACACACACACAAACTGGCAAGAGTGCAACAGCAAATTTTTAGAATATGCAAAATAAAATCAATAAATGAAAAAAAAATCTCGCTCAAATGCACACACACACACACACACACACACACACACACACACACACACACACACACACACACACACACACACACACACATAAACTGGCAAGAGTGCAACAGCAAATTTTTAGAATATGCAAAATAAAATCAATAAATGAAAAAAAAAATCTCGCTCAAATGCTCACACACACACACACACACACACACACACACACACACACACACACACACACACACACACACACACACACACACACACATAAACTGGCAAGAGTGCAACAGCAAATTTTTAGAATATGCAAAATAAAATCAATAAATGAAAAAAAAAAATCTCGCTCAAATGCACACACACACACACACACACACACACACACACACACACACACACACACACACACACACACACACACACAGAGAGAGAGAAATGAACTGGTAAGACTGCAACAGCAAATTTTGAAAGAAATGCAAAAATAAAAATACAAAAGACTCGCTCAAATGCAACACACACACACACACACACACACACAACACTCAAGAGAGAGAGAGAGAGAGAGAGAGAGAGAGAGAGAGAGAGAGAGAGAGAGAGAGAGAGAGAGAGAGAGAGAGAAGAGAGAGACAGATCAACTGGCAAGAGTGCAACAGTTAATTTTTAGAATATGCAAAATAAAATCAATAAATGAAAAAAAAATCTCGCTCAAATGCGCGCGCACACACACACACACACACACACACACACACACACACACACACACACACACACACACACACACACACACACACACACACACACACACACACACACACACACACACACACACACACTTGTTTATAAAACAAACATTTTCTCCCCTGCCTGCTACCATGGCTGGTTAGATCAAAGATATATGCAACAATAAATATAATATTTAAAATTTGTATGTATATAGTTAAAATTATGTTTATTATTATTATTTTATTCCTATTTTTTAACCTACAGTTTGATAATGATTGTTTGCTGTTATGTTATTTTATGTTTTCTATGTTCGATCATAATTGCTGTTCCCTTCTGAAGTTTGTATTACCATTTATAGAATTAAAATTAATTAATTAATTTTAATTAATTAATAATTAATTGCAAAATGTTTGTATAAAGTGTTTTGAATTATCACTATCCACCCTTTTGTTCGATTTTTTTAATTATCAAATACTGAGTAACAAAAATGTTTGGATTGTGTTCCCTTTCTAACCAAACATTATTGTTTGATTGTAATCATAATGAAAAACCTAATACTTATCTAAAAAAAAAAATAAAAAAAATATTAAAAGTAGTCTTTTAGAACATCTAAATATATATCTTAATAAAAAAAAAACGAATCAGATCGAGAAATCATGTCTAAAACAACAATAAGAATCAAAAAGCCTTTCTATGTATTTACATAGGAAGCTATAGGCAGCCTACAGGCCGTTAAGGGCATTGCACACAATAATTTATTTTTAAAGCCACTGGGTGGCGGTCTTCTCACTTGAAATTTTTTGGCATGCAGCCTAGACCCTATTTTGATGTAAAACGTTGCATTTATTGAAAAAAAAAATTTTTTAATAATAAAAAAATATATATTTATTTTAATGAAAAAATACTCATACAAATTATATAATTAATGCAAAGTATCATAAAAAATTAAATTAACTAAGAACAAAAAATAAAATTCTAAAAATAATTAATCAGAAAATTAATTATAGAACCAAAAATATATTTGGATATGGTTAATCCTGGGAAAAAAAAATAAGTTAAATTTTTTAAATGGAGCTTGTGTCCCGTTTTGTAACCGGGAGGAAGCTAAGTTAACGCACTTCTTACAACGAAGCCAGGGTTTAAGAAATTGTATTTGTTTGATTTTGTCGTTGTGTCTATGTTACTTTTGTTTTGGACAAGGTGTGCCTTAATAAGCTTGATGATGATGAATAAACTCAACATAAATCAGTCAGCCAGAAAACTGAAAACTTTTTTCCCTATGAAAACTCGTGTTTATTCAAGAGTTGCTTGATGTAGGCAAGCATACGGTGTGCGTTCTGCATATAAAGAAACCCTGAGTATCGTTATCACCAGGAAGTTGTCCACAACAGCCAACACCTTCTTGCAACCAATTGCATTTGAGGATATTGCTTTGAGGATAATATGGGCGAATAGAGATGAGAGTAACAATGATCCTTACAGAGTGAAACCAAATCAGCTGTGCAGTGAATAACTCAGCTCTTTTCTAGTTGTGTGTGTGTGTGTGTGTATGATTGCGTAGTAGTGGTGTGTGTGTGTGTGTGCTGTGTTGTTTGTTGTGTGTGTGTGTTTAAAAGGAAGTTTATTATAGGTGTTAATAGAATACTAGCATCTGCGGTTTATTCCCTAAATTAATATAGGACAGCAGCTCATGCCTCCTTTGAAGTAAAAAAAAATGCTTTCTTCTCACCTCATTTCCAGGTCTTGGTTGTCTTGTTGGGTAAATCCGAACAAAGCCACGTAAGTATTGAGCTGCAGGGGGTCCCTCTTCAGCTCTCTGTTTGACTACAGTTTAAACATACAGGGACATAAACAGTTAGAGATTGTTACAAATTACATCACAAATCAACAAAAATTATACTGAAAATGTGTGTAGGGAAAAAAATTACATTAAACTTTTAATTGTAAAGATTGTATTTATTTTTGTACAATGAAAAAAAAAAAAAAAAAAAACATTATTGCCAGAAGGATGAGTTAAATAAAGAAAATAAATTCCAGAATGCAAACATTACTGGGCTGCAGACATTGGCTAAGGTGGATGTGTTTCTTAAATTTGGACATTTTCCACCAGCTCCTGGGAAATTTTAAGTATGAGTGCACGCATGCACGTACAAAATGAAATAAAGACCTCTGTGCTACACAGCAGAAAAAATGTCAATTTTTAGAAAGTAACAAACAAGGGAGAATGAGGGTTGTTTGTCATAACGGTTAAAGCTTAGTAGCTGTTAAGTTTTGAGTCAAAAGTGCAATTGCACAAATGTGCATTTTTCTAACATTACTCCAGTCTTTAGTGTCACATAATCCTTCAGAAATCATTCTAATATGCGGATTTGGTGGTTAATAACCCATTTTATTAACATGAATGCTGAAAACGGTTGTATTGCTTAACATTTTTGTGGAAACTGATTTTGTGATGAATAGAAAGTTCAAATGAACAGCATTTATTTGAAATACAATTTTTTAGTAACAATGCAAAGTCTTTACTGTTACTTTTGTGCATTCTTGGTAAATTCTTGCATTCTTTTTAACAGTAGTGCACCTCATATTCGTTTTACTGTTTAACTTGCCTTATTATGACAACTTTTTCGTGGAGAATAACGATGCAAAAGTTCAATAGCTTTTTGGTAGCCAAGACTTGTGCTATGTGCCTATATTGACTGACCCATAGACATTTAACAGCCATCAATGGCATAAACAATATTTAAAAAAATATATACAAAGTGTGTAAAAAGAGATTTTGTGATGCTTACAGATGATTCTTCTGATTTCCTTTCAGCAATATGAAAATGTTCTGTTCCATTCTCCAAGGGTGTAAAAACTAAAACACACAGTACAGTAAAAATCAGTGAGTAAAGACTGTAATTCAAGTTTAGATCTGTTGATAATGAGCCACTCACAAACCTCGTTTTCTTATTATTGCATGAGGTTCAATTATTGATGCTGTTGTAGTGGGTCATTGGTCAGAGTGGTGGACTGATTAGACTAAAATAATCATAGTTTCTCGGTCATGCTGGCACCAGAGAAAAAATATCTGTCTCTCTTCTCAGAGCAAGCACAGTCGTGGGCACATGAATTCACTGTAGCTGGGGGTCAGTCTGTGATGAACTAAAGACTTTCTGATATTATATAACGGTGTGGAATTTAGGCTTAAGCAATAATAAGTGTGAATAATGTCTCTGATCAGAAGCTGGCAGTTTGGAGTTAAACCGAGGATTGTGGGATGGATGATGTGACATGCATGAGCAGTTTCTGCTCGGACAGTTTTATCATAGGGTGATTTAAGGAAGAATTTGACTATAAATAATGCTTATAAATGAATAACCAATCATTTATTTGATAAGAAAGTTGTAGAATTTAAAAAGTACTTTTAAATAAAAAAATGTAAATCTTAAAAAAATAATAATAATAATAAATCTACATTTGAAGTTGGATTTATTATTATTTAGGAAAGCTCAAATTGTCCTGAAATAAAGTTTTTTAACATGTTCTCACCATTGTCACTGGGTTTCCTGGTGAGTTGAGCACGACTGCAGTGGGCCGCCTTTTCCTCTGGTGCCTGAGCCACATCACTGGTCTGAAAAAATGTATATGAACACAATGTGTCTTAACAAATGTCTTTATCTGTTATGTATTTTAGACAAAGAAAAGTTTCATGTTAACATTACTATTGAGAGATTTATTAAATACCATATAAATTATGCTTTTATTTCTTTTGCAAATAATTTCATGGTTGATTTATTTCACCCTGGCTTCATCCTGTTGTTTCTTCTGTCTATTATCTCTCTTTCAACTCATTCTCTCCCTTTTTGGTCATATTTGCTTTAGAGAGGCATTATCTGAAGCTGACCATCACTTCCTTGCAGTGTCTGTGTGTGTGTGTGTCTGTGTGCGTGTGTGCGTCTGTGCACGTGTGTGTCTGTGTTTGTTTCAAGCAGTAAAACATTACATCTGGGACGCTTAGATTCCCTTACAACCATAGTAACTTCACATTAGATGGTTTAAACATTCACATGAACACACAGATTTAAAAAAACTTGAGTACAAAAACCCCCAAATGTAATTAAGTAATAAAATTTAGTACTTATGACAGGGACCAAAAATGTTGCTATAAATAACATATGATGACAACATTCTTGTTTTATAGCAGAGGATTACAGAAACAGATCCCTGTGATAATGTCTTAAGGGTGAGTAACTCATGACAGAATTTTCATTTTTGGGTGAACCTTTATGTTGTTGCAAACCCGTAAGACTTTCATTCATCTTTGGAACACAAATGAAGATCTTTTTGATGACATTTGAGAGCTTTCTTTCCCTCCCTATGCAACTCACACTTTTACGCTTCAAAAAGTTCATAAAAAGATTGTAAAACTGATCCATATAAATTGAGCGGTTTAGTCAAAATTTTCTGGAGACGGAAGCTTGCTGAAGCTCAAACGTGCTGCATAACACGAGAATGAACCTCATTGGTTCTTCTGTTTACCACAACTGATGTGTGAGTTGGTTAATGTTTATACCGGTATGTGAATAAAAGCCTAAATTCAATCTAAAAAATAAATTCAATCAAAGTGATCGTGTGAATCAAAGTGATTCATATGAATTCAAGGGCGTAGATTTGGTTTGAACATTGGGGGGGTTGTAATGTTTAATATAGTTAAAAAAAATTGTTCTGCATAGTTTTCATGTGATCATGGTATAAATATTGGGGGGGTTATCTCCCCCCCAACCCCCCATAAATTACGCCCCTGTATGAATTCGTTTTTCAATCTCTTTATGAACTTTTTGAAGCGTTTTCAGTGTGCTAGTTGCGTAGACTGTCAATGAAAGCTGTCAAATCTGACAGAAAGCTCTTCATCAGATTTCATCAAAAAAAATCTTCATTTGTGTTACGAAAATTAACGAAAGTCTTACGGATTTGGAACGACATGAGGGTGAGTAACTAATGAAAGAATTTTCATTTTTGGGTGAACCAGCCCTTTAAATAGAAGAATAAAGAAGCACTTTTTATATAGAGAGGAAATAATAATTGTGAATGAAGCCGTAAGCAAAGAGAAGCTTAAAGAGATTCAATTTAATTGCCTTGAGTGTTTCAATGAATTAATCATAATAATCATCACCATTTTTTTACCACAAGAGCTTCACTTCACAGCTAAGCAGATGCACATTAAAATGTCTTATTAATCTTTCAAAAGCCTAAACTAAAGCAGATTGTCTACAGGTAAATGATGGATGCATGTCTACTATGATCATCTTAACCCAAACACCAGTCTCTCTCTCTCTCTCTCTCTCTCTCTCTCTCTCTCTCTCTCTCTCTCTCTCTCTCTCTCTCTCTCTCTCTCTCTCTCTCTCTCTCTCTCTCTCTCTCTCTCTCTCTCTCTCTCTCTCTCTCTCACACATATTATTATTATTATTATGACATACCATAGACATAATGGTTTTTATAGTGAGCTAATGACATTTTCTAGCCTTTTCTGCATTTTTACATTTTTAATTAAAAAAATGATTTGAATAGAGGACATTGGCACACCTTAAGAAAAATGTGCTTTGCACTATTCTTATAGTGTATGATTGCAGAAAAAAAATATACCGGTATATGTTTTAATTGAAAATTGATGGAACAACAGATTTTATGCGAAAATAAATCATAAGTGGGTTGATTTGTTTAAAAATCTTACAAATGTATGAGGTGGCAAGGTGGACCATTTACCCCACATACAAATACTGGTAATGCTTCCTTTTACAGTCCAGTTACCCATGTAAATACTATGTACTTTAGTAATTACAATTACTGGGTAATAACTAGTACTAACCCTGAACCTACCCCTAAACCTACCCCTGTTCCATGTACTTAGAAAGAACAACTAACCCCATTAACAGCAGCAGAGGGCAACATCTATCAGCTGCAGGGGGTGACAGGGAGACGTCCCTGTCACTGCTCCGCCACCAGGAGACGTTCCAGGATTAAAGGAGTGAAACGTTGGTGAATGGTGGTTCCTGGCTGATGACCCTGCAGCTGACCCGTGGGCACCGGAGGAGGTGCGACCGGCAGCAATGCCTAGCAGGGTTTCCATCTACCTGTACTTTTCACTGAAGATCTGGTAACCCAGTGACTACTGCGAACAGGGCAGTTGGAGTCCAGGGAAGACTGGAGGACAGCCAGGAAAGACTGGATGACAGCAGGGAAAGACCGCACCGGGAGTGGGCGGCTAGTTACCCAACCCACTAGTACCTCTGAAGAGGCACACCCAAAACCATGACTACAAAGAACCTTAAGAAAAAACAACCCGCAGGCCCTCCGAGAGGCGGGATGAAAGATGGGCCTAACAGGACGGACCACACGGTAACGACAGCAATGGAAATAGACAACGAGATGAATACTAGAACTTCAGAAAAAGAAAAGATCCTCCGGAAGTGTGAATGCGGATGGGAAAAGGCTACCACATTCCGGGGGTTGCGAATCCACCAGGGGAAGCGAAAGTGTGGGCAGAAGGGCCAACAGCAACCTTGCACTGCCCCAGCAGGTGAGACAAGAGGGACCAAAAGCCAGGTCGAAAACCACAGAGCCGATGGACCCAATGTTGCAAAAGGCAAAGATGTCACAGAGGAAGAAGGCCCACTGGTGGAGGGAGAGCCCCCATGTGAGTACAAAAGACCCAGTTGCCACCAACTCACACAGGACAGAGCCAAAAGCAGAGACAAAGAAACCAACCAGAAGAAGCAAGCTCAGATGGCCAAAATCATGCGAGACAGAGGCATGGCGAACACTGGACACTGACCTGGCCAAGATACTGGAAGGATCTCTTAGAGGTGGCGCAGAAGCCAAGCTCAACCAGATCGGGGATGTCCTATATCAGGCCTGTAAGAACAGATTTGGCGAAGCGACCTCCATCCAGAGGACCGCTCAAAGAGAGAAGGGAAGGAGGGAAAAGGAGATTGACCTCCTAGTGCGAAGGCGCCGACAACTAAGGAAGAACTGGAGGAAGGCAACGCTGGCAGAAAAAGAGGGTCTGAAAGCCTTGTGGGAGGAGGTGAGGCAAAGACTGTCCAGGCTTCGCAGGGCTGAACGTATCCGCAAGCGCAGCAAACGGAAACAGAAAGAACGAGCCAGATTCTTCAAAGACCCCTTCAAGCATGCCAGACAGCTGCTGGAGGAGAAGAAGAGTGGGAAACTCGAAACCACCAGGGAGAAACTGGAACAGCACGTCAGAGAACAGTACAGCGATCCAGTAAGGAACGTCCCATTAGGAACACCAGGGTACGTGCCTAAGCCTGCACCACCGACTGCTGCGTTCAACATCATACCACCTAAGCTCAGTGAAGTCAGGCAAATCGTGGAGAAGGCAAGGTCTTCATCAGCGCCAGGCCCCAATGGAATCCCCTACAAGCTCTATAAGAACTGCCCCAAGGTATTAGAGATGTTATGGTACCTCATGAGAACTGCCTGGAAAAAGCAACTCATTCCATCCGAGTGGCAAAGAGCTGTAGCGGTCTTCATCCCCAAGGAAATGAACTCCAAAGACATTAGCCAGTTCAGAAACATCGCTCTGTTGAACGTAGAAGGAAAAATCTTCTTCTCAGTGTTGGCCAGAAGGATGACCACCTACCTTCTCGAGAATGGCTACATTGACACCAACTGCCAGAAGGCGGGAGTCCCAGGCTTCCCAGGGTGTGTAGAGCACTCTACAATGATCTGGGACCAGATCCAGAAGGCCAAACGGGAGAAGACAGACCTGCACGTCGTCTGGCTCGACCTTGCTAATGCGTATGGATCAGTCCCACACCAGCTGATAACCTACGCCATGGAGTTCTTCCATATGCCCTCCTGCATAAAGAACATGGTTGCATCCTACTTCAATGACCTGCAAATGTGCTTTGCCCTCCAAGATTTTACCACCGGGTGGCAACAGTTAGAAGTAGGAATCGCCATGGGTTGTGCCATCTCTCCCATCTTGTTCGTGTCAGCCTTTGAGGTAATCCTCGTCGGAGCAAGACAAATGGTTGGGGGGATCAAACTACCAACATGGCCAGAGACTACCCCACTGAGGACGTACATGGACGATGTCACCAGCCTCCTTCAGACAGCAGCATGCACATCAAGATTGCTGAAAAGGATGGACGAGTTGATGGCGTGGGCACGAATGAGGATCAAGCCTTCAAAATCACGGAGCCTGTCTCTCAGAAGAGGAGTCAGAAATGACAGCACCTGTTTCTTCGTAGGGGGAGAGAAAATCCCACGCCTCTCTGAGCAACCCATTAAAAGCCTGGGGAGGCAGTACACGGCAGAGCTTACGGACAAACAGATGGGGAGAACTGTGATGAAACAGCTCTCAGAAGGACTGGCAAAGATCGACCAAAGCCAACTCCCAGGAAAGTACAAGGTCTGGTGCTACCAGTTTACACTCTATAGGAGGGTGATGTGGCCACTGAAAATGAGTGAGATCCCCTCATCCACTGCAAGCAAGATGGATGGAAAAGCCAACACATTCATCCGAAAGTGGTTGGGGCTGCCACGGTGCCTCTCAGAAACAGGCCTCTTCGGAAGGAACACCCTGCAGCTGCCACTTCAATCAATCAGTCTGGGCTACAAGCAGGAAAAGACCAGGCTGGTTCTCGAGTTGAGAGAGTCTGCTGACCAGACTGTAAGGAATGCAAACCCTAAGGTTCGGACAGGCCGAAAGTGGAACGCCCAAACGGAGGTCGACCAAGCTGTTAGTCGTCTGCAACATCAAGAGATTGTCGGCAGAGTCCAGGCAGGAAGAGCAGGGCTAGGGTGGGGAGAAGCGCCACGGTTCTGGTCCAAGGCCAACCACAAAGAGAGGAAGGAGATGGTGGTGGCGGAGGTGACAAGAATGGAGAAAGAGCACTACAAGGTCAAGGCTGTGTCGCAGGGCTGACAGGGAAGGTGGACAACCTGGGAGGGAATTGTAAACCGAAACATCACCTGGGCAGACCTGTGGAAAATCCCGCAGGCAAGGCTCAGCTTCCTTATCCGTGCAACCTACGACACACTTCCCTGTCCTCGGAACCTTCACCAGTGGTTCGGGAGTGAGGAAGGCTGTACACTCTGTAATACCCCTAACGCAAGCCTCCAGCACATCTTGTCAGGCTGTAAGATTGCGCTTTCCCAGGGACGCTATAGATGGCGTCACGACCAGGTCCTGAGAAAGCTAGCCGAGGTGATAGAGAGGCGTCGACAGGGCAACAAAGGGGTACCATCAGCAGAGAACCACAACCACATCACCTTTGTCACGGAAGATGGGGGAAGAAGAAACTTCAGGCCAAGAGAAACAGCTAGGCCGTTTTCCCCTGACCAGGAGTGGAACATGAGAGTTGATCTCGACAGGCAGCTCCGTTTCCCGGTCGAGATTACTGCTACATCTCTCCGCCCCGACATAGTGGTGTGGTCTAACAAGGTTAAATCCGTGCTCCTCATTGAGCTTACAATACCAGCGGAGGAGGGGATGGAGGCCGCCTATGAACGTAAGAAGGCCAAGTACTCAGAGCTGACTGCTGAGTGCCGGGAGGCTGGCTGGAAGACCTCCATCTATCCAGTGGAGGTTGGATGCCGAGGCTACGTGGGACTGTCAACCACACGCCTTCTGAGGGACATAGGAGTGACCGGAGGGAACCTAAAGAAGGCAACCAAAGAGCTAGCGGAGGAGGCAGAGAAGGGGAGCTTTTGGCTCTGGCTGAGGAGGAAAGACAAGAGCTGGGGAAAGAACAACTAACCCCATTAACAGCAGCAGAGGGCAACATCTATCAGCTGCAGGGGGTGACAGGGAGACGTCCCTGTCACTGCTCCGCCACCAGGAGACGTTCCAGGATTAAAGGAGTGAAACGTTGGTGAATGGTGGTTCCTGGCTGATGACCCTGCAGCTGACCCGTGGGCACCGGAGGAGGTGCGACCGGCAGCAATGCCTAGCAGGGTTTCCATCTACCTGTACTTTTCACCCTTATATTAGCCAGTACTTTCTAGGTAAGTACACTGTAAGTACTGTACTGTAAAAGGAAGCGTTACCCAAATACTTTAGCTAAAGTAATAAGTTTTGATAATATCCAATTTTGATGAATACATTTTTTTGTTCAATAAATATACTGTCATTAAAATAAGTTCATTCAAATTATTTAAAAAAGTAGCATTGTCAGAGGTGCCATAATAATTTAATAGATCATTACAGTAGTAACAATATATATGATATTTTATTATATGATACGATTAATGGCATATTTTTAAATATGATGGTTTCATTATAAATATGGTGATTATCTCTATGGTGGACACCCAAATTAATATATTGTATTTACCACCTGAATCTAACTGTCATGTCAACCAAAGGAAAAGTCTATTTATTATCATATTAATTATTGTGCATTTAGCCCCAACAGCAGGGGCGCCTTTTACCCCAAATACCATACTTTTACATATTATTCCATTATAGATAAACTATAGCTTTAATTACTTTGAACAAAACTGAAAAACATTAAGAATACCATTGTCTCAAAATATAGTCAATTTTAAATGATTATCATTTGCTACATAAATCTACATTTAAAAAAAAAAACATGAAATATTAGATCAAATTAGCACAGAATCAACTTTGTGTCACTGTCCGGGATTACGCCAAGAATCAGCCAAATTTACATGTGGATCATCAAAAGCAGTTGTTAAGAAACGTGCTGAAGTGAATTTTTGTGCCATCTAATGATTTCAAGGTGAATAAAGTAAAATGCGCCTTTAGCCCTGTTGTACTGCCGCGCCTAGCACTAACTTAGGGTGTACTCACACTAGGCACGGTTTCCTTGTACAGTATAAAAGTGTACTATCCAAATTGTAATATAAGATGTTTTCTGTCGTAATGATGACAGTAGCGCACACAAGTGTACTAGCTGTTCTGTGCTCTATCACCACGTTCGGGCACACTAGTCAAACGAAACAGACATTGGGGGTCAAACGTGTTCGAGCATGGTTCAGATCGCCTAGTGTGAATACATCCTTTGAGGCCTCAAAATGTAGGTCAAACCATTTCACACTCACACACACACACATACACTCTCTCACACACACACACACACATTTTTTTTTAAATATATATTTTTTAATTATATTTTAAATATTTCAATTAAAAACACTAATTACAATCATGCATTTTTAAAAGGTTTGAGAAAAAAGAGATACAACTAAACAAGTGTTTCTTACAGAGTTTCTCTGTGGTGACTCCGATCCACTGCTCCGCTTGTTCTTTTGTGCCAGAGAGGTTCCAAACCTCAGAGTCTCGTACACCGGGTCAACTCTACTGCAACAGGCTAGGACAAAACAAAACATGTCAAAATGCTACACAATCTCAGTGAACAGGATGTTCAAGCTGGTAATGCTTATGGCATATTATTTCAAAGTAAAAAATAAAATAAATAAAAAATTCTACATATTGCTCACCAATAGGCATAACCTCCCTAATGCAGCCAAACTGTTCCTGAATCAGCAGAGGGGAGCTAGAATATCTCCGAAAACCTTTGGGCTGCAAACACACAAACAGGATCAGTGGATTTTATTATTTATAACTTTTTATACCCAGAATTGGTTTTAATGGGCACCTTGATAAGGATATGTAAAAACAAAACAAATAAAATGTATTTATGCTAAATACCTGAATCAATTATTTAAAACACCAATTATTCTCAATCTGAACAATTGATTGTTATTGTTAACAAATGGTTATCATGAAAAAAAGAACCCAACATCAAATAAAAACTTAAACAAATCGCAAGATAGCACAACATACCAAACACATACCTTCAGTGGTATTTTAGCTTGAGCCGTTTCATTTCTGACACTGCTACAGTCTCATGCCTCAAACAGTTGCCATGACAAAATTTCAAGCTGATTCTTAAGATTGAAATGAGTAAAAAACAAAAAAATCACACCAAAGACATTTCAGAGAGACACAAATACTATGATTTTAATATATGTTTTTTTGGCAAATAAATTTTCTAGAGTCTTCAGGGTTAGAACCCTGTTATTATGTTAAAATAAAGAGATGATAAATAATATTGGTAATATAAATATTGGTGTTTATTATGTACTGTTATATTGGGGCATATGTGTCACAATCACAGGCTCAGTGACTTCCATCTCAGGCCTCCAGAGGGACCCGTCACCCGAATACTGATTCTTCCACGCACTACATCACCCATAGTCTCAGCCTCAGACGTCACGCCCACGGAACGTTGGCTAAACGTCTGATGCATATGGTACACTTAACTGGAAACACTTCAGGAATGTCGAAGTCGTCATCTGATTGGTTGAATTTTATCGGATTTCCGGGAGGCGCGAGTGTCGCGTTTATTTTCGGTCCACCGGGAAACAAAGCGCAGACGTGTGATTGCGGAAGAAAAACTGTTGTGTTTACATGAGTGACAATGAGCATTTATCAAGATCAGCTAAACGTAGTAAACGTAGTAATCAGTAAACGTAATCAGCAATGACTTACTGCTTGTTTTCTTCTTCTTTGATTTCCTATACTGACTGACTTGTTGCACGCTGGTCTGTTGTTGTGGGGACATTTCCACGCCCCGAAACGTGATGCTGAACGAGACGAACTGTAATTGGTTGTTTGACATGTCGGTCAAACGGCCGTATGGGCGGGCCTTGGCCAAAGAAAGCTGCTATGAATTCCAGACCTTCAGCCGTCAGTCTGAAGGTCTGGCTACGCGAGACTACATCACCCATAACTCCGTTCCAGTCCTAATCACCCTCACAGCTGTCCCTCATTCACCAGGCTATTTAACCAGGACTCTCCCTCCACTCTTTGCGTTACTCCTGTGATCTTTTAGCCTAGAAATCTAGACGCACCCTAGCGGCAGCGAAAATTATTTTGCAGCCAGTGTGGTCTAGCAACTCTCCATAGGCTTTTGAGCTGGAAAAAACAAAATCGTCAGGCCAATCACATCGTGTATAGAGTCGGCGGGCGGGCTTAACACAATGACGGCACAGTTCATGACGTTCCGCGTGATTTCCATAGGTGATTTCCCTGCTACTTGAAAACAATGAAGATGCAGCAGTCTTTCGAATCGGCTTTGGCCGCGACTCTGGAGGACTTGGAGTTAAGAGAACGTCACTTAAGTCATTCTTAAAAAAGGAAGATGTGTTCGGAGTTTTGCCGACCTGATACGGCAAAAGTTTAAATATATCAATTAGCTCCGCTGGTGGAAAAACACATGGGACTCACTTGTCCACAACCGTTTGTTGCTCTGGTTGGTTGTTGTAGCGTTATCCTATTGCGTGCAGAGGGATTTTGAAAGGTAACCGTTTATCCCGCCCCTCGGATTGAGGCATGTCAATGGAGAGTTCCCAGACCTAATATGTTGATGTAGGTCTGGCATGCCAGGCTAGTGATCTTTACCAAGCGTTTACCTAAGATTATTGCCTTCCTGGTTTGACCCTACTCTGATCTTCATCCACGACTGTCTGCTGCCTGCCTACTTACCTCTGTCTGGACTCTGACCCTCGTCTACTCGCCGCCTGCCCCGACCCTTTGCCTGGATTCTGGATTTCGACAGTCCGCCGCCCGCCTCGATCATTGCCTGGTGACTTTCCTTGGATATTCCCCTCTTGTCATTCTGCCTTCACCTGCATTATCCATCTCTGCCCGTTCCTCTCTTCTTTTCTAAATAAACACGCTGCACATGGATTCCACAGACTCAAGTGAATCATTACAGAAAACTTTGCCACGCCCGGATCCAGCCGCTGTGTCGTCTCTGGCTGCCGGCTACACGGCTCAGGCGGGCCAGCTCAATGCTCATCATCGGCAATTGTCTCGTCTCACGGCTCTGACTGAGGAACTGGTCAAGGCAGTTCAGTCCCTCCAAAATCCAGCGCCAGAGCGATCTCCCCTGCATCTCGCTCGCCACCAGCCAGCCGAGCCCACGCCCACCGCGAGTCCTCGTCTCACGCTACCAGAGAAATTTGACGGGAATCCAAGCCGATGTAAAGGATTTATTCTTCAATGCTCCCTGTTCATTGCCCAACAACCCACGCTGTACACTACTGAGGCTGGCAAGATTGCCTTTGTCTGCTCACTACTCACCGGGAAAGCAATACACTGGATAACAGCTGTATGGAAAAGTGATGGTACTGCCTTCCCAACATTCGAGACGTTCTTACAACGCTTCCGCGAAGTCTTTGAACACTCTAAGGAGGGTAAGAGTGCAGGTGATTGTCTGCTTGACCTTTCACAGGGCAAACTCACCGCCGCGGAATATGCTCTCAACTTTTGCACCCTCGTCGCCCAAACCTCCTGGGTCAACGAGACATTAAAGGTAATCTTCCGTAGGGACTTAACTCACGAGCTCAAATCTGAACTGGCTTGTCGGGATGAGGGCAGAGATCTCGATGAATTCATCAACCTTGCTATTCAGATTGATAATCTCGATCTCGATCTAAATTCGATCTCGCCGAGCGAGTCATCGCTCTGTTACGACCCCTCGGCACCTTCCGTCACCTTGCGCTTCAGAGACCACGGCGGTTGATGTCGTCGAGCCGATGTAGCTCAACGCATACCATCTCTCGGAGGAAAAAATTGAGCGACGGATCACACACCCCCTGTGTATGTACTGCGGTGAGGCAGGTCACTTGCGAATATTCCCTCTATAATATTCTAGAATATAAGATGGCTGAATATTCCCTCTTTCTCAGACCGAATCAAAATCTATGCAGAAATCCATAAAAGAGGAGTTAGAGAAGGGTTTTATCCGTCCATCCACCTCTCCGGCGTCCGCCGGCTTTTTCTTCGTCAAGAAGAAGGACGGGGGTCTCCGGCCATGCAACGACTATCGGGCCCTTAATAATATAACCGTCAAGTTCCGCTACCCTCTACCGCTGGTGCCAGCTGCTCTGGAGATGCTACGAACTGCTAAATACTACACCAAGTTAGATCTGCGCAGCGCATATAATCTCATCCACATCAGAGAGGGGGACGAGTGGAAAACGGCCTTTTCCACCAACACCGGCCACTACGAATATCTGGTTATGCCTTTCGGCCTGTCCAATAGTCCTTCAATTTTCCAGTCGTTTATCAATGATGTATTCAGAGACATGCTCCATAGGTCAGTAATAGTCTATATTGATGACATTTTGATATACTCGGACACCCTGAACGATCATGTGCAACACGTCCGAGCGGTTCTTCAGAGGGTCCTCGAGCACCAACTATATGCCAAAATAGAGAAGTGTGACTTTCACCAGACATCCACCACCTTCCTGGGGTACGTAATCAGCCCGGAGGGCGTCGTCATGGATAAGGGTAAGGTCCTCGCAGTCCTTGAATGGCCACAGCCTACCACCCTAAAGGAACTTCAACGCTTCCTTGGCTTCTCTAAATTTTACCGTCGTTTTATAAAGAACTTCAGCTCGGTGGCAAACCCTCTTATGTCTCTAAGGGAATCAACCGCCTCCCTTGGAACAAGTCTGCTACCCAAGCTTTTTATCATCTCAAACAACGTTTCACCACAGCACCCATCCTGTCCCATCCAGATCCGCAGAGGCCCTTTGCAGTTGAAGTGGACGCCTGCAATACAGGAATAGGCGCAATCCTTTCACAACGCCAAGGCTCACCATCGAAGTTGCGCCCCTGCGCATATTACTCACGAAAGCTCAATTCTGCGGAGAAGAACTACGATGTAGGGTATAGGAAGCTACTAGCCATTAAGGCAGCATTTGAGGAGTGGCGGCATTGGCTAGAGGGAGCCCAACACCCCTTCACCGTCTTAACAGACCACAAGAACCTTGAATACTTACGCACCGCCAAACGATTGAACCCCAGACAAGCTCGATGGTCGTTGTTCTTCAACCGGTTCCATTTCTCAGTAACCTACTGTCCAGGCTCCCAGAATGTCAAAGCTGACGCACTGTCCAGACAATACGACCACGACTCTGCACCAGAGGAACCCAGAACCATTCTGAACCCCGACCTCATCGTTGCCCCCGTCCGGTGGGACATCGAAACTGAACTGGAGCAACTGAACTCCCGGTCTGAAGTTCCGTCAGCCTGCCCACCAGATAAACTCTTCGTCCCTGAAATCCTCCGGAACCAGGTCCTGGAGCTGGTCCATTCTCTCCCCAGCTCAGGTCACCCAGGAATCACGGCCACCATTCAGCTCCTGCAGAACCGCTTCTGGTGGTCGACCCTCACACAAGACACCATTACGTGCATCCGACGCTGTCGAGTATGCTGCACTCAGAAATCACCACGTCAACTACCTGCCGGTCTACTCCAACCTCTACCCATTCCCCAACGCCCATGGTCCCACATAGCGATTGACTTCATCACCGATCTCCCCGTCTCCGATGGGTACACCACCATCCTCACCATCACAGATTGGTTCTCCAAGGCCTGCCGCCTGGTACCCCTGGTCAAGCTACCTACAGCCCTGGAAACCGCAGAGGTCCTGTGCAACTGGGTTTTCCGACTCTACGGCCTGTCGGAGGATATCGTCTCGGATAGGGGACCGCAGTTTACTTCTCGAGTCTGGGCGGCCTTCTTCAAAGCGCTGCAGGTAAATGTCAGCCTCACGTCAGGTTACCACCCTGAATCCAATGGGCAGGCTGAGCGCATGAATCAGGAGGTCATTCATTTCCTGCGCTCCTACTGCCACCAACACCAAGAGGACTGGCTTCCTGATTTGGACCGAATATGCCCAGAACTCCATACGGAAGCACGCTACCAGCCTTACACCTTTCCAGTGTGTTCTGGGATTCCAACCGCCCCTCTTTCCTTGGTCTGGGGAACCCACCAACGTCCCAGTGATCAATGACTGGATGCAACGAAGTGAGGAGACTTGGGACCAGGCCCATGTTCACCTGCAGCAAGCCGTTCGCCGACAGAGAGAGCAGGCAGACCGTCACCGTCGTCCTGGCCCAGCATACCGACCCGGCCAGTGGGTCTGGTCATCCACCCGAGACCTCCGCCTACGGCTCCCCTGCAGAATGCTTAGCCCCCGCTACGTGGGCACCTTCCAGATCACACAGCAGATCACCACCGTATCATTCCATCTTGACCTGCCCAGACACTATCGTCTTGCTTCCACGTTCCATGTGTCACTGCTCAAACCCGCTACCGGTCCTGATGAGGAGAGAGAGGAGAGGTCCCAGGGTCTTATCCACAATCCATCCTGGTAGAGGGCAAGGAGGCTTTTCGAGTCAACAAACTTCTTGATTCCAGACGTCAGGGTCGCACCCTCCAGTACCTGGTCGACTGGGATGGGTATGGTCTGGAGGAGCGTTCCTGGGTCGAGGCCAAGGACATTCTAGACCCCAATCTCATCGCTGACTTTCATCGAGCCTTCCCACACAAACCTGTTCCTCGACCTCGTGGCCGCCCTCGACGTCGTCAGCCCCATCGCACCAGGAGTCGGGGGGGGGGGGGGTGCTCTGTCACAATCACAGGCTCAGTAACTTCCATCTCAGGCCTCCAGAGGGAGCCGTCACCCGAATACTGATTCTTCCACGCACTACATCACCCATAACTCCGTTCCAGTCCTAATCACCCTCACAGCTGTTCCTCATTCACCATGCTATTTAACCAGGACTCTCCCTCCACTCTTTGCAAAGTTTTGCATTACTCCTGTGATCTTTACCGAGCGTTTACCTTTGATTATTGCCTTCCTGGTTTGACCCTACTCTGATCTTCTTCCACGACTGTCTGCTGCCTGCCTTCTTACCTCTGTCTGGACTCTGACCCTCGTCTGCTCGTCGCCTGCCCCGACCCTTTGCCTGGATTCTGGATTTCGACTGTCTGCCGCCCGCCTCGATCATTGCCTGGTGACTTTCCTTGGACATTCCCCTCTCGTCATTCTGCCTTCACCTGCATTATCCATCTCGGCCCGTTCCTCTCTTCTTTTCTAAATAAACACGGTGCACATGGATTCCACAGACTCAAGTGAATCATTACAATATGAATTAAAATAATTAGATATAATTTTTCCTTGTGTTAATTTTGTGAAAACCCTTGAGGGAAACATGCCTTGATTATTTAATGATGGTTTAGTTACTCTAATCAATTTCAGAGCAGCTTATACATCAAATTTGACATTTGCATTCCGTATCAATCAATCAAACTGAAAAATATTGAGATATAATTTTAACTATATATTTCTTAATTCTAGTATGTATTTTCTTTATAGCTGCTGTATTACAGTGTACATTTGCTTCATGTCTGGAAAAACAGCTGGTTTGTTATTACTTAAAAAGGTTAACTCTTTAATGATTAATCCAGTGTCAGTCTGATAGCATTCGACTTCTTTTTCACACACACTGTATAATTGACTGTTATTGAGGCAAACTAATTTGATTAAAGCTTTTTAAATGTATTTAAATGATTTTATACCTTTAAGATAGCCTACATTTACACCGAGATTCAGAAAGAATAAGCTCCTACAGCATTATATCCAGGCACACACATTCCCTAATAAAGAAACCTCACTATGCCCTTATTAGTATTTGTTGTGTTTAGTCCAGGCAGGGTGTCTACCTACGCAATCAGCATCACAAATCTGCTTTGAAGACTTCTTCGTTAGCCATGACTGGGGTTGGGGACTAATTTAAGTAGCACTCGAACTCAGCGAGAAGCTCTCCAGTGTTACTACATCACATTTCTCCAAGAGCTCACTAGGGGAATCGTGTAAAGAGACATGTTCAGTGCTGAAGTAGATTCTAATAAATGCATTCAATAAAAGTGCACCATGACTGGGAGTGCCCTAAAATACAGAATTGACTCACCCAAAAAACATCCATGTGATTAATTTAAACAAAAATAGCACCACTTGCACATAATGGGAGTTTTAAACGGTTGACTAACAATCAGGACTGGTAGTAAAGCACTCTTTAGTAAAGCACTCTTTGAAAAGCACTCTTAGCTCAAATGTTCTCACTGATCAGACAAGCCAAAAGAAATAAACAGAGTTTAAAAATAGCAACTTGTCCACTTTAGAGCAAAAGTGGAATTAGAGCCGAATCCTGTGGGGAGTTGTTCTCTTTTTAATCCTGACCCCCCACAGCTATATTTTCCATCTCTAAGAGCCCACTACATCATCAGGAGACTCAAACCTGCCAAACCGTCTGAAGCACAAGCACAGCATTTTTCCACTTCCTGTGTTGATGATCTAATAGTAGAGAGCTAGAATCAAAAGTGCTTGGTTCTAAGAATAAAAAACATTGGTCAAAGGCGATTCTACCCAAAGTTCTTTGGTTCTTTTCTTTTCAACAGTTGCTTCTGTAGTGTTTTATGGTGAACTGTAACCCAGTTAATTGTCATTTAACAATTGTATTCATCCTAACAAATGTGAAAGTTTTTTTTTAATGTCTCATAATGCGTTCTATATAGCAGAATGGCTGAGATATATAAATAATACAATTTAATGGGGCCATGAAATGGAAAATCAAAATGTCCCTGATATTTACACATATAAGAGGTTACTGTACAATAACAACATAGTGCAAGTTTTACACTTCAAAGCTAACTCCTCAGTTTGAAATATGAATTTCTGAAACGCCAGGATTTGAAATCGCTCTACACACGCCTTATGCAAATCAAGCTCTATTACAGCGCTGGCCATTTCGGACATCAAAACATGCATGCAAGTACTTAATTTATTATCAATTTTACAATTTCAAATAAACACTGTTCTGTTATTTTGACATTTTTATTCTACTTCTCACAAATATTAAGCAGCACAACTGTTTTCAACATTGATAATGAGAAATGTTTCTTGATCATCAAATCAGTATATTAGAATGATTTCTGAAGGATCATATGACACTGAAGACTGGAAATTCAACCATGACATCACAGGTATAAATTACATTTTAGAATATTATATATTACTATTCAGATAATACTGTAATAATATTTTACAATATTAATGATTTACTGCACTTTTAATTAAATGAATGCTGCCTTGGGCATAAGTGCCTTCTGTCAAAAACATATTTGGGATTAGTAAGATTTTGAATGGCATTTTGTGTAAAATTCTACATATATAAAAATATCTCTTGATCTCAGTATTAATATAATCTGTAATTTGAGTGATTTTATCCCAGAAGTATACAAAAAATTTCTACAATAGTAATAGATAATAGTTTTTTTGAGAAAGCTGTGAACTTGCTCTCATGGTCAGTCACTCATTCTCTGAGAAACCTGACTCACTCTGGCATCGCAGTGAAACCATGGGAAAACCGATGGAAATTTTAGCACTTTTTTCCTTCATGCCATTTTTTTCCTGTGTGTGGGGGGCGTGTGAATTTCCCATAAGAGTCGTGACTTGTGGGTCCCCCGAGTAAAGCACAGAGGTGTTTACATGATAGATGCATCTTGATATTCCGTATCAACTATCCCATCCTTCCTCTCCCTCACTTTCTCTAGTACACACCAGAGAATCATTAACATTCATACTCACGCAGCAATTCACAGAAGGAAAAGATAGACTGATGAATCACACCTTCAAATCGCCAAAAATAACACTCTCAGGAGTAACATATTTTAACAGTCAAACACAAATCTTCACCTACAGCCAGAAAGTAACAACAAGAAAGTGGTATTACAAA
The DNA here is from genome assembly GCA_036326025.1 of Chrosomus eos. NCBI lineage: Eukaryota > Metazoa > Chordata > Actinopteri > Cypriniformes > Leuciscidae > Chrosomus > Chrosomus eos. Next base: position 17,718,473 of record CM070832.1, read on the forward strand.
TTATTAATATGACGATGGTTTCAGCACCTCTTTGTACGGTAAACAAACTAGGGATGCACGATATATCGACCACTTATCGTTATCGGCCGATAAATGGTCTTTTTTGATGTTATCGTTATCGATCCGATAAGAAAATTGGGCCGATATATCAAAGCCGATAAATAATAGATTATTTACTTCAGTTGAGAGATGCGCGCGGTTCGCCATGATGGTTCTGAATGATTGGATTCACTTCGAAAAGGAAGATACAGTTCAGTGCAACATGTGCAGCACAAATCTGTCACATAGGCTGCATAACTTTATAATAAGAGCACGACTGTAAAAGCATGTTGTGAATTCTTGTTCGCCAGCCAGTATTTCAGCGCGACGAGCGCGTTGAGGCGGAAAGAGCGCGTCTATGGAGTTACCCCTTCGTGACGAGCACAGTCAAGTTCTCTTGAGCATTCGCAGAATTCTGTGGCATAGTAGCCTAAGTCGTAATATGTTTATTTTGTGTATATAGGCCTATATAGGCTATCTGATTAATCTAATATAGGATGCGTTTGGTTGAGTAAATGAACGACGCGCGCTTCATTGTACCGGTGATCATCTTTATAGCGTGGGCGCAGCTCAAACAGCAATGCACTTTTATAACTATAATTGGGACTATCATATAATGAGAACACTTTTGTAATAAAACGTTGTGAATTCTCTGGGTTTAGTTAGCGCGTTGTTGTGGGAATAGCGCGTCCAGAACAGGGATTAGCCTACACATTATGACCAGCAGAAGTTCGATTGTGCATTCACGTCCTTTTGTGCAGATAAGTTGTAATATAAAGTTGATGTAATATAAATATCTGATTAATCTCACATATCATGCGTTTCGTGGATTTAAACAACCTAGAAAAGTTCTTCAGTTTCCCGATGCTCGTTCTCTTCAGCTTCAGCTCGCGCAGATTAAACAACAATGTCATTTAAACAGTAATGCTATTAAAGATGTTTAATATTAGGCTACTGTAATGTTAAAATAGTTAATTTAAAAAAAAAAAAAAAAGATTGCGTTATAATTAATAACTAACCTTATTTTGTTCTCGTATTATTTTCATCAACGATATGGTTTGATTAAAATAATTTCCTTATTGTCCGTGCGGAGGCGATTCCATTTTATTGAACCATGGCACATTTTGTTTCTTTATATGCAGCCTAATGTTAGCCTATCTAATGACTTGTTTGCAATATTTAGGTTTTTTTTTTTTTGTTAGGCAATAGATTTTTTGATAACACTTTACAATAAGGTCTCATTTGTTAATGCATTAAGTAACAGACAGCAATAGCCTCAATTGTTAGTTAATAAAATATGTGTTCATGTTAGTTCACAGTGCATTGACTAATGTTAGATAAAACTTTCTTAAAATGTCTTATAAAATTGTTGGTTCATGCTAACTAATGCTAACAAAATTAAACCTTATTATAAAGTGTTAAGGCCATTGCACACTGAGTCCGATTTTTCCGTATGCGTTTTTTCGTGTACATCAGCCTAAAAATTTGTCACGCACAGAAACCTTGCACACTGAGTCCGATGCGTATTTATTAAACCTTTGCGGAAAAAAACGCAAAAAATACAAAATGGATTCGTCAAGCAGTGAGGATGATTGTGTTGCCCTAGAAGAGAAAAAGAAGAAAAAGAGGGTCCATCCAATCTTGTGCCGAGAGGAAGGAGAGTTTCAGCTCATCAGGAGTTGCGCCCGAGCGATTCAAAATTTACCTCAGCATGTCAATTGTCAATGGAACAGTTTGATGCTTTGCTAGCGATACTGGAGCCACATATTAAAAAGAAGACCACCAAAAAAGACACACACACACACACACACCACACACACACACACACACACACACACACACACACACACACACACACACACGGCCGGCAGAAACGCTGGGCATACAGAACAGCTGTATGGTTTGTTTATCATACAGTACTTTGTGCTGCGAGACGAAGTGTATCAACTTATCAGATGCCATTCTGGATTGTGTCGTTCGCTTGTACGGTGGGTCTGAATAGTCAAAAACCTCTCAAAATGCTGGCTGTGGATGCGAAAAACGCAGAAAATCGAACCTGATCCGAATTTTTTTTTGACGGACGAAAGTTTCGGAGGCAGTGTGCAAGCGTGATTGACATAACGTGAGGTCGATTTTTTTTTTTAACGTGCGAAAATTTCGGATGCGAATTTCGGACTCAAGGCCATTGCACACTGAGTCCGAATTTTTCGTATGCGTTTTTTCGTGTTCATCAGCCTGAAAATTCGTCACGCACAGAAACCTTGCACACTGAGTCCGATGCGTATTTATCAAACCTTTGCGGAAAAAAACGCAAAAAATACAGAATGGATTCGTCAAGCAGTGAGGATGATTTTGTTGCCCTCTGTCTTCTTTAAAAGAGAAAAAGAAGAAAAAGAGGGTCCATCCAATCTTGTGCCGAGAGGAAGGAGAGTTTCAGCTCATCAGGAGTTGCGCAATTATCACGAGCGATTCAAAATTTACCTCAGAATGTCAATGGAACCGTTTGATGCTTTGCTAGCGATACTGGAGCCACATATTAAAAAGAAGACCACCAAAAAAGACACACACACACACACACGGCCGGCAGAAACGCTGGGCATACAGAACAGCTGTATGGTTTGTTTATCAGTACTTTGTGCTGCGAGACGAAGTGTATCAACTTGTGAGATGCCATTCTGGATTGTGTCGTTCGCTTGTACGGTGGGTCTGAACAGTCAAAAAACCTCTCAAAATGCTGGCTGTGGATGCGAAAAACGCAGAAAATCGAACCTGATCCGAATTTTTTTTTGACGGACGAAAGTTTCGGAGGCAGTGTGCAAGCGTGATTGACATAACGTGAGGTCGATTTTTTTTTTTAACGTGCGAAAATTTCGGATGCGAATTTCGGACTCAGTGTGCAATGGCCTTCAGTGTGCAATGGCCTTCAGTGTGCAATGGCCTTTACCATTTTTTAATAAAGAAAGTTGCCCATTGTAATTAATTTGAAAAGTTAAGGAATCTTACACTGGTTCAAAAGGCTATACTGTAGTATATGTTTGATTTATGTTAAAAGTGTATCAAAGTATATAAAAAAAAAATATTTAGATTTATCGGCCAATATATCGGTTATCGGCTTTCAAATGTAAAGAATTATCGGTTATCGGTATCGGGCAAAATGTTCATATCGGTGCATCAAACATTGGCCAACCTGAGCAACAAATGAACATGAACACTTGTTTAGTTCCACATTTCATTTCCAAGATTAACCAAATATCAACAAAACAAAAAGTGTGTGTGTTGTGTGTGGGGGGGGGGGGGCAAATACTTGATTCACAAAGTGAAAAATATCTCACCAATTTCCCCATGCATTTCTGCTGTCCAACTCCATCCAGGCACTTGTGGTGGATGCCCATCTTGCAGGCTTTGCACCGGAGCCCCAGCTTAGCATTGGTGCCTAGCAGTTGAGGTCATATTGAGTTAATATCAGGTTAAAAAGTCAAACATATTGAACATGTACTAAACAACTATTTGTAAAAAAAACAATTGCCAAACAAAAAGTGATCAATAAATACAGGTTAAAGTAGGAAATTCCCACATGTGCAGTTTTGCTGTGAAATTCGATAATCAAGACTAACAGTTTGTTCTTTTCCATCCACTATTAATTTTTAATTAGCAATAAATGAATATTTGTATATTCTTATTAAAGGGTTTAAGGGGTGCAATTCTGCAAGTGTTCAGCTTGATGGTCATCATTCTGGCCTACATTTTTTTTTTTTCTAAAAAGAAGATCCCTTATAAGCCGATCATCAAATTATGGCTTCACAGTCCCAGAAACACTTGCAGAATCCAAATTTATTAGTAGTACTGGAAAATGCAGGTGTTAATGCTGTTGCTAAGCTGAACAGAGACAGCAGAAGACAAACAATAGCCAAGCGTAAAGTTTGAGAACGCATACAAGAAGCTATCTAATTAAACAGCACTCTTCTGAACTAAGAGGAATCCTTAATCCTGCTCTTCTATTTGCTCAGTTTCAGCATTTGCTATCACCACACCTGGTGCGCACGACATGTATTTAGAGAGACAGTTTTATTGATTTTTAGACAGTTTATGGATGGAATGAAGAAAGAAGAAGTAGGATATGTATGCTATGCATGTGTGTTGCCTGCTTTCAATATTTGTACATAAAATTTCTGTTCATTTGAAAGCAGGGAATGTAAATCTACTCAAAAGTCATTATGTGTAAGAAGTGAAACTCTGAAGCTACATAAAAAAATGTTAACAAAATGATAAATAAATTCACCAAGGGACAGCATGTTACAACATCCATTATCTGCTTTTTCCAGTAACAACACTCTTGTGCCATAAAATAATACTAAAATCCTTTAATCCATAAATGCCTCTGAATTCTCTTATTATGATAACTCCGGGTATTGCGTATTTAAATATTAACATTACAATTACACTTATTTATTACAGCTAGTGCTGAATGTTTTATTACCCCAAAAAATCCGCTCGTTTTCCATCACAAATTATGAATCACTTTAATGCATGCTTCTTTTATGATCTGTAGGTAATGAAGAATTAATAAGGCTTAATTGCTTACAGAAATTAAAAAAAGTGCCTCGTGCAAGATAAACATTCTCAGATTTTATTGCGGTGAGACAATGAATAATAATTACTGAAAAAAAGTGTGTTAAAGTCATTAGTCTTTCCAGCTGCTTCCCAAGAGCGAGCTTGAGAATAAAATCACCTGTCGGTAAAAATCTCGGTCTCTCCCAGTTGTATACTATATCTCAGCAGCACACACAATAGCTGTTTTCATTCCCTTTAAAGGTACATACACCGTGTAACTTGTAGCGGTTAATAAACAAAACTGCATGCGTCTTGCGGAAGAAACATTGTAGCTGGAGCTACTTCTCTCAGTTTATGTTTATGACGAGTCACTCAGGTACTTGGCTACTCTGCAGCGGTTGCTTCCTGCCAGGTCTAGTCCAAATAGCAAAGCTTAATATAGGCATGCTATAGTGATTCAGGATAAGACAAAAACATAAAAACATGATTTGGAAAATGGATTCATGATGGACTCATTATATAAACATTTTTGACAAAAAAAGTTACATAGTGTACCTTTCAACCACTAGAAAAAATTAAATAATTTACAGTTTACAAGTCATGAGCGCAGAAGCAGGGAGAGGGTGGGGGAGGGTGAAGGGGGTTATCTTATTTTGATTCGGTTTCTTAAGAGTTCAATTCATCATCAAACAGAACAGACTTACCGAACACCTTGCCTGCTCCCCCTTGGCAAGCTAAAAAAAAAAATTACAGGAGAGAATCCCTCTTGCATTACAATTATTCCATGTATCATAAAAAAAAAAAATTGTGGTCATACAAGTCAACATGACATTATTTACAGCTCATTCGAGGTTCGTATATGTTGATTTTTAAACTAAAAAAGTCTCTCTGAATGATGCAATGTAATAGCCTTAAAGTAGTTCACCAAAAAATGAAAATCCTGTCATCATTTACTCACCCTCATGTCGTTTCAAACCTGTATGACTTTCTTTCCTCTGTGGAACAGAAGAGGAGAATTTTTACAAAGAAATCAGTTTTTTGTCTATACAATGAAAGTCAACGGGGTCCAAAAATATTATTTGACCACAATGACTTTTATTGTATGGGGAGGAAAAAACACTGAAACATATTTTGTGTTTGGCAGATACAAAATAAAATAAATAAAATAATAAATGATAACAATTCTCATTTTTTTAGGTGAACTATTTATTTAACTACACAATATCAAAGAGTAGAAAATAATATGTTCTTGTTTTGAGAGGCTTTGCGATTTAAAACGATAACTGAAAATTTTGTTATAAAGAAATATGAATGTGAAATGATTAATAGAGTGAAAACATCAGGTCCCGCTGTTGTGAGAATGACTCAGGGCTCATTTGCCCCTGTCTGCTACAACAATCTGCTTCCAGCTATCTATCGATTAATCAAACATCACATGCTCAGTCCAGACTCTCTCATGCATCCCTGAGCTGATCACTTCAGCCTCGGAAAAAAATCTTAAATGCATCTTCGATGTGTTTAATGATTGGGTATTTATGTATTGAGCATTTTCTTCTGGGGTCGAGAGATGATACTGGGCAGAACAATAATCATGAAATTCTTCATAATGTAAACAGCCTAGAAACACTTTTTAAAGTGAGATCTAGTTCAGGCCAGGTTTCAATAAAATGTCTGAAAAAGATATTAGAATGCTATTTCGAAGTTGTTAAAGAGCAAACATTTATTTTAGGACTTGAAAATGATTTCATCATTCAACAACTCTTGCAAAAGCTGCATGAGATGTTATGTGGACTTAATTTCAATGCTGTTAATGTCATCAGTTGCCCAATGGAATGGGAATCCACCCACACAGACAGCCAACCATATTCCCAATATGCTAAGCCTCCTTTTATACTTTGATATACAGCATGGGTTCTGTGTCTTCAGAAATAGATGCCTCTGCTCCATTCAAACATGAGAGAACATCACCATGAAAAACGTGTTGCTCTCCGATCCAGAAACTGCTTTGTAAATTGCTGACTGACATTTTGCTATAAACTCAATACCTAGAATTATTAACACAGAACACACATGTTAAAATCTTGTTCTGAAAGAAATACGCAATCAGTTTATGATCAGTAAATCTCTTTACAGGTGCACAGCTGACCATTAAAGCATTTCTTTACCCACAGAGCTGAGTGGGTGTTTCTTCCATTTTGGCCTTTTAGAAAAGACACAATTTGCACACCCACACTACTTAATATGTCTACTAACAATGTCCAAAAGTGAAAATATATGCAACCAGAATGTCATTTATTTTTGTAAAATACTTTTTTGAAAAATTAGATTTTAATTTTAAAATTACAGTTTAATTGAAAATGATCCCCATTAAATGAAACTAAATGAATCCCCTAACTAAAAAGGGCACAATTGCTTATTATGGTGTGATTTTTTTAAAAGTCTATATAAGCAACTTTCACAAAATAAATATTGAAATGTTTTATTTTTATTTCACTGTTATTAAAGAATATTTTATGATAGATTTTCATAGTTTAAGATTGAAAGTCTGGGTCTGAGAACAAAATCAATAAAACAATAAAGTAAAATATAGTAAAGCAATACAGTAAAACAATTAAATCTACACAAAGTGAATAATAAAAAATTATGATGATGATGGCAAAAACTAAAAGCTGTGTCATAAAAGTGGCCCAAGTTAATCACTCTCTCTCTCACACACACACACACACGTCTGGTTCGCTATCTTTGTGGGGACTCTCCAAAGGCGTAATGACTTTTATACTGGACAAACATATATTATATCCCCTTACACTGCCCCTATCCCTAAACCTACCCATCACATGAGACAATCTGCATTTTTACATTTTTAAAAAAAACATATTTTTTATGTTTTTTAAGCTATTTGAAATATGAGGACTATTATGGACTAAATATGCAATGTCCTCATATATCACGTATAAGTTGCAATACCAGTGTAATATGCATGTCATTATACACATTTGTGTCCTCATATATCACAAAAACAAGAGCACACATACACACACACACACACACACACGAATAAATAAATAAATAAATTCTATTTAATCAAAGTGTACTGTTTACAAGAAAAATAAACAGCTTAGCAACAGGTCAGGTCTCTGTATCCCCAGCTCAAATACCAAATTCACCATGCCATTGGCTAACACAAATAACCATGGAAAACTAAGGAATGTGATGCTGAAACCCAGTTAATTACATTGTCCTGATATCTGATCCAAATGCTGAGATTTGGGTCAGTGACATGTGGGCTCATATTTAATCAACCTGTAGAGATTTGGGTCAAACACAAGTAATCAGGTGTCTACCTGTGGAGATTCAGGTCACACACAGGTATCCTGATATCTGATCTACATGTGGAGATTTCACGGTTAGTTATTTAGTAATGACCCATTAGTCACAGAAGGAAATTGAGACTTGACACACAAGCAGAAGAACTCATAAACTTTCATAAAATTCACCTTCCTGCATGGCAGTAATCAGAATGCTGCGGGATAATGAACCGACAGATCATCCCTCATCTAGTGCTGCGCAAGCTCAGGTTTCTCTACATGTATTACAAAGATTTAAAATGCATCATTTGGCCTCTTGATGTCCTTTTCATGAGAATGTGCCAGGACCAGATTTGGAGCCCTGCACTCATTAGTGTGCTCTTCTGAGTGAGTGTTAGTGAGCTAAAGAAGTGATGAGGCCTGACAGATCCATATGCCGGCCACAGCCAGACAAGACACACTTGTCCTCTCCCTTTTTCTCTCTCTCATAAACACACTGCACATTCACAAAAACACTATTTAATACGTATTAAAATATACTATATATATATATAGTGGTTGAGTGTGTTGTGTGTGTGTGTGTGTGTGTGTGTGTGTGGTGTGTGTGTGTGTGTGTGTGTGTGTTGTGTGTGTGTGTGTGTGGGGTGTGTGGTGGTTGTGTGTTGTTGGTTCTGTTCACCGTTGTGCAGTGGAATAAATAACTATTTCTTTTCAAACAGGTGGACATCTGTCCGCCTCACACCAAACACACACGCACACAAATTGAAAGCTGAGCCACAACCCCTTGTTGCCTTCTCTTAGGATAAACCCACAAATACCTTAGTGCAGGCTTAGCTGAGCACATACAGTGCTTAGCATAAGTGAACACACCCATGCTAAAGCTGACTAAAAAGAGAAATAAAAAAAATCATATTTTGGAAATTGATCTTAATGCCTTAATTAAAAATGAGGACAAATCCAACCATTAAGGACATCAATTTTCTTTGAGAATGAATAATGTATCGTAAATAAATAAATGTTCTTCCTTAAAATACATGGTGTCATACAAGTCAGGACACCCCTATGTTAAATTCCCATAGAGGCAGGGCCTTAGGAATTCAAATAGCCCCACATCATCACATACCCTTCACCATACCTAGAGATTGCCATGGGATACTTTCCATAAGATCATCTCTCAATCCAAATCAAACCAGCTATTAGGCTAACTGAAATAAAACCATGCCAATCTCTAGTTATGGTGAAGGGTATGTGACGACATGGGGCTATTTTAATATAATAAATTAATATTAAATTAATATACAATATTTAATATTAAATATAATTTGGCTTTTACTAGGCAATAATAACAACGTTACAATATTTTTATGATATAAGTACAAATATAATAAATAGTATAGTCCACATATTTAGCAAAATACTCCTCTCTATTTATAATTTGTCTAGCCAACTAACGTGCAATCAAATGGCTTTCCTGAGGTAAATGTAACGTAATGTGACATAGCCTATTGTTCTCCAGCTGTTTTATTGACCTCTTTCCACGGTTGAAAAAACTGATTGATCGATATTCTGTATGAGGCATAAACATTTTGGTAAGTTGTACTGTATCTTTCAACACACCAATTGTTAATTCGTGTTTATTTACTATTAACTAGTAAAGCGTAGCCTAAGAGATGTTCGGTTCATGACCACGATCTGTCACGTCACATTTACAAGCGCCGAAAAACGCTATTTTTTGAATTTCGTAATAAATTTGACATTCTGAGAGCTGATGATTTGTTTCATATCAAAAGTAACCTGCTCTGTCTCCGTCGTATAACCGCATAGGCTTGACATCGCGATTGCGATATGATTAATCGTGCAGTACTAATTTGTATCTCATGGAGTCTTTACCTCATTATGTTGTGCCACTCTATCATTGTTCAGTGTTCTCTAAATGGCCAAATCATTGTGTGTTGGCGTCATCCAAAGTAACAAAACATTAGTGTCTGGTGGCCAGACAACAGATGGGTAATGCAATACTCTGGATTATGCGTTCAGTCGTCAAATCTAAAATCATTATATTAGGGATCAAAATATGCTCCTCTTTCTAAACAAGCACAGCTGTGTTTGTGCGTTTCCTGTTTAATGATACTCTTGAGCCTGTCATCGGTATATAAAGATAAAACACATCCTCTTACCTACAATCATGTGGTTGCAGATGTCACAGAATTGTGGCTTCTTGAAGATGTGCTCTAGAAAGGTGTGTGCATTGGAGTCCGTCTGGCGGGGGGCACGGGATGGAGAACAGATTGTGATGGGTAGGTTGCCCGGGATGACGGTGGGCAGCGGAGGGGGTGGTTGAGGAAGGGACATCGCTGGGGACGCTGAGACGGACATACCGATGGTGCTCAGATGACCTGTGCTGCTGCTGACATCCGAGAGCAGTTCGGTTTGAAACTTCCCATCCTCGATCGGCCGTTGGAAAAAATTATCAGCGCTTTTGCTGCGAAGACTCTTGGTCTTGAAGGACAGTGAACGCTTTAGCCTCTGCAGCTGAAATAAACACAAAACAGAGTTTAAAAAAAAAGAAAAAGAAGAAGCATCTTTTAGCATCTGATTTAGATAAATGGTCAACTCCATATGACGTAAACAGCCCCCAAAACATTAAACTCTGTGAGTGGGTAATTTTTTATGCTTGGCAGGGGTCAAATGAGGGCATTCTCCCTGAAACAACCTCCAGATGATTATAATGATCTCTCCAGACATCATATGTTAACCCAACCTCAACAAGGCTAAAATTACAGATTATTTATGTTCATGTAACTCACTGAGCTTAAAGGAAAAAATGAAAAAAGACAAAGTAGAGAAGGATGGGCTGTCATGTCTCTTGATACGTAACCTCTTTGTGCGGAGCACATTACCCATGATATCAGTCATACACTGACAGCCCTCTAAATTAGCTGACAACACCCACCAGGATTATCTTTGCCTACTAAAAATGTCCTCTAGGACACACCAACCTGCACTACTTCCTAAGTACTGTGCACAGGAACGCAATTCAAATCTAAATAAAAATGAATAGTGGCCAACAGTAAAGGTTAGACAAGAGTAGTCATACATCTTAACGGACTTGACAAATCTTACATATGTTTTAGCTTTACTTTCTATAACTCCTCAAATATTACCAATATATGAACAAAGTGATAAATGGGACACAAATAAATGTAAGGCTATAACCACATATTTAGGATTGGGGAGACTGTATAGTAGTTTAAAGTAAGCATGAAATGGAAGGTGCGATTGTCTTTTCTTCCCTATTGTGATGTACATCTGAGTGAAACAGCTTCTGGAATGAGAAAAATGTAGGGAGGGATTTGATTGGATCGTGGAAGTTGAGCATTGCTAACTATATGGACAAAGATCCGTATTCCAGTTTGCAGTCAGTTGTGGAGGATATTTAGCCCCACACTCCACAGAGAAACACATCATGAAGAGAACAGACACCATTTCGAGGGGGAGGGGAGGTTGAATTATGAGAGCATATGAATTAAAAAATATATATATGTACTGATAAATCATTTCTAATAAGCCCTTCAACATTCCGTAAAAAAAAAAATCGAAGTGTCAATTTTGATTTCATTGTGACTAAAAATCTGCCAGTATAAAAAAATAACATATATTACACACATATATATAAGCCTATAGTGCACCTGTGCAGTGGTCAAGAATAAGGATTTTATGGTTTTGTATTTGAGATATTTAAATATATATATATATATATATATATATATATATATATATATATATATATATATATATATATATATACACACCGGTACAGACTCAGCAAAAAAAAAAAAGAAACATCCTCTCACTTTCAACTGCTTTAATCAAAATTATAAATATTGATTGTTCAGGGAGGGACTCATTATTCCATTTCTGTTTGTCAAATGTCTGTGAAATTTCAGTTGATGTCTCATTTGTTGAATCTTTTTACAGAGTGGGGGTCAATATCAAAAGTAGCAGTCAGTATCTGGTGTGGCACCAGCTGTTTAAGCTACAGAGCATCTCATCCTCATGGACTGCAGCAGATTTGTCAGTTCTTGCTGTGAGATGTTATGCCACTCTTCCTCCAAGGCACTTGCAAGTTTTCAAACATGTCTGGGGGAACATTGGATACATGTTGTTTGGCACTGCAAGGACAATCAGCTGTCTTTCCCTGTAGCACTGTCTAAGACGTCTAACATTACGCACAGTGCAGTTTATTGTTCTGGCCACATCTGCAGTCCTCATGTCTTCCTGCATCAGGTCTATGTCATGTTCAAGCAGGTGATCAGAGACCCTGGACATCTTTCTTTTGATGTTTTTCAGAGTCAGTTCTCTTTAGTGTCCTAAGTTATTGGAACTGTGACCTTAATTGTCTACTGCCTGTAAACTGTTAGTGTCTTCGGGACTGTTCCACAGGTGCATGTGTAATAATTGTTAATGTTTCATTGAACAAGGATGAAAAACATGTTTGTTAAATGAAACATTAAGGGTAAAGGAAAGAGCAAACTCTCTGTAAGACGTATCTGTATCTGTAAACGTATTTGCATTTTACATAATTATCTTTCAAATACAGTATACTGGAAAAGGACATTTCTTTTTTTGCTGTGTGTGTGTAATATATATATAAAAATATCTATGTAATATGTAATATGTGTGTAATATATATATATAAAAATTAAAATGATTAAAAATTTATACTTATTAAAATTTTTTCCTTTTTTTTCAGTAATAACTTAAATTATACTGCACATAATTTATAGCTCCAATATAGCTTTACATTCACAAACACACATGACATATAATGTAAATTATTATATGACTGGTTTATAATTTTTTTATTTGTTCATTTGTTTTTTAACTGATGCTTTGAAGACAATTCTGCAATTCCAGAACAGAGAGCAATTCCATCAGAAAGCTTTCTGTTTATTTTGCGAGGTATAAAAACACATGTACAATACAAGATCAACAGAACTAATGATCAAAGCGAGTGATTGTTCTATGGCTCAAACCAACATGACTTTTGCGTAAACATACACGCCACTTTCAAGTCAAGTGGCGTGTTATTTATACGCATTTTGAGCTATCCGCGTATATGCGTGTATATCTACGCCATCATGTCCGAGTGATTCTGCGTGTATGTACACGCCGTTAAAAATCCGAGCGAAATAAAGCCACATTTTGATATACATCAGGGAGCGATATTTTTCTTCCTAGGATGGTAGGGAAAGACTCATAAATGGTATTAACCAGTGACGGGTAGGTTTAGGGACGGGGTTGGGGTAGGTGATATATTTATATATACAGTAATGTAACGTTAAGTCAACGGCGTTCATAAACACGCTGAAAAGCGATTATGCGTTTTGATAGCACGCCAAAAATGTAAATACGAATTGGCGTGTCATACATACGCAGTTTCATGAGATCAGCCCTTTGCCATCAGGCCATCCTTATTGCTGAACCCTAAGTGTCTATGTTTGTTTATGCATGCATGTAAATGTATGTGAGAGAGAGAGAGAGAGAGAGAGAGAGAGAGAGAGAGAGATGGCCCATTTGGACAATCCTCTTACGTTATGTTTCCACCAATCAGAATAGAGAATCAGTGCAGTGTGTTTAGTGAGCTGCATGCCTGTGTATGATGATGATGGTGACCTATTGATCTCTAATGCCCAACAGAGAGTGATAGATCGATTAGTCCAGAGTGCCGATGTGCCGTTTCTGTCCATCATCGCTCATAGTTCACTGTCAACTTACAGAGCAGCTTTTCCACCTGAAATCCCTGTAAATTGCATCAAATCAATTATAAAAGTGCAAGTGCTGTTGGTAAAAAATTTGTTATAAATACTTCCTGACATTTACAAGGCGCTTTGTGACAGAACAAACTATAAACAACAGGCTATCAAGAAAACCATTGCCTTAGTTCAAGTTACACTTTGCCTGGCAGTTGCAATAAAATTAATGAAACGGGGGGGGGGGGGGGATGGGGGGGGGAATCAATGATGCCTGAGACTACTGCTGACAAATGTACATGTCTGGGTCTTTATTTCAAGCTTTTGAGGCTAGGTTCCTCACATATTAGAAATGAAGTATTATAAATGTCAATAAATGAGTACCCCAGTCTTTTGCACAGATTAAAATGGTTAATGAGGTAAATGTGACCTAAAATATGATCATTAGAGCAATCAGATAATTTAAAGAAATTTCACATAGAATATGAAGTTTGGAATTTAAAATGCAATGTTGTACAACGTGTCTCTTCCAAAAATAATGGCCAGTACTTCAAGAAAATCACGAAGCTTCTACATCTATTAGGAATTAATTCGGCTGCTGTCAGCACCAAATGCTTGTCCTGCTCTACCCTGAAGGACAACTATGAAAGATGGAGCTGATTAAGGTGGAAGTCAGGTTTTTTTTGGAACAAGATTATGGTGTTTAGCGAAGGAGAGACTTTTTTTTTAGGGCTGCTTTTCATGTAATAGGCTACATTTTCATTTTATCAAACACAAATGAACACAAAGCAATCTGACACAAAGTAGAGAACAGAAACACATAGAGATTATAATTCAGTTTGGGTTTTAGTCATAAAGGGTGTTCCTGGATCCATTCAAGGTGCCATGTGCTCATGAATATGTTAATAGGGCCAGAAATAACCAGATCTTGGTTCAGTAATTCAGATGAGATGCTTGATAGATTAGCAAATAAAAGCCCTGATACTGAAGACATTTTCTTATTATTATGTTCCTCTCTAGAAGTCTAGAAGTCTGTATCATCTCATAGATTATTATTCTATAACCGGGTTCAAACAAGGGATGTAAAACCCTATAGGATGGTCTTACTTCTCAGTAAAAGCCATTTGCTTCTTGGAAATCTGTGAAATGCAACCAGTACGGGAGATTATGAATAGCCTATATGTTTTCATTTTTGCATTAATGTCTCCCATTAACCACTAATGAGTCAAATTCCTTTAAGCAGACTATTACATTCTTGATTTGACATTTTCTTGAGTGTATTTTATATGGACGCCCAAAAGAACTGATATGAAAACTAGCCTTTAGTCATAAATCAAATATAATGTGGTTTCAGATTTTTTCTATTCTTCTTCTTCAACAGGACTTTAGTAACATAAAATTGTATAAGTGCTCAAAGTAACAGCACTGCATGTACTACAGTAAATACAAATCCCTCAAGACTCTTCAGTGAAGAAAACATTTAACTCCATAATTCAGTGATTAATGTACAAATTTAAAACATTCACACTCAGACGCTCAAACAGCATTTACGGAGAGAAGGGAAATGACACAAAGTCCTAATCAAAATAATAAATCAGTTTCTGAATAACTATACATAAATAAATAAAGCACAACTGTCTTTCAGGACTTATCTCTACTGATTCAAAGACAATAAATTTGCTAAATTCCCAACTGGCATTGAGCTTTAAAAGCACAGTGACCCGTCCAACATTTCGGGCTGAATGTAGAACTCAGGGCCACAGATGACCCAGAAAAACAGATGAGCACACACTCAGGGTCAATGTGACAAAATACCACCAACAACCTCATCTTAAATCATACACAACAGACATCAAGGTAATACAAGCCGTATACAGAAAATACAGCCGTATCACAAATTCCCCTTGAATTAAAACTAATCTAAAGCTAACTTTAACTTCTGCAAACAAACAATATCATATAACGGATGTTGTCAGAGTATGGGGCTTGTTTAATAATTATAATTATTTTAGAGATGTGCACAGTGTTATTGGTAAACACAAAGCAGCAGATACTGTACTAAATATTAATAATATAAAAAATGATCATATATTATTTGAATCAAATATTTATTCTTCTTTCATAGGGTAGGTGAACACCTCCAAAAATTGACTATGAGAGACTGAGGAATGTCATAACACATGGGCTGCGTCCAAAAATCACATACTCTTTTGAGTAGGTTCATATGTTGAACAAGTAATTACATCATTACCGCTGAAAATGATGTTCTATACTATAGTATGAGTGTGTGTAGTATGGGTGTAATCTGGATTTACTACATTTGCCATGCTGTCATTATCATGTGACCTACCAGCATCAGTTAAGTCGCTTCACTGCCATTCACAAAATCCTCTCCTGTGGCCTCATGGGATAGTAAAGTGTTCATCATATGCACACTTTTGAATCTCACAGAGTAGTAGTTCATCCTGGTACCTTTTACCTACAATTTTATGAGTACTGTGAATTCGGACATACTTATTTTGTCACATAGCCTACTGTTTTTCGCCTACACTACTATATTGTAGGAAAGTATGGGATCTCGGATGCAGCCATGGTGAGCTGCATCACTTAACTTTACAAATAAGATACAGGGGAGAAAATTAAGAAAATTACTCTATGTGAAATTTATGGGGGTGACAATAATTATCTGAACAATTAAATTTAAGTAGCCTACCATAATAAATTCATGCACAACATTTAAAACGTCAATTCTGTATGTTAACACGCGCGCCAGTAGTGCAAGATTAGTATCGTCCCTCTTCGCTTATTTACACAATTAACACGAGGACAAGATAGATAACTAGGCTACTATCATTTGTAGCAGTCGAGTGAATGAATATTATTAAGAATATAAAGTTTGACACACATCGCGTCAAAAACAAACGCTAAAAACATGTCACAACACTCCGCAGTCTCTTTAATGACAGTAAAAGTGTGAAAGGAGTCGTAAACTGCGCACTACATAGATCTCTGTCGGTTTGCTGTGACTGATGTTGTTATGAGATGTGTGTGTTTCAAACCTTCGACTCCTGTTGGCTGATGGATGTGGGGGACTTTGGCTCACGGTGCTCCCGTTCGTTCTCCTTGCCCATCGTGTCCTCCTGAATCATGTTCGCTGGCGGAATCATGTTGATAATAACAGTTAAACAGCACCAGTCTGTTGGGTAGCCTACGTCTGGATGCCAGCGCGCTCTACATGTTGAGTTGAGATGGAAGTTGTGAACAGCCGAATGCGCTGAGAATAAATGGTCTGAATGTAGGCTACAATATCGCACGCGTTTATCGACTTTCCATCAGTTTGTACAATGCATAGTGGAGACGCGGTCCGCTGGAGATTAACTCACTTCATTAGAGTCAATATAGTCCAGCTCCAGCAGACCGACTGACTGATCTGGCTGTCAGGCTGTGGATTAGCCAATCAGAACCGAGTAAGGGAGGAGTTCAGATCTGATTAATTCCATTTCCCATCCTTATTTTAGAAGGGATTTTTTTTTCCTGGGTAGACTAGCTGTTGTCACCTCTATTCTTATCTTCACATTCATCCATAAATTGTGAGTCTAAAAATAACCGTGTTAACAGTTAGTGGTACTGTTTATTTCTATTTCTGGAATGAATTAGGCTATATGTGAACGTAGGGGTTTGGGGAGGATCTGCCTACCCAATTAAGGCTTAAGCATTGGAGGAATTAAAAACATAAATTTGGGGTGTCAAAAAGGAGCCTAAACTATTCTATTTAGGCCTATACAAATAGAGACACTCTACGCAGGGTTTTTAACATTTCAGTAACGCACAGAAGTTAGATTAGGCTATAAATTAGTAAGTGTGTGGGGTAAAGGCCCACTCACATCCACACAAACGTACGAAAAAGCTCTATAAGCACGCGCTACAGTTGTTTGTCGCAGGATGAATTTGCTAGTCGTGAACAGAATTTGCATTTGCCTAAGGGTAGCAACAGTAGCCTAGTTTGCGTTAAAACAATCAAATAAAAATATTCATTAAAGCTACACTGTGTAACTTTTTTAGTTTATTCTTAGCTTAAAACATTTAGTTCTTTCAAAAATAAATGTGCTCATTAATGTATATTTACTTCGTTCAAGTAATAAAGTATTCTCGTGAGTCGTGAGTGTATAATATGCCATTGAAAATACATACGGGTAAGGGGTTCTAATGTCGGTCGCCATGTTGCCCATAGACATCATATAGGTAGACGCCCTATCGACCGCTACTGCCTATTGGCACGGACGAGAATTGGAGCCGCCATCTTAAACCGGTCATCCGCTCCGCTCAGTGTAATCTGAATGGCAGGTGAAATGAGCTGTCAGCGCATTAAATTAATCATATCTCACTGAATACTGAACTGATTTTCACGCGTTTTTTTTTTTGCTGCAAAGGTCATTCATGTAGCTATGATATAGGACACATGGTTCGGCGTATTTTAATATCCATAGTAGGCTTAACAGTAATATAATATTCTGCTATAAGATATAAAGTGACCAGACACAATATGTGTGATGAAGGATATAATGTATTTTATAAATCACACACTATACATATAATAAAGAAGCAGAAACACATAGTTGCAGTAAAGTAAGATATTTTAATAAGTTGAAGAAACAATTTATGATTTGTGACACGCACACACGAACAGACACACACACACACACACACACACACACACACACTCTCTCTCTCTCTCTCTCTCTCTCTCTCTCTCTCTCTCTCTCTTCTCTCTCTCTCTCTCTCTCTCTCCTCTCTCTCTCTCTCTCTCTCTCTCTCTCTCCACACACCACACACACACACACACACTTTCACACACAGAACGCAGCCACCGAATCCACCGAACGCAGCCACCTGTAATAAAAAGTGAGATGAAGCTTTTCAACGTGTTTCTAAAAATTAAATTCGGACAACATTAAGCCTATACCTTTTTTATTGTATGTGGATGTGGGGGGGGGGAAATGTCGAGACCAAAGCCCTATTCGGATTCTTTACAAGGGTAGATGGAGTAAGTTAATGTAATTTTACCACAGGACTTCTGTAATATCAATAGCCAAATCGCATATGATAAGATATAGGTTATCAATAAAACTAGAAGTTGGAGGGGTAACTCAAATAAGCATCGCTGTCATGCGCGTATTAACGTTACATTGCTTCCTGATATCATGTGCGCAAACACAAATAACCTATACAACAGGGCAGTTGAATGCTTATCTGATAACCTAGAAGCTCTTGTAATTATTACTTTAACAGTTACCCCACCTCTCTCCATGCCGGGTGAACACCGGCTGATGCAGTAAACAGCATTTCACAACCATTTCAGTACAGTAATAGCAAATATCCTTGCTCCTTCTCGATTATCTGGTAATATTCTATTCACAAAATACAACCAATAGTACGGTAATGTTAAGACTTACTTGTGAAAAGCCCTATTTTCGATGGTCCGGGGATTAGAACAGGAAAATACTCCACAATGCTCTGGCATCTTATCTGCTGCCACGCAACGAAACTAGGAATATGACCGGTTCAAGATGGCGGACGAATTTCTCGGTTTCCAGCGGCCAATAGGGCTTCTAGTCTCTATATGATTTCTATGATGTTGCCCCTCCATCTTGAAAGTACATTAGCCAAAGAGGGACATAGGCCGTTAATTCAAGCTTCGCCTTTTGCGTTTTAACACTCGATGGCACCGTGTCGAATGTGGATGAGGTCGTACTGGAAGCCATGTTAATCTTGGATCTTATTGGCCACCGTAGGAGTTAAACCGAACAGAAACTAATATTCACTGGATGCTCATACTGTTTCACCGCTAGATGGGGGTAAAAATCACACAGTGTAGCTTTAACAAAATGTCATTTTCACTTTTTAACAAATGTATAGCCTAGGCTATATATTTCAAGTTTTGTTTAAAAAGTAGGCCTACTTTAGACGTTGCTATACAGCTATACATATAAGCTATACAGAAACCGTTAAACAAAATGTTTGGATAAAGACAGAAAACAAATTGACTATGTAAAAGGGTCAATATATTTTTAAATCTACAGATGTGCCACGTACCTACCTTTGCACTGCAAAGGCAGCACAAAAGCAGAATCTGATAATCAATGTTTTAAAAACTATAGCCTACTGTGAATATTAAAACATGAATTTAATGGAAATAAAAATATATTACAATATATACATATATACTGACACTGTTTGGAGCATCCAGGAGTTTTGTATGTTGTAAATATCTTTTAAATTTAAAACACATCACATTCTGTTTTGTCAAGGTTGTTGGTCTGATTAATTCCCATCATTATTTAATTAGTCTCACCATATGTGTGCGATTCTTCTGCATCAATATCCTATGAGCTGTTGGAGCCATGGCTCACAAACATTCTGCTGTTTTCATTCATTAGAAATCAAACAGATCCAGTTAATCCCATCATTTATATTTATTTGGCCAAAAATAAACAAGAATGACCAATGTAATGCATTATAGTGGCATCAGATTTTTTTCTTAAAAATCCATCAGTTGTGATGGCAACAGATGGCATCTCATTTGGAAGAATAAGAGCAGGAGAGCGAGGAAGGGCTGTAATTTTCACCCCCAGCTGCAGAAGAGCATTGAAGGCCACTGGGAAGGAAAGGGTCTTAATTATAGAGGACAGAAGGGTTTTACTCTATTAGTTCAAGTTCTCGCACAATGACACAAGTATGTACCAGCTTCACCATCTTCTTGAGATTGAAACTTTAATCAGACTTAATCTGACTGCTGTTAAATCTGAAATATCTTAACAGGCTATATGCCAGATACATTTGTATAAACTGATTTATTCTCTAAAAAACAAACAAACTGGGCTTCGAATTTATCTTTCCTGAGAGGAGGGTTAATTCGAAGAATTAATGAAGGACCAGAATCAAACCAGAATCAAACATTTCATTTATGACGTACTTTTCAGATAATGAATCATCAGCTGTGAAACACGCTTTAGTTTCTTTCAGCAAATTCCTCCCCAGTCTAAAATAAGGCTTCATCTGATGGTTACAATATGACATATTAAAAAATCACTGCTCAAACATTTTCCCCATGTGCTGAGCCTATACCAACAAAGTGATCAGAGGCTGATTTGGCATTGCTTTGAAAATAAAATGGCTCAGATTCAATTAGGTATCAGTTTTGAGATCCATGCACTTTCTTCTGAGCGGTTACCTTAAAATAGTGTTGATCCGTCTCTAAATATAACTATGGCTCACGTTATATATATGGATTCAACAATATCTTTTCTTGTCATCTGTTTTACCTCTAATCCCTGCTAAGTTTAGCATGTGAATAATGGACTGAGGTAATTGCGCTTGCTGCTTGTTTGTCAGATGACTCAACAAACAGAGAGAGAGAGACAGACAGACAGACAGATATCCATGACACTGAATATTTAATGGGATCCCACATAAGGTGAGAGAGCAGAATCATAAAACAGGAGAGGATCAGTACAATATCTTAGTCTAATGAGTATCACAATCTTAAATATCATACTTGATGTTTCTCATCCTCAGTTTAATGTGACATACAAATTATAGTCATATGGTCACAAATTATGGTATTTCATGCCAGTTCATTGCACAGCCTCATTGAACTGTCTCTCTCTCTCTCTCTCTCTCTCTCTCTCTCTCTCTCTCTCCTCTCTCTCTCTCTCTCTCTCTCTCTCTCTCTCCTCCTCTCTCTCTCTCTCTCTCTCTCTCTCTCTCTCTCTCTCTCTCTCACCTCCATCCACTGTTAAAACACAAACAGAGGGAAATCTTAAACTCAGCATAAGAGTGTGATGAAACTGCTTTCGGGGTTTTCCATCTGTTCTATTCGAAGCTCCACATGAATCATGGAGTCACAAACATAAAAGCTGCGAGATTTGTTAAAATGCCCTCAAGAGAAAACACACACACACACACACACACACACACACACACACACACACACACACACACACACACATATCTCTCTCTCTCTCTCTCTCTCTCTCTCTCTCTCTCTCTCTCTCTCTGCATGCTGGGAGTTTGGGTTATGGGAGGAACAGACGGGTGAGAAGAGTGATTTGGGTTCTTTTTCTTTTTTTCTATTTTGTGGTGTTTTGTTTAATTTTTTACTTATATGTTTTGTTTTTCTTTGTGTATAAATTGATTGATTTGGGTTCGAGTATTACTACGCTTCGGTTTTCGGGAGTGTAGACCTCGTGGCGGAGGTCCGAGATGGAGGTTCACCCGAGTGGAGGTGTATCCGCCGTCTCGCTCCGCCATGGAGTTAGGTGTGTACCCGACGCGGATTCGAATGTAGAAGACGTGCTTGTCGCTGTGGGTGAACAAATTGGATATGGGAACATAATTTCAGCGTCAAGGATGAACAGAGCAGTTGTGATTTTCCTTAAAGAGGAAAGTTTGGTGAGTAAACTAGTTGAATCTGGCGCTTGGGTAAATGGAGCGTTTACTGTTGTGTCACCGCTTGCGTCTCAGTCTGCTAGAGTCACGATCTCCAATGTGCCCCCTTATATTTTAAATAGTGACATTGAAAAAGAGTTGTTGAGGTTTGGAAAAATGGCCAGTGAAGTGAAAATGATCCCGTTGAGGTGTAAGAATGAAGCACTGAAACATGTGCTGTCGTTTCGGCGTCAGGTGTTTATGTTTCTTGATCAACAAGCACTTGATATTTCTTTCCGGATTAAACACGAGGGTAAATCGTATATGATTTACGCGA
The DNA here is from genome assembly GCA_036326025.1 of Chrosomus eos. NCBI lineage: Eukaryota > Metazoa > Chordata > Actinopteri > Cypriniformes > Leuciscidae > Chrosomus > Chrosomus eos. Next base: position 17,740,888 of record CM070832.1, read on the forward strand.
GTACTGGGAATTTGAAATGTTTCGAATGTGGAGACGTTGGACATAAAAAGATCGCTTGTCCACATAACAAAGCGCAGCCAGAAAATAACGTTGAAGTTAACTCTAGTGTAGAGCTCAGTGATGAGCCAAATAAAACAACAGTTGAGGAAAAAAACAAAGATGAAAATGCAGGTGAAGGGACGAGCAATCAAAACAGAAATGCAACTGGTAGGTTGGTTCGTGCTGAAAAGAGAGATAATCCATGTGTAACGTTAGATGGTAATAATGGCGATACTGAAGATGAAGATGGTTTTCGTTCTAAGTTATCAAAGGGTGTCACAAATGATCCACAAAATACTGATCAGATTTGTTTGTCCCAGTTTACTGATGCAGAGGAACAAGATGACACAGATGATGACAGGTTTTCAGAGACATCGGATATTCTTACTCAATTTAGTGAGGATCAATTGTATACTGTAAAGGAGGTCAATGATTTCCTGGATGCGACATTTGGGAAAACAATAGAGATAAGTGAATTTTTTCCTGATGCAAAAATTTTTTTGCAATCAGTTTTGAAAATTCAACAGACCGCCACTTATGAGGAACTGAGTAGAAGGAAACGATTTAGATTAAAAAAAAATTGTAACTAAATTGAGACGAAAAATGGCCCTTGAGAAAGGTATAACTATTCCTTAATGATTAAAACACTTGGGGTGTTTTCTCTGTCTTTTTCTTTGCTAACCCTTCTTTTTTTCTTTCTTGATCTTTCTTTTCTTCTGATGGGGAGTATTAAGATAGGAACAATTAATATTAATGGAGGAAGGGATGGTGGAAGAAGAGCAGTGTTGAAAGAATATATTGAAAATAAAGATATGGATATTATCTTCTTACAAGAGACACATAGTGACATAGCCAATGAGATAGAATGGAGAAAGTGGTGGGCAGGCCATATTTTCCTAAGTCATGGTACTAATATGACGGGTGGTGTTGCTATCTTGTTCTCGAAGAGTTTTGATGTAACTTTTGAATCAAGTGATGAGATAGAGAAAGGTCGAATTCTGGCTGTTCATGCTAAGTTGTTGGGATTTTCCTTTGTTTTTGTTAATGTCTATGCACCTAATAATGGTGCTGAAAGAATAAAGGTTTTTAAGAATTGTCAAAGTATAATGGGGAGTTATGATAAAAATGCTTGTCTAGTTTTGGGTGGTGACTGGAATTGTACATCATATTTTAAATTAGACAGAAATGGAGAAGAACCATGTCCTCTTTCTGCTACGTGCTTAAACAATATAATAAGACATTTTGATTTATGTGATGTTTGGAGATTGCAACATCCGGCAGAAAAGCAATATACTTGGTCCAAGTCTTCAAGCGACCACATCAGTTTTGCCAGGTTAGATCGTTTTTATATTAGTAAAGACTGGTGTAATAGAGTTTTGAAAGCCTGTATTTACCCCAGTGGTTTTTCAGATCACCATTTATGTATGATTGTTTTTAATTTGCAAAAGACAAGAGGTCATAGCTACTATTGGCATTTTAATGTAAAGTTGTTGCAGGATGCTTTCTTTTGTGAAAAATTTCATTTATTTTGGGCAAAATGGAGAGAACGAAAGACTGATTTTGATGATGTTGTGCATTGGTGGGATGTAGGAAAAGCGCACATCAGGATCTTTTGTCAGAATTATTCAACTAATGCAAGTCATTGTTTTAAAAAAACTGTTATGCAACTGGAAGATGAAATCAAATCAATTGAAAGAAGTCTATGTAACCAAATTGGTGAATCAAATGAAAGACTGAATGAAAAAAAGAAAGCCTTGTCCTCACTTTTCCATGAGCGGGCTAAAGGAGCTTTAATAAGAGCTCGTTTCCTCTCCCTGAGAGAGATGGATGCACCAAGCTCTTTTTTCTTTAGTCTTGAGAAACGGGAAGGAGCGCGCAAGTCAATGCTACATCTAAAGAAGCCAGGTGGAACTGTGACAACCAATCCTAAAGAAATGAGAACAATGGCTATTGATTTCTATACAGAACTTTTTTCGGATTGTCCATGTGACATTGGCTGTATGGAGGACCTTTTTAAAGATTTACCAAAGTTGACTGACACGCAGAGGAATCAACTGGAGGTTGAAATAGGCATTGATGAAGTAACCAAGGCTGTCAATCAGCTATCAAATGGACGCGCACCGGGAATTGACGGACTTCCAGCCGAATTTTATAAACAGTTTTGGGGCTTACTAAAAGATGATTTGTTTGATGTGTTTAAATCGTCTTATAAGAAAAAAGAGTTGCCAACAAGCTGTAAAAGAGCTGTTTTGTCTTTGTTACCAAAGAAGGGTGATCTTGGTCTTTTGAAGAACTGGAGACCAGTATCAATTCTGTGTACTGACTATAAAATCTTAGCGAAATGTCTTTCAAATAGATTGAAATTGTATTTAGAACATGTAGTAAATGAGTACCAATCTTACTGTATTCCTAATAGAACCATAATGGATAACGTTTTTCTTGTTAGGGATATCATTGATATTGCAAAAAGGAATGGTGACAATATTGGAATATTTGCAATTGATCAAGAAAAGGCTTTTGATCGAGTCAGTCACTTTTATTTGTTTAGTTCCCTTAAAGCTTTTGGTTTTGGTGATCTTTTTATTTCATGGATCAAACTGTTGTATTCTGATGTTTCCACAATGTTGAAGATTGGAGGAGGGTTAAGCCAGCCAGTGTCAGTACGCAGAGGTATTCGACAAGGTTGCCCTTTGTCAGGGATGTTGTATTCCTTAGCCATCGAACCTTTGCTTCGTCAATTGGAGATAAATTTAGATGGCCTGCTAATTAAAGAACAAAAAGTTAAACCTAAGTTCTCTGCCTATGCTGATGACGTTACCGTGTTTATCAAATGTAAAAGAGATGTGATTGTTTTAGAAGAAGTTTTAAAGAAGTATGAAAAAGCCTCCTCAGCAAAGGTAAACTGGGAAAAAAGTGAGGGTTTTATTCTAGGGAATTGGTCTGAAGAAGAGCCACCAGGTTTACCAGGAGGGGTGAAATGGGGTAAAGAAGGCCTAAAAGTATTGGGTATCTATTTAGGAACTGACAACTACATTCAGAAGAACTGGGAAGGAATGTATGATAAGATGTGTGAGCGTTTGTCACGGTGGACATGGATCCTGCCTCAGTTATCTTTCAGAGGGAGAGTTTTGGTGGCGAACAACTTGGCTGCCTCAGCACTATGGCATAAACTAAATGTGTTGAATCCTCCTGATGAGGTAGTTCATTTACTACAAAAGAAGATGAATGATTTCTTTTGGTCCGGTCAGCACTGGGTAAAGTCTGCTATTTTATATTTACCAGTCAGTGAAGGTGGACAAGGCCTCATAGATATAAAGAGCAGAATCAAGGCTTTCAGGCTGCAGACTGCACAGAAGTTGCTGTATTCTGAAAAGATTTGTTGGGCTGATACAGCTTGTTCTTTGTTACGTAGTATGAATCATTTTAAATATGATTTTAATCTGTTTTTAATCAGTCTGAAAGATATGGAATGGATTGATCCTTCTCCGTTTTATAAGTCAGTTTTGAAAGTGTGGAACTCTGTCTTTCAAGTAAGGAGAGATCCGAACCTGGAAAGTTGGAAAAAAAACGAACCACTCTTTAACAATCCCCTAATACAAGCAAATGTGTTGAAAATGAGAAGTTTGCAAACATTAATGGTGAGAGCAGAATGCACATGTTTGTCTGATCTAAAAAATGGAAACGAGTGGAAAAGTCCCCAACAAATGTGTAGTTTGACAGGCATTAAGTCTGCGAGATTTATGGATACAGTAATGAAGGAAATTCTTTCAGTTCTTCCTTCTATCTACAGACAAGATACACTAGAAAAGCATTGTGGTGAACAAGAGGATGAAATGAGAGAAAGTTTTCCAAAACTCCAGATTTCAATGATAGTAGATGAAAAGCCTGAGAAGGAATCATTACTTGTTTTCTGTATACCTGAACTGAATTTGTTTGAAGATGTTTCAAAAAAGCCTTGTATTTATCATGTGTGAAAGTCTCTCATCAATCTGAGCTGAAGGAATGTAAAGAATCAAAGTGGTTGGAGGTGATTGGTCAGGGCTCTTCTCCTAGAAGATGCTGGAGGTCTTTATATAAATCCCCGATAGAAAAACGCACCGCAGATCTTCAGTGGAGGATTGTGCATTCGGCGATTGCAACGAACAGATACTTGACACGTGTTGACCCCGCTATGGGGAGGGAATGTATCTTTTGTGGTCATGAAGAAACTTTGAAGCATCTATTTTTAGATTGTTCTAGGCTAAATGGTTTGTTTCAGATTTTAAAAAATTGGCTTAGAGCACTTGGGGAAGACATGGATGAAAATATATTTATATTTGGTCCAAAATATGTTGCAGCAGATAAAAAAAGAATTTCCTTAATCAATTTTTTAATTGGTGAAACAAAGCTGGCAATATGGATCACAAGGAAAAATAAGCGGAAAGATTGCGGGACAACTGAACCTGAACTTATTTTAAAGGCTTTTGTATCTGCAAGGATTAAAGCAGAATTTGCTTTTTTTAAATTAACAAAAAATGTGGTTACTTTCAATGATTTTTGGGGACAGGCAGAAGTGTTGTGTGTAGTTGACCAAGAGGGAATGTTATTCCTAAATTTGTAATTTATTTATTTATTTAATTTTTTGTATGTGGAATTTTTGTATATTGTATGTGAATGTACATGTATTTTAAGGTAAATGCACATGTTATATGTGATGAGGCCAAAATTGTTTGGTTAAAAATAGGAAAAATGTGAAGAAAAAAAGGAAAGGATTTTACTAATCTCTTGTAAATAAAGAGTTGGTCAAATCAAAATCTCTCTCTCTCTCTCTCTCTCTCTCTCTCTCTCTCTTCTCTCTCTCTCTCTCTCTCCCCTCTCTCTCTCTCTCTCTCTCTCTCTCTCTCTCTCTCTCTCTCTCTCTCTCTTCTCTCTTCTCTCTCTCTCTCTCTCCTCTCTCTCTCTCCTCTCTCTCTCTCTCTCTCTCTCTCTCTCTCTCTCTCTCTCTCTCTCTCTCTCTCTCTCTCTCTCTCTCTCTCTCTCTCTCTCTCTCTCTCTCTCCTCTCTCTCTCTCTCTCTCTCTCTCTCTCTCTCTCTCTCTCTCTCTCTCTCTCTCTCTCTCTCTCTCTCTCTCTCTCTCTCTCTCTCTCTCTCTCTCTCTCTCTCTCTCTCTCTCTCTCTCTCTCTCTCTCTCTCTCTCTCTCTCTCTCTCTCTCTCTCTCTCTCTCTCTCTCTCTCTCTCTCTCTCTCTCTCTCTCTCTCTCTCTCTCTCTCTCCTCTCTCTCTCTCTCTCTCTCTCCTCTCTCTCTCTCTCTCTCTTCTCTCCTCTCTCTCTCTCTCTCTCTCTCTCTCTCTCTCTCTCTCTCTCTCTCTCTCTCTCTCTCTCTCTCTCTCTCTCTCTCTCTTCTCTCTCTCTCTCTCTCTCTCTGGAAATGGCAGTAATGACATTTTACACTCTAAACACTTCTGGATGAAACTACATCGAATTAGACTACATTTTAAGGTAAACATAAAGATCAAATTTCATATCCAGATGCCAACAGACCACAAAATGCAAGTTCTGTGTGCAACAGTGTTATGCAACAATTTTCAGCTAGAAAAGTAAGTTTTGTTTGTTTATATCTTCAGCTTTAAAATAAATGTATATACATATATATACAATTAACAGCCAACAGCACCAGTCTGATAACACATTCAAACAGTAGATTAAAAACTAAAGAAAGTGAAAAATCTGAAGGTACAGAAAAAGAGCAATACTGCAAAAACAGCAACTGCTCATCCACAAACATCTCTACAACACAAGCCCACCACACAAGCCTCAATGCACAATAAAAACCTAAACACACACCAAAACAACCCCAACACACAATTAAAGAAACTGAACACGCAATACAACACCCTCAAACACCCATATCCTCTATAGCAGGTGAAGGTGTAGCCTGTGCGTAGATGAGAGATCAAATGAGAAATACTGTCAGAAGACATAGCAGATATTACTGGCTCCACCAGAGGGCGCTAGACTTTTGGGCGGACATACACTGATTTCTTACTGCAATTGTCCAAAAAGTATCTTCCATAAATTAATATATCAGGAGGTTAAGAAAAAAATGACATTGCACGTGTTGTGAGCAATTTGTTTCACAAAGAGCATGAAATTAAACAGCTTAGATGTTAAAATGAACTCAATATGAACTCAAAACAAGACGCCCACACGGTGATGGTCCTCTCTACTCTACATAGACAGAACAGCAGGAAAACTCGGGAATGTAATAAATGGATTTCCTGAGAAGTTCTCCAGTCAGAGCATTAGTACCAATTAAACCACCCCCTAATGAGGGATTTAAGCATCCATCCCAGCAGGAAAGAGAGCAAGAGAATGCAGGAACGGGAGCTGGGAGTCATGTTTATCACTGCAAAGTGCAAACGATTCTTCAGGTAAAGTTCAATGCTTTCACAACAGCCATCTAATATGCTGTTGTTGTTGTTTTGGCTCTTTTGGGCAGGTTATATCAATTTAAGCTTGTTTGCAGATACACATGCTTGTGATGTTTGTGCCCTGGCCCCAGTCTCCTTTGGATCTCTGAGTAACCCCCTCACTTTTGGGGCTAATATAGAGTGCAACAGTTGGGTTCCAAAGTAATCGCATTCATTTTATCCATAGGGAAATTGGTTTTAACAATAAATTGTAAACTTTCAACAACACATCTGTCTTCTAAGGTTGTTAATCAATGTCATATTGTTGCATTATTTCAACCTCTATTTTTAAATAATTATGTTAAACAGCTAAATTCCTGGTGAGAAACTTCATTATCCATGATTCTGCAAAGAATACTCTTAGAATACTTGTGTATAGCAATACATGTAAAATATATTGTCTCTATATAAATAAACAACATTATACATAATCAATAGTTTTATATTTATCCAATGTTTTTATTTTGATTGTCATTCACAATGCTTCATGGGTTTGTAGTTCTTTTCCTCAGCCTTTTTGTTAGATTTTCAAATACTTTTAGCTTCAAATAATGGTTGTTGTGATTCAACTTGTAGTTAAGCTATGAACCAAATCAACTGTTTTTTGTTTTTTAAATCCCCCACTGGAAAAAAAAAAATGAAAGGGAAAGAAACTTCTGGAACAAAGGCTGCTGAAAAAGTGGACAGGCACTGTTGCACTCAATTCCTGCATGTTTCATGTAAAGTATTTAATATTGTTCATAGTTAAAATTTACCTTATGATCTGCTGAACCCGAACTGCATAGTTTGCTTGTGTATATCTCTCACATATTTTGCCATTTGTATCATCAAAGCATTTAAATAAAGCACATCATCTCCTGTTCAGTATTGAGTCAGGGAGCGGAGAATAATATTTCCTCCCGTCTGGGGAGCGTGAGCAGTGCTCTGACGCACAATGAACCCCTAAGACTGCTGCTTGTTCAGGCCATCGCTAATGAGACTGGAGCTAAAAACAGCGTGCTGTGTGTCTACCAGAGGGACATCCTTTCTGTCACACACATATGTTCTGGGCAGAGGCTTATTCACAAACTTGCATTCATGCACATATGCAACAGCTTTAAAACCACCTGTGCAGTTTGGGTTGCCCACAATGCATTCTTGTCCTTAGAAACAAATTATAATTAAGAAGCGTATTCTGACTTGATGACACAAGTTATGTTGCTAATACACCAGAATCCCCCTAGACTGAGTGTAAGTTCTTTCTGTTTCATTAGAGCAGATAAGAGTGAGACCCCCGGTTGGCTCATTAATGGCACAGCATGACTGTAAACATTATGCATTCAGAATAAGACTGTAATTACTAGTTGCATTTTGCTTCCTGTGAAATATTGTGCAGCTCTCAGTGTTTACAGATAAATAAACTGCACAGAGGTTGGATAAAGCCTATCAGGAATGGTTTATATCTATGGATTAGATTCTGGGATTGCTGTAGCCATAATTCATCAGATCAATGGTTCTCAACTAGGGGTCTGGGGCCCACTAGGGGCCTCAAACATCCAATGAACTGTTATAAATATGTTAAAGTAATACAACTCTAATCTAAACTAAAATGCACACATAAAAACACATAAAGTCAAGAAATCAGATCGGATTCTGATCTGCCTTCATCAAATCCACAACCAATTGATAGAACTAGATTGATAGTTAATTTCCGATAATCTGTTATGCTCTTATGTATGTCACAATACAGAAAAATTTTCATCTAATTTTTCAATATATAGATTTTATATTCTTTTCAGATCCTATTGTCCCCTGTCTCATTTACACCATTACAATAATTATACTGTGTTCTTCAGGTCACTTCTCAAAGTGCATCATTTATCTAAATAAAATCTATCGGTTTACACCACAGAAACTTTAGTCATGATGCAGGGTGAACCAATGCCATAACAGAGCTAATCAAGTTTAATTGGTTAATCTGGACTGTCTGGCTTCAGAACGGATGCACTGCGAAACGAAAGTAGTCTGATATCAATTTATGTTGCAGCTTAGTTTCAGGTTTTGTATTATTGACATGCTTGTAAAATGTCTTGTTTTGGTTTCTGGTTAAGTATGTTAGTTTGCATTTGAAGCCTGATTTTCAGTTCGCATAACATTTCACTGGAGATTCAATTCAATTCAATTCAAGTTTATTTGTATAGCGCTTTTCACAATACACATTGTCTCAAAGCAGCTTTACAGAAAGTGCATTTCAGAAATGTACAAAGAAAAATACAGTTAGTTAATCATGTATAAATTTAGGCATAACATATCGCCGGTGTTTAGTCGTCTCTTCACAGGCGTCGAGTCGTCTCTCCACAGGCGTTTAGTCGTCTCATCACAGGTGTTCAGTCATCTGAAGTCATCTGAAGTCTTCGTGAGAGGCTGGATACAAACTGGAGCTGACGAACGCTATTTACCTCGGGACTAGCGTCCCGAGATAACAGCAGAAAGACAGATGGGAAATAATTAGCATAGCTGATGTTCATAATATTAATGCATTCGAACTGATTCAGAAGTAGTATAAAAGGTAAGCATTAAGTGAATGCCTGGTTAAAGAGATGCGTCTTTAATCTAGTTTTAAACTGGGACAGCGAGTCTGAGTCTCGAACAATATCAGGAAGGCTATTCCAGAGTTTAGGAGATAAATGTGAGAACGCCCTCCCTCCTTTAGTAGACTTAGATATCCTAGGAATGACCAGAAGCCTCGAATTTTGTGATCTTAAAGAGCGCGATGGATTGTAGGGCGATAGAAGGTCTGTTAAATACACAGGAGCTAAACCATTTAGAGCTTTATAAGTCAGTAGTAATACTTTGTAATTGATACGGAACTTAATAGGTCACCAGTGTAGAGATGATAAAATTGGTGTTATATGATCATATTTTCTTGATCTAGTAAGAACTCTAGCGGCTGCATTTTGGACTAACTGTAGCTTGTTTATTGAGGATGCAGGACAACCAGCTAATAAAGCATTACAGTAATCTAGTCTCGAGGTCATGAATGCATGAACTAACTTTTCTGCATCAGAAACAGATAGCATATTACGTAGCTTAGCAATGTTTCTAAGGTGGAAAAAGGCTGTTCTTGTAACATATGAAATATGATTTTCGAAAGTCAAGTTGCGGTCTAGTATAACACCCAGGTCTTTTACTTAGTGAATAAAGTAACAGGACATCCTTCTAAATTAAAGTTGTATTGTAAGGGATTTTGTGGGTAGTTTTTTAGACCAATAAGTAATACCTCCGTTTTATCTGAATTTAATAGCAGGAAATTACACGTCATCCAGCATTTTATATCTTTTAGACACTCTGTCAAGTTAGATAAGTTAGTGTTTTCATCTGGTCGTGATGAGATATATAATTGAGTGTCATCAGCATAACAGTGAAAATTAATTCCATGTTTTCTTATAATATTACCAAGTGGCAGCATATATATTGAGAAAAGCAGAGGGCCTAACACCTATCCTTGCGGCACTCCATAGTCTACTGATGTTATCTTTGATTTTTCCCATTTAAACAGACGAAATGGTAACGGTCTGATAAGTACGATCTAAACCAGCTTAATGCCTGTCCCTGAAAAACCAGTGTAGTTTTGTAGTCGATCTAAGAGTATTTTATGATCTATAGTGTCGAACGCAGCACTAAGATCAAGTAGAACTATATTGAGATACAGCCTTGGTCAGAGGCTAAGAGTAAATCATTTGTAATTTTAACTAGCGCAGTTTCTGTGCTATGATGCGGTCTGAATCCCGACTGAAATTTTTCATAGATATCATTTTCTTGCAAGAAAGAGCACAATTGAGCGGACACAATTTTTTCTAGTATTTTAGACATAAATGGAAGATTTGAGATGGGTCTGTAATTTGCTAGGTTATTTGGATCTAATTGCGGTTTCTTAATGAGAGGTTTTATTACTGCCAGCTTGAATATTTTTGGAACGTGACCTAAAAATAAAGACGAGTTAATAATATTGAGAAGAGGCTCTTCCACTACAGGTAACACTTCTTTAAGTAGTTTAGTGGGTATTGGATCTAATAAACATGTTGTTGGTTTAGATGCAATGATAAGTTTATTTAGTTCTTCCTGTCCTATAGTTGTAAAGCGGTTTAGTTGTTCTAGAGGGGCCATAATTGAGGCTGAGTCATAAGACACCATAGAGGATTGTACATTTACAATAGTGTTTCGGATGCTTTCTATTTTCTCATTGAAGTAATTCATAAAATCATTACTACTATATTGTAACGGAATATTTTGCTCTGGAGATGTCTGATTATTTGTTAGTCTAGCCACGGTGTTAAATAAAAACCTTGGATTATTTTGGTTATTTTCAATTAGTTTGCGGATATGCTCAGCCCTGGCTGATTTTAGAGCCCTTTTATAACGTGACATACTGTCTTTCCACGCGATTCTGAAGACCTCTAAATTAGTTCGTTTCCATTTACGCTCTAAGTTACGAGTTTCTCTCTTGATAGCATGCGTAGCACTGTTGTACCATGGTGTTTTAGTTTTCTCTCTAACCTTTTTTAATCTAATTGGTGCAACAATATCTAGTGTACTAGAGATTGCCATGTACTGCAAGTTTTCTGTAATGTACTAGCACATGTAAATATTTCAAATGTTTTGCTTCGATTTCATCACTGGTATAAAAAGTGTTATGCTGAACTTTATAGCATGTGGTGGAAGTGAGTGGGTGACTGCACAATTACATAATAACTATGACTATTGGCAGACTTTTTTTTTTTTTTTACAAAGCACCACTGTCAGCTCTAATGGAAAGAATGACTCATGAAACAGTCTGAGATTTTATTGCAGATATATAATCAGACGATGTAGTGTCATCTAAAATAATCTGCCTAAACAAATCAAATTTTTATTGCAAAATCACATGCTTTTTGCTCACGTAGACATCAGGTAATTGTTGTGTACTCATATAGGGGGAAAGGTTTGAATTCATCCTGCATTATGTCCCAATTCCAAGTCTTAATACCTCCATTGCTTTATAAAAGCAAAAATACCCATTGTAAAATGATGCCAAACTCTTTCTCTGATACTCTTCCAGAAGGCACTTGATGATGTCATCCAAACATCAGCTTAGCTTAGAACTTCATGGCAAGCTTTGATCCTCTAGAGGAGTTTGTTGTTTTCAAAACTTGATCTCAAACAATAAAAAAATCTTGAAGCCAGTAATTCATAATAACAAGCCAAGAAAACCACCTAGTTTGTTTTCACCCTCTCCGTCTGTCTCTTCCTCAGATGCATGGGTGGAGGCAGATGGCTGAATTATACGCTAAAAAAAGGTTTAATTATGCAACTAAATACAAAAGGTGTGAGAGTCAAATTTAGATGTATGTGTTTATTAAAAACAAGAAAAAAACAGTATCAAGATCAGAACACTGACCAATAAATAACAGACCTGTGAAACTAGGACATATAGTATGTTTTCCAAACACTGTCTGGGACTGTTGATGTCTCTTAATATAACACACACCCCCACATCAAACGCATATCTGCTAACAACACTGGGAACTCTTTGAAAGACAAGTGTTTATCGTTTCTATTTAGTGCACAAAACCTGTCTGAGACTGTTGATATCTCCTAATGTAACACACACTTGCGCATCAAACACATATCAGCTGAAACACACTTGGAACGCTTTGAAAGACAAAGAGTGTTTATCATTCTATTTAGAGCAGATGACAAACCTCTTTATCCTCATGTCTCATGAGAAACCAATACATCACGTTTGTGCATGGCAACAATTGTCCTTCAAAGCACAAAGGACATGTTTGCACTGATTGTGTTCAGTGTTTTCGAAGCACCAGTGTACAAGGGCATCTACAGTGATAAAACACATTGAATTCAAGCAAGCAAGGATTAAAAACTTTTAGCTTTAAGGAAGCAGGACTGACAAGTGTATTTTATGTGACTGTTAGTAATTTGAAGTGGAAAGAAAGCTTGTGAAGGTTACTGTGTCCTGCATTGACAATGAAAACACAGATTACTTCAGGGCTCTGACCTTACTAATGAAAACAGATTTCTAATTTGCATTTTTTATAGTACATTATTTTTTATTAGAATGTATATTCAATTTTATATTCAATAATTTCAGAGAAAAATTACATTTTTAAAAGGTATACTTTTTTTATGTCTTAGTATTTTTTGTTGTTGTTGTTGCTAATAATCATTAAAGCTTCTGATTATTTACAGGTTTAAATAGGATTTTAAATCACAGGCCCCACTATATATGCAAACAGTATTTCAATCCCATATAATCATCAACAGAAATCTTTTTCGTAATTCCACAGAACATGAAACATTTAAGTGTGCATAATGCAAAATTACAAAAAGAGAGAAAAAAAACGAATATTAACGAGAATAAACAGACTTCTCATTTTTCTTTAATTATCTCAATCAGACAATCAATTCACACATGGACGAATACACATCTGTGTTTCTCTGTGGAGAAACTCTCCCATTGACGTCTTGCAACCATGAAAGAGCCTTTCTGAACTGTTCAAAAATGCTAAATCTATTATTGAAGACTTTTACATTTTTCATACAGAAGGCGCCTTTTTTCTTCTGGGCCCATTATACTTCTCATGTAGGCCTCTATACGCCTCTTCTGCCACATTTAAAGCATAAAAAATGCATTCAGTCCTGACTCGGTTTCTAAGGAAATGGTTTTATTGGCTAGTATTCTTGGAGTCAAGCTCTAATTTAAACAACACAGACTCTGTGCTTCAGGTATGTTTTAATAAAGGAACCTGCATGTTGAATCATCAGCTCATTATGGGTGAAAACAACTCCATTGGCAACATGAGACCTCTTCAAGTAGGCCTACTTATCTGACACCGAAGACAAGTCAGACAAACATTCTGGTTTTCAAGATAAAACGGATCGCAAACATTTTTCTGGAGAAAAAAATATTGAAAAAAGATGCTTTATTTGTTATTCTTCTCATTAACTGGTCAGTCTGACAGATTTATTTTATTGTTAAATCAAGGTCTGAATAGGAGCTTTCAGGAGCTGGTGTGACAGCTTTCATCTTAGCAACATAACGACACCTGAAATTAATCAAATTTGACCAGTTTGTGAGTATGTTGTAAACGATTTAGTAGCCGGAAAATTATCTGTGAAACTTTTGAGCAACAGGCTAAATGAGTGTGTCAATGCCACACAAAGGTCAATATTTATAGTCTCAAACAATGCCACTGTGTCACTGGACTCTATTAAACAAAATCTCCACAGACGTCTAAAAATCCTCTCTGATCTAAAATAGACAGAAACTGCTTTCCAGAGGTGAGGTGTAATGAAGTAGGCCAAGGACTGCACAGAAAATAGACTAAACACTAAAACTGGCCTGGATCAAATCAGGTCTTTGAGAGAAAATTAAAAAAGGAGGTTAACTAGAATCTTCGAAGTCACGGGTGTCCCTGGGGGGTAATGTGAGGAACAGGCCCCATGTGCACTGAGGTGCAGGAGACTCAGTGCTAGAGGTGCAGCGACATCATTTTACCAGACAGGACACTCATGCAAACGGTATAGATGGCATGTTTATCAGTGTCAGTCAAAGAAGATAAACTGGTTGTTTTTTTAGCAACAGGGACTGTAATGTTTCAGTAACTGAAGTATTCAGGGAATATCATGTGACTAGAGAAATCATTTAAAAAAAATTACCTTAAAATGGCAGAAGAAACACCTTAGCTCGGAGCATTTTTTTAGAACTGTAAATAATGCAACTTATTACAATGAACTGCAGAACTACACATTTAGTATTGTGGCACTGCTAATACTGTTGACTTCTGCATGATATGCTTATTGTTGTAACATTATGTTTAACCAACATTGCCATGTTGGTTAACATGGTTAACATGTTGGTCACAACTTTTTATAAAAGCATCTGGTAAATGATTAAATATGAATTTAAAGGAAGTCTTTGGCAACAGCTTTGCCTGAGACACGACCACATATCGGCAAGTGTGTTTGCTTCAGCTGCAGGTCTTCCGAGTGTCACAGAACATCAGAACCTGTTTTTGTTATCAGCTGTTCAGTACTGAGAACTGATGGCAAGAGTTTGTAGTAAATCAGAAGAATCAGCTTGCGAGAAAAAAAGGTTGTGGAAAACCCCATCCTTAAAGTAACACCAAGTGAATGTTCCTCTTCGGTCGCCCTACTGTTTGGAAACGAAATTGTCCATTGCCGCTGTCGTAAATAATTTAGCCTACCGTCGCACGCACGCTCGCTGTTTATCCAGCACCGGCTTCAGAATGAACGATGTCCACAGACAAGGTAGAGTATGTTACATGATTTCATGAAAGGATGATGTATTGCGACATCGAAACGAAGAAAAACGAAATAATGACTATTGTAGCGCTTGACGTAAAGCTGTCGAGTTTTGTAGTTCTTATTGTGGTCGGGTTCCTACCCGAAACCCGAAGTTACATAGTGCCAGTAAAAGCGATACAGACCCCGTCAGGCTATGACAGACGTGTCATTTAAGTCGATGTACCATCACAAGGGTCTTGGAAATATATTATGAAGGTTGAAAAACTACATAGTGTTACTTTAAATTTAACACACAGTACTATTCAAAAGATTTTGAAAGAAGCGTATGCTCACAGGCTGCATTTAATTGATACACTAAAAACAGTAATATTGTGAAATATTATTGCAGTTTAAAATAACTGACTTTTCAGCATCATTACTCCAGTCAAATGGTTTCAAACCTGTATTAATTTCTTTCTTCAGCTGAACATAAAATATGATATTTTGAAGAAGGTCTGTAACCAGACAGTTGATGGACACCATTGACTTCCATAGTAGGAAAAAAATACTATGGAAGTCTGGTTACAGACCTTCTTCAAAATTTCATATTTTATGTTCCGCTGAAGAAAGAAATGAATACAGGTTTGAAACAACTTGAGAATGAGTAAATGACAGAATTATTCCTTTAAGATTGAAGAGAATGCCGCCCCCTGTGGGAAATAAACATCATCACTTTGAAGAAAATACAAGAATTATAATGCATTTAACCATTTATTTCCTCTTACACACAAACAGGCAGATAGAATACCCTTATTTGACAAAAAGCAAACACGCATGTACACAAGTTTCTGTCCTCTAAAACAAACCATGGAACTGCAAGACTGACCTGAATAAAAGCAAACTTGAAGTGTTTACTATGGTAAAAACTATAAATGAAACCCTGCTGTCAGAATGAAAGCGCAGCACACACATTTGACCGGATACTGACAGGTACAGGAACATACGTTAGTACGTTCAATGCATGATATTCACCCATTACCTTTGATGACAACATTAATCAGACTCATATATGAATATAACGCCAATATTAAAACATTTGTTCTGTAAACTAGTATATAAACCTTCAAGAAATGAATTTTAGGTAGTAGTGGGTTTAAATTTTGTTTTAAAAGTAACTAATTCGTATTAAAAGTGTTTCAACATAGCTGGAGGCTTGTGAAGTTTTAGAAGAAAGGTCTTGGATTAAAAACACCAAAACATCTCTTCTAATGCAATGTGTCAGACAGACGGGGAAAGGCTGCGGGCATGTCCAAAACAAGAATGTGAAAGAAATTAAAACGAGTTCGATTTCCACTTTAGTGAGTGATCATGGCACAAAAGCAATGTATGCATTAAAACAGCTTCTTAAAGCTTAAAGCTCAGAAGTTAAAAGGAAAAAAACATCTTTCATTATCATATAAAACATGAGGCATCCTCAACTGGCTTACAGTCGCACCCATATCACACACGCTATTAAGATTTTACAGAAACATTTACAACCTGCCTGACACAAGCAAAAACCAAATATAGTTTTCCCCCTCATGTACTTCCTGAAGATAAACCACACAAATTATGAATTCAAACTTATGTTGCTGAACCACATCAGTCTTCTTACACAATATACACTTCAAAAGTCTGTAGGGTAGATGGGGAATATCACAGAGCGCTAATTACAACAGAATGCAATCCAAAGTCTTCAGTGCACATGCACACACACACACACAAAAAACCCTTTAAATAAACGGGCTTGTTTAGTCTCTAAACGGAGGCAAAAATACGCATGTATCGTAACATCAGATCACTCATCAAAACTGCTTCAAGTATAACAGGGTTGTATGGGGGAACGTGTAAGGCAAGAGATACACTTCTACAGCTCCAAACTTCACATCTACAAAATAACAGACTGGAACTGGGATCCTTCAGGAATCTTCTGTAATTTCATGGCTTGAATAATATGATGTGAAATTTCGACTGCGCGCGTGTTGATAAAGGATTTGAAGATACTAATGTCTTATTGAAATTAACAAAACAATGATGGTGAAACAGGAAGTAGTGCTTAGATTTCACAAAATCTATGATGGAACGACAAAGGTGATCACTGATTTGCTGAGTATAGAGGCTATCCTTATGTGCACGCACACACACGCATTACAAACTTGGTCGCTCAGTGCCAGTTGGAGTATATATGTGTGTGTGCTGAAGAGAACTGCTTCTTTTCCTTCCGGACGTGTCACAACAGCGCAGCATTGTGGAAGCACTGAGGAACGCAGAATAACTCCTTTTATTCAGAGGCTTTATGGGGTTTCCATGGCAACGGTCCACAGGCACAGGCCTATTGACCCAGTAGAAAAAAAGACTTAAGAACATAAAAGTAGTTAATTCCACAGTCATGTTTTATTCTACTCGGCGTTGTATCTCAGAGTGAAACTTTAAACCAGAGAAAAAAAAAATCCATGCAGTTCAGCCTTACATAGAGAGTCTGCTGAGAAGGCCTGGATAACAGATTATTTCCTCATACTGATGTCGTCATCATCCTTCAGAACAAATTTCTTCCTCAAAGCTTCAGATATAAGAGAGGCAGAATCTTCCTCCCTCAGTGAGGTGCACCCACGGTTATATCTGAATACAGCACACAATGACATTATTCACTATATTATTTATTAATAATAAAAAATAACTAATAATAATAGGTAGATATTAATATGCTATCACTATACATTAAAACAAACATTATACATTTAACACGCAAAACAATTACATGAATTATTAATATAAATAAAAAATAATAATAGGCATCAAAACACCATTACTATTGATTTATAAATATTATTATTATTGTAAATATAAATCAATAGCAATGATAAAATTGTCACAAAACACAACAGCACCAACTGTATTAATGAATTAAGGAAAATTTCTAGCCCTTATGGTTCAAAAGTTTTTTGCATAAATGTGAGCGCAACTTTGGACAGTTAGAGGCGCTAGAGAGATTGTCCAAAGTCGGTCCTGGAGGGCCACTGTCCTGCAGAGTTTAGTTCCAACTTGCATTTTAGCATGCCTAATGACCTTCAACAGCTAATCAAGACCTTGATTAGCTGTTTCAGGTGTGTTTAATTGGGGTTGGAGCTAAACTCTGCAGCACAGTGGCCCTCCAGGACCGAGTTTGGACACCCCTGATTTTGCTATGGTAACAGATCAGACTGTCCTCTATCTGTGAGCCAAATTCCATAACTTTCCTGCAAGTGTTTCTATGGGCTGCCATAGTCTCGAAATAAGTAGAATAGTAGTAATAATAATAGTCAGTGTCATGCTGGTGTTGAAACAGTGCTCACCTGTCCTTGCTCATCTTCATGCGGTTCATGTCTTTCAGGATGTCCATTACATCAGCAAAGCTTGTCGATTTTGAAAGAGAGACTGTGTCTTCCTCTGGCTCCCGAAAGTCCATAGTAGGGTGATCAAGATCAAAAGTTGCAGATGCTGTCATGGAAACTGTCGGCACAGGATCAGGCACCAGCTCTGACAACTCCTCCTCTTCATCCTCTTCCTCCTCCTCTTCTTCTTCCTCTTCTGTGACATCACTAATGACAAAGGAGGCTGTGGGAGCAGCCTGGTAAGCAGCAGTCTCAAAAGGAGCCATGGAGAAGCCTACACTAGTGTCGTCAGGGGACAGCAGATCAGGGGTGATGGGGTTCGAATCTGAAACGGGTCAAACATTTTATGAAGCACTACAGGTCAAAACATTTTGAAGCAAATACAGTCTATGAGTCTAAAGCCAAATACATCTTAAGTATGAACTTGCCAATGTCAAAAAATTAGAACCCAAGAGAAACCAAATTATATAGATTTAAACGATTTAGTCAAATACTCAACCTGATTCTGAAGCAACAATCTTGGCGATCTGGGCTCGGAGTCGAGTCAGCTCATCTTGTAAAGCTGTGGTGCGGTTTAGAGCGGTAACACCTGGTTTCCTCAGACCCTCGACTCGCCTGCCTTCTCGTCTGAAGTTGGGCACAGACGAGTTCCTGTGCATGATCAGCAGCGGTGTTGGCCTCCACTCATGCCTCAGGGGACGTGTGTCACTCCTGACACACAGCAAGACAGCATTGGGATAAAATTTATTCATTTAATATTTTAGTGAGGATCCAACACTAAATTCAAATTCTACACTAAATCCTATAAACACCATTAAAAAGAGGTCAAATAGGAAATCCGGTGCACTAGCATAACAGACTTACCTCACTCTGGCATATGTCTCCTCCTCATCATCTGCAATCCAGGCAATATCTGCCAGCGTAGGCACCAGTGGACCATCCAAAGAGCGCATTGGAGGAAGGCCTGGGAGTTCCTGAAGAATACAAGCAGAAAATAGCCATTCCTTTAGTTTTAACCCTTATAAGCTATTGTCATTTGTGACTGGTTTGATTTTATGCATATATATATAAATTGTTTCCTCAATCTTAGTTATTGGGAACTTGGGAATTTTGTTTAAACATTCTAAACAAACAAAAAATGGACTTCATTTGATGAGTCTCATAATTTATATTTTCATTGATAAGTCACAATAAAAAAAGTCCCACCAACCATAGGGAAGTCCCTAAAAAGAGTTTCTTTTTTATAAATGTGTGTTGAATAAAATCTATATATCAGCCAAAATGTTGAACAAACACGCACATAAATAAAGGGGTGGGATTACAAAACATTTAGAGTGCACACCGACCCATCTACTGCAAAAATTACGCTTCAAAATTATTTTCTTTTAAAGTACCACAATTTGGCACATGATAGTTGGATATTAATGTCTAAATAAATATCCAAATGTATATTTCCTAAGCATAAAATCTCAAATACTTGTGCAAAGGGTGGATGCAATGGACATTTCAGCCATCTACTGGACCATTACTGTCAAAACTTGATTTTGACCTGACATGAAGACATGTTATACTTCTGTTTTGGCAGCAATGATTTACTTTGGCCTGGTTTTACAGATAACGCTTAGATTAAACCAGGATTAAGCCTTAGTTCAATTAAGACATTTAAGAAACTTTTTTAAACAAGCCTTAGAAAAAAACATTACTGGTGTGCATCTTGAGACAAAACAATGTCACTGACATATTTTAAGATATACCAGTGGAAGTTGCTTTCAGTTAAAACAGCTCAAACATGCAGTTTAATCTGTGACTAGCTAGTCTGTTTATGACTTGTCTTTAACTGTTTATGTTTATAGAAGTGTAGATTTAAATAAATGGCAAATAACAACATTGTTAGTAATAGATGATAAATTACATCTAAATGACCTAAAAATCCCAAAAGAGCAACATATTTTTATTGTTACTTCGGGGAAATTAGTGTTATAACATTTCATTTAAAATAAAATTGACACTTTATTTTCCTTCTTCAAAAATATGAGGGTTATCTTGCCAGACAAGTTTATTTAAATGGCACATTTCATACACTATAGCAATTCAAAGTGCTTTAAAGAATATAATTAAAATAATCACAAAATAAAAGCAAGGAAAATTAAAACAATTATAAAAGAAAGTAAAATAGATATGTTAGTTATAAAATGAATTAAAAGAGTAACCACCTGCTGATCCGGGTGCATGAAAGCATATGCTTGTTAACATGAACAATGTTTATTCCCATACCTGAAAACAAGCCCTGGGACAGGGTTTAAGAGGCAGCGTAGAACCAATTCGTCTCACCACACTACGAGTTGATCCATGTGGTTTATTTTGCCAAATAGGGATTACCTCCTAAAGAGCAAGTAAACAAACAAAAAAAGGTATTTTAAAATATATATGACACTGACAGAAAATGAATAAAATGGCGATTTCAGATATTTATTTACTTACTGCTTCTGTCTCCATTTTTCTGAAACTGTAGAAAGAAAGTAGCACTACTGCAGCCTTGGATTGTACAGTGTTGTTTTGATTATTATTATAGCACACTGAACATGTTCATTTTTGGACGAGGGTTCCTTTACCTTGAAAAATTAGCAAGAAAAACATAAAATTAAAACAAAAAACATGTACTATATACTTTATGCACAACACCAGATTAACAGATCAAGAGATCATGAGCACAGTGAATCGTTTTAGTTGCTGCAGACTCCTTTGTGTTAGTTTGTGTAAATCAAATTAATAAAGTAAATAAAGCGTTGAGCAGTGTAAGCAAATGTGTTTTTATTACGCGCAATCGCTCTATAGCACAATTTATCTATATATGTAATAAATTAAGAAGTAAATAAACTGATAAGTCGAGTACTAAATTTATAAATTAGAGTACAGAAATAAAAGTGGGAAATTAAATGAACAGACGATAATGCTATACGTTATGCGGTAGAGTAACAGTGCAAATTGTGAACATTGACAAACACAATAAAACCTCAAATGTAAACAAGGGGGTAAACAAATCAAAGGCGTCCTGTGACCCCCATTCCTTCTTTAGCATCACAGCTAACAAACGACCTTATAATGTACTGCTGCTATAATTATGCATTTAAAAAACATATAAGACATACCGTGTGTGGTCAGATTAGTTCGGTTTATTTTTTCTGCACTGGTGCAGATTATTATGGTTTATGTGTTGTGAATGTCCGGCCTTCCTTTCTCCCTGTTGGGTTAGCCGTTTAGCCGTTAGCCCGGTTAGCCCAGCGCGCCCCCGACTACAAGCGGTGTCTACCGAGAGAAACACTGCAAGCGGTAGTGCATGAGTCGGAAGTGAGTGTGGTAACATCGTCCTGTGCAAAATAAAAGTTATCTTGCACACAAAGTTAAAATATACCGCTTTGAAACGATTTTTTAATATGCATGCAAATAGATTTTATATTTTATATGCTTACATTATTGTACAGACGCATTTGGTTTATTTGAACTACTCCGGTATATAAAAACAAAATAAAAGTCACCTTGAGGATGGAAGTTAAAGGGTTAGTTCACCCAAAAATGAAAATTCTATCATCGTTTACTTACCTCAAGTTGTTCCAAACCTCTATGTGTTTATTTGTTCTGCTGAACACAAAGGAAGATATTTGGAAGAAAACAGATCTCATTCCCCATTGACTACCATAGTAGGAAAAAATACCTACTATGGTAGTCAATGGGGAATGAGATCTGTTTTCTTCCAAATATCTTCCTTTGTGTTCAGCAGAACAAATAAACACATAGAGGTTTGGAACAACTTGAGGGTAAGTAAACGATGATAAGAATTTTCATTTTTGGGTGAACTAACACTTTAATATACCTGATTGGCCATACTGCATTGAAGCAAAAGTAGATTTAGAAACAAATATTTAGAGGGAGATATTTTCAGCTGGTATGGGGAATTTGAGCGAAAGGGAATTGTAATTGGGAATTGAGCGATCCTATCTATTATCTGACTGGTGACAGATCCACTGCAGAGGCATCAAAACACATGACAGTGCATCATGCGGAGCGTTCCGATCGGCTGGTCGTTAGACTAAGGTAAGATGAATCCACATATTTAGTGATTTTCGATTATTGCAACTAAATTTTAGTGCCAAGTTTAGATAAACACATAAAACATGAGCACAATGAGTGGTCCATCAGTGGATACTGCGGAAGAGTTTTAATCGGGAGAGATAATTATATCAAGGATTCCGAAAAGATATTGTTTATTAATACTGTATGATATTATGCGATATATATTATTGTGGATTCTAGACACAGAAGTGCGACATTGTGATGCATTTGGGGCCTGCAGCAGTAGCAGCAGCACTATCAACAATCCACATCTTACTGTGTTTTGGGCCTGATAATTGCTTCGACATTAAATGACTGAATTCTTAAAGCAGCTGTGAGCATCTGGTGTAGATGATGGTGTCGGGTTTTGTGTGTGTGTGTGTGTGTGTGTGTGTGTGTGTGTGTGGTGTTTTATCTTAGATCTTTTTATCCACATAATTACTGGACCTGGGTATTTGCTGTAATATTTTGCTCAAATAGGCCATTTTGCATGAATATGTGTCTTTTGTTAGAATGTATGCATTTCCTGAATATTAAATGGCTGTATTATGCTGACCGAAAAAGATCGATTTGTTTCAGTCAGCTAAGCTTTATTGGCATGATTTTCTATCCTTTTGCTGAAGCATACAGAAAATAGTAACTGAAGTATTAAAATAGCACAGAAAAGAAAATATTAGTTTTAAAAAAAGATACAATTAATGGTAAAACTAAATAGAAAAAGACAAAATATAACAAAATGATAAGTTATATTGAAGTATATTTATTTAATAGTTATAATACTTTTGCAGGTGTCCTGTAAAGTGCAGAGAATGCTGATGAGTATGGAGAGAAGGAAGAGGAAGAATTCCAGATGCCGACACCACAGTGGCCAGTCGTTCCATCACTGAATCCTGTACTGGAAGGGTTAACTTTTTTTGACTGGTCAACTCTCAATCTCAGCAGTGAAACCTCATGGACCACAGAGCTCAGAGAGACAAGAGCAGGGCCAGCTACTTTGGAAATGTTAAGAATAGGTAAGGTTTGGTTAAGAGGACTAAAGGGATAATGAAAAATAAATCATTAATGTGTAACTTAAGCTCATAAAGAGACCTGTGTCATCTTGTCTTTAGACTGGGATCAAAGCTGCCAGCTGGGATTTTGCAGCCTCCAGGCTTTATTACTGCTCAATGTTCCATTGGCGCTCAGAGTGTGCTGGGGAACAGTGTTGGGCTGGAGTGTGGCAAAGGACATCACCAAATACGAAACCCCAAACTAAGACAGTACTATCTAAAGGGTAAGTGAATGGCTATCAACAACGATTGACAATTAGCTTCTGATTTGTTAGGCACCTAACCACACACCTATACAGAAACAGTGTTTAGTTATAATGTTACTTTTTTGATTATGGCACATTAAGTTAGAAACATAAATGAAATTCAGTACTACATCAAGGGTTTACACTACCGTAAGATTTATAAAATAAAAAAATAAAAAGAAGAAGAAATTTACACTTTTTTTCAGCAAGGATGCTTTAAATTGATCAAGATCAAAAACTTTAAAGTGACAGTAAAGACATTTATAATTTCACAAAATATTTGTTTCAAATAAACTTTCTATTCATCAAAGAATGCTGAAAATAATTGATCACATATTCCACAAACATATTAAGCAGAACAACTGTTTTCAACACTGAAAGTAATGTTTCTTGAGCAGCAAATCAGCATATTAGAATGATTTCTGAAGGATCGTGTAACACTGAAGACTGGAGTAATGATGCTGAAAATTCAGCATTGCCATCAAAATATATTAAAATACAAAAGAGATATTTTAAATTGTAATAATATTTCACAATATTACTGATAAATAAATGCATCCTTAGTGATACTGCAATGTAAAGCCAATCTTGGAGTTTGCACATAAACATTGAAAATCCCAACTGACATTTTTTAAATGGTGACGATTTTTGTTAATAACATACTTAGATTCATCTGTGACTCACAAACACTGGTTTAAAATTACAGTTCCTGCTTACTAAACATACTCCATGTGTTTGTAGTTTAAACAGCTGAAGAATCAAACTGAGAAACAAACACATCTGCTTACTTGTATGCAGTTTTAACTGTTTTTGCATTATCTTCATAGAGGCGGCATTTCCAGTCAAAGATCCAATAACGAAGATTTTGGAGTCATGCAGTAACAATGAACATGGAGTGAGTAAAGTTTTAAGCCTATTTACACACTCCATCGCCTTCAAGTTCCTGTTTTATATATGATAGAAGTCTCCATAAATATAACTGCCAACATTGTCATACCTTGCTGTCATATACTGATAACTTTGGAACAAAGGTTACTGAAACACCTCATGCTGTCTTGTCAAGCTTTAAAAGATATTTAATGAAACTGTTTCATGGATAATTCAAGGAGAACATGGAAACTTTACAGCAAATATAATGGGAGAATGTCGACTGCGAAGGCTTTGGTAACTGATATTTTATTATTTGAAATGAATTAATAAATTAAAAATAATAATTACCCAGCCAAATGTTTCTGTTCAATATCAAACTTTCTTTTCTCTCTTTCCTTCTCATTTTTTAAAGTTGATGTCAATTTAGTTTCTTGTGTACAGTAGGTAATATTGTTTGAATTGTATTACACCAAGACCTTGAGAATACAATAAACTCTGTCGTTATTCAAGCTTTACCAGATGAAATGTGTTACAAGAGCATAAACAATCCACAGATTCTCAGTTTGACCTTTCTGCCATTTGGAAACAAACTGACAGTTATTACGTTAGCTATTAAGTGTGCTGGGTTTAAACCGTCTCAGAATAAAAGACTAGGCTGTTTGTTTAAAGATAAAACTATGCAAATCTAAGTAATACATGTTATCCACCATTATTTGCATGTCTGGATACAGTTGTCTGTAGCAAAGCCATAGGGAATGAAGAATTTGAGTTTGGACAGTCAGATATTACACTGTGCGCACTGCGCAGTTCATTGATTTGTGTAACAAAAAGAAGTCCACCTTTCATGAAATAGAGATTAGTATTGTTTTTGCTGAGGTTTTCCTTTTATGGTGTCCCTATGTACGTTTAATAATGCATATTAAATCATATGTATTATACTTAGTTTTATTATACAATGACGTTCAAAAGTTAGATTTTGAAGATATGTTTTTAAAAGAAGTCTCTTATGCTTACTAAGACTTAATTTATTTGATCGAAAATGCAGTAAAAACATTAATATTGTGAAATACAGTTTAAACAGTATTTAACGGTTTAAAAACACTGTTTTCTATTAATATATTTTAAAATGTAATTTATTTCTGCAATGTCAGTTTTCATGATTGAGCCTTCAGAAATCATTCTAGTGTGCTCTGTTTAGTAACTCACAAGCACTACAAACACTAGTCTTTACTGTTTTAATAATGTTATTTGAAAGAAAGTAGCAGTTAATCTATAATTTTTTTTTCTTATGTATAAGATCTCTCGGGACAACTGGGAGACAAACATGACAAAGGAAAATAATCTATGACAGGAAGTGACAATGTCATGTGATGCCATTTGCATGAATTATGCATCTTTGTGATTAGCTAATAGTTTCTGGGTGCCTGTGACTAGCTCCAGACATCTGATGTCACAGGGCTATGAATAAGGAAATGAGGGGGTGTACAGCAGTGTGGAAAAAAGGAAGGGAAGTGAAACTGCTCTCAGTGTGACAATGTCTTTCCTTATGCACCGCTTCAAACAGTTATCCAAGAACAAGGTCTCAACTTGTACGACGACAGCTTCTGACCCACAAGAGCACAGCCTTGATCCTGCGGTCGACATTGGTGTTGTGGAAATTGCAACTCTTGTGTCTCCTTCCACAGATGCGGAATATGACATGGTGATGGTGAGAGAGTAAAAAATAGTGTGTTTACAAACTTTGGCGCTTAATGCATGAGAGTTTAAATAGTGAACAGCCTGACCAATCTCAGTACAGCTCGTTTGTAGCATTAATTCAATGTTTAAGCTCTTTGTGATGCCAGTCAAACTGTAATGTAGTGACTCACAATGTCTTCTCTTCTACTGTTTTGTGTGATGTTTATTCATCTCTCGTAGGATGTGGAGGCAGTTCCTTTACCTGATGGAAATGTGTGTCTATTGGCTCTTCCATCTGAATGCTCTCAGGGGGAGGGGCCAGCCGCAATGCCTTGCCTCAAACTGTTCTCCCGTTACATCACAGACAGAAAGGTGACAATGTTAGGTTTATGTTACACTGTTTTATATTCCCATTACATTTCATAAAATGCAGCATATTCAACTTCAGTTCTGACTCATCATTGTGCTTGTCTCACTAGGGTGTGGTCTCTGGAATATTGCTAGTGACATCCAATAAGATCTTCTTTGACCCTCAGAAGTCTCACCCACTTGTTCAGGAGAATGGCTGTGAAGAATATGTATTCTCCTGCTCTGTGGATGATCTTGCCTCAGTGTCCTTCTACACAGATATCTCTCACATTCACTTTAACAAGACCACATACAGGTACTTCCTGCTTCGCTGCTTGGAGATATATATACATTTTTCAAGTCTTATAACAATCATCTGAAATAATAAACTAAGTGCAATCTAGTGTTGTCAAAAATATTGATTTATCGATACTGAAATATCTGAAACTCTTTCGCAGAATAGATACACAATGCAATCTGCGCATTCTTGTTCTCTAATCTCTCCGACAGCGAGTGACACACAAACCCACGTCCCTTTAATCACTCGATTAATAATTATATTCATTCCAGCAGATTTTGTGCTCACACATACACCATATTGGCTATATAAAACAGTATTATGGGTCTGTGCGTCATGTTTTAAAGTGACAGCAGCCTGATATACCTGCTGCCAAATTATGAGATAATATTAAAAATATCTCTATGGCAATTTTTTCCTATGTTATTGATGTAAAAATTGCGGTCAGCGAAAATGTTGAGTGGCTAGTAACTTTGGAAAACCAATAGCCACAGTGGCTGGTGAGTTTATTTATATTCATATATTATATATATATATATATATATTATATATATGTGTGTGTATGTATATGTGATTTTTTTGTATCAAATAAATGATAAATTATATATAATATAAATTATTAATTAATACAAAAGCAATCTAGCAAATAGTTGAGATTAACAGAATGAAATTTAATATTATCAAATTTAGTGAATTTACAAAAATTCATTACATTAACATATTTCATTCACCAGAACTTTAACTTTGACAGCCCTGAAAATACATTTTGTACCGTAATATAAAATGTAATTATATATGTGGTGTGTGTGGTGTGTGTGTGGTGTGTGTGTGTGTGTGTGTGTTGTGTGTGTGTGTGGTGTGTGTGTGATAAAAGTGACAATTAGTTGCAGACGCCTCAGCACCCCCAAACAACTGAATTTTGGTTGTTAATTAAACAGTTCAATGAACTTACTTTCCCGTCATTCATTGCACATACAGCACAGACACATTAATCTAATTTTTTCTTCCAGATGTAACAGTTGTAAGTCATCAAAGAGCAAAGCAAAGAGCAACAAGAAAACCCATCAGTCAGCATTAGAGGCCATTCCCGCTCCCGTGTCCTCCGTGTCACATGATCTGACAGCGACTCTGGATGCTAAAGAAGAGGATGAGGTAGTTGAAGAGACTAGGGACATGTCCGAAGCTGAGAGGCAGTCTGGGGGAATGCTAACATCTGCTGCTGCTACTTTCTGTTGTGGAGGACCAGACAGTGTTCAGAGAGGAAACAAAGAATATGAATTCAGAGACAAATCTGAACAGCGGTCATATTTGGAAAGTCAGCTGTTAGGTAATCAAGAATTTTACTCAAGATCTTTAACATTTAAATTGTACTGACAACTCTTTTTTTTTCATTAGCTAATCCACTTAGTTATCTCTCTTCACTCATTAGGTCCTTGCACTTCTACATCTAGTAGTCGTATAAACGGATCTCTGATGTTTGTGAGAATTCGACAGAAACTGCAGCATGGGAAGAAAAAGCTTTCTCTAAACCTAAAATTCCTTCCAGAGACGCCTGGTTCACCATGCAGCAGGGAAGGTACTTAAGGACCTAGCTTGAAATGAACAGCAAAACATGGCAGAATGTTTCAATTAATGTGCTGATAATGTTATAGTACAAGTTACTTCATCTCACTTTCTTGTTCTTTTTCCTTTTCTGCCTTTGATTTTGTGCTGTAGCTCAGACGAGCTGTACGCTTACATGAGCCAGCATCGACCGGACCTGTGCATCCTGGAGGGAGGTGAGGAGGACGAAGCAGAGCATGATGAAGAGGATTTTGTGCTTCTCGATGATGAGGAAGAAGAGGGGTCTCCACGAGAAGGCCAGGCCGGAGAGGACTGGGAGGTCAGTTCTTTTCTAAATGTATGGATTAGACAAATAAATTGAGATAATACACGCCAGGAAAGTAGGAATAACAATCGAACTGAAGTGAAACAAAGAAAAATGCCTGTTTTGGTTGGAATATGCAAGGGATGTTTCTCGTTCACTTTAATGATACTAAAACTAAAACACTTTGCATTTGTAAATACAGACATGGTTATTCACTGATCAAATATGCTTAACAATATTCATGGATTGTAGTATTACTTCTATGAAAACCAGATTACTCACACCCTCAGTATCCTAATCGCGGTCAAAGGTCAAGAACTTGAAGTAAAAAAAAAAAAAAAAACTTTTTGGCATACACTTTCACTTTTGATCAATTTAATGACCTAAATCTTTTGAAAGGTAAAGCATTTATAATGTTACAAAAGATTTGTATTTCAAACAAATGCTGTTCTTTTGTACTTTCTATTCATTAAAGAATCCTGAAAAAAGATATCATGGTTTACACAAAAATATTAAGCAGCACAACTGTTTTCAACATTGATAATAATAAGAAATGTTTCTTAAGCAGCAAATCAGTATATTAGACCAATCGGTGCCTGACAAATGCAATGCATTCTGGTTAGAAAGTTTGTCCGCTGCCGCGTCACAATCACGTGTGCCATCATGCCATCACGTGTCACTACGAGAAGCAGAAAGTGTCCAACTTCAGGACTCTGTTTTTAGCTCTTCCCTGCACGCAACTGGCAGATGTCACCTACTGATGGAAGCCTAGTTAAACTCAAACACACCAAATGATTTATGAAGGATCATGTGACTCTAAAGACTGGAGTAAATTCAGCTTTGCCATCACAGGAATAAATTACATTTTAAAATAGATTAAAATACAAAGCAGTACTTTTAAATAAAATATATTAAAAAATATTTAAAAAATATATAAAAAAATCTTACCAACCCCAAACCTTTGTAAAAGTCTTTGTGTTAACTATAATGTAAATAGTTTTTAGCTTTATCTGTTATGTTTTAGATCTTGTGGTTAGTGCATTTACCTTGAGTCTTAAATCATATTTTCACAAATATGTTAGTTTGGGAATTAATATAATATGAATAAAGATGTTGAACATTCATTCAAGGTTTTCAAACATCTACATCTGTAAAACTACAGTTTGGAAGTGTTTGTCTCTTCAGCACAGTTATTGGCAGTAGTGTTATTTTGGTGCAGTTCTATATTTTTCTGTAGAGTAGAGCATGGTCAGCTTATCAAAACCAGTCACATGGGTCAATCTTTTGAAATTGAAAAGCTGAAAATGAAATGAATAAGCTTTTCATTGATGTTTGGTTTGTTAGGATAGGACAATATTTGGCCGATATACAGTCTTGCTAAGAATTAATGGGACCCCTGGTAAATATGATCAAAACTGGCTGTAAAAAATAAATCGGCATCGTTTATCCTTTTGATCTTTCATTCAAAAAATTGCCAAAAATCTAACCTTTCATTGAAGTAAAAGAATTGAAAGTGGGGGGAAAATCACATTATGAAATAAATGTTTTTCTCCAAAACACGTTGGCCACAATTATTGGTACCCCTAGAATTTTTTACGAGTAAAATATCTCTGAAGTTTATTCCCATTAATATTTACCTTTTTTTAGCACACCAGGAGTGACTAGGAACATGAAATTGTCTAGCTATTGACTTCTTGTTTGACAGGAGTTTAAATAAGAGGAAACACAAAGGCCAAATTCCCTGTTATTAAACTAGAAACTACAGTAGTTAACATGCATTCATTATTTATAGGTGCATTTTAAAATTAAATACAACTGGGATGAACAAGAGTCAGTGAAATGGAAATGTATTGAACAGTAGTGTTTTCTTCACATGGCAGCATTAAAAGTGTGTGTGAAGGTCAAATTTATAGGCACAGCTTATTTGTGTACTGTAAATGGCTGTTATGTGTTTTGTGTGTACAATCACTACCTTTCAAAAGTTTGGGGTCAGTAAGATTTTTTTTTTTTAAATTTTAAAGAAGTCTCTTATGTTCAATAATTGGATAATTATTCATGTGATGGCTGATTTTTAAGCAACCATTACTCCAGTTTTCTTTATCACACGATCCTTAAGAAATCAATCTATGCTGATTTGCTGCTCAAGAAACATTTGTTATCTAATAATGATTCATTATTATTTTTGTAAATGGATAAAAAAAAAATTCAGGATTCTTTAATGAATAAAAAGTTCAAAAGAATAGCATTTATCTGAAATATATAAATTTTTTGTAACATTATAAATGCCAAGTTCTGTTATGAAACTCTAGATGGCACAAGTTGATATTTACTATAATATAGTATATTTACTATATTATAGGATATTTACTGATATATACTATATTATATATATATATTCACAAGTTGATGGGTCTTTCTTTTACATCGTTAACTACATGGCACAAGCTGGTTCCTGTCGCAACCGCAGCCAATAAGCTTGCTGCTCAGCATTTAAAGGTGCAGTAAGCAATTTCTGAGAATCAATGTTGAACACTTCATATTTGAAATCAACCCAAACAAACAAAACTCAACCTGGTCTCTTTTTATAAAAGTATAAGTAAAAGGTACAAGAAGCTATACAATAAGAAAAAAAGTAAGCAATTCAGTCGAACATACAAAGTCAGCGCTCTAGTCTAACCTTACAACGGTAAAGTTAAATAGCCTAAATATATAAAGTTATGAAACTTCACTTAGCCCTCAGCCAAAATGATTGGCCCGGGAACAAATTATAGATTCACAAGACCAAAGATTACCCGTTAGGTCTGCACAAGACGAATTGACGTCTCTGTAGTGGTTAAACATGAGATATAGAGTCAGTGGAAATGTCAGAACGACTAGCCGAGGAAAGGCTGTTCCAGGCGGGGTGCATGAGCGCCAAGCGCCCGGTGATCACTTGAAATGGATCTTACAACCTGGATCAAATTTTCATAAATCTTTATAAATAAACCACAGATTTGAGCTTTAAACAACTACATTCTCGCCTGAAAAACTCATAAAACTACATTTCGTGACACAATAACAGTAGTATTATATTTTATATTTCAACTGTATATTAAAAAAATGGTGCTTCTTATGTTGTCATTCCCCTTGTAGCATGCACAAGTGAGGATTCTCTGTCAACCAATCAACATTCTGCTGTGAGTCTAGCTCCACCCTTTAGGTACCGTACCACTGTGCTAGGTACCCCAACAGAAAGGGTACCAAAAAAGTGGTATGGTACGGTTCGGCATTTTGGTACCATTCCCAACTTTTGACAGTGAAAACGGCGTACTGTACTGTATTGTACTGTATCGTACCGCTCTGTGGAAACGAGCCATAATATTAACGCGGGTCCTAAAGCTCTTGCTTGATCATAATCCTTTTTCCATTGATATTTCTCTGACCTTTTCTGTTTTGTAATGTCTCTCAGTCATCTCTCTTTCAGCAGTCTTTCTTCAAATCTCCCTCTTGCTCACTCTCTCTCCTACCCCGTCATGTGTGGACACACCCTCTACGGCTGATTTGCTTTCTTGTGTTGCTTGGTCTGATTCATTTTCAACAGCATTTTAGAAATAGTTTACTGCACCTTTAAATAGCTGGTTAGCATTCACTATAGCCTTTTGCAGCATGCTTTCAGAGTTCCTCTAAAACCCTCCGCCTTCCCCAGCTCCACCTGTACATCTGCGATGGGTAGTTTGATATATGCTATTTGTGCAGCAGCAGTATGTCTTGCATGCACACAGCAGCTTATCAGTGTATTTATTGGCAGTAGCAAATTCCTGTAGTTGTTCTGCAGAAGCAGCAATAATCTTCAACACCACTAATAAACAGCAGCAGCAAAGCAGATCTATTCCGCCAAGACTGACTACACAAACATTGTCTATCATTACCATGCTAAACTATGCTATGATAGAAATTTCTTTATTTTCACTTTTGATAAATTAACTGTATACTTGCTGACTAAAACGATTAAAATCCTTATCCTACTGACCCCAAACATTTGAACGGTAGTGTACATGTTTTCATGTAGCTCAAACAGTAGTGTTGGCGCTTGCAACGCCAATGTCATGGGTTCGATTTCCCAGGGAAAGCAAGAACTAATAAGAATAAAAATGTGTACCTTGAAATGCAATGTAAGTTGCTTTGGATAAAAGTGTCTGCCAAATGCATAAATGTAAATGAGTCATACACATTGTTTCTGTACAGATGGTGTCAGTGGAGGAGAGTGGGCTGAAAGCTTCTGTCTCTACTGAACCAGAAGGTTTGAGTAACATACTGAAGCAGAGTGTGATACTGGATGCCCAACAAGTTAGAGAGGTGAGTACACACTTCAGATTGAGTATACACGAATACTTATGCATAGTCATGCAGTTTTGGAAAATTAAAACCTGATCTCATTCTGGTGGCCCAGTGTGTGTAATGTGTAGTAAAATATGTTGCATGCATCTTCTCTCAGATCTCGAGAGAGCTGCCTCCACGTACCATCGGACGAACGTGGCTGCTGTCCTACAGCACGGACAAACACGGGGCAAGTCTCAAGACCCTGTACAGAAAACTCAGCACTACCGACTTGCCTGTGCTGATAATCATCAAGGACCACAACCAGCAGGTCATTATTTCACAGCTCTGATCAGAGTAGACAGCTAAGGGTCAAGGGTCACTGTTCAATTGCAATATTTATTCCACTTTGTAATTTTGACCTAAGTTGGACGTTTTGGTTTCATATGTGTATTGTTATTTAAGTGGTTTTAATTTCCCCCTCAGATTTTCGGGAGCTTCCTCTCACATCCTCTGCATCCTAGTGATGCATTTTATGGCACTGGAGAGACCTTCCTGTTCCTGTCTCACCCACGCTTTAAGGTACACAAAGACACATTTATGATCATTGAGAGAAACAACTGTTAAGGTTTATGAGATCAAATTAAATTCTTAATGGGAATTTCTTTTAAACACATCTGAGATTATATTTATTACATTTAAGTGTTTCCGATGGACTGGAGAAAACTCTTTTTTCATCAAAGGGGATTTGGACTCTTTTGCCATTGGAGGAGGAAGGTACATATTAATATTCTGCAAGATGCCTTTATAATGCAGAGCTGCATATTTCTTTTCTTTTAGATTTGCAAATGTAATTTGTATAAGTAAACTTCATTTTTGTCTCTTTTCATTTCAGTGGTCACTTTGGTCTGTGGGTGGATGAGAGGTTGTTATTGGGCAGAAGCAGCCCCTGTTTTACCTTTAATAATTGCAGCCTGTCTGAGACAAACGACTTCACAATTTTGGATTTGGAAGCCTGGACATTTGGCTGACACGTGCTCCAAATAATCCAAAACATCATGCTTTAGTGGGAAATATGGCCATTAAGAAATTAACTATTCGATCACAGTTTACTGACACCTTTAAATGAAGGGAAAGAGACCCTGCAAACTGTGAATATTCTTCCTGGAGTGAAGTCAAGGGAAGAGTTTTGCACCAATGGATGAAAACTCGCCACTCATCTTTACAACCATGATGAAAAAAAAGCCTGTTTCATCTTATGATTAAGATGCATTTGGGTGCACTTCATCATACAAGAAATAATGTCTTAAGTTGAATTCTGGGACAAAATGGAATACTATTTGCCCAAATAACATCTGAATGGTACGTGTTTATACTAGAGAGGTCAATCATGGATCCCACATTATTACTACAGTGCACATGTTACTTTGAGGAAACCTTTTTTTTATCCATGTTAATTTATAACTCAACTTAAATAAGCTACACCCTAACTAAATGGCACTGATTAAAGCCTCACCTGCTGTTAGTAAGCAAAGCATCTGCTATACACAGTAGCTTAGGCATTAGTTAAATTTCCACAACTACACTTACACATTGAAAATGTTCCTCGTCACTCAAGCCAAAACAAAACCAAGACTGAAATGATTTTGGGTTAAAAACCACACACAAACCTCAGAGATGCATGTTTCATGTCTTGAGACTTTGTGTCACATACTTTCTTAGAGACACAAAGTCTTAAGCACTCCTATGGATGGATTCCTAGCCTGTATGAAAACTTTCTTTCTGTAAATAACTCTTACAATGGTAATAACATCAGTGCACAAAGATATATGTACAAACAATGGCTCTAAAAAAAATGTCAAAACATAAATGATAGTCATACAAGACCAATGCAATATTTATCCATGTTAAAATGCAGTCACTCAATACTGAAGGTGTTCATTAACTTACCTAATAAACATCAAATTAACAATAACTGCTTTATTTATAAAAAAGCACATTGACAATGGTAGATGATTAGTAGTGCAAAAGTTAATTCAGCTTCAGTTGCACCATTTAGACAAGATTGTGAATACTCAAATTACATAAATCTGTCTTCCTTCCTGCTTCTGCTCTTCAGCTTAAATGTGGTAGAAAGAATCAGACGCGAGTGCATGTGAGCTTTTTGCATTATATTTCAGTTTTTAAAGAAAAACAAATTGTGATGTTCCTAACTAGCCATTACACATCTCCACCTTTAGACAAAAGTGGATTTCAGCAGATATATTAGAGCCCATGGCATCTTTCCTGCAACTGTGTGGTTAAAATGAAATCCAAAGCTTTGCTTTGTGTATTTTAGCACAGTGCCAGTATTCTGTTGAGACAAAAAAAAGCAGGCGTTGCTTCCAGACTTTAACAACAACATCAGGCCTGGCCTCACCCTGATCGGGCTTTCAGACAAGACCATCACAAACTGCCTAATCGTGGAAGCCACAGCCAGGATAATTCTGTCTCCTACAACACCATCTGGAATAACAAAACATTATGCAGCAAAACATAAGAGGCTCTGTATGTAATGAAACAAAAGTATAAAAGTGTTTTTTATCAGATCAGTAATACATAATGCTGTTTTAGTTCATTAATCTGAGCAAAAGATCAGACTAATGACATTTGTCTCTCGAGAAGTGTTAAATTTGCACATAAAACAGCAAATTTCTATATAAAAATATGACTTAATTGAGATTGTGTATAGCTAACACCCAGGGTTCATTGGGGTGACAAACCACACTCTTGTGATTGTAGTGACAAAATTATGTTATATTGTGCATTTTTAGTTGTCACACTAAGGACCATGTACAAGAAGATGTGGTCAACAGCTGCCTTCTGAATAAAGAAATTGCATCAGCTCCTCCGCAAACCGTTCCTCAAAGCAGACATGGGGGAGTAGAGCTGATATCAGCACTTCCTTTCTTTTCCCTCATCTCCCTTCAATTCTCTCTGAAGAGCACTGATTTTTCTGGAGACAGAAATCTGATCTTTAAATTAATTTTATGATTCCAGGTAAGGTCTGGCCTTTTCAAGTCCTTCCTGCAGGAAGCGGATGTATGTGGAGGTTGAGGGATCCTCAAAACCTGCTGAGAAACTGAGAGCTGGCCCCTCTTCCTCGGGTTTCATGGATGTCTGGTCCAGGAAATTATTAGCATTGATGTGATGGACCTGGAGAAGTTACAGTGATATTTATCTAAGCAACTTGAATAAGGTTGTCACAGATTTAGAAATCTAAAGCAGACTCACCACAGTGCCGTTGGGCAGCGCCACCATCATCTCCACTGGAAAAGTATACATTTCCAAATGCAAACGAGCCTTTTCACTCAAATCCAGATCCCTTTTATCACCCTAAATGGTAGGAAAAGCAGCGTCTAAAATTGTAAGTTTTAATTTTGCCTTTACAACATACATTAGCTAAAAAAAACTGAACTCTTCACCTGTAGATCCTCCAGCTCCTTGACTAGAGACCAGCTGCTGATGAAGCTCTGGTTGAGTAAGGCCAGAACGGGCGAACTCTCGAGGACTGTCTCCCGAAGAGTCCGCCCTGAACCTACCGGAGATAAGGAGAAACAGAAGTATACAGAACACAAATCAGAGAAACATCTAATATAGTTGAAAGCTTTAAAACACACTCTGACCAATGATTAACCCTGCCAGAAGATCCATGTCATGCCGAAATTCAAATTTTGGGCCACTAGGCTGAAAACCGAAAATGCTTTATTATTTTAGATTAGCTTTTTTTTGTATGCTTGTATTAATATTAGACTTTAATGAAATTCAATAATTTTAATGATACAGAATTAAAAAAAATTACAAGCCAATAAAATAACCACACTTTTATTGAAAGTAACTGGACAGAAAATATATTAATATTAAATATATTCTTTATTCAGTTCTATGCAACAGAATTAGATTTAACAGGTTTATTTTTAAACAATTATCCAGATAAAGTATAGTCCTACAAAGCTATTACTATCAGAGCATATAAGCAAAGCGTAGCAGATCAGTGAACGAGAGGGTAAAAAAAAAAAAAATAATATATATATATATATATATATATATATATATAATATATATATATATATATATATATATATATATAATACACATACACACACACTCACCTAAAGGATTATTAGGAACACCATACTAATACTGTGTTTGACCCCCTTTCGCCTTCAAAACTGCCTTAATTCTACGTGGCATTGATTCAACAAGGTGCTGAAAGCATTCTTTAGAAATGTTGGCCCATATTGATAGGATAGCATCTTGCAGTTGATGGAGATTTGTGGGATGCACATCCAGGACACGAAGCTCCCGTTCCACCACATCCCAAAGATGCTCTATTGGGTTGAGATCTGGTGACTGTGGGGGCCATTTTAGTACAGTGAACTCATTTTCATGTTCAAGAAACCAATTTGAAATGATTCAAGCTTGTGACATGGTGCATTATCCTGCTGGAAGTAGCCATCAGAGGATGGGTACATGGTGACCATAAAGGGATGGACATGGTCAGAAACAATGCTCAGGTAGGCCGTGGCATTTAAACAATGCCCAATTGGCACTAAGGGGCCTAAAGTGTGCCAAGAAAGCACCCCCCACACCATTACACCACCACCACCAGCCTGCACAGTGGCAACAAGGCATGATGGATCCATGTTCTCATTCTGTTTATGCCAAATTCTGACTCTACCATCTG
The DNA here is from genome assembly GCA_036326025.1 of Chrosomus eos. Classification (NCBI taxonomy): domain Eukaryota; kingdom Metazoa; phylum Chordata; class Actinopteri; order Cypriniformes; family Leuciscidae; genus Chrosomus; species Chrosomus eos. The sequence continues at coordinate 17,778,556 of CM070832.1, forward strand.
AATGTCTCAACAGAAATCGAGACTCATCAGACCAGGCAACATTTTTCCAGTCTTCAACTGTCCAATTTTGGTGAGCTCTTGCAAATTGTAGCCTCTTTGTAGTGGAGATGAGTGGTACCCGGTGGGGTCTTCTGCTGTTGTAGCCCATCCGCCTCAAGGTTGTGCGTGTTGTGGCTTCACAAATGCTTTGCTGCATACCTCGGTTGTAACGAGTGGTTATTTCAGTCAAAGTTGCTCTTCTATCAGCTTGAATCAGTCGGCCCATTCTCCTCTGACCTCTAGCATCAACAAGGCATTTTCACCCACAGGACTGCTGCATACTGGATGTTTTTCCCTTTTCACACCATTCTTTGTAAACCCTAGAAATGGTTGTGCGTGAAAATCCCAGTACCTGAGCAGATTGTAAAATACTCAGACCGTCCCGTATGGCACCAACAACCATGCCACGCTCAAAATTGCTTAAATCACCTTTCTTTCTCATTCTGACATTCAGTTTGGAGTTCAGGAGATTTTCTTGACCAGGATCACACCCCTAAATGCATTGAAGCAACTGCCATGTGATTGGTTGATTAGATAATAGCATTAATGAGAAATTGAACAGGTGTTCCTAATAATCCTTTAGGTGAGTGTATATATATATATATATATATATATATATATATATATATATATATATATATATATGAGCCTGAGCGGAGGACATGCATAGAGCGGAAAATTGAGAAAATTTAACCCAGAGCATCAAATCATGCATGATAACAGCTAGAGCGAGAGGAAAAATGAGTGCTAAACACTGAGGGGGCATTTTTCTTTTTCGGCCAAAAACCAAAAATTACAATTTCGGCCGATAATCTTCAGCTGCCGAAATTTTGGTGCATCCCTAATGCTGACTTTTATGGACGAATTTAGCTCTTCCAGCAGCATGTATGCTTTGTTATAGTCAACTATGGGTGTCTTACCTCAGCATGACTGGTCATCCAGGGATCCCCAGAGCAGAATGGAGTGAATCAGCTTTTTCTCAGCATCAGCTCTGCTAAAGGCCTCACTGAATGGTAAATATGGCACCTTCCAAAGAGAAGACCCATTGATGTATTTGACATTGAGTGAAAATTATGGGCTCCAAAAAAACATGCATGAATCAAACGTTCACAATTAGAAACATTTAGAAAATAGACGCACTCTTCAACATAAAGGTTCTTAATTGGCATCCATGGAACCTTTCCATTGCACAAAAGGTTCTTTAGATTATTAAAATTTCCCTTTTAGAAAGAAAAATAGTTATTTATTACAAACTGTTCACAGAATGGTTCTTTGGGGAACCCTTCTTCTATGGCATTGGTATGAAAACCCCCTTTTGAAACCTTTATTGGTAGTGTGAATTCATTTCATGCTGACTTCAAAGAACATTCATTGCTGCAGACTTATGAACTGATTTCAGGTTTTTAAGTATGAAGGAAGTCTGTAGGAATAGTAGCAAGGGACTCACCTTTTTAAATGGGTACATTGTGACCTCCAAGCATCTTGATGCTTCTTCTCTGCTCAGCTCTGCACTCCAGACAATCTCCTCGAACACAAACTGAATGGGCTCACCTCCCTCCCCTCGGCTGTCAATCATGTTCCCTTGCTCGTCATAGATCACTGAGGGAGTGGAGGGTCCTGCTGCCTTGAGCTCCATCTGTAAACATACAGCCCGTTTACTTTATGCATCATGTTTTAGCTAATCATGCCAAGATGACAGTAAAATAATAATTTAAGCTTTGATTTATCAGCAACAAGAAAAACTGATTAAAGAGCATGCAGTAAAATGTCAGTGGAAGCAGTTTCAGTATTATGTAGAACCATAAATCAAAACCCTCTGAATGTGTTGTGCATAATTATCAGCTCTAACCTGAGGCAGGTATCCAATATCCACTTCCATGTTACTGCTCTCGCTGGCGCCATACAACCACTCCATGTCTACATTCAGAGTTCTGCCATATAAAATGCACAATAACGGTTAAGCAGATAATCACAAGTATTTGATCACAATTATAAAGTTTTTTTTATACAATTCATTAGAATAATTGCACTTACATGCGAGTACAAATCAAGAGAACATGTTTTTATTTGACCTCATCTAGTTTTCTGGTTCATTATGTGTATGAACACACACTCTACATTATTAAAAACTAAAACAGAGAAATTCCAAAAATTATGTTCATGTTTTCTATTAACAGTTTGTGGAGGCTTGTTACCAATGCAAAATAATGGAAAAGTCTAATGAAAACGAGAGAAACAGAAATTGTGATCATGATTAAAAGAAGATTAATTACACAGCCCTACACTCAACACCTGAAAAGTGCTCATTCTTGCAGTTAGGAATAGTGGAGGGAAGACTGACTTGTCATTTGGGACGTAAAGATGAAACTCTCGGATGTGAGAAGCATCTTTGGAGAGGATGATGTTACCAGCAAACTGCCCAGGAGTGAACCAGAATGGAAAGTTGGGAACATCATTTAGCTGGAACTCTGCATGGATTCTGTAATTATTAACAATACCATCAGAATCCGTTGGAGGATCACAGAAAAAATAAAGTTAAAACAGAAGATACATGTACAGTAGATTACAACTGGATTTTAAGAAAATCCCGTTTTTGTTTAACTCACCTGAAAACAATGTCATAATAAAAGTCACTAGCAGCCCGTATACAAGCCACAACTCCCTGTGGAGCAAAGCGGGATTTCACAAAGGGCCGCGGGTGGAACATGCTCAGCAGAGAGTGGATGAGTACCTGCAAAAAAAATTACAATCACAGCACCCATCTACAACAAAAGAGATCGAATCAAATCTTCTTGATCAAAATACTCTTCACAATCTCAGATAACCTATTATTCAACAATTTGCTTTGAATAAATACAAGTGATAGTAAATCAAAATTGTTTAAAGCTGCAGTCCGTAGCAATTTCCCTTTTTGTCGCCATCTCTGTTCGAAATCTGTAATTGCAGTGATTCGCGGAATTATCATCTTGACGTGGGTTGTAAATCGGCATGAAACAGCGCGGATGAACACAGTGTTTTGAGGCGAGTGCTGCTGTCAATCACCGCGCTGTGTGGAGACTGTCATTCAGAATCACAATTCACTTTTTGAAAGCTTGACCAACATACGAATTTTCACCGAAAAATGTCTTCTGAACAAGTAAGTAACATCCATTTTTGTTCTGATCAACTAAGGGGAAAAGCATTCGACATGACGATCGTTAGATTTAATCAGCACGATTTACAGCAACCGTGCAAATGCATAGCCTACTTAAATTTGTTCTCAAATTGTTCATGTTAACAACATCAGCATTGCGTGACTAACGTTATTTTAGATTGTGTTTTATGATTACCTGTGTAGTTCAGAATTCATATTCTCCATAGCTAAACGAGAAAGGCACAACAAAGGAAACTCCATAACTGTGTGGATTAAGAAAACGTACTGTTACACGATTGAACTATTGAAATGTCTTACTTGTTCAGCAGATAAAGCTGTCTCTTCTTCCGTTTCGAACCCCTTCGGGAGTTCACGCACCTTTCAAAAGCCCCACCGATGTGTAATCCTTGTGTTCGCATGAGACGGTTTCTTTCTCTTTCCACCTTAAATCCGAAGTACGAAGTCTTTTGTGTTTTATAACTGGTTAATCTCCAGTTGACACTGATGATTGTTGTTTGGATCTTTCTGGATCGGATCCGCCATGAGTTTAATCATGTAAAGTGCTGCGAGAAAAGCCCATCTCTACATCTCCTCACGCGCAGTAGCCGGCTAGCTGAAACTCCTTCTTTATGTGTACGGATGTGACGTAATGACGCAAAGACATGCTCGAATTTCCCGCGAAAACCCACCAGTAACACTGGGTTTGAAATCATTATTACAAGCTAACCGTTTTGAATCTAGCTACGGCAAGCAGATAGTTTTGAACACTGGCTGAAGATGTTTTTTTTTTAAATAATTAATTTGGATTATTTTTAACTTAAAAATGTTACGGACAGCAGCTTTAATGGGTGTGAACAATGAGCAAATAAACTCACTGAACTAATTTCAAAATTGTAAAGGTATATTTGTACCTCTTTGCCTCGCGGAGTGGGAGGATGATAACGGTTATTGGGAAGGTAGCCAGTGAAAATGTTCAATTCGCTGGGAACAATCCACCAAGTGTCACCCAGGGCAGATTTACCACTGGGTGGCAAGAAAACCTTGAATCGACTGGCATAAAACGTGGATGAAGGAACAGCTGGACGTTTCCAAGACCGTAGCCCACTAAGAGAGCTGTGTGAAACCTGTTGAGAAGGACACTGCACTGAATTTACCTTATACACCCATTTTTAGTATGTACCTTGTAATGAGTCCATGTTACATAATTTATAAAGATTTAATTTGAATAATAAAATACATTTTAATAATTCATTATTACTTAGTTTGAATTGTTCTTATTACTGGTAATTTTCATTGTAATATATATCATCACCCTGTCTGTTTATACCATTGTTTAATGACATACCGTATGTATTAATAATGTATGTACTGTAAAGTCTCATGTTCAAATTACCCCCAGAAAGCCATCTTTGCTCTTAGTCATGCTTTCCAGTAGTAATGGCTTCATTGTAGCATGCATAGTCAGCGTCTCTCCATTTGGGTCATGTGGTATCTCCTCTTCAAACTCTGGAGGAGGTTCCACACCTTCAGGCAACAGAGATAGACATCAGGCATTACAACAATGAAAAATGCATTGCTTTAAAACTCTCAGCTGGCATTCAGTGTTCTAAAGTGATATGGACTAACCCACGCTTGAAGCACGTTAATTCTGCTTTGATGGATACTGACCTTGAAGCACGTTAATTCTGCTTTAATAGACTATGTCTGCCTGTGAAAGGATGTTAATGCTCTGCAAGAGTACATACATACAGGGTAAATAATACCTGTGAGTTTTTCTGCAATAGGTTTGAATTCCTCTGGACTGAGATAAAGGTCATGATCAGTATCCAGGGATGAGAAGAAAAAGAGTCCATCTGCTCCCAACGCCTTCAATCCTGCTTCCTACAATAGATGCAATCCCAACAGAGAAAAAAACCTCAGCAATTTTACAGGCACGTTTTAATAAAATGTTATTTATTAACTTTCATGCTTATTATTTTACACGACTTGACTTTTACAGAACTCGGACCGATCCAGTCAGATTCGTGGGTGATTGAACAGGTTCTGTGAACCGGTTCAACTGAGTAATTGAAAAGATTCGACTCAAAAGAACGAACCATTCGTACGGAAAGCACAGCTGAGGTAAATACTTGCCCCGAGGGCAACAAAATAATGATAGCTGCGTCGATTTATTTCAAACTGAATTACTAACATACTTCTTGTGTCTGGATTTATTGTCAGTCTCAGGAGGGCAACCAGGAGAATGTGTAATGTAGGAAGTGACACAGAATTAACAGTGATGTGATGTGCGAAAAACAGGGGGGTTGGTTGGTGTTCTAACAATCTTTCCCAGCTGTGGCAATTACCCAACCCTTGTAAAACAGCGGGCAGCTGGAGCAGATGCAAGTTTACTGTTCGCAAATAACAAAAGAGGACGTGGCAAAGAGAGCGCAAGTCTGTACTGCCAAATTCTTTACACTTTAAACTAATATTAAAAGAGGGGTATTTAAAGATAAATAAACTTACTGCATTTTAGCCAACTACAAAGACAACATGTGGCTTGAACAGCTAACGTTACAATAATAAGACAATCACGCACTATCTCTCGAATGGCTCTGGGAAGCATCCTTCCTTCAGGGGTCAAACTGCAATGAAATCCTGAAAAAACTGGTATTAACTTACATGTCGTTTCACAAGCTGGATGTCCTGATAATATTTAATGCAAAAGCCGATGATAGGAACAGCAGCGATTATGAATAAACTGAAAAGCTGCCTGAAACGTGAGCGGGCGCGTCTGCTGGATGGAGTCGCGAGATCTTCATCATGATCAGCCGTTGGGTCTCCAGCAGTAGTTTTATCCACGTCTGCGGCCATACTCTAATAAATGTATCTATCTGCTTTGTAAATCACTACAGGGGCATACAAACAGCCCAGGGTGAAAACAAGACTCTTAAGTGAAATCGCACTGTAGCGGATCAGGAGGAAATCACTCCTGCTTCTCCGAGATTTCTCCTGCTAGTGGATCATGTCTGACTCTCTTAAAGGGCCAGTGCGCACATTTATCCCTAACACTTTGGTGATGATCAAATCTAGTGATCTGCCTATTTAGACATCATTCGGAACGTGTATGAAGGCAAACGTGCTGTCTAGATAGGCAGTAGAGTAGGTTTTAAAACACAGTATAATGTGTGACCATAATTATACGGTTCTGGCCGGGGCCAGAGAATGTACTGTATGTCTCTGACTTTTTGTCCTTAGTGTTGCTAATAGAGTTAAATATTCACGTAATGTCCATGAACGATAATGGCATTTCAACCACAGGGAGACTAGACGTGAACACAGAGAACATTAAGTGAAAACAGAGGAATTGGGTCAATAATAATATTAAGATTTAAGAAACAACGAAAAAATAACTTATAAAGAAAGATCTGTACATTTAAAACTGTGGCATTCCAACCATAATGCAGGGTCCCACTCTTTAATAAATACATTTCCATGTTTCTTCCAGATTAGGTTTTAAACAAATAATTTAGTTTGCTGGCATGGATTATGGTTTTATATTATACATTTAATGCAATTGTTCAAGAAGGGCACATGACAAATATAAACTACAATACGATAGGTGAAAAATTACATTGGTGCAGGGTAAGAGTGTAGAGGGTCCTGAACTACATTTGAGAGGAGACATTAATGGATTTATAATTTTATTTCAGCTCTCTTAAAGCACATTTAATTAGTATATATAATACACACACACACACAAACACTCTCTCACACAGAGTAAAACACGTGAGGCTTACAGTCCCAGAAGGTTGCTTGTTGTAAGCAGACTTTAACAACTTAATTTTACAAGTGTATGAAAGTAGTAATGTAGTCAGCTGTTCCAGGACTTATCCAAAATCAAACAGGGTCTAAATTTACTGAGAATGAAATTCATCGAATATTATATCAACCTATTTTAAATTGTTTCTTTCTTAACTTGTAATACATATTTATATAGACAGCATTATATATGTATTATAGATTCTATATATATATATATATATATATATATATATATATATATATAGAGAGAGAGAGAGAGAGAAGAGAGAGAGAGAGAAGAGAGAGAGAGAGAGAGAGAGAGAGAGAGAGAGAGAGAGAGAGGAAGAGAGAGAGAGAGTATTAAATGTAGGAGTTTTTCCATTATCATAATTTCAGCTCTGAAAAAGGTTAAATTGTTGGCCTGAGTCCAGACCTAATGGTTTTACTCAGAAGTCTATAGAGAGGTAGAAGTCATTTTTTAGTCCATATTCTCCTCGACTTGCTGTGTGTGAACCTCTATGGTTTTGGTTGGGATGTAAGAGCCCATTCCCGCTGCCCGCTCTGCCTCAGCTTGTGTATACGGCTCTTCCCTCAGCTTTTTCAATCTTAAAAAAAAATTATATATATTATTAGGAATGAAATCTAAAAAACCAGGGATGCGTTATGGAGCTTTTAGAATGAGCATCAGGCATTGAGGAAACCTAAGCATAATTTTATTCGAGTTATGTAGCTAAATGCATTTTTTATATATAATCCAAAGATTCAACATTAAGGATGAGAAGATGTTATCAAGGCTCTGCTCACCGTTTTTTATGAATTTTGGTCTTGAAATGCTCTTTCATGGTTTTCAAATCAACAAAATATCTCCTGCAAAAAAGGAAGAAGAAAAAACATTTAAGATGAATTTTATGGTGTGTGCGTGGTTTGTTTTCAGTGGTGGTGAGGTGTGACTTACGCGCAGTGCAGACAGTAATGCTGGGCACTGCCAGTAACATCATAATCTACATCTTGCTTTAATAACTTAGCAGCATTTCCAGGGATCATGTCTGCATGGATCTGGTCAAGGTCCTTTGTCCTGCGCTTGGTCTTCCATGTCTTGGCAATATGCTTCTTCTTGCCACTTTTGTGGTTTCCTACCTGTTTGGACTTACCCATGATCTGAAAACAAGAGGAGAAAACAGTTTTAAATTTCTGAAGGGAGTTTAGGGAGTTTTGACGTCTCCAAAAGACAGTATCATTGAACTAAAAGATGTCATTGCAACTGAACTATGCCATCTGAACCTCAAGTTGTTCTATACTTGTATGAGCTTCTTTCTTCTGCTGAACACAAAATACGATATTTTGAAGAATATGGGTAACCAAACACGAACCCCATTGACTTCCATACTATATAAAAAATAGTATGTAAGTCTATGGGGTCCATCAACTGTTTGGTTACCGACATTCTTCAAAATATCTTTTTGTGTTCAGCAGAATACATAAACTCACACAGGTTTGGAACAACTTGAGGGTGAGTAAATTATGGCAGAATTTTCCTTTTTGGGTGAACTATCCCTTTAATCTGCCAACAGAAGGTTGAGATATCAAATGTCGGAGAAACACATCTAAAAAAAAAACTAAAAAAAAAACAGTTCATTTAAGCTCCAGTCTGAAAATGAGCAGAATGGGGTCTTTCCTTAAAGAAAAAACAGTTCGTATGACAGTTGTAAATATCACTAGCAAAGAACAGCCAAACAAAAACATCCACTCAAAACATTTTACATGCTTTCTATCTCGCAATAAGTGCACTTTCATCAAGTTGTCATTTTGTATTATGTATCTGTAAAGCAGAAGTGATGACGATATATAATTATTACTTTACTCACGTTAACACGCAGCTGCCTTACCGTACACACGTTGTTGGACACCCGCTCGAATAACTTCCGGGTCGGAAGGCGCGCTCGTGTTATGTGCGCGTTCACCTCTAGATGGCAGTACAGATAGCACACGACCACGACTCAAAGCACTCAGACGAAGCAGAGTTGTTGCGTCGTTGCTATGGAGGTGTCAAGAGTTTACAGTAAAGCTTTTACTAAAACCAATTAAATACAGCATCATGTCTGGTAAATATATTCATAATATATAATACAGTAATACATATTCTGAATATAAATGCGTGTTACTTGCTAAACAACTTAAACTATGTTTTTGTTGCTTTTACTTCAAGATATAAAAGTTTTATTGATTTAACTTTGCTACTCTTTGTTGCAGAGACTACAACACTTAAAATATCTTACATTTTTCCAAATGGAGAAAAATATGGTGAGTTAGCTTTCAGCTTTGACATGTCTGTAATTTTTCACTATTATTTCATTAAGCACATTAAAAGATGTCTGCTTGTGTGTTGTGATTAGAGGGCGAGTGCTCTCGTACTTCAGATGGTGTGGTTATAAGGAAAGGGTCTGGCATACAGTCATCAGCCTCTGGACTTACATACACTGGAGAATGGGCCAATGATAAGGTCTCTCTCTCTCTCTCTCTCTCTCTCTCTCTCTCTCTCTCTCTCTCTCTCTCTCTCTCTCTCTCTCTCTCTCTCTCTCTCTCTCTCTGTGTGTGTGTGTGTGTGTGTGTGTGTGTGTGTGTGTGTGTGTGTGTGTGTGTGTGTGTGTGTGTGTGTGTGTGTGTGTGTGTGTGTGTGTGTGTGTGTGTGTGTGTGTGTGTGTGCTGTGTGTGTGCGTCTGGCAAACCCTACATTACAAAGATATACATTACAAAGATAGCAATATCTGAAATCCTTGTACTTGTGGGGACATTTTTGGTCCCCATGAGGAAAACAGCGTATAAATCATACTAAGTGATGTTTTTTGAAAATGTAAAAATGCAGAAAGTTGTGTGTGATGGGTAGGTTTAGGGGTAGGCTTAGTGTAAGGGGATAGAATATACAGTTTGTACAGTATAAAAATCATTATGACAATTGTTGTAGAAATTTTAATAGTCATTTATTCCTAATCTATTCAATGTGTAAAAGTATATGTGTGTACGTGCTTGTGCGTGACGGTTCAGAAATATATGGGACAGGACATCTTGACCTTAGGAATGGTCAGGTTTGGCTAGTTTATTCCAGTACCAGTTTGTGTCCTTAAGAAAAAACTGAACAGAAGTGGGGGCCTTATCTGGGTGGAAAAGTACAGCGGGTGAGAAGGAACCTTGAAAAGAGTATAAAAGCTGTCTCATGTCTTCCTGGTGCGCGTCACTCACTTCACAGAATGTAACGGCTGTGATGGCGACTGGGCCTTCTTGCAAGATAAATATTTCTCTTTTTATTAATTTGACTCTGAGTGTCTCTTACGCAGTGATGATGTTTAACAGAAGTTTTTGCCACAACATTTGGTGTCAGAAGTGGGATTCCTTGGCAGTGCCTCCTGGACCTGAGAGCGGACGGTGTTTGGCCACCTGGACTGAGCAGTTCCAGCTCTACCTCGTAAGTTTCAGAGAGAGGGGCCGACCGCTATCAGGGCCAGGAGAAGCTCCACTGGAATCAGATGAAAACGAACCCGTGGCAACTCAAGACATCTCTGGTAAGAGACGGCTAAAATATTTTTCTTTTGGGCTAAAATATTTTTCAAAGAGTGAAACTGAACCATACTGGCTGAGGGCTGTTTCTGTGGTACGTAATCTGAGATTAATTGAGATCTATATATAGATCAAGAAATTTCAAACAGATACGAGGGAAAATAATCTGAGGTTAATTGAGGTCTGTGACAGATCAAGAAATTTCAAGCAGATAAATAATCTGGGATTAATTGAGAACTGTGACAGATCAAGAGATTTCAAACAGATAGGTAACCTGAAAATGAGTTGTTCCACCACGGAGCAATTTGTTTTTAGGTGCTGAGGCTAATTAGGGGGAACCAGAACAATCGTAACAGATTTTTTGGTAAACCATAGTTAGGAGGGCACTAATAGTGCAACCCGACCGATTTGGGTTAAAAGAAAAGAATCGGGTTTGTTGGGGACGCCTAACAGACTAAAGAAAACGCGCGTTGAAGAGAAATCCACAGAGAACAGAGAAGCAGCAGTATGGGGATGTCTCAAAAGCAAGCTTGCGAAATTTGGTACACCGGTGTTTTGTCAAATGAGATAAAATTAAGGGCAGAAATGTATGATATTGAGCGCCACAAGATTAAAGGTGGTGCGGGAATCAGTTGAACAGAGCAGTGAGAAACAAAAATTGTGGCTGCGTTCAATGTGTGTAAAAAATGTGAACAGATAATGGATTGTTGGCTTGAAGATAAAATGTCGAACTGCCAGGAGAAATAAAGTTTTTACTTCTTCATCCAGTAAATGGATGCATGACATTAGATGTCTTAAGAACTTAAATTTATATGATATGGACTGAAGTAGCAAGCAGCAATAAGGCTGTCTGTGTGAAATAGAGTGATAGAGTGATAGAGTGATAGAAAAAGAGAGAACTGTAAGTGAGAAACTTGATGGAAGAGGGAAAAGTGAAAAACAAGAAGGTTGGTGTGTGAGATATGTTTGTGTGGGGATTGTGCAAACAATCATGTACTGGTTAGATAATGAAGGAACTGGCATGTTTGAGAAAAGAAAGGAGAGGATACAGAATGAAAATGGCATGTAGGGGAAGATTGAGATGAAATATAGTAGGAAAAAACTATATGTGATGAAAATAAAATGTCAGACAGAATTTATGGAAGTCAAATTAACTGTTTAATTGGTATGAGAATTCAGTTTTAGAATAAAATAAGGCATTGTATGATTAACATGATATGAAGAATGTTTTAAGCAGAATGGGGAACAATTCTATATTTTTAATGGTAAAATAAAGATTGAAATTATGTTTAGTGTTAGTTTGACAATCATTGTGTTTTGAACTTGAAGGGTCTATTATGGGGTAGTGAAAGGAATGGATTTACCATCCATCTTCGTTTATTATGAAAGGAATTGGAAATTATAGTTTTATAAAAAAACGAATGCATATCCTGGTGTTTATGATTGCAGACAATGTCTGTATTTAATATCTGAGGAGTGACTGAGGGTTCGATCAAGGTCGAGAGTACAGGACCAGTGTCTTCTTATTCAGCCCGGCTTTTTGGATGTTAGATATGCACTTGTTCTGTAATCAGTGTTGATGATAATAGCAAATTAGTAAAATGTAAAGACAGCTATGTCCAAAGATTCCGGAAATCAATAATGTATGTTGTGCCAGTAATAATGATGATTCGGCTATTGTTGTATCTGCCATTGGTGGACTGTAAAAGAATACAGAGAACTGCTTATCAGTGGCTCTGTTTGCATTCCTCAATGGAACACACTGCTTCAAGGGTGTGCAGTAAGTTAGAGCAGATGGAGAGTGTTTAAATTGTGGTCAGCAGGACCATTTAACATGTAACTATAAATGCTCACTGAGAAGGGGTTTGAAAATGTGATAGTGACACATTTCTGGTAATAATGTGGGTTTGAAAGTAGATCAGTGTTTAAGTGACGATATTAACATTTCGTCTGAGAAAGAATAAGAGAAAAAAAAAAAAAACAAGGTCAAAAGATTGAAGTCTTAAAGTGAATCCTTTGAAAATATCTATAATAGTAATTATTATAAGTGAATTGATGAATACAGTTTGATGCAAAATTAATGACTCCAACAAATGTGAGTTGCAGAAAGGAAAAAGTAACTAAAAGGATGATTGTGTTTTAATTAAACATTTTAAAAAGGGTTTAGATTATATAGAACTAGAATAATTAATTAAGATCAAATAAGCAGAGGCAGTAGGCTACTGAATTAACAGTTCCTAAAATGTAAAATGTAAAAGGCATCTGATTAAACAAACAGCTTGAAAAGTGTTGACCATGAGAGAACTAGAAGCTGATGTTTTGCTTTTAAAAGATAAGTTTGTTAGGAGCTGTAATGAAACAGCTCGCTTATCTGAATCTGATGTGTGCTGTGGCTGTACACGGCCAGTACGACAGACACTCAATCTGAGTGGAGATCTGTAATGTCTAAATTCCCTGTATGGGCAAAAGACAACTATAAAATGATGTTTATTTGGAAACAAATGTTATTTCTGGCAAAGATGCCTTAAGCTGGGATAGTTAAAAGATTATAGATAAAAGTTTGATGATTAGAAGTATTTGAGAGAACAGTTTACCTGTCCTGAGTGCCTCAGAGTCTCTCTCAGTCAAATGTCAGCTAACAGGCTGTTATCTGACCCTGTGTCATAAGTAATAATAAGCTATTTATAGTAAAGCACCGTGTTTCAGTTGAAAAATCAGACACAGAGATGTAAAAGAAATCATTGCCATGAAGAGGGCAATTTGTATTTGTGAATGTTTTAAAAGTAAAACTGAACGACTTTAAAGAAGTCTTTAAAATAATAATGCAGACCTTAAATGATAGAAATAACATTTTTGATTATTTTATTTTAGGACCAGTAACTTCTTTGTCTTATCTTAAGTCTCCACCATTGAAACAGGGCCGGAGGCTACGGCTAAAGATGTACAGTAACAGTACACTGAATGTATGGTTGTGAACTAAATTCACTGAGTATAATCTAAGTAGCTAGGTTGATGATTTTAAGATGGTTAATGGATTTAAGTGATTAAATACTGCTGTTATTAACCTGTCTCCCTGTGTAAACACTATTAGGCAATCAGAATGGCTCTGGTGACTCTTGAACGTGCCTTTCCTAAGCTCCAGAAAGCAGCTGAGTTCTGTTAAAGAAAACTGATTGTGTGATGGGAAAGAGCGGTACCAGTGTGTACGTGGCTACTCAATGACAGGATGATCTTCCTGGCCAGGGGACAGCCTAACGCAGGGGTCACGGACATTGGGCACCTCAGGACGGGGGTGTGTTACAATGCGAGAAAGGTAGTGAGAGTTGAGCGCTGACTACTGGAGGCCACTGGGGTCAGCAGAGCATTGAGAGGTGAGATGCGCTGTGACGAGTTGCGGCAGTCTGACCCAAGAGAATGTGAGTTCCTCTATACCACTTGCCAGAAGAAACCGCATAATCATACGCTTGTTTTTCATTGTGACAAGTGTCTGCAATTAAGCCAGGGGGACAACACCCTGAGAAGAGGAAAATTAAAGATAAAGAGCTAACGGGAATGGGCTTTCAAGAGACAGCTGAGAAATGAGGGGATTGCCATTGTTTGTTGTGGAGACAGGAACAAAACTTTTTATGTATTGGCTGCCTCATGGGCAAGAATAAGAAAATTTATAGAAGTGTTGATTTTGAACTAATATGTTTTAACTCCTGAAGGTCGTTTGACATGGTGGGTGGCTAAAGATGAAGACAGTTTTTGATTTGAGAAAAGTCTGGATAACAAAATTTAATGGTAAAAGGATAGTGATTAATTTAATGTGATTATTATTTGTTAATAAGAGAGAGAGACTGTTTGAGTGGAGGAAGGGATGGTAAACTGTGTCTGTCTTTCTGTTGTCGGCCTGCTAGAGCAAGCTGAAGCAAAATAATGATAAGGAAAATTAAACAAAGCAACCCAGCTGACTTGTCTAAAAAATCTAATGAATAATGAACAGAAATGCTTTGGAACTGGTTAAGAGACCATGTAAAATTAGGTAAAAGCTACAGAAAAATGCGAAGTTTAAAATCTTATTTAAAATTTAAATCTTTTTTAGCAATAATATATAAAAGAAAGAGTTAATATTGAAAAAAGCGAACATTGAAAATGAGCAGTTAACATATGTGTGTCTAGTATGAGTGTGTGTGATGGTGACAGCACTTTAGGTCTTGTATGTATTAGTTTGGGGTACTAATATTCCACCTGAATAGTGAGTATATTGTTTCATCATTACAGATGGGTTAAGGAAATGACAAACTTTAAAGAAGCCGATAATTGTGAGTGGATCCGATGAAAAGATAGAACGAGCTTTAAGTTGATTGGTCATCAAGCTCTGTCTGGTATTAATTACTTTTTGTTGATTTGAATTACGTTCTGAATCAGTTTAAGTATTTGTGTAAATTGGAATTGTGGAGTTGTAGATCACCATCTGGCATGGGCTGAGATAAATGAAAATGTTATAGATTTGATGGCAACAACAAAGCGACACATTGGCTGAGTCAATATCAAATATGAAGAGAGCCCCTAAAAATGTATGATTATTGTGGGCAGAAGGATGAGAATGTTATTTGACTGACATTGACCAAGTCTGTACACCACGACCTGACTTGATAGAAACAATTGATGACTTTGAAAATGTTTTTAGATGACTGATTTAAGAGACCAAACAACAAGCCTGAAAAGCAGGATACGCTGTGAGGCTCAGGGCCTTTGCCCTTCAAATACTTCGTTGAGCAGATGATAATGTGGCTTTAAGTGAAGAATGTAATATTTTTGTTTCAGAGGCAGATAAAGATGTCTGGAGGAAATTTGTCTGAAGGACAACGTTTGGGTTAGTGTTGATGCCAACTTTATCAAAACACTATGTTAAATGTTATGTTAAATTGATGCTCGAGTTGTGTCGTGCATCAAGAGGGAGATGGTATAACAATTGCCAAATATGGTTTACTAAGGGACAATATATGTTGGGAGGACACTGGGTCTAATTGGGTAAAAGGCCGTCCCAAACAAAATTTGCTTTCTGTAAATGTATTTGCAGGACTGTTTCAACAGGAAACGCCGGGGCAGATGTGGCAGCGAAGGTCACGGGAGAACAGTAGACAAAAGAAACTACGTGTAGTTTTACTATCTGAAAATAACCTCGACATTTTGTTTTCTTTACAGAGAATGGAGCAGAGTATAACTTAAAATTTTCCTTTCACAGAATGTCAGATTGGATTGCAGCTAACAGAATGATTCTGTTCCAAAATGTATAAATATTGTGCTGTTGACATGAGTAAGGCGGGTTGAATGTTAATGTAATAGTTGAATGAGTTTCAGGTTGTTGGAGTGGCCAGATGTTGAGAATAAATTTGGAACTAATAATGTATATAATCAGTAAACAAATGGTGAAAATTCCACAGGTCACACCAGAAGGACGACCAGCAGCACTAACAAAACACTTAAGATCTCCATTCACAGGTGACAGAGGCTATGGTCCACTCCACAAACAAGGTTGCAAGGATGGAGATTGCAACACCACCGTCCAAACATCTCACCTTAAACAACGCCAACGAGATTTGATTGGTCACTGATTAATTAGAAAGTATTTTAGGAAAATGAATGTATTGTTTGATTAATCTCTGGGGGTGGGGGTTTCGGGGGTAGGATTGTCGATATTGTGTGTTTCCAGCTCAGTTAAATTGGTAAAATGACAGTTTTATCCAAATGATGATGACAATGACAAGAAATGTGATGAAGATGATTCTAGTAGTGGAAGCTACAGTGACATGTGTTAGACATTTGGTGTTTGTTTTTCTTTTCTTTTTCTTCTTCCTATGAATGTTTTTGTTATGAACAGATGGTTAAAAGCTGTGCTTATCCGCTATGTGATAAGGTACAAGGAGAGGGTTTTGAAATGAAGGGTTTTATTATACTTTTCTTATACTTTATATTTTGATGTAACCACTGTG
Organism: Chrosomus eos; assembly: GCA_036326025.1. Classification (NCBI taxonomy): domain Eukaryota; kingdom Metazoa; phylum Chordata; class Actinopteri; order Cypriniformes; family Leuciscidae; genus Chrosomus; species Chrosomus eos. Next base: position 17,795,041 of record CM070832.1, read on the forward strand.
GATTGATGATTTGTTGTTTTTCTAACTAGTCTGTACACTATTTCTTATTTAACTAAGGTGACTGAGGGTCAAGCTATGCTTGGGGTACAACAACAGTGATTGTTTGTCTAGCCCGGCTTTAGTTGAATTCTTTATCTGCTTGCTAATACTTAAGGGACTATCCTTACAAAAACAGCCTAAGCTTTTTCTTTTCAAAATGTTATTTTCACAAATGTTTAAGAAGAGTGATCAGTTATGTGAAAACAGAGATGAAGAGTAGTGTGATGATATGACTTAAAATTTGTCTTTTTGTTTATTATTGTGATTATGGGTAATCTGAATGATAAAAAGTGTGGAATTGTTGTAGAAATTTTAATAGTCATTTATTCCTAATCTATTCAATGTGTAAAAGTATATGTGTGTACGTGCTTGTGCGTGACGGTTCAGAAATATATGGGACAGGACATCTTGACCTTAGGAATGGTCAGGTTTGGCTAGTTTATTCCAGTACCAGTTTGTGTCCTTAAGAAAAAACTGAACAGAAGTGGGGGCCTTATCTGGGTGGAAAAGTACAGCGGGTGAGAAGGAACCTTGAAAAGAGTATAAAAGCTGTCTCATGTCTTCCTGGTGCGCGTCACTCACTTCACAGAATGTAACGGCTGTGATGGCGACTGGGCCTTCTTGCAAGATAAATATTTCTCTTTTTATTAATTTGACTCTGAGTGTCTCTTACGCAGTGATGATGTTTAACAGAAGTTTTTGCCACAACACTATGCAGAGTCCCCACAAAGATAGCGGACCAGATGTGTGTGTGTGTGTGTGTGTGTGTGTGTGTGTGTGTGTGTGTGTGTGTGTGTGTGTGTGTGTGTGTGTGTGTGTGTGTGTGTGTGTGTGTGTGTGTGTGTGTGTGTGTGTGTGTGTGTGTGTGTGTGTGTGTGTGTGTGTGTGTGTGTGTGTGTGTGTGTGTGATATTATTTTAAAAAAAAAAAAATTATTAAGTGAAACAGTCACATGTGCGCTAAAGCTCTGTGCTGGACTGAAAGTCAGTGACATACTGGAGCTTCAGTCATTATCTCCTTTCATACCCTACTATTATGTATGCTTTCATCTCAGTTTTGAGTGATTATGCAGCAAAGTTAATTAAATGTAAATTAAAATGTAAAATTGAAATAAAATGTGATTTTAGTAATTAAGTCTTGGTTGCTGTTGTTGTGACCAGCAGATGAATGGCAGAGGAACTCTTACACACTCATCAGGGGCAATTTACAGTGGCCTGTTCAGAGACAACATGTATCATGGCAAAGGAACTTACATATTTCCTGATGGGACAAAATACACTGGAAACTTCCACAACAACAGGTGAAACTATATAAAATCAGTCCTTGGTCTCAATGACAACCTTGTTTTATATGCAAACATATGCACACACACATAAAAAGTTTCATAAGAAAACCTCAGTTTAAGTTGTTTAAAATGTTTTTTTTTTTTTTCTTTCCAGATTAGAAGGTGACGGGGATTTCACAGATTCACAAGGACTTGTATGGACTGGGATGTTCCATAACAAAGCAGCACTGGGGCTGAAGCTCAAAGTCAACATGTGACATGCACAGATACACACACCATTTAAATTAATACAGTGAAACCCTTCGATTTCTGTCCCTTTTCTGAATTAGATGCCACTCACCAAAAAGTGCTTTATTGTTTTTGTTTTTTTAATTTAATCACTGGATCAAGCTCAACTTTAAAAGATATTTTAAGTACTGAATTATCAAATAGTGATAGTATAATATGAGCATCTTTTCAAGACTATAAAGAGAGTCAACTTGAGGCAAATCACTTATAATGAATGCCTGTGAAACTACTGAGAGATATCTAATATACACAGTGATGCATTACCACAGCTAGCACCCCTGAGGCATCGATGTGATCTGTTATACAGATGAATTGACTTCAGTTCCAGCAGCATCCACTGAAGATCAAGAACACATGTTCTTACACACTGCTCTTCAGAAAGAATCATGACTTTGTTTTGTCCAAGGAATGTGACTCTCTGTGTACAGCCATTGGTGGAGTGCATCTCTAAAATACACAAGCCTGCACAAGCAACTGAGCTCATGACTGTGGTGAGAAGTCAGGAGTTATGTAAGAGCGTGAAGCTCAATTTCCTGTCCTCTGGAGTGAGAACGTGTTCACTGTGAATCAGGAAAGCTCAATCCTGCTTCTAGAGATCTACCGCCCTGCAGGCCACTTGTAATCCTGCTTTAAATAAACCTGAAGCTCCAGTGCATTTGATTAGACTTGAAACTGAATAACTTTTCATTGCTATACTTTAATTTAATTTGGTATGACTCAATGTTCACTTCTGAGTTTATGACAATCATTTTGTGGGTGTTTTTGCTCATATGTCTTGTGGATCCTTTCCAGAGCTCATACAGAGTTCATTGTAAAATGGAAAATTGGTCTTAAAGGTTAAAGAGGAAATTAAATAGTCTGATTTTGAGCCATAAAAATGCTAACAGCCGTCTCTATCTTTCTCCCTCTCCCTTCATCCATCCACTTACTGTAAAACAAGGCCTCTTTTTGTCTTCGACTTCATCAGACTCACATGTTTCAAAGAGGAGGGGAAGAGATAGGTGGGACATGAGAGAGTGAGAAAGAAAGAAAAGTGATAGAAAGAAAAAAGGCACAGAGTCAGAGAGCTCTCATGTCATTTCTAAACATTTCTTAACATAGAAGTGTGACATTTCATCAGCTTGTAAAATTGTAAGATTGAATAAAGAAACTCGACTAAGGATCCAAACCACAGGATCTGAAACAACAATCCCGGATTTGCACCTGGAAGACCATCAGATCATGGAGAATGGCAAAATAGAGGGTAAACAATATTTTCTTTTAAATCGGAAGAAATGCTTAGATCTTCCATCATGCTTTATTTACATAAATAAATGATCAGTAAATGATCGTTCAAATAATGGCTTCTCTTGTAGGTGCACGTTTCTGTCAGCTTCAGTATGATATAGTTTATGTTTCTTTATGAAAGTATGTTTGTGTGTTCTTGCAGGTACAGGTAATGACATAGATGCTATAGACCTTCAGGTAATCTAAATTGCTCTCTCTCTCTTACTCTAAATAGATTAAGAAATTGAGAAAATACATTTTCAATTTGGTACACACTTGTTTTAAGTACATTGTTTAAGTAATTGCTAATTCTAATCACACGCACACAGATTACAGCTGTTAAGAAAGTAAAAGTCATTGAGACAATGAATCGCTAATAGGAAGAGTGTGACTGAACTCAGGCCACATTTAGTTTGACTCTCCCTAATGTTAATCCTGTTTAACCTTCATCTCTTTTTTCCTTCTGTCTTTTCTGGTTTTGTCTCTTATCAGTCCTGGTGACCTCTGACTCGTTGTTTCAGTTGCAGGCAATGTGGGTGGAGCTAAAATCTGGAGTTGGAAGCGTGGTCGAAGATTTTGTCACCCTACGGCAAACCTACAGCCGACTGGAGGAGAAGGTCTCCACCTATCAGCAAGAAAATAATGACAAGATCCTGTCTCTCAGAAACACACTTAACACATTACAGGTTCTAACACACATATTATGTGACTTAAGACAAGTGGATAAGCACACTACCGTTCAAATTTTGTGGTCAGTAAGATTCTTTAAAAAAAAAGTATACTTTTATTCAGTAAGGATGTTGATAAAGCTGATCAGAAGGAAGTTGATAAAAACCTTCTGAACTTTCTATTCATCAAAGCTGAAAGAAGTCTCACTGTTTTCACAAAAGTGTTAAGCATCCCAGCTGTTTTTACCATTGATAATTATAAGAAATGTTTTTTGAGTGCTAAGTCAGCTTATTAAAATGATTTCTGAAGTATCATGTGACACTATTGGCTGCTGAAAACTAAATTTTGCCATCACAGGAATAAATTACAATTAAAAATATATTCAAATAGAACAGTGTGAAATATATATTTCACAATATAACTGTTTTTACTCTATTTTTGGTCGAATAAATGCAGCCTTGGTAAGACTTAAAAAACACAAAAAATTGACCAACTTTTGAATGGTAGTGTAGTTTATGTACAAATGAAATAAAGCTATATTTTTTAATACATTAAATTATATTAAAGTATTCTAAATATATTGCAGTGCTTTTCTAGACTAATTAGACAAGCACTGCACTAGACAGTTTTTTTCTGTACTTTCATTTAAAATGTTGCTCATATTTTGGTTATATTTTTTATTTTTTATTTTGTGTGTTTGCAGGAAGACATAAGTACAGTTCAAACGCAGCTCTGTGAGGTCCGAGCAACCAAAAAGACCAACAGAGGGACCTGGACCTCATGCAGAGCACACAACACAGGTCTTACACAGTGTCTGTTAAATTGCTTATATTGCTTTTACAATTTATGCTACAGTATATTAAACATTAAATTAAAAGGAATCTAGAAATCTTGGCTTTCAGCCTGCATTTAAAATATACATGCTGGATCATTGACAGGAAAGGCTCAAGGGGCGAGGGGTCATTGGATGGCCACGCCTCTCCAAACAGCCAAACAGAACTCAGTCTCATTCAGCATTACATCAGTAGCCTGTCAGCCAATCCAAGTGAGTATAAGAATTTAGAGACAGATGTCTAATGAATAATTTTTTTTTGTACTATAAACACGTGTCTAACAACCATGAGCTATAGCCGGAAATGATTGCATGATAGTGTATAAGAGGACTACAGGATGTGTTTGTTTGTTTGTTTGTTTGTTTGTTTAGACTCTTATCCTGAGCTTGACAGTCAAAAAAAGTCTCCAATTTGGAGGGAGAAAAAAAACAGCCGAGATCTGAAAGAACAAAATAACTCAGCTATAAGTGAGTGATATGCAGTGGAATAGAAGTGAAAGTGCTTCTATTTTGCATTTGTCATAACAATAATAGAAGTGAAAAGAATTGAAGTTTTAAAATCATGTCTTTTTTCAGCTCAGAGGCAGACAGCAGCGCTGGAGCTTTTGGAGTCTGAAAGAGTGTATGTGTCGTATTTATCACTCCTGTTAAAGGCCAACATCAGTTTTAACGGCTCAGAGAACCTCAACGTCAAAGATAAACGGTAACTATGTATCAGTCTCACACATATAGCATCATCTCAGAGTCAAAAAGTGACCCAATTGATCAGAATTCACCCAACACAAGTATGCAGATCATCACATAAACTGCAATTAGACAACAACAGTGCTTAACAGAGACTAAATGTAATGTCTATTATGAAACAGGATAGTATAAAGCAGGTTTTGATACTCAACACATACACAACTACATATTTTCTTCTCTCATCTGTTGTTGATGATAGTATTGAGACCGTGAAAACCGTGTTTTGAGGCACATCATGCTGCTTTATTATTCTCTTTTTTTCTCTCTCAGGCCTTTCCCTCCCTCTCTGCGTTTCTTGATTCAGCAGCATCTGGAACTCCTGCACCTTCTCCAGGAGAGAGTTCTTAAGAGCCACTGGCAAGGCATCATGGGAGATGTATTTTTAAGACTCACCAGCAAAGAAGTAAAATATTATGATGAGTAAAAATGAGCTACATTTACCATCCTACCTTCTTCTATAGTCCACTATGTAATATCAAATGTGTGTTTTGCAGAGTGATTTTCTGGACCATTATGTATCGTATTTACGGGACTTGCCAGAATGTTTGACGGTTGTAAGTCTGTTTTCCTCTTCAAAATCAGGCAGCTTACTGGAGGTATGTATACATACACAAGTTTTATATTTAATAAATACAAAATTAAAAAGTCTTAACACTTCATATTTGTAAAGATCCTGATATTTGAGGCACATAGAGGCAGATTAATACTATTATGTCAGAGAAATGGCATATTATATATATATATATATATATATATATATATATATATATATATATATATATATATATATATATATATATATATATACACATAGTTATTTTATATACATTTGTTTATGGTTCCGTTTGCTTTTGCAATTTACTGTTTTCTAACAGTCAGCTTTATATTACTGGTAAAAAAAAAATAATAATCTTTTACCACACATAAGGACATATAGATATATGCTCATGATGTTTGTATTGGCTCTATATTTACATAATTATATGTACGCATTGTCCTAAGCATATTTGCAGAAAATGCTTTCTGATTTGCTGTATGCATTCGAATCCAGAGTGACATCACAGGGGATGAGACACGTCCATCGCTGCACTCTCTGCTTTTACAGCCTGTTCAACGTATCCCAGAATACCATACACTCCTGCAGGTAATCAGACTCATCTTTATCGTCATACTAACAGCATTGTATGTTTATAGGTTGTGCATGTTTGATGAAGTGACACTTGTAAAATCGCCTTGGTCAAGTATTGCTACATAAAAACCATCCAATCAAGAAAATGCTTGCTGAATTTATGTGTCCATTTGTATTTCATGTGTTTTACAGAGTCTTCTACAGCAGACAGAGTCAGAGCATCCGGACTATTACCTGTTACTTGTGTCTGTGCAACAACTCCGATCTTTCATGACCCAGTACAGCCATTTACTACAGCACAACCAGGAGCTTCTGCATGACCACAGTCATGCCCTGCGTGAACACACACACAACCTGTGTACACACCAACAGGAGCGCCCCTCACACACCCGAAAGGAGCTAAGCAGGTAAGTACAAAAGAACAAATATGTGTGTTATTGTGTTATAAGACTTACTGGCTCGGCTCTTTATTTTCATGTCAGGTCTACAGTGAGACAGCTGTATAAAGTCGACTATGAGAAAAATTACAGCACAAGTAACAGTGCACAAAAGTGAGTACATAGACACTCCAAGCAATAGATATTACAAAATTATCTCTCTGTGAATTTATGGGTTTCTTCAACCTCAGACCCATTTTTTTTTTTTTACCATGCCTTCATTCATTTGGTACTTTTCAAATGCCATTTATGAAAAGATTTGATTTTTTTTAATGAATATATAAGCTAGTTTAATTATAAATCTAATAATCCTAATAAAAAATATGAATTATATTTAAAACTATGATAATTTCAACATTGTAAAACTAATATAAACTATTGTATTGTATTAAATAATTATTTAATAATTATATATAATTAAATATTTTTCCTGATAAACAATGTTGTTTCAAGAGTTAGTTAGAGTCTAACTGAAGAGTGTGTTTGAGGAGACATGGACTACTGTTGAAAAACAAAAAAATAACAAAATAATGTTACCAATCCCAAACTTTTGAACGGTAGGGTATGTATGGAAGCTTATTTTCACCAATGAATTAAAAAAAAGGTAACTGCGACTTTTTAATCTCATAATTCTGACTTTTTCTCAGAATTGTGTTTAAATCTCACAAGAAGATATAGACAAAACGATATAAACTAGCAATTCGGACTTTTTTTTTGTTTTTAAATTTATAACGTCAGAATTGTGAGACATACTGTATACTCGGAGTTGGGAGTTAAGTTATAAAGTCAGTTGTGAGAGAAAAAAATTGCAATTACATTTTAATTGTAGCTATGCAATTACATCTCAAATAATGAGAAACGGTTCCTGTTTCTTCCAATTTGTCTTTCTTTTTAAGTGATCCCTCTCGACGTAACAGACGCTACCCCGACTATGAAGTGATGCCCTATCACTATGATCCAGAAATCCCGTCCCCTGTCTCTTTCCTGTCCGACTCTGACTCTCGCCACAAAGCTGTCTCAGTTCCTCTGCACAGCATCCCAGAGACGGAAGGAGCAGGATCTGCCATCACTGACGCTCTGGGGCACTCTTTCCCTACGGAACCGGAGACTACCGCTGCTCAAGCCCATCTCATTCCTCGGACTCCAGCATTGATATTGCCTTTGTGCACTGTAGTCCTTCCAATAGTCCACCTCGACAATCCCACAGTAGGGGGCGAAGTTCTGGGGGTGTGGTTTATAGGCCCAACAGGGCCTGTGTGTCACCTGAGTCTGCAGACATTGTGCGACCACGTCCTCTACAGGCAGTGCAGAGAAAGAGCAAATCACTGAATGGCCTGCAAATGGACAGTATTGATAGCCACACCCACCAGACAAAAAATCCTGCCCACCCGAGGCTGGAGCGTCAGTCAAGTGGCAAATCAAGACTAAGATCCAGCAGTCCAAAGCACAGATTTGAGACACACACTGACACAGAGGAGCAGCCACGGCTAATAAATCAAAAGGTACACACTCACACACATTTACATATTAACACTCAAACACACACTTGTATAACTGACAATTAGTGGTAACTAGCAACCCCTAATTACCACTAAACATCCTTCAAAACACCTTAGCAAACAACCATGCCAACCATAAATATACATACATAGATGCCTCATTAGCGTCTGTTTCTATGGGCCGCTATACGTAAGCCGTCCGCCATATTGGAACAGTCAAAGCCGGTCCGTGAACATTCGAGGTGTCTTTAGCGGTCAATGTGGTATCTATGTATTCATATCTATGTTTTAACCACCCACAAAAGCGAAACAATAGAAATGTGTTAACACCTTAAAACACCTTAGCAAGCAACATCATGGCAACCCCGACAAAACCCTAACATTGTCCATAAATTAAAATTAAATGTTATTTGAAATGCTTTTATTTAACTGCAAGAGTGTGTGGAAGCTCATTCTGCTTGTTCCTCAGGATCCTAGAAGCCTGGTGTGGGAGGAGCTCAATTTGAGGGGTGTGTCTGATGACTATGACCACACCCCCTTGAGTGAACGTGGTAGGAAAGAAGGAAAAGGATTTAGGAGCTCCTTCAAAAAGCTTTTTAAGAAGAAGTGAGTTCATAAGAATAGACACACGGATGCTTTGCTTTTACATACTGTACTCACACTTAAAGCCATGATACTTTGTATGTGTCTCTCAGGTCTACTGGTGACGGAAAGGAGAAGACAACAGTAAAAGCTGATTGTCAGAACAGTGGAGATCTGGAGTCCACCAAAGCCCCTCATGCAGGAGACATTGACAGAGGAACTGCTGTTTAGACTGTTTTAGAGGTTAAAACTAGAGGTTCTGGTTTTGCTTCAGGACACAGATTTTTCAATGAACATCAAGGGGTGACCCAACACACTTTCTTGGTTTTTAGTGTTTGGTCTCTAAATATCTCTTGAATGTCGATTTTTTTTTCATGCTTTCGGCAACCAGCAATTGTGGTCGGCACAATGTTTATTCTAGTTGCAAGTGAACCTGTGTTTAAAATGGGTTTCTTTTGTGGTTTATTACACACAAATCGTCTAAATGAAAGGTAAATTTGCGTCAAAATACTGGAAAACTGGAAGCAAAACCTTGTTTTCTCCTCCCTTTTAGTATTGTTAGAATAGACCTGCAAGGCTATGGCACATTTTTTGGTCACAACATCAGTTGAAAACCACAGTATTTCTCACAAACACACACTAAAAAAAAAACCCCAAAAAACAAAATGAGCTCAAGAGCTCAAGCTGTTTCATAGCATCATTGAACATTTCTGACTAGCTCAAAAAAAAACCATTTTGCATGATAAATCAATTTTCAATATAATTTTGGTCAGAATTTTGAGAAACAAAGAACATCTTGCATTGTTGACGCACATATATATTCAAACATAAACAAACAGGCATACTTATCCATCTCTTGTTTGGTTTATGCTGGGCTGCGCTGACAGGATGTAAAACTATATGTGATAAAATTATCAATTATATAATAACTCTATTTAATAACTCTTATTTAACTTAATTGCAATAATTACTCATAAATAAAAATGTAATAATTACATGTTGTATACTTTCCACACACAAAAAAAAGAAGTGTCACATGTACATACATTTGAATGTAATTAAAATAAAGTACAGATAGTAATATTTTAAGATAAAAATGTATTCTTGGGTATAAATGTGTATGTACAGTCCTAGTCATAATTATTGGCACCCTTGGTAAATATAAACTAAGAAGCCTGGAAAAATAAATCTGCATTCATTATTTTGATCTTTTATGTAAATTCACAAAATCTCATCTCTCATTTTATTGAAGTAAAATACTTTAAAATGAGGAGAAAATTTCTTTATGAAATAAATGTTTTTTCTCCAATACATGTTGGCCATAATTAATGGCACATTCTTATTCAATACTTTTTGCAACCTCCTTTTGCTAAGATGAATCTGATGAGTTTGTAGAACACCTGACGACAAGAGATCAGAGACCATTCTTCCATAAAGAATCTCTCCAGAAGCTTCACATTTCCAGGTTCATGTTGCTTTCTCTTCTCTTCAGTTTTCTATAGGGTTCAGGTCAGGGGACTGGGCTAGCAGCAGAACCTTCATTTTTGTGTTGATGATTTCGTTGTTTGTTTCGGATCAGTCTCGATAAAAGATCCAGCCACGGCCTATTTCTAGCAGAGGCGGTCAGGTTTTGATTTTTTAATTATCTTTTGGTATTTGATAGAATCCATGATGTATGTGAACAAGATGTCCAGGACCTTTAGCAGACAAATAGGCCCACAATTTCAAAGATCCAGCAGTATATTTAAAGCTACACTGTAACTTTTTTAGTTTATTCTTAGCTAAAAACACTTAGTTCTTTCAAAAATATATGTGCTCATTAATGTATATTTACTTCGTTCAAGTAATAAAGTATTCTCGTGAGTGTATAATATGCCATTGAAAATACATATGGGTAAGGGCATAGACATAATATAATACATAGACGCCCTATTGGCCGCTTTGGAACGTTGCTGCGATACGTCAACGGGTCCGCCATTTTGCGGAGGGCAAGACTGCACTGTAATCAAGGGTGAGCTGCGTTTTTTTCTGGATAAAAACAAAAACTGTTTTTATATTTATCAACCGATTTCAGTGGTTTGTATGTGGTGTACAAAAAGTTCCATCTCTAGTTATTTAAAATCTCAATAGTTACACTTGTAAAATATTTGTTTTAATAAAGAATGGTCAAATTCTTTTGGACTTGTCATGTATCTGGCTTTTTATTCTTGGATAAGAATGATGAAGACCCCCATACTGAGATATAATTTAAGTTTTCTTATTGTGAAAAAAGCATTTTCTGTGATTGACCAGATTTGAGCAATAACAAAGATAACTGATGGATCCATGCTAATACATATGTTATGGTACAACTAACATTTGTGAGAAGTAATAGTAAATAGTTTAGTCAATAACATAAACAAATAGTATACAGCAAAATAAAATAGTAATGAATAGTATAATTATATAATATCATACAATAATACAATCACAAAAATATTGATAATAGCATATGGTTTATTAATAATACTATAATAATAGCAATAGAATAAGAAATATCAATTACAGAATATACACAATAAAAAATAAGTTAAATAGTGACTTATATTTAATATTTAACTCTTTTTGTTAAATTTCAGTTTTATTGATCAGTAATAGCAGAAGTAGCTTCAGTCAAACATACAGCAGGATACAACGTTAAAAAAGCCTAAATATAAAGTTATGAAACTTCACTTTGCCCTCAGCCAAAACGATTTACCAGGGAACCATTTATAGATTAATGAGACCAAAGATCGCCCGTTAGATATACACAAGACGAATAATATCTCATGTTTAATCACTAGACTAGAGACATCCGAGCCGGCGGCAAACTTCAGACGCTCTGGCCGAGGTAAGGCTGTCCTCTGCGGGCTTAATGAGCGCCGAGCGCCCGGTGATCGCGTCGTACAACTCCGAAACCGTCAGATCAAATTTTTAAATAGGCGCTATCTTTATAAACAAACCACATATTTAAGCTTTAAACAACTACATTGTCGACTGAAAAACTATTAAAACTACATTTCGTGACACAATAACAGTAGTATTTTTTAATTTATCCTCTGAACGTTACTATTACTAATTAAATAATGACCAAATACAACCAAAAACAAACGTTCAGTCTTGCCTGTGAAAGATAATTCCTCGAAAACTTTTTTTCAATTGTGTGGCGATTTGTACAGCCCCAAGCAGCGCACAAAACAGGCATTTTTCTCATTCCCAGTATGAGAGGTATGGGAAAGTTGCCATCCCCAATATGGCGGCGCCGTTGACGTGCGCTCCAGCGGCCAATAGGGCGTCTATGTATTATATTATGTCTATGGGTAAGGGGTTCTAATGTCGGTCGCCATGTTGCCCCTCCATCTTGAAAGTACATTAGCCAAAGAGGGACATAGGCCGTTAATTCAAGCTTCGCCTTTCGCGTTTTAACACTCGATGGCACCGTGTCGAATGTGGACGGGGGGCGTGGCAAGATGGCGGAGAGAGCAGACGCTCTGTGAATAGCTCTAGGTAGCAAAACCTTTATAATAAACGGAATGAACCTATAACTCATTAAACCTCTGATTTATCAGATGTAAAACCGTAGGGAACGTATCCCAATAATTCAGAAACGTGTAAGAACCCCTGTGCACCTCCTGGAGAACGATATTGCAGACCACAACATGGCTAGCTCGAAAGCTAATGCTAAATTGAAAGCTCTCCAAGCACACGACTACTGCGGTCCAGAAAGTATGGAAACGAATATTAAAGGTACCAAAAATACCCTAACATCGCCTTCCAAACCACTAGCACCACCAAAAAAGTCAAAACCAGACGACGTCGTGGCTGCTGGCGCCCATGCAGATGACGCATCTAACGCTGCAATCCTGGCTGCTATCGGCACTCTTCAAAACATGATGCAAGACTTCAAAGAGGATCTAAAGCAGAACACGCTGACCATAGCCAACATCGCGAAAGCGGTAGAGTTTAACTCTGCAGAGATCAAAGATTGTAAGGAGCAGTCCAAGAAACTGCACGTCGAGGTGAAACAACTCAAAGAGATGAACACAGATCTTGGAAAAAGAGCAACAGAAGTGGAAAAAAGAGCTGCAGAGTTGGAGCGTTATAAAAGAAGATGGAACCTGCGAGTTAATGGTTTAAAGGAGGAAAAAGAAGAAAACACTCGACGAATCATCTCTGATATCATCGGAAAGATTATGCCACACTGGAGGGAGAAGATGGATTTCATCCTGGATTCGGTACACAGACTGGGGCCGAGTAACACCAACCGCCCTCGTCAGATCATCATGCAGTTCACAGGACGCCACTTCAGGGACGAACTCTGGCGCATCACCAAACTTCACCCCGTTTGCAAGGATCTCAATATTCGGTTCGCAGAGGACCTCATCAAAGAAGACAGAGAGGCACGGATGGCTGTGTGGCCGAAAGTCGAACAAGCGAGGAAGGCAGGTCTAAAGACAGTGTTTCGGGGTCCCCATGCTTTCATTAATGGACAAAGAGTCTTGCCATAGACACAACGATCCAGGGTTTTTGAATCCTGATAACAAGTGAGTTTGAATGATAACGTGTTCTCAGGGTTTTGCTACTATTATACATTCCTAATAGGAAATTCTACTGTTGTTTAAGTTCGGTAATCAATTGTTGTTGATTGTTTGTTATTTTATTTCTACCTATGTTCAGTTTAAAGAGTACCATCTCTTTAATGTCTGTTAATGCAAGGGGTTTAAGAGACATGACAAAGAGGAAAAGTATTTTCTTATTTTGCAAGGGGAAGAAGTCTAATATAATTTTTTTGCAGGAAACGCATTCTAATGTCGATGATATTATTTTCTGGTGTAAACAATGGGGAGATGAAGCTTACTTTAGCCATGGCACTTCAAGGTCAGCAGGAGTCGCCATCCTCCTAAATAACTTCAAAGGTCATATTGTGTCCCATAAGGCAGATGAGTTTGGTCACTGGCTGATTCTTATTATAAACATTGATGGTCTGATATTCATTTTAGTCAACATTTATGGCTATAACGTTAGAAGAGAAAACCGAAACCTACTTGAACAAATTGGCTTACATTTAGATAATCTTAAATTAACTCACTCAACTGGTAACATCATAATTGGAGGCGATCTTAACCTAGTTCATGATGATTTTTTTGATAAATATCCTCGCAGACACTCTGCTAGTAACCCAAACACCATATTTACAAACTTTTGCGAAAAACATAATTTGGTTGATACTTGGAGACACTTTAACCCAGGAATATCTAAATACTCCTGGTTTAGCTCAAGTCACAATTTTAAATCCAGAATTGACCACTGGTTAATTACAAATAATTTACTGCTTTATAATATTAGCTCTGATATTTCTGCTGCACCACTAACAGATCATTGTGTTATTTTACTACAGATCAAACCCAATGATAACAATGTTCACTCACACACATATTGGAAGTTCAATTCCAGCCTGCTCAAAAATAATGACTACTGCCAGAAAATTAAAGTGTTAATTAAGGAAATTTCCAATTCCGAGGAGCTAACAACTGCTACCAAAAAGTGGGAATTCCTAAAATATAAAATACGCCAATTTACTATCTCATTCAGTAAAATAATTAAAAAAGATAATGAAAAACAAGAAGTAGACATTATTAATCAGTTAAATTTTTATTGCAATAGGCCAAACCAAACTGAAGACGATAGGCAGAAGATATTAAACCTCCAACCTAAACTGGATGAAATTTACAGTCGTAAGGCCCTAGGAGCCTTCGTTAGGTCAAGGGCTAAGTGGATTGAGGAGGGGGAGAAAAATTCAGCGTATTTCTGTGGTCTGGAAAAAAGAAGACAGGGGAAAAATAGCATCAGATCCTTGTTAGTTGATGATAATGAAGTCACAGATGAAAAATTGATCTCTTCAGAAATCTGGAAATTTTATAGCCAGCTTTATAGCTCTAAATTTTCTATTGTGGATTGTGAAAACTTTTTTCAGGAAATAGCACAACATATTCCCATAGTCGAGGATAGCTTCAAACAAACATGCGACAATCAAATAACAATTACAGAACTGGATGCAGTAATTGGTCGGCTCTCTCTTAACAAAGCCCCCGGTTCTGATGGTATCACAGGTGACTTTTACAGACATTTTTATGTAGATTTAAGAGACCTGCTGATACAAGTTTTTACTGAAATTTTTGAAACATGCGTGCTGCCACCAACAATGAGACATGGTGTTATCATCTCAATTCCAAAACCTGGGAAAGATCCCAGAATTATAGATAACAGAAGACCCATTACACTTAGAAATTCAGATTACAAACTTCTAACTTACATCTTCACTTATCGTCTTCGAACAGGGATCTCAAATCTTATTGCAGACACACAGTCAGGGTTCTTAAAAGGGAGGTCAATCCATAACAATATAAGACTGGTAATGGACATAATTGAGTATAGAAGCCAAATAGAGGATGATGGTTTCCTTCTCTTTCTAGACTTCTATAAAGCATTTGACTCTGTGGAGCATCCATTTATTCTTTCGGTGCTAGAACACTTTGGTTTTGGAGTCAAGTTCAGAGAGTTGGTTGGTGGATTATATAGAGATATTAATAGTTGTGTCCTATTACCTAGTGGTACCACCCCGAGCTTCAAGATTAATGTGGGTATTCCTCAAGGCTGCCCCATCTCACCATACCTGTTCATTTTAGCCACAGAAATGCTAGCAATCTATATTAAAAACTGTTATGATATTAAAAGTCTTAATGTACTTGGCACAGACATAATAATCAGCCAACTAGCAGACGACACAACAATATTCTTAAAAGATAGATACCAAATTTCAACAACTATTGCCAAAATTGAAAAATTTTCCAAAGCCTCAGGCCTAACATTAAATTTAAAAAAGTGTGAATTGCTAGCAATACATGACACTTTACTGAAAGATATCTGTAATATTCCTATTAAATCCGAAATTAAATACCTGGGGATTTACCTATCTAAGGATCAAAAACAAAGCCAACTTCTGAATGTAGAAAATAAAATTAAAGAATGTAAGTCACGGCTAAATATATGGATACAGAGGGACCTATCAATTCTAGGACGAATTTACTTAACTAAGATGGAATGTTTATCGAGATGTATTTACCCAGCCTATTCCAATGCCATTCCAAACAAACTGATTAAATCTATCAACCAAATCAACCTAAACTTCGTTTGGAGAAATAGACCACATTATATGAAGAAAAGCAATATGGTTAAAGACACAAAGGATGGAGGACTAAAAGTTATTGATTTTGACTGCCTTAATGGAACCTTAAAAATAAATTGGTTAAAATCTTGGATCAAACACAACAACTCCTTTTGGTATTGTATTCCAAATACTTTATTCAAGAAAATAGGAGGTTTAGATTTTCTACTTAGAGCGGACTTTAATGTTGACAAATTACCTATATCCTTATCAGAGTTTCACAGACAAATACTCTTGTATTGGAAAATGTTGTACGTACATAACTTCTCACCCCACACGTCTGTACTCTGGAACAACAGATATGTTCTGCACCGTAACAGATCTCTGTTCTTTGAAGACTGGTATGGGAGGAATATATGGTCCGTAGCTGACTTAATGGATACCAATGGTCATTTCTTAAATTATGAACAATTTTGCATCAAACATAATTTCCAACCCTTAAAATCAGACTTCTCTAAATTACATAGAGCGCTACCCCAACAATTTGTCTTTCTAATAAGAAACACTTTGGCATATTATCCAATACAACCACAATTGGCCCCACTATCAATTCAAGGGATCTTTATTCTAGATAAAAAATGCACTAACCACTTTATTAGAAATTGTTTTACTGAATATCTTTACCCTGAAAGGCAAAATAAAAATAACATCGTACAAAAATTTGATAAAGAGACAATTACTAAACTAAGAACAATGTATCTAACACTCCCTTTACCTCCCAAAGTGAAAGAAACTCACTTTAAAGTGATGAACAACATTTATCCTTCTAAAGAATTACTGAGACTTCGCTTTGGTATAGATGACAACACATGTACATTCTGTGAAAATGATGTTGAAACTACGGACCATGTGTTTTTCTCATGTAATGTGATACAGATATTTTGGTGTGATGTACATAAATGGATTAAGCAGCAGATATCTTCATTCCCAACTTTTATATCCAGAGACGACATTACATTTGGTTTGATATTGCAAAGCAAGGGTGATGAGCTGTGTATTAATACAATTGTATGTCTAGCTAAATTCTTCATTCACAAGTGTAGAATTTTGAAATCATCTCCCAAATTTGTTGTGTTTTTAAATGAATTCAAATTGTATATAAAATCCTTAAAAATTCTGAAAGGTCCTAAAGCACAAAAAATATATGACACCCTAAAACACTTCCCAACTGAGATAAATGGATGATCAAGCCTGAATTCACCCCTTATGTCATGTATGTTTTATTATAATTCCTTACCATTTATTTATTTAAATGTTTATTTTCCTTACAAATATCCTTATTTTTGTACTTTGACTACATTTATATCCTTGTTGTATTAAGAGCTGCTCCCTCTGGCTATATTTTCCTTGTATACTATTCTGAAGAAAAGGAAGTTATGCAGCCATGTTTGTTTGTAAATCTTGATTTTCAATAAAAAAAAAAAAAAAAAAAAAAAAAAAAAAAGTGTCGAATGTGGACGAGGTCGTACTGGAAGCCATGTTAATCTTGGATCTTATTGGCCACCGTAAGAGTTAAACCGAAATCAGAATTGAGAAGAACAGAAACTAATATTCACTGGATGGTCATACCGTTTCACCGCTAGATCACACAGTGTAGCTTTAAAGGGATAGTTCAGCCAAGAATTAAAATTCTGTCATCACTTACTGACCCTGTCCCAAATGGCACACTATATGCACTTTCGGTCTTGTGAAAATATAATAGCTGCCACGTTCGCATGTCCGTTAAGTCCATGAAACTAGTGTGTCCCATTTGTCATGTTAGGTTTCAGATGGGTCCTTCTGAACGAGGACCCCTTTGCGGTCGGTATGCGCCCTCGATGCACACTTTTGCCGAGCCCGCACTGAAGAGCTCCACAGAGGACTTCTTCCTGACAGTCAAAGCAGCCACTCAAACTCTCTTCCTCACCGTAGACATGAGTCCTCTTCCAGGCAAATTCGTAACATCTTAAGTTGATTGGAACTTCTTAAGTATTGCCCTGATGGTTGCGAAATTTCAATGCTTTAACTATTGGCCTTTGTGTTTCCTCATATTTATACTCATGTAAAAAAAAAAAAACGTCAATAGCTAGACAATTTCATGTTCCTAGTCATCCTGGTGTGCTAAAAAATATAAATAGGAATGGGAATATACTTCTGAGATATTTCCACCCCTCCCCCCCCCCCCCCATTTTCAATTGTTTTACTTGTCTAATTTTTTAATGAAAAATCAAAAGGATAAACAATACAGACTTACTTTCATAGCCATCTTTGATCATATAAGGGTGCTAATAATTCCTACCATGACTCTATATTTGACAAAAATTACACCATTCAGTTGCATTTGATTTTTTTCCACCTTGGTTTAATGTGTTAAATCTCATAAAAGAGTTTCACATTTGAAACAAAATATTGGCTTTATACAGTCTGTAAAACTCAAATTATTTTACACTATATACAAGACATGTGCATCACATTACACAAGAGAATGATGCTGTAGTGGACATGGAGTAGTTTGACACGCGCTCTGTACTCAAAGCATCCAATATCACATTTGTGACTCTTTCAAACATACAGAGTAAAGGTTACTGGAGATTAGGCTCAGACATGGTTTCATTCAGGATCAGGATCATGGACCATGTGACAAGACCAGGGTTTAAAACTGCTGTTAGGGAGATACTCTATTTGAAGTAGTGTTTTCTTCTTTATAATGGTTTTGAATGCATGTTAGAGGTAGAGCCGACATGCTAAATGTACGCATTTAACTAAACAAAACATGATTTTGTTATTTTGCAAACAAAAATGGAACATATAGTATTCAGATATGACACCATACAAACTGATGCTAGAAAGCTTCACAGACAGCTACATTCTAGAAAGAGCTCTTTTTCTGACGTCCCCTTTCATATATACACATACTGCAATAATAAGACATTGTTATGTCTAATCGGTTTTCAGTGAGCCTGATAATTAGGTTTTCTTTGTCTGTTATACTCTACTATTGACATCACAGCCTGTAAGTGCGCAGTCACTCATTAACACATACAGCACGCTGAGAAAAGCACACGTGAGCAAACGTATTGTGCAAACCTTCAATAACAGTGCTTGGTAATGAAAATATGACACTTGGCTTTTCTGCATAAATAATGAAATATAAAATCTCTAAAATCACTATATTCTCATTAAGTGGCTCATGATGTTACTAAACATGATGCTGTTACAGTATAGGGCAGCAAATATATATAATTTAATTATTCAATGCTTAATCCACCTAACAAAAATGTTCATAATTTAGCTATAAAACAATAGAAACAACTACTCTAAGGTTCCACTGTATGTTCCTGTGCTGTTAATAATGAAATATGGAGTCATTTAAATAGGAATTATGATCGCCAAATTCTCGTAAGCCAAAATATTTCCGCACACAGATTTCGCATCGGGTTCAAGTTGGTCACATAAATTCCCCGCATCGACCAGCAGAAAGCTGTTTGGTTTTAAAGTTACATCTGTGTGAGCAGTGCTTCATGGATCCCAACATTTGACAATGGCTCACAAAATTTCACTAATATTACTGCACTTATAAGATAAAAAATTTGAATGAAGAGAAATATGGAGGAAAAAACAGTGAGTTGGTTCGATTTACAGGTGTTGTGCCGAATTCTGTGACTCACTGAATATATGTGACCGTAGTAGCTGCTGTACTGAGCTAATCCTAACCTTAACATCACTACATTATGTGTACTGTCACATGATTAGGTGGGTCACAGAATTCGGAATTACACGGGTTCACACAGAGCACATTTTGGCGTTCCACTGGGCTGTTTTACTAAACAGTTGTGAAATGTATTATGACACAGAGAGGAGCTGTTTACAGGACTGTCACTGCAGTACTGAAAGCTACAAAGCCAACAAGATGGTACGACACCTGCAAATCATGCCAGATATAAAAGCCAGGTAATTTGTTTCCTCTTTTAAACAATTGTTGTACTAGACTGCTGTGTTTTTACATTAGTTATTTAAGTCATACAGATCTGATGGTTGTATATCAAGGTGTGTCTGTCGAGTTTAGTTTGCACTGTTTCTGTGTATTGAAATGCATCTATAGTAAGGTTATGCAGTTTGCCAGTACCAAAACAATTAGATTTGACCATTATTAGATTTGTTAATGTTACCGTTACATGCTATGCGTATCTATAACGCATTTTAAACGGTCTACCTACATCTGCTTGTGTTGCGTTCACACCATGTCATAATAGAGTGGTGCAGGTATGACATCACTTTGTAGGCCAAAAGGCGCAAACGAGTTAGCATTTTAGCACTTTCAGCATCGTCAATGGGTTTTTTGAATGAGGTTTTGGTTAAATGGCTGAAATAAGATCTGTGGTGAACAAGCTCAAGACCCTTTCACGTTTTATTCGGCGACATAAAATACATCATTTTGAAGCTGTAACGTGTCTTGAAAAAGGCGGTTGAGAACAGAAAGACTACAGAGGCTGTAGAGGAGATTAAACGTCATCACGCCGAAAAGGTACAGCATCGTTATGCTTATAATTGTGCTCTTACAAACTATTCTAACTCTAACGTTCTGAGAAAATGTTTTTTGATAAAAACCGAAAGTGTTGTCTGAAGCTTATGGTAACGCTGAAGTCGTGGGACCTTAGCGTAGTTTGTTTTTATAGCCTACATTTAGCTTTTTACTTCTGGTGACTGCATTTAGGCTTCAAAATTCATAAAAGTTGTGTTCATCTGTGAAAATTATCTTAATGAACAAAATGTGTAAGTATCATAAACTTTTGTTGAACACAGAAAGCCTATGGAAAAATCCTATTGGATTTTTGTCGAGGGGCCAGTGTGATGCTAACGGCCGGTTGGCCTACAAAGTGACGTCATACCTGCACCACTATTGGGGATATGCGCAACAAACTTCCATATTCTGTAAAACAGGTCGCATCACTTTCGCAGCCCTTTTGTATGTGCTTCCAAAAATATAGAGCTGTTTTTACTGATGATGCCTTCAAAGGAGCGAGCAAAGATGAGCATTACTGATGTCCATCGCATTTGCAAATTGATATCAAAAAAATATATTTATACAGATATTAAAATTGAATTAACCGTCAACAATAAAAATAACTAGCTAGGTTAGCTGATTATTTAGCTGAAAGTCCATAGATATCGCTGTTGGTTCACTTTCATCAACAAGCGGATGAGATGAGACCTGTTTTCCTGTTTGTTCATGTGACATAACATTCGACATAAGCCCTTAACCGTAATTTCAAATCGAAGCTGTTCACATCCTCGGACTGGGAATTATGCGTTTCTATGGCAACACTACCGACTAATTACAAGTTCTACGAGTACGTAATTACGGTAATTATGACATGGGTGAACACACCTTTGTACTAAGTATCGATTTTGTATCAATACGAGGTTCCAGGGGCTGGTATCACACTGAACCAAAAATATGTAGTGTTTTATTTCAGCTATCTTTGTGTAAGTTTTTCAGTAGTGTTGTGTTCTGTAGTTTAAAAATGAAAATGAGGTGTATAAGTCTCAGGAATATGACTTTTGTTGCGTGCATTACGTAGTGTGTTAAGGCAGTGTGTTTTCAGAAGCTGTTCTCGTGGCCTGCGAGGATGTACAGATTACTTTGAGCCGTTGGGTCTTCCGTCGGTTTGCTTTCCAACACCACCACTCTGAGAAAGACAGAAATGTTTATGAGAACCGTGCTGACTGTGGCTCTGCTGTGGTATAGTGTAAGTGTTGGTGAGCTCTCACCTGTCTGCACCCAGCAGCCTGTAGGTTCGTGAGTTATCAGCGATCTCCTGAGTAATCTAAAGCAGAGAACATCAATTACCAACTACACACATTTTGTCTAAAGGTTCTGTCACATTTATCGTTGGTCTGTGAAAAAGTGTGGCCAAAATCCTGTCATTTTTTCGCATGAGGGTGAAAAGTTCCCCGTACAGATTTTGCTCATGTTCAAGTTGGTTACGTGAATTTGCCACATTGACCAACAGAAAACTGTTTGATAGTGACTTCATGAATTGCTCCACTGTTGACAATGGACAATAGATTTTTTTTTTGCCCATAAAATGTTGCTAATGTGACCACACCTTAAAGCTAAGAGCACTGGTTACCAGCTATGAATGTACAATCTAGTTCAGTGGTTCTCAACTGGTTGTATGTTTTGGGCTCCACTTTCTAGTTGAGAACCACAGAGTAAAAAGTTCACAGGCATAACACACCTCACTGTTTTTAAAGCTTCGCCCCTGCATTCCATGCTTCCAGAACGCCAAAACACTGTCCTGCAGACACACTTGAAAAAAGACAAATAAATTATTATTAATCAAAGCACACAAAGAATTCCCCGTCTTGATTTTATTTAATGTAATTTAAAACTTAATTGAGTTCTTACCTATTGCCTCAATCTGGAAGTTAAAGGTAAGTTCAGTTGACAACTTCCTGTTGGATTTTAACCTGCCCTGTAAATTCACCAACTTTATACACCCTGCAAAATATACAGTAGAAACTAATTATAATGTAGTAATGACTATCCAGAGATGGAACTGAGCTTGTGCAAATGCTTGTTTGAACATGAATCTGTGCTACAAGTGCTGACAAATATCGAGAGAAAAAATCCTGTGTGAATTCAGGAAGCAATATCAGGATAATGTACATGTGGTTTTATCACACTGTGCCTAAAATTAGCTTAAAGTGTTTTATTGCTTTTATAAAACTATTATAATTAATATTATCAATATTCCAAATAATATGAATTAGTGTATATAAATATATACATATTATATTGTAAATATGATTAATTTCATTATTGTCGCTATTATATTTAAATTGAATATTATTTTAGAAGAAATAGAACAATTCTTTCATAAATATTATTATATTATAATACAAGCATATATTTTATTTACTTACGATCTAAACACACAAGGACAGTGTCTCTCTCCAGCTGAGTCACATGAATGACACATGTCTGAGGTGTTTCTGGAAACACAAAACACAACAAGGGTTAATTTAAAGCTCCAAACATTTTTTAAGCAATCCAATACAAACCAAAACAGCGAGACTCTGTAAAACTGACCGGGCTCTGTGAACGTAGGGGTGGCGGCATTGGGATCAACCGTGCCAAATGTGACCACCTGATCAGGGTGGCTTCCTTTACTGACTGCCAT
Organism: Chrosomus eos; assembly: GCA_036326025.1. Classification (NCBI taxonomy): domain Eukaryota; kingdom Metazoa; phylum Chordata; class Actinopteri; order Cypriniformes; family Leuciscidae; genus Chrosomus; species Chrosomus eos. The sequence continues at coordinate 17,818,219 of CM070832.1, forward strand.
ACAAACCATTGGATAATGCTGCTCAGGTACCACCAACATCTCAAAGACTTCTAATGGACACGGTAGAGTGAGGTCTATGCTCTGGACAGACACAAAAACACAGGATTATATTAGATAGATTTATAGATAGATTCACATTGTGTTTCTCAATATTTCACTTACCTTTATGAGCATGAAGCGCTGCATGGCTTCCACCCATTCCAACAGCATTACACTGGACTGGAAAGCTCCACATAAGTACTTATGACCTGTGTATGGGTTTCGCACTATAGATACACATACAGAAGCATGTTGACTGTATCTGTGCAAAGAATATTTTCTATTTATGTGCAAATCCTAAAAAAATGTGCAGTGTTCTGATCACAAAACATACTGTATACTGACCTACACAGCATTTCTGGCAACCCCTTGTATCTGGGATTTTATTGGACACGGTAAACTTTCTGAAAGAAAGGCATTGCCATGACTGTACTTAAATGCAAAATGATGAGATTTCATAGGATGTGCATTTAACAAATATTTAAATGAAATTAAAGTTTTATCAGAAATAAATCCTACACAAAAATAAAAAGATTTGACATGGATTAGTCTGAATCATACCGTGGGATTATTTTGTCAGGGAGTTTGTGTGTTGGTATGGCAACAGGTAACTTCTGCATCTGTCGAGCTTGCTCAAAGAGCCCCGCCAGGTTGTAAGAGTACAGCTGCGATGCTTTACCTGTGGAACGCACACACATATGAGCATAGAATTACATTATGCTAAAGCTAAAACATTCAAATATCCCTCAAAAAAAGCATGTAAATCTTTTCCTTATTGGTTTTATCTCACCTGATATAGAAAGCAGCCAGTTGTTCATTACATACACCCATGTACACCTCCGTGGAACCAGCTGCATGTAATCAAATAAAAATAAATAAATAATCCCATTTAATACATTATCAAAATTCAATGTCGTTTCCTCCTGATTAAATAAACTCTCATCACTTTTTAGAGTAAATACATAAGTATTGATTATATATTTGTATAGATTATATATTTGTATATTATTAATCAATATATATTATTATACACATATATATTATTACACTGATAAGCCAAAACGTCATGCCCATGGTCATAATGTTTTGGCTCATTTGGATCATCTGTGTATATATATATATATATATTCAAAATGCAAAAACATTTTTAGCCATATAGCCAAGCCCATCAAATTATTCCTGACCTGTTCCATGGAGCTCTCATGAATTTCATTCAGATTGAGGGTATAAATTCCTTCCTCAGCACCAAAAATCAGATACTGGTCTGAAAATGAGTCACAAGAAAATCTCATAAACCGACAAAACCCATAATTATGATAATGATGTAAGAAGCATTTGATTTGAGAATGCCTGAAGCTCTGCATGTGTTGTTTCTTACCCCTGGTGTTTGGGTTTATCCATGAACAGGCACAGTGAATCTTCAGGGGACAGCCATTAAACACTTTAGAGAAACAAGCTCCCATCTGCAGAGCAGAAAGAAAGAGTTTTTGAATGGTCAAAATGTACTAGTTGCTATGACATTTGTGTTAATCCAGGTGTGTCGATACCTTCAATGTCTTTCAATATGTATGTGTATAGCAAGAAAATTTGTGAAAAAATGGAGACAGACAGAAAGAGGAAGAGCTGGATGACTCACATGTACTTGAGGGGTTGGTGGGAGGCCATTACTAAATGGTAGCTACAAAAAGATAAAGAGATAAAGTCTGTAAGATGCTATCACAGTTTACAAGAGCAGAATATGTTTTATTAAACTATTTTTCCCTTGTTCTAGACACCTTTCTAGAGTGTCTCCACTCCACAAACACTCCACAAACATTTTTTTTCGGTCACTATTGTGACCGGTGGGATTAAATGGGTTAACCCATTTAATCCCACCGGTCACAATAGTGACCGAAAAAAAATGTTTCATTTCTAAGGCTATAAAAATGTTACTGAATGATCTATCAATGCATTTCCAGCAGATATTGAAATAATAAAGGGTCTCAATGAAATATGTGCAGTGTCGCATGTTTACTGTAAATTGTCACATGACCAGAGCTGTTTATTTCCTGTTTGTGCCAAGAGAAGAGGATGGCAGCAAGAAAGCTCCCAAAGAAAAGATTAGTAAAGTATGTTAACATAAAGATAGGACATAGATTTTTGGTACACATCATGTTTAAGGTGTCTAGAATTGATATATGCATTTGCAATTACTCAACTTTGTTTAATGTGGTCATAGAACTCACAAACATGTCACCGGCAACAATAGTGACCGGTGGGATAACCCATTGTATCTACATGCTAATACACATAGGCTAACTGCAAACTACCTTACTTTCTGCTGCTACCTAACTTTCTACCTAATTTTCACCACACACACACACACACCCCACACACACACACACACACACACACACACACACACACACACACACACACACACACACACACACAAAACACACACACACACACACACACAAAGACTAGCTAGCTAACTAATTCTACCTAATTTTCCACACACACACGCAATTACAGGTAGGCACACACACGCACACCACACACTCCACACACACACACGCACCCCGCACACACGCACCCCCCTCTACACACACACACACACACGCACGCACACCACACACCCCACACACACGCACACCCCACAGACACACACCACACCCCACACACACACATCCCACACACCAGACCCCACGCACACCACACACCCCACACACACACACATGCACACCCCACACACCGCACACCTCACACACACGCACACACCGCACCCACACACACGCACACCACAGACCCCACGCACACCACACACCCCACACACACGTACACCACACACACACACACACGCACACCACACACACACGCACACCACACACCAGACCCCACGCACCACACACACGCACACACACCACACCCCACACACACCCTACACACACACAAACCTGACACCCCACACGCACGCACACCACAAACTCCACGCACACCACACCACAGACCCCACACACACACACACCACACACACGCACACCCCCCACACACACACACACACCAGACACCCCACACGCATGCACACCACACCCCACACACACGCAAACCACAGACCCCACACGCGAACCACACACCACAAACTCCACGCACACCACACCACAGACCCCACACACCCCACACACACACCCCCCCACACACACACACACCAGACACCCCACACGCATGAACACCACATACACGCAAACCACAGACCCCACACGCGCACCACACACCCTACACACACGCACACCACAGACCCCACGCACACCACACACACCCCACACCACACCCCACACGCACACCACACACGCACACCACACACGCACACCACACACCCCACACACACACACACCCCGCACACACGCACACCACACACCCCACACATATCCACACCACACACCCCACACACACACACACCCCGCACACACGCACACCACACACCCCACACATACACACACTACACACACCACAGACCCCACGCACACCACACACACACACATGCACACCACACACACCCCACAAACACGCACACACACACACACACACACCCCACATGCACACCACACACCCCACAACACGCACACACACACACACGCACACCCCACATGCACACCACACATACACACCACACATACACACGCACGCACACACGCACACACACACACACACACACACACACACACACACACACACCGCACACACACATGCACACATGCATACACAAACACACTTGCACACACACAAACACACTTGCACACACACACAAACACACTGCACAGGTCAAATAGACCTATACTCAGTCTGTCCAATGGTTGATACAACACATTATCCCACCGGTCACAATTGTGACCGAACATAAAACTCACTTTTTCACACACTTTTCCATGAAAATTTAAAAAAATTATGATTGATTGTTTCAAAGGGATACTAATGACACATGATTTGGATATTTTTATGTCTGGGAAAAATTTGGGATTAAATGGGTCAAGGAATCGTAATTACAAGGCAATAAACTGTAAATTCCACACACTCTGACAAAACATACCACATTTATCTCCTTCTGTCCGTAGCACAGACATTGCAGTTTCATAAATTAAGTTTAAGGTTTAGAAAAACCCTAATTATAACAATAACACAATGAAAGAGGCAGATATTTCCCTTACATGGCATTTTAACCATTTTGATGAATCTCTATGATATGTTTTTGAACATAATTAGAATTAATTAAAAAAAAGGAAAATTGTATGTATCAAAAAACATAAACGTTTCGAAATAACCATAAGGAGATTAATCACACCTGTAGACTAGATGAGGGAAGGGAGGCCAGTTTTTCTTTCTCTCCATTCTCCTGAACAGAAACTCCATTACCTGCACATAAACGCTCACATTGTATCATCTGTCCTTTGAAAGCTGAAAACACATTCAAGGAACAAAGTCACACATATGTAAATTAGGCTCATTATAGAGGCACCCCCATTTAAAAAAGAAGCTATTTATCTGTTGCACAGCTAAATGTTGCACTGTCAATGCCTGCAGAAAGCAAGTGGTAAACAGAATTTGTGTACATTTTCTATTAACGCAGTGGTAATTCATCAAATGATCAAATAATGGAGAAGAGATTCATACCTGGGCATTTATTCAGAAGCTCGATTTAACACACTTTTGCATTTTACAGAGCTGATTCAGAATGGGCATGTTTGTTACCTTATTTGCATAATCCATTATTTTAATTGTTAACGAATTGTAAAACAACACCTTCTAACTACAAGGTCACACTAAGTAGCTCTCAACTATACTACGGTAAAGTTACAACTATCTATGTTGTGGGACTGAACTAATGCCAAAATGACACAAGGAACAGAGGAAGACTGGCAAGGCTGTCTACCAATCACAAGAGGGCACGCTCAAGTGGACGGTGCTTAGCTTACTTTGTTCTTCCTGTTGTTCAGCATGAAGCCATTCCCAGAACCTATAAATCTCATCATCCCCTGCTGGCTCTGTCTGAGCATGCTCAGATGGTTTGTTACCTAGACTACTACGCCTGTGTGGGGGCAGGCGAGGAGGTGGCGGTCTGGGGGGCACACAGGAAGCAGGCCGAACAGGAGGGGTGGAGCTCCCAGAAGCTGGACAACGTTTAATGGTCCCTTCTCCGGTATTATCCTCTGAGACGGCACTGTTCTGTGCGGGAGACAGAAGCTTCGGCTAAGAAGTGGTAAAGAGAAAGAGAGCGAGTTACACATTCTGTCGAAAGTCTGTGAGAGAGAAGTGTATGTGTATATTTTACCTTAGGTGGCAGAGGAGGTGGTACTTTAGGTCTCATGGTTGAAGTGGAGTTACAGCTGTAGGCACAGACACAAACGAGCATATTGAAATGATTTATAGTCATGCTGCTAAACAAGATATGGTAACACAAAAGAAGGACGCATGGACCAATGGCACAGTTTCTTTGGACAGTGGAAACGCATACAGGGATACAATCAGATGAAGAAAGAGACCATAACGTCAAAAACAGTAAAGAATTATAACCAGCAAGCAAGAAATGGTCATGTGGACACAAGACACACAAAACAAACATAGTGCAAAACATGCTCAAATCTAATCTACCTAATCCAGAGCAGAATATTTTGAACTTCTTGGAGTTTACTCTTTCAGTCCTTCAAATTGATGGAAAACAAAAGTGTTTCTGTATGTCTTATGCTCATCGCCAACTTATTAAACAAACCAAAATAAATGTCTGATCAAATTCCATGACTGAAACACAAATCAGAATCAACACACAACATACACAAATAATTCAGCATAGTAGATTTTTATAAATTGATTTTGGGAGTAGAAAATGTCAGAGCCGGACAGTAACGGGTAACAGTAACATTTACTTGAGTACTTTTTTGAGGGATCTGTACTTTACTCAAGTATCATTTTTGGGGAGTACTCATGACTTTACTCAAGTAACATACTCTTTACTCCACTACATTTCTATCCATAGCCGTGAGTCCCCGTTACTAGGCTACTTCAAAAAAAAAAAAAAAAAAAAATAACTCTCGGAAACCCTGATTTGTTGTTTCCCTCTCAAACGTAATTGGCTTGTGCAGGCGCCACTGATTGGGACAGCCTATCAGCAATCACCTTCAGCTTTCCGCCAAAGTCAACTCCATGGTCAGATTTAGATAAGAGACGAAACCATGGACGAAACAATGGATGAAGACGCAGCAGGTCCATCCCGGGAATGTGCCAACCCGTGGCCCCCCTCGCCAGACTATTTCAATTTTCTGAATTTTCTTAAATGTTAAAAAAAGCAACATGGTAAAAAGATGAAAATTACTTCATTTTACTTTTAATTCTTTTTACATTCTCCAAAGTATTAACATTAACATTTTTCATAACTCCATGTAGGACGTTTCTGCACATAAATGTAAGCACTGTAGGGAGCAGTAATGAAATATTTAGAAAATGTACTCTTGATACTCAAGTACTTTTAAAAACAAGTACTTCAGTACTTTTACTTAAGTAGACATCTGACTATAGTACTTTTACTTGTACTTGAGTAAAATTTAGCAAGGGGTATCTGTACTTTTACTCAAGTAATGAAGCTGTGTACTCTGTCCGCCTCTGGAAAATGTGAGTGGTGCAAAATTCCCTGTCACAATGCTAGGGTGCTCTAGCCTGACTTCGTCATACTCATATTCTAGTCAGAATGTGAGTCTGATACTGCTCCATAGGGCTTTGATTATGAGGCGTGTCTTAACCGAACCAGGAAAAAAAAGAACTCTGCACTCAATTGGATAGACCTACAACCAATCAGAGCAACGCAGTAAGTTATGCATGTTGAGCGACGCATAGTTGTCAACAGAACTCAACTGCACACACTCTGGAAAAAGTATTAAAAAAATAATGAGTGTTAACGATCTTTGCCGGTGTTGCAAAAAGAATTTAAGGATTCGCGGACACAAAACATAAAAAGCATTTTTGAAAGAAATACGTTTGATGACGTGATGATTACGTAACTGCAGATCATCTGTCAATCATCATCAATTTTTTTTAAGTCTTATGGTGTAGAAAAGTAATAGCATATGCAGTTGTATTAAAGTAGGCATAAAACAGAAATTGTGATCGTCTCCACTATTGTGACGTGTATCAGAGTTAAACAGCTTTTCAAATGAGCAAAAATGTAAGGCGTGACTTGATTTTGTCCATCAGGAATTGATTGGATTGTTGTTGTTTTTGTTTCCAGGGGGAGGGCAAGTTCATGTTTTTGATTAATGATTATAAAGGCACATGACAAAAAAAATAATGATGTGCACGGATAAATTGCAATATTCCATTAAAAAAAAATTTTTTTAACGTTAATATGTCCAAGCATCTAATAAAGCAAAATACATACTTAAGTATATTGGCTTACCATAAACTCTCATACTATAAATTAACTTATAAACACAAATGCATATTTTCACAAGGATCATGCATTTGAGAACTGACACACCAGACGCACTACAAAACAAACCGAGCACATCCTTCAATCTCACATCCAGTTGACACTAACAGACAGGAAGTCATGGATGATCAAAGGTGTTTTTGATAACATTACATCTTCCTCTCACTTACTGCAAATCATCACCTTCATCCTCCTCCTCATCCTCTAAATGTGTCACATGACCCCTGAGAGAGATGAAGAGGGTGAGGCTAAGAAGGTAAAGCAGCCAGAGAAGAATGCAGTGAACACACACACACACACACACACACACACACACACACACACACACACACACACACACACACACACACACACACACACACACACACACACTCAGCAGTAAGAGCTTCTCAGTGCCAAGCAGAGATGAGACTGCAGAGGTGATTAGTTTGCATAGCAGGTTGGCTGACCAATCAAGTGACAGTGGGATTACCTTTGATTGAGCTCCTCAGCAACAGATTTTAATAGACTCCTGAAAAACAATGAATAAAAGAGAACTTGTTATATACAGATATATATATTAATATATATATATATATATATATATATATATATATATATATATATATATATATATATATATATATATATATATATAATATATATATATAATTATATATATATGTAAACATACACACAAACATTTTAGTATGTATACACATAAACAAACATATTAGTAAACTAGAGATGTGTTGAAACACCAAATTGACAAGAGACTAGTCAACTAGTCATCCAACAACAAAACTATTTGATTAGTGACAGGTTGTAGACTTTCACTTATTTCTTCACTTATTTCTATATATTATTAGCTTTGTTGCTTTAAATTAAACTAGAGATGAGTCATGATGGATGACTAGTTGAACAACAACAGATTAGTGAGCCCGGCTAGTTTTAGACATTCCTTTATTTATTAAGGAATTCATTTATTAGTTAATTTAATATATTAGGAATTAACTAAATTAGTTAACATGAAGTAATAATGAACTGCACTTCTACAGCATTTACTAATCTATGATAATGTTCATTTCAACATTTACTAATACATTATTAAAATCAAAAGTTGTATTTGTTAACATTAGTTAATGCACTGGTAAGTAACATGAACAAACATTGAACAGTTGTTTAACTAACGTTAACAAAGATAAAAAAAAATACAGTAACAAATGTATTGCTCATGGTTAGTTCATGTTATTTAATCCATAACTAATGTTAACAAATGAAACCTTATTGCAAACTGTTACAATTTTGTTATTCTAAACTAGGGATTGGTCACAATGGTTGCATAATCAACTAGTAACCAACAACCAAGTTGATTAGTCAGGTAGACTAGTTTTAGACTATTTCAGTTTTGTTATTTTAATCTATCAACTGACTAGTAGATCAATGAGGTAGACTAGTTTTAGACTATCTAAAAAAAATAATGAATGAATAAGGAATAGACTCGCAAATAAAGAATAAAACACACTCACTTGTTATTTCCCAGAATGCTTTGGGGCTCTAACGGTAGATCCTACATTAATCAAAAAGACAGTCAGACAAGTAATCCAAACAAACAGACAACAATAAATCAATGGAAGAGTGTCAAACCATCTCATGATGCGGTTCGGTCTCCTTCCTCAGAGGTGGATCAAACTTCACCTTATCAACTAGAAGAGGGCCACACATAGTCTTCAGATTTCTTTTTGTGTTTATAAGTATTCTGAGAATTATTGTGCTTATTTCAGTTCAGTGAGTCAAGGGCTGCTTGACACATGACTTACAGTTAATCTCAGACAGAGTCTTTCCGTCTCGTGAGCTCCTGCTAGTTGAGCGGATTCGATGTGGAACAGACACGGGAGACTGCAAACAAAGAGACCACAAGTTAAGTTTTCAAACTTGAAAGCTAAAAACCCTTAGCTATATACAGACCTTTTCTAAATATCTGTTACAAGACCCTAATCTTTCCTCAAGGCAACACTGCAAGCCACTGCCGTTACGTGTTAAAACCAATAAACTCTCATGCGTTCATATACACACACAATCGCATATGCACACTGCAGCACTTAGCACGGGTAACCTGACACACTTGTACCTGGCAGCTGGCAGAGCCAACTGTCTGCCCTCACTTAGGATCTATATCTAAAGAAACAACCAATTAGAACCAATCAGTACTTCAGTTTAAAGCCCTAAGATGGTTTCCCAATGGTTAAAATGTAAAGAAAGAGTCAGATGGGTACCTCTGGGTCAATGTCATCCTCTTCTGCATCACTGTGTGTGCTGTGGTCAGGGTTGTTGGCTTTGTCCAGTAGCTCAATGGCAAGAGTCCGGCTAAGCGGCTGGGTAACAAACGGGTGCTGCAAGAACAGAAGTGATGCAATGAAACACTATTGAACATTGGTGGATCAATGGAGCCAATCATATATGTTCTCCGAAGGAAGGGCAGATCTTACCTGCAGTAGTCTGTCAGATGTTGGTCTCCTCTTAGGATTTTTGGTCAAAGCCATTTTCACAAAGTGATGGAAATTATTTGTCCTTCATAAACCAAAACAAACAGATGAGAATGAAAAAATTTAACTAACATTTGAATAAATCTAGTGGCGCTTTTCCACTGCATGGTACGGTACGGTTCGGTTCGGTACGGCTCACTTGTGGTGCTTTTCCACTGCATGGTAAGGTACGGTACGGTGCGCTTCGGCGCGCTTTAATGGTACCTGATCTGTTGAGGTTCCAAGCGTACCGTACCGGTACTAAAATGTGACGTGAAACACTGCAGATCACTGATTGGTCAGACAGACAGAATCGTCACTACCAGCGTCATTGGATTTGCGACACGAGACCGCTATACACAGAGTCATATAACCAGTAGACAACAGCCAACACGGTAGCACCTGTGTTTTACTTACTTGAAAAAAAAGAAGAGATCAACACTTTAAAAAGGAAATGGCTGAATCGTGGTCGAGGTGCAGACAATCCTCTCGTTGGTTGCCTAGGAGCGGGTCCAGCGAGAGCTGGATGGGGCAAAACAGAATGAAAAAGTGTTCCAAGAAGTAGCAGCTAGCTCAGCTCTTAGCCGCACACGGCTATCACCGGACCTACAAACAGTGTAACGATCAGTCCCACCCACTTTGAATGGGTACTAACTGCAGTGGAAAAGCAACCGAGCTAGCGAACCGAACCGTGCCGTACCGAGTCGTACCACGCAGTGGAAAAGCGAAGCCGAACCGAACCGTTCCGCGCCGAATCGAACCGTACCGAACCGAGCGTACCATGCAGTGGAAAAGCGCCGAAAGTTTGGCGTTACAGTAACAAGTGTACAATTGAAATACGGAGGGTTTAAAAGGAGATATTTCATAACGTTAAAGTAATTTTGGGAATTAATAACGGCCTATTTATATTTTGAGTGATAAATCATATTTTTTTGTAGTGCGAAAACGGTAACACTTTATTTGAAGGGGTGTGCATAAGACTGACATGACACTGTCATAGACATGACATAACACCTGTCATGAACATGAAGGAGTCTTTATGAATGTTTATGACTGTTGTCATTAAGTGTCATTCGGTAAATTATGACACTTTTAATGCAAAGTTGACATTGTTTAAAATGTCTTTGTTATGACAACTTGACATTACCCAAGACAAAAATGTCTTGATTATGACAACTTGACATTAACAAAGACAGAAATGTCTTTGTTATGACAACTTGACATTAACCAAGAAATCATAACCTGTCAACCTGTCACAAATATGTCATAACAGGTCTAATTATCAAACTTCAAGCATTTTGAAGAGTAATAACCCTTAATGACATCTTTATAACTAGTACAATGTGTTCCACTTTACTTGAGGACAGGTAATATTCATGACACAGTTATAATGGTGTCATGACGGCCAAAGTTGTCACAGGTTGACAGGTTATGATTTCTCGGTTAATGTCAAGTTGTCATAATCAAGACATTTTTGTCTTGGGTAATGTCAAGTTGTCATAACAAAGACATTTTAAACAATGTCAACTTTGCATTGAAAGTGTCATAATTTACCGAATGACACTTAATGACAACAGTCATAAACATTCATAAAGACTCCTTCATGTTTATGACAGATGTTATGTCATGTTTATGACAGTGTCATGTCAGTCTTATGCACACCCCTTCAAATAAAGTGTTACCGGGAAAACTTTTTTAGGTGAATGACCTTCTGGTTAGGAGAACCCAATAACAACAAACTGGCATTTTGCTACAGATTCCATCAATAAAGACATTTTTTGTAATAATGTTACAAAAGAGTTTTTAAATAAATGTAAAGTGTAAATAAATGATGTCGAACTTTCTATTCAATAAAGAATCCTGCAAAAAATGTATCACGGTTTTCACAAAAACATTAATCAGCAAACTTTTATAATAAAAATAAATGTTTCCTGGGTCCAGTTGTTCAAAGAGTTTAATCTGGATCAGCATGATCTGGATTTGGAAATCCTATGTTGTGTTATCCAGGATCAGGTAATCCGTTTTACTTTTGTGCCGGTTTTTCAAAGCAAAATTGGATTGAATCCCCCTGATCCAGATACACACTTTTTCAGATTACCAAATCTGGATTACTATTGCTCTACGGAGCCCCTGAAGAGACATGGTGATGGAAAAATATGAGATGGAGGAAAAAAAATATTTCAAAGCTTTTGCTTTCTCTCAGAAAATTTTTGCGTAGCATTCACACGAGAAAATGTGTTCGCTCACAAAAAGTTCGCTCTTATGATTGTGATGTAGATTACAAACAGTGATTATAAAAAACAACACTTTTAATTATCTTTTTTTATTTTATTTTTTTACTTTTGTTTGATATTTACAACTGTTTGGGGATTATTTAATGGCGCCAAATTCTCTTTTTTACTTTACTGTATGCTACCAAAAGACTACTTGTAATTTATTACTTCAACAGTTAAACTAATTAAGAGCAAAATTAAAAATATGTGCTTGTGTATATCACGATATAAATGTTGTATTTTTGACCAATTTTAAAGTTTCATAAAAAAATGTTTTCCTGGAATCCACCCTAATCCTGATTTTTTTGGATCGAAGGTATCCCAATCTTACTAAAAAGTTTGGAATATAAAAACTGATGATCCAGAACAAAACCAAGATTGGATTTTTTGATCGAATCTGATTTTAGAATCTTTTTCTTTTTCTTTTGAAACAACCCATTTCCAAGGTTTGATCCAATCCGAATGCCGAAACCCAGTCAGATTACTTTTGAACAACTGGGCCCAGAGCATCAAATCAGCATATCAGAATGATTTCTGAATGACACTAAAAAATCACAATAATAAATTACATTTTAAAATATATTAAAATGAAAAATGTATATTTCACAATATTATTGTTTTTTTTAACCTTGGGGACCATAAAAGAGCTATATTAAAAAATTTTATTAAAGGTTTTTTTTTTTTAACCAACTCCACACTTTTGACCGGTACTGTATTTTGTATTTCTCATTTGATTTTGAACTGTACTTATGAATCATTTAAAAATACTTACCACTTAACTTTGTCTTTCAGCTTAGGTGGTTGGAAACTGCTCTTGGTCATTAGGAAGAGTGCTCTAAAGGGGAAACGCAACAGAGAGGACCAAAGTAAGACAAACGTGGAAAAGAGGGAGAACACTAGAGTGTCGTCATACTAGGGGTGACCTGTGTAATATATATTAACTATAATAATAATTTGTTACATTTATATAGCACTTTTCTAGGTACTCAAAGTGCTTTACATGGAAGGGGGAATCTCCTCAACCACCACCAATGTGCAGCATCCACCTGGATGATGCGATGGCAGCCATATTCCGCCAGAACGACCACCACACACCAGCTTACTGGTGGAGAGGCGACGGTGATGAAGCCAATCAGTATATGGGGATGATTAGGAGGCCATGATGGACAGGGGCCATGGGGCAAATTTGGCCAGGATCCCGGGGTTACACCCCTACTCTTTATCGAAGGACATCCTGTGATTTTTAATGACCACAGAGAGTCAGGACTTCGGTTTAACGTCTCATCCGAAGGACGGTGCTCTTTGACAGTATAGTGTCCCCGTCACTATACTGGGGCGTTAGGACCCACACAGACCACAGGGTGAGCGCCCCCTGCTGGCCTCACTAACACCTCTTCCAGCATGCAACCTGGTTTTCTCAGGAGGTCTCCCATCCAGGTACTGACTAGGCTCAACCCTGCTTAGCTAGGCAACCAGTCTTGGGCTACAGGGTGATATGGCTGTGAACTATGAAACGATGCAATTCATTTAGCTGAATCTGACATCCATTGTGCAGCAACGGACTGCTCATGATGGAGGAAATGGACACACACCTCATGGGGTGTAAGTCGAACATCGGCGGCTCCAACTCTGCCAGCTCAATAGCTGTGATGCCCACGGCCCAAATATCACACAGCTGATTGTAGCCCCCTTTCCTCTCGACTGCAGCCACCTCAGGTGCCATCCTGCAGAGTAAGACACATAAAAAAAAAAGATATACATGTGACTACAGTGCTGACTAGAATCAATCTATTAAAAAAATCCTATCACACTAGAGACAAAAGAGGACTGACATACCAATATGGAGTTCCGATGAAGGACTTTCTTTTTGCTAAAGTGGCTGATATCTGAGCCGAAACTCCAAAATCAGCTGGAGAGAGACAAACGGAAGGTGTTAGAGAAATTCAGTGGTTCTGTTTTAAATGAAAAACTGACAAGTCATTCATATAAAGTGCTTTTTTTTTACCTAGCTTAACGTAGCCATTGTCCGTCAACAGAATATTTGCACCCTAAAAACAAGAGTAGAGACACAGTGAGCGATTTTGAAAGATAATAAATCATGTTTATTTGATTCAGACCAATTCATTAATTAATCATTTAGACCAATAACCAATAATTCATCGAACAAAACCATCTTAAGAGAACAATTCACTCAAGTTTTACTCTACACAAAAGCATTTACTGGCCAATTAAATATTTTAGAGCGTAACTGAATATTCACTATAAAAATGGTCAAGAATATAATTTTCCCAAAAAACAAACACTTTATTTGTCTCAGTTATTTTTGCATGATAACATCAATCGAGTGGGACATGAGTGAAAATTATGTCAACACTGTGAGATTTAATTATATTTCAAAGTCCAGTTTGTACCTTTATATCTCTATGGATCTTGCCTTTGTTATGGAGATAGTAAACGCCCTGACATGAACACAGAAACCCACATTAATCAATTGTCACACATAAGAACTTTTATGCATCAGTAAATGTGTGTATATACCTGCAGGGTCTCCCGACATACATACGCAATCTGGGATTCTGACAACGGCCCGGTAACTGAAGATACAGATATACATCTATATGAGAGAACAGCTCAACATGATAAATGCATTAAAATCTCCCGTTTTGGAATCGGTAACAATAGTTACCGTGGTATATATCCTGGAGAGAGCCCCCACCACAGTATTCCATGCTGATCCATAATTTATCTCTCCTGAAACAGGGATATTAAGACATCAATTATCAAGCATTGTCAGACCATTTCTGGCCTCAACAGCTTAAAAGAGGTGCATGTTGGGTTGTGACGCGTACTTCAACAGGTAGTGAAAAATATCAACAATTAATAAAAAGAAAGAAACAGAATATACACTACCGCTCAAAGGTTTGGGTTTCTGTAAGATCTTTTGAATGTTTTTGAAAGAAGTCTCTTACGCTCATCAAGGCTGAATTTATTTGATCAAAAATACAGTTTAAAAACAGTAATATTGTGAAATATTTTCCCAATTTTAAATAACTGTTTTCTATTTTAATATATTTTAAAATGTTATTTATTTTTGTGATGGCAAAGCTGAATATTCAGCATCATTACTACCGTCTTCAGTGTCACATGATCCTTATATGCTTATTTGCTGCTCAAGAAAAGGGTTTTAGGATTCTTAGAAATTGAAATCTTTTGTAACATTAGAAATGTCTTTATTTAATTTTTTTTATCAAATAAATGTGTCCTTGCTGAATAAAAGTATTAATTTCTTTAAAATCTCAAAAACAAATCTCACTGACTCCAAACTTTTAAAAGGTAGTGTAATGCTAGTAAAAGTCAATTGCAAAAAAAATATTTAGCATTTGACATTTAATGAACAACTAGTCTGCCCCTGTATTACATTATACAATGAATAAAACATATTAATTGAAGCTAGAGACATAAGGGCGTTTGATGCATGTGTGTACATGTACCTGAGGTAACTGCCAAAATATGCAACAATATTTGAGTGTTTACAATCTTTCATCATTATAATCTCCTGCTGCACCACGTCAAAGTCCTCTCCTGCAAATCAATTCACAAAATAATAGTTCACAATAATTCACAATAATAAACAGTAAAAAAGCAAGTTGAAGCAATGTTGCAAACAGATTAAAATATGAAAACAGTTCCATGTTGGAAACTGAAAACAGATTGAAATGGAAAACTGAATTCTGTGCTAAAAAGTGAGTGATCACACTTCCTCTATTTACAATGCATGCACAATCACACCATTACAATGCATGAACACACCATACTTGTAATATTTAACTATTCAAGTACAGATGGATAGTGATAGGGCACTATCTACTGGTGGTTAAACAGCACTGTGTGTGCAGCAGCGCTGGCTCACCTGGTTCTAGTTTGATGACTTTGATAGCAGCCAGTTCTCCAGTGCTGACATTACGAGCCTGGAAAAGAAGAGCATTAGAGCTGTTATTCCATAAGCCCAACATGTGTACAATAGCACAAGTGCTATTGCCAAATGCTAACTCACTGATCCCAATTGCTCTACTCATTATTATATGCATTATATATAATTATTAGACATGTTGTATAGATCAGACTCACATTTAAAGATCAATCTGCTCCAACAATAAAAGAAGAAGTTTGCAATTTCTGCACCAGTGGCATCAAACATTCCGAAACATTCCTCCCATCTACCCTCATTTTGGACATACAGACAGTCCCACTTGTTGATTATTGCAAAAACAAAAAAAGCAATGTTCAAAGCTAAGTTGTTTGGATTTTTTTTGAAAAATGAACCTATAAATAGAATACATATCGTTCTCCCTGAACATTAAGTTGGCATTGGAGAAAGTGTTTTAATTAGTAGCTTATGCTGAGGGCAAGGTTGCCAGAGGCCGATATATAAAAAAAAATACTATTTAATCACAACAAGAGATTGTTAAAGGCGCCGAGATTTTTAAAATGTATTATTATACATGTTTATTTTTATGCATTATTTTAGAAAATGTTAACTCAAATTATTAGAGCAAAATAGTTTACTATTCAATGAGAAGGCTGAAGTAGACTAGTAAACAAAGAACTGCTACTCTAATGAGAGTTAGTTGACATGTAGGTGCAACGTTACTTAGTCAAAAGAATGTCTAAAGGGGACCATTAAAATAAAGTTTAACCATATTAAATGTTTCTTAAATGGACCATGTGACATTGAATGCTGGAGTAATGATGCTAAAGAATTCAGCTTTGCCAATACAATAATAAATTAATTTTTAAATACAGGCTATTAAAATAGAAAATTGGAATATTATTTAACATTTAATATTACAGTTTAACTGAATTTTTATTAATAATAAATGCAGGTTTGGTAAGCATAAGAAAACAAATTTTCTGACCCCAAACATTTGAACACTAGTGTGTGTATCAGTTCTAGAATATTTTTCAGGATATTCTAGAATACACACACTATTTTGCATGTTCTCTGACAAGTTAACGCACAAACACACTCACAAAGGCCTCATCTATAAAACTGAACTGAGAGACATCTGTCTGCCAAACAGAAGTGAGGATGATGTCATCAGAGAGACACAGAGAAAAAGAGATTTTCCAACATTTTATCTTATTTTACATGGAATTGCATTCAGCATTCCAAATATGGAACAGAGGCAGCTGAAATGTGTGTATCGATGTTCACAGTGCTGTGATGGCTGTAATAAGTAGGACAAGGAGAACATCAAATAACTTTCACATGCACGCACACTCACACTCACACAGGGCCTCTACGATCGCAGTGAGGCATTTCACTGTCCTGCTGTAATAAATAAGCTCAGGGCTGTTTCTACTTTTTATTAAAATAAGTTAATTGATAAATCCAAGCAGAAGGAACATACGTAAACAATCCAATTGAATTACATTGCCATTATCAACCAGATGAATTTGTGAAATGCTCATAATAGTCTTCTCTATTATTATTTTGCTTGGTGGTTTTGTTTATTCTGGTCCTACATCTCCACCTACAACGAGTATCTGATTGAGTGAACGTGCATGATTACATGGCATACACCCAACACACACTCTAACCCACACACACTATAAAACCCCAGGAAGAGGGAACAATTACGAACAAACAGGATGGACATAGTTGTGGGCAAACACACTCACACACTTGTAGTTTAAAGTTCAGCCACTTCCTGTCACCAAAGGAAGTCAGGCACATTTAATGTTTCTTAAGAACAAGATTTCACTTGCCCTTCCCATTAGATCCTAGACACCTTGCAACACCCCTTAATAGTGACCATCTGCCACTGCATAGTCTCTCTGCAGCATATTTGTCTATTCTTGCCTTTGTTTATGTCACATATCACATAAAGAGATGCAGGACTTTGAGTTTGACAGCCCTGCTTTGGCTCTCGCTGGTGAAATAGACCTGCTAGGCCCTGTGCATTATGGAAACAAAGATCTCTAGAGCCTTTCAGGATATTACACCATATCCGAGACGCAAAATTGCTACAAAACACAGAGGTTACACTGTGGTCCAGCATAAACAACACTGTTGTCTCCCGAATAAACTGGTTACATTGGTCAGTTAAGTGGTTTCTTCTTAATCCCTAAGTGAGCTACCTATACAGCATTTTTGAGCACCATCTGGGCATTCTGACCGTTTGGAATCCGTTTATGATGTCCAAAAATGCAGTCTAGGTCGGTAGCTTTCTAAGATCTGATACCCAGTTGATCTCTACCTTGTACACATCTCCATAGGTTCCGCTCCCGATCCTCTGGATCAGCTCAAAGTCTTCCTGTGGGTTTCTGCGCGACAGATCCAAGCTTAAATTCATCGTGCAAGTCCCGTTTGGACCCTCCGGTTTATTTACGTGTTCCCGGTGTCAAAAACGGCAGAGGGGTGATGATCGCAGAGACATACAGTAACGGAGGGATATGACGGTCCAGTCCCACCGAACTACAACAACATGGCCTCCTACGCGCATGCGCACTGCAACTGACACACTAGCAAAGTGTCATAGCACACGCACTGAGGATGGAGAGAAATTTGTGCATATAATAAGCCAGGAAGGGTTTTAAAACCTAAGTCACGATTAAAATGTAACAAAGTAATTTTAATAGAAAAGCTACCTAAATGTCCTAATTGAACTAAGGCCAATCCTGGCTTAATCTAAGTCCTGTCTGTGAAACCAGGCCTACACATTTTTGTAATTGAAATAAAGCTGAAATTAAATTTAATTGAAATAAAGTAACGCTAAAAACGTGAAAAGCTAATGTTAAAAAAAAAAACTAGTATGGCAAAAGCACATGAAAATTATTAAAAATAAACATTCATAATAATAAAAATAAATCCTCTAATACTATATAAATAGTACTAAAATACTAGCGATAATATCACAACATAATAAATTATATAGCAAATATGAGAAATTAAGCTGAAATATAAAGTTATTAAAATACTTATTGTGAAAGAGCCAACAATGCACAATGCACCACAACCATTATACAACATAAAAACAGCAATAAAGTTGTTTAGAAGGCACTATTAGTGCTGAGGGGTATAACATTTTTGCAAATAATAATATATTCCCTCAAAAACATTTCTGTCTTCATTTGAATACTGTGCAAACCAGTCTCCCACATCCATACACACCACAATCATATTACAATCACTTAAAGGTGGTGTATGTGATTTGCAAAACAGCCGGCAGATTTTGAAAATACACAACTCAAAAGGTCCTACCTTCTTTTCCTGACTCCACCCACTTCACCCATTCAAAGAGGGGCATGGGGGAGGGGGTATGGTACGACCGTTTGATTGACGCACTGACTGTCCAATGATTCTAGACGGTCTTGAAAATGATTGGCTGGAGTTTTTCGAGTCCTGCCCGTTCCACAGATGATAAAATTTTTTAATTTTCATTTCAGTGCTTCTAACTCAGTGGCTGTAAGTGGGTTAGGAATAGGATTTCAAGTGATTTTGAAAAAATTGTCAAAAAAGAAAATCACATACCCCACCTTTAAATTAGTTGTAAAGTTATTTTTAATAATAATAAAAAAAAACAGATATACATCTTTTAAATAGATTTTATTAGCACTTTGGTCATTTGTTGTCAATTCTGATTGTCCACAAGCATTTCAAGGTGAACTTATTTCAGTGCGAGTGTTGTATTTTGGTGTAGGTGTGTATAAATGCATCTGTGCTGCCCAGACTAACCTTGTGTGTCCTTTGCGCTCGCAATGAGCTGATCAATAACGGTGTATTCAACGCTTCAGAGCTTGTTTTTTGAAAAGTTAAGTTTTTTGGTTTGTCAGTGCTTTCATTGCGTATGTTTGAGGGGTCAGTGTGAACCTTGTTTGTATCTGAGGAGGAGTTTAAGTGTTGGTTGTGTTTGTGTGTGCAAATTATCTTCTTAAGCTGTGCAGAAAGTTGCAAACTCAGTAACAGAACAAGATGTCCACCAACACGAATTACCCTGCAGAAAGAAAAACACATTGACTATACAACTACAGCCCAAATGCATAGAAATCGAAAGAGAACCAATACACATATGCTTAAAGAATGCACCTCTCCATCTCTCTCAGTAAGTGTGGCAGGGCAGTTGGCATGTCAGAGCTGCAACTGAACTTCCTGCCAAATGGAACATCACAGAGCACAACATCAACGGCCCCATCTGCAAGAGGGATCTCTGAGGAGCAGAAAAAAATAATAGGAGATAAGGGCTCTTTAATTTTCTTCCCAAGAAAAAGATTTAAGCCCTTGTTTTGGTGCAGGTAGGCAGTGCTTCGCAGTTGTCAGGTGCGTCAGGATGTACATTAATGTCACCATGAAGTCAAAATCATACTGTATTGCAGTATTTATTATAAATGATTTATCAGTTCACATCATTATTTTTCTAAAATTCATGTGCCCTTATTAGCATTATCTTTAATCAAAATAACTTTTCCTCCCTCTTGCAGCGATATCTCTTCTCTTATGACGTGTTTTCAGGCGTGAGAGCGGATACCAGATACCACAACCATCCAATCAATTCTCAAAGAACAAAATCAAGTCCCGTCCTACATTTTTCTTGTTCGAGAATTTCACTCAGATATATGTCACAATAGCAAAGAAAAGACGATCGCAACTTCTATTTCATGCTGATTTTAACAATGCAATCTGGTCACACACATTCCTGACTCGAACACAAAATGTTTTCTAACCCGTTAACAACTGTATTTATCGCTGTCCACTTGTATACATATGACGCAAGATGATTTTTATACTAGATGTTGGCTAAATAAATGTCAGTTATGATGAAAGAGTTTGTCCAAACCTATTGCAGAGGAACGAATTAGCTGCACTCTTCCTTCCATTCCAGATGTTTTTAAGTTCTCTGCAGCTTTCTGCAACTGCGACATCTCTGTATCCATGCCTAGAAATACAGCATTCTGAACACACACACAATGTATACACTCAGACGTCAATTCTTTGTGAAGAGCTGCATGTGGCGTTCAGAGGGGTGTGTTTACGTACAGAATACTCCTGAGCTGCTTCCAACAACACAGCTCCAACTCCACACATTGGGTCTAAAATCACACAATCATTCAGCTGTGGAGGGAAAGACAGAAAAGAGCACAAAAACTATTAAAAAGCTCTTATTTTGTTTGGATAGTTCACACAAAAATAAAAATTCTGTCATCATTTACTTACCTTCAAGTTGTTTCAAACCTGTATGAATTTATTTCTTCTGCGGAACGCAAAAAGAAGATGTTTTGAAGAATGTCTGCAACCAAAAAGTTGATGGACCCCGTAGACTTTCATAGTATGGAAAAAAAATACTATGGAAGTCAGTTTGACCCATCAACTGTTTGATTGCCGACATTCTTAAAAATAACTTCTTAAATTATGACAGAATTGTCATTTTTGAGCGAACTATCCCTTTAATATTAATATATTATTTTATATATTGAGACTTTGATCTTTAATTACTAAAAGTTACTAAACATGTGTATCTGTTAACATTAGTTATTGAACCTGAACTAACATGAACAGTTGTATTTTTATAAATTAATGTTAACAAAGATTAATAAGTTCTGTAACAAATGTATAGCTCATGGTTACTGTAGATAATAATAGTTTATTCGTTAACAACCCTTAACTAACAGAACTTTATAGGGAAGTGTTACCTTATTATAATGTTACAAAAGATTTCTATTTCAAATAAACACAGTTGTTTTTAACATTCTTTTGAAACGTACGACAGATGCCACAAATATATTAAACAGCACAAGTGTTTTCAGCATTAATAATAATAAATGTTTCTTGAGCACCAAATCAGAATAATTAGAATAATTTCTTAAGGACCATGTAACACTTTGCATCACAGGAATAAATTACATTTTAAAATATATTAAACTAGAAAACAATTGTACTTTATTTCACAATATTACTGTTTTTACTGTATTTTTGATCAAACTAGTGAGCATAAGAGACTTCTTAAAAAACATTTAAAAATATACCAACCCCAAAGTTATGAACAGTAATGTTTATATTTAACATGCTTGATATGTCATGTCAACTACCCATTTCTTTCTTTTTCCTTGTAAAGATAAGGACTTGCCAGGCTGTTATGAAAACTTTTCCCACCACTCACCCAAATAAACTGGATATACTGCTTTAATGCTGTTGATTTAATGATTCTACCATTTGCCTCTTTAAAGTTTATTCTGGAGCTCACCTGTTTAGGGCAAAGAGAGGTCATGGCCCAGGCTATTGTAGAACGCAACCCATTGTGTTTCATATACGAACGACTGGCCAAAGGATGCCTGAAGAAACCACACACACTGAGTTAGACTGAATTAGATCTTAAGTTGGTAGACTTTCAAATGTTATATGTAAAGATACTTACTTCAAAAGAGGGATACCTACTACGCAATGGTCATCGCTTAAATACACATTCACCTAGTTACACAAAGAGACAACCCAAACGGTAACATTTAGTCATGGCTAACCTGATTGTAACTGTAAACATATTAGTTTATGTAGTATTTGTTTTGTAGTATATGCATATTTGCATGAACATTTGAATGTCTGTGGTTTGGTGTGTGTTTACTGTTTATGAATTTTTTTAATTTATTTTTTATCAAGTAAGTGTGCATACCTCAAGAACAGGCTCTCTCAGGTCCACCTTCCACCCAAGATGTTCTTTGATGGCCATCCCAATGATACGACTCAGTCTCTGAAGACATAAACACAACCACAATAAAAGCCTGTTCACACTAAGAATGATATAAAGATAACGATAACTATATTAGTGTCCACATCAACTCACAAAATTTCAGTTTAATTCATCCATTTTAAAGCAGAATGGATTCTGATTGGGAAAAATCATTGTGACAGTGATTCCAATGATATAATTGTTCTACGACATTATCGTTATAGTTGCGGTATTGTTGTTGTCCTTGGTGTGAATGGCACTTAAGGCAGGTTTATAAATCAAAAAATATTTTTGTCTATATAGAATCGGGTCCAAATCTAAGACCACTTTACATATATTTCACATTTTTAAAAAACAAAATGCATTTTTCTAAATTAAAATTAATATTATCTGCATAAATTAGAATTTAAATTCACCTAATAATTTTTTTAAATCCTTAAAGTGTCTGTTTATTACAAGATTTAAATCCGATTTGGATTTTTTTTTAATTTAACCACACTACACATACAGGACACATACCACTGTATTTTGAAAAGTATTAAAATCTCACAACACACACACCTGAGCGGTATAAGAGCGGGCAATGACTCCACTGCAGCGGCAGCTCACTCTGAAGGATGGTGTGTGCTGATGTGACGACTCATCCATTTCACTTGTTTTATTTAATAAGTGTGTGCTTGAGGTGAGAGTGTGTGTGGATTCATCTGCTACAGTCAATCGCTCCTCCTCATCCTCCTCTCTCCTTCTCTTGTATCCACGCTGCTGGCTGGACTGAAGCTCTTTCTGTAGGGCTGTCCAGGTTAAGAGGGTCTGCTTCCAAATGTCTGGATCTCCTACCACTCTCTCCTTTATAACAGCAGCTGCCTTTGCTATTAAAATAAAACCAGTGAAGATTAGTAAAATGGGTTGCCTGTAAGTATAATGTACATGTAGGATATTAACGCAAATAAAGGCTTCTAACAGCCTGCAGACTGGCTAAAAACAACTGTGATTTCATTCATGCAAATAAGACTTAGGTACACAGAAAGTTCACTCAAATTTTCCCATGACAGAATGGGAAGATTTTGTTTGCCAGGGCAGACTTCTTCATACTCACCTGGGTTTTTGGGAAGTAAAATAGGTCCAGCTTTGTGCAGAAGTAAAAACAGCCTCTCTGCAGACTTGAGTTGTGTCACAGTGTACAGATCAGCATCGCAGCAAAAGAACACTCTACCTGGAATCTGCACCACCTGACACATACACAGCACAACACAAAAAAACACTTTATCAACATTATGGAAATGTGGGACATGGATTTAATATGCAGAGTAAATCTATAGTTAGTTATATGGGCAGATCTTCGTTTGGATTTCTTTAATTTACTTTTATGTTCATTAGTAATGCATCGCTTACATAATTTTAAATGCCCTGTAGTTACTGCCTGGTGATTGAAAAAGTTTGGAGAATGTCAGTTTCATAGAACTTTACATACTTACTTTTGCATAACATTTATGTCATAAAATAATGAACAATCTCAATGAAATAAAGGGGTGATCAACTTACTTGAGAAGCGCAGAGTTTGTGTTGTACCTCCTCGGCCAGCAGCTCCTCCATCCCCGCGCCTGCAGTGCAGTACAAGTGCCTCATCATCATCACTTCAAAAAAGCGGGCACCATTACAAAACAAGCAGCATGCAACTGTAAACACTGCTTTACTCTTCCGGGTTCACCCGTCTGTCAAAATTAAACATCATGCCATTAACAGACTTTCTAAATATGCATATGATATAAATCTATGACACCATATTCATTTTATGAATACACACACACACACACACACACACACATATATATATATATATATATAATAACCTACTACCTTAAGTCTATTATTCGCTCGAATTTATTATCTCCCGCCCAAAAAAATATGCTCTTATTTCATGGAAACCATGAACTGCAAAGTAATTATTATTTTATTCTTTGTAAATGCCTTTCTTCATGAGTTTTATTTGCCTTGTAATTAACGTTTCTGTTTTTGTTAATAGATAGATTCTAGTCTTTCCGTTCCCAAAAAATATTGTAAAGAGTTGTGTTACTTATTTTCCTCCCCACACGTTGCAGCTGAAACTTTTACCGTGAAATATTCCCTACTGTCAGGAAAGATCTTAGGTTACGGCGCCTCTCGTGGCCATTCAACCAACTCTTTTAACTTTTTTTTTTTTTTGCTTTATTTTTTATTTATTGCAAATAATCAACAATACAATCAAAATAGCAAAAGTTTAACAAAAAAAGACAAACATTAAAAAAGAAAAAAAGAAAGAAATTAAAACATACAAAATAAGAGACACATAAACACAAGATTATCAATCAAATAAAAACATTGAAATTAGTACAATTAACCACAGTTTTAACAGCTTTTCTGTTTTGCATGGAAGAGATAGTAGAAATATACTGTTCCATTTCAGTTTTTAGCACTGAAAAAAGTGTTTTTTTATTACTGAATTTACATTTATGAATATGGAATTTGGCAACAAATAAGATTAGGTTTACTAGAAAGAGTGCACCATTGTCCTTCCCACAGTCACTAAAACAACCAAAAATTACATTTTTGTAGTACAGGGAAACTCAGGAAGAATATTGTCAACTAAAAATGAATTAATGTCTTTCCAGAGCTTATATGTGAATTCACAAGACCAGAATAAATGCGAAATAGTTTCAGGAAGCAAGCCACAAAAGGAGCATTTTACATCGATGTCATTCCTAAACTTATTTAAGCAAACATTTGTGGGGTAAAACCTGTGTAGTAACTTGAATGAGACGTCTTTAATTTTGTTAGTTAAAAGGAACTTCTGGGGTAGGGACCAGACTTTTTCCCAGTCAATGTTAAGGTCAAACTTATTCCAATAGAAGGATGCAGGAGAAATTGAGACTATGTCCGCCTGAAACAAGGATCTAATTTTGGAGTTCGATGCTTTATAGGTAGAGAAACAGACTTTACCTAACGGAAACTGAGTTGGATCTGGAGGAGACATTGATAAAGGCGGAGAGATATCACAAGACCTGAATAACATACGAAGACCTGAGGGCACAGCATCAAAAACTATAGAAAACTCTCTTGGGCTTACTGGAATCTTATATTTGGCAAGAAATTCTGAATAACTGAAAAGTAGTCCATTCTT
The DNA here is from genome assembly GCA_036326025.1 of Chrosomus eos. NCBI lineage: Eukaryota > Metazoa > Chordata > Actinopteri > Cypriniformes > Leuciscidae > Chrosomus > Chrosomus eos. The sequence goes on from CM070832.1 coordinate 17,844,366, forward strand.
ATTAAAGAGTTGACTGACTAATAAAATACCATTGTTGAACCAATTATCGTAAAAAAGCGACTTATTCTTATAAACAATATTAAAATTGTTCCATATTAACTCTTAAAGAGTTAACTCTTTTAACTCACATGTTATAAAAACAGTAACTGAAGTCATGCAAGTGACATAATACCCAAGCAGTTGCATTTCGACAATTTATTTAAACTGGCAAACTAGTTTAGCATTTTTTTTTTCAGTTTATTGCTGTGAAAATTTTACATGACTATAAAAAGTACTTCTAGAATGGGGGGAAAAAAACATAAGTGACAACTTTTATATAACAAAGATTATAAACATGAAACAACGCATACAAAAACCAACTAACGGATTCAGATAACCCAGTTTACAAATCTTTATATTTTAATATTCAAATGTCCATTGTTTTGTTGTCATTTTTTATTTTGCATCAAAAATGTTTTTTTTTTTTTTTTTTTCTGAATGTCCACAGAAAGGTGTGGTGGCAACATCTGTCATTCTGCTCTACTTCCTTGCCACTGCAGTCAGCTGGTCCCTGATGCGACCCAAACCGTCTATCATGGTGTCCAGGGTCTCTTTACTCAGCTCCATTGTAATTGTGGACTCACTTGGACCGCCGCTAATGCACGGAGTGTCCTGGAGCTTCGGAAAACACACAGAGTTTTGAGAGGTATTTTGAAAAAATTACTAAATATTACATCAATCAAAATTAAGTTTTAAAGCAATGCTTTATTCTTATTTCAGAATATTAACTGTTGTAAACCAACGTTTCATTATTATATCAAATAAATATCTTAAATTAGACATGTTAATAAAATAGTCATTTTAAATTTCAGCATATATTATGTCTCCATCTTACTTTCATTTGCAACAGACAAGTTGGCACAGCCATACGACTCAAGGAGTCCGAAGCAGTTTTCATGTCCACTCGCCACTCCATATCTACCAGCTTTGGCAGTGAAACTATGAAACACAAGTCATAACTTCACAGCTTCAAAATGGTTTCATTATGGACCACAAGCATAAAATACAATGTCATCAAACATCTTGCAATACAATGAAAATATGAGAAATCACACTCACTTTGATTTGACAAAGCATCATTTCTCCAAGTGACACTGAAAATTTTTATACCAAAAAACATGTTATTCGCTTGTCTGCAGATTACATTTCTGCGGTACAGTTATTTGACGATCTAAAAGGAGGTTTAAAAGTAGAATCCACCTGTTTTCCAAGAGAATTTTGGTGATCAGATTCTTTAGGTTAGAGTGGAATGATTCTGGGAAAATTGACAGGATCTGTTCCGGAGAGGTTAGATTCTGGTACACAACATCATGCGAGAGTGTGTGAAAAGCTGTCAGCAACTGTTGAGGAATAATAATAAAAAAGGATGTATTAACACCAACAACACTGATGTGGGTTTTGTAAGCTTTGTAAGGAACATTAATCTATTCAATCCAACAACACACCTGTGACCAAAATTTACTTTTGGGTTCAAAGGATCTGAAAGGAGCTGCTAAAGTAGGCCTATTTCACAAAGTTATCAAATATAAATGAAGGTGAAAACATCTTGAAATTATTGTGAAGTCACATGATCAAAGCTGCTTAGTTTGCTCATCTGAAAAATTGTGCAATAAATATACATGATCACAGTAACTGTGGTAACGACGTGACCAGCGACATTTCGAATAAATATTTCGAATAAAGCATTGCGACATTAATATTCATTTATTGAATCTCTCACAAAAGCATGACAGAAAAATACATTACATTGCTTGCAACTTCATTTGGCCAAATGAGCCATTTGACTCGGTTTCACACCGGTTACAATAGTAAACATAATGAAACACAAACTTCACATTAACATTCGAGTAAAATACATATGGTATTTTAGCTGGGAATTGTTTGAAATCACATGGCATGAACACACCTGCATCGCTTCAATGCTGGAAACAGACAGAGAATTGGCAGTTTTTTCGATTACAGACTGACGCTTGGAGGCTCCGGCTGGGAAACTCTCAGCGCAGATTTGACGCACAACATCTTTAGACGGAGCCTGAACCAGAAATAAATAGTTGTAGAATGCACGGATACTCAACGTAGTCACCAGAAACTGACAAACTGCATATGAATGGGTGACTGATCGTACCTTTAACAGCAGTTGCAAAGCAGTGCACTGATCCTCTTTAAGAAAAGCCATGTTTCAGACTGAGAGTCGCCGTCACGTGAATTCACGACAATCTAGTGTCAAAATAAAAGACCCTAAGCAAAACGTCATTACCAAAACTATAATGGTTTGAGTACATCTCGTGATAGAATCAGTCAAGTTATATTTTGATAGGCTTTACGAAAACTTATTCTCCATCTTTCATTCTTTTCTCAAACAGTACAAATGCTCCAATGGCTTTTTACTGCCTAAAAGCTTTTAAGATAAAGGTACAAGAGACAAAGTTAATTTTTGCAGTTAGTCACAACTACAATTAAAGTTTAGTTAAACATTAAATGAATACTTCTGATAAAGGTGGTAGTGTTAAACGGAGTTTACGCAAAAGGACAGTTGTCATTTACTCACCAAGTCGTTCCAAACAGGTATTCATTTCTTTATTCTGGTGAACAAAAGAAATAGGGGGAACCACAGTTGATGGGCCCCATTGACTTCAATAGTATGGAGAAGTGGGGAAAATATATTTTTTGGAAGTCATTGGGGCTAATCAACTGTTTACCCATATTTTTTGTTCAGAAGAAATTCCTAGATTTGGAACTTGAGGGTGAGTAAATGACCATTCATTTCTGGGTGAACCAGCTCATTCACAATAGGAATGATGTATATAATGAACACGCCCAGTAAACATACTTAAATGAAGGTTACTTAGCAAATTCTATAGCTGCATTTTCCTACAATGGAAGTCAATAGAGCACATAATTTTTCTGGTTACTGGCATTCTTCAAAATATCTTGTGTTCAGCTGAAGACAAATTCATACAGGTTTGAAACACGAGGGTGAGTAAATGACAGAATTGTCATTTTAAGTGAACTATTCCTTTAGTTAACCATCAGCTTTCTGGGTGAGCTTTAAAAACATTGTTTTAAAGAGTCCAATAAACCATTTTGTGTAGACTGCCACTAGAAACAGTTGTCAAATTAATTAACCAGTTGTAGAAATATACGTTTCGGTGCCACAGAAACATTCAATTATGAGTACCAAATATGCCATTTGAAAAAAGGCAAAATGAAACCACTCAAGACAATGGGTTATATATACACATTTATTTTGTCTGACTGCAGAATCAGTTCAAACAAGGACACCATACTGTTTACGAACAGTGTATTTTGCAATCTTGCTTTCAACGTTCTTCTCTGCCTGCTTGGTGAGCTTGATCTGAATTTTCTTCTTGGAATAACACAGCTTGGCCTTTTCCTTTTTCTCCTTCAGGTGGCGGTGATGGCCTGGTACTTCCTGCCAACTTCATGGGCCAATCTTCCAAGCAGGGCAAACTAGAGAAAGAAATCAGAAAATTGTTTCAAGTGGGGCACTTTTTTTTAAAGGCCCAGAATTAAGTGCCAACATCTATGGGGTTTCAAATATTCTGGACCTTATAGCCAAGGTTAAACAAAGAATATTTATACATCTATAGCTTGTTGTCTCAGTTGGTAGTGCATGAAGTGGATTCATGGTCATTAAACTCATACTTGCTGTGGAAAAACATCACTGACAAAAGCGATTTCAAATACCATTGAAAAGGCGTTTATAAAAAAAAAAAATTATAAAAAAAAAAAACTCACCTTGCATGTGGGCTTCAGACGCACAATCTCGAGAGCAGCTGGGGTGACCATACGCTTTCTCTGTGGAAAAGAAATGGATGAAAAAAGGTCAATTTCTAACTCCAGGGGAAGAAAAGTCTGAGTCTTGTGTATTCTCAGTTGACATTCAAACAAGGCAGTGAAAAAGCATCATTGACTATTAATCTGTGAAATGCTAAATTGACTAATCTACCTTGTCATAGGGAGGTGGGATGCCAAAGACCTTAAGCCTGTCCAGAGCAGCCTGACCTCTCTTGGTTTGTGGAAGCATACCTGTTCAAGAAAGTCAACATGTTCAATCCCTCACACATCCATTGAAAGTGTGCAGATAATCAGATTATCTGTCACATTCAAACTCAGTAGTCAGATCCGTAGATTGGAATCATCAAACTATTCAGATTCGGGATAAATGGGTTCATCATTGTTTGAAATGTAACCACTGCAAAGTTTCCACGGAGGACCAAAAAAAAAAACTCACCTTGCGTGTGGGACTTCAGACACAATCTTGAGCAGCTGGGACGACCATACGCTTTTTCTGTGGAAAATAATTCGATGAAAAACCAGAAAAAGGCTAATTTCTAACACCAGGAGAAGCAAAGTCTCAGATAGTCTTGTGTATTCTCAGTTGACACTCAAACAAGGCAGTGAAAAAGCATCATTGACTATATTAATCTCTGAAACGCTAAATAGACTAATCTACCTTGTCATAAGGAGGTGGGATGCCATCAAAGACCTTCAGCCTGTCCAGAGCAGCCTGACCTCTCTTGGTTTTGTGTGGAAGCATACCTGTTCAAGAAAGTCAACATTCAATACCTCACATCCATTGAAAGTGTGCAGATAATCACAGATTATATCAGTCACATTCAAACTCAGTAGTCAGATCCGTAGATTGGGATCATCAAACTATTCAGATTCGGGATAAATGGGTTCATCATTGTTTGAAGTGTAACCACTGCAAAGTGTCCATGGAGAGGACCAAGAAAAATAAATACAAATAAAATAACTCACCTTGCGTGTGGGCTTCAGACACACAATTTTGAGAGCAGCTGGGACGACCATATGCTTTCTCTGTGGAAAATTAGATTAAAAACTGGAAAAAGGGCAATTTCTAAGTCAAGGAGAAGCAAAGTCTCGGATAGTCTCGTGTATTCTCAGTTGACACTCAAACAAGGCAGTGAAAAAGCATCATTGACTATTAATCTGAAGTGCTAAATAGACTAATCTACCTTGTCATAAGGAGGTGGGATGCCATCAAAGACCTTCAGCCTGTCCAGAGCAGCCTGACCTCTCTTGGTTTTGAGTGGAAGCATACCTGTTCAAGAAAGTCAACATTCAATACCTCACATCCATTGAAAGTGTGCAGATAAATCACAGATTATATCAGTCACATTCAAACTCAGTAGTCAGATCCGTAGATTGGAATCATCAAACTATTCAGATTCGGGATAAATGGGTTCATCATTGTTTGAGGTGTAACCACTGCAAAGTTTCCATGAAGAAAAAAAAAAAAAAAAAAAAAAAAAAAAAAAAAACTCACCTTGCGTATGGACTTCAGACGCACAATCTTGAGAGCAGCTGGGACGACCATACGCTTTCTCTGTGGAAAATAATTAGAAGAAAAGTCGAAAAAAGGGCAATTTCTAACACAAGGAGAAGCAAAGTCTCAGATAGTCTTGTGCATTCTCAGTTGACACTCAAACAAGGCAGTGAAAAAGCATCATTGACTGTATTAATCTGAAATGCTAAATAGACTAATCTACCTTGTCATAAGGAGGTTGGATGCCAAAGACCTTCAGCCTGTCCAGAGCAGCCTGACCTCTCTTGGTTTTGTGTGGAAGCATACCTGTTCAAGAAAGTCAACATATTCAATACCTCACACATCCATTGAAAGTGTGCAGATACTCAGATTATATCAGTCACATTCAAACTCAGTAGTCAGATCCGTAGATTGGAATCATCAAACTGTATTCAGATTCGGGATAAATGGGCTCATCATTGTTTGGGGTGTAACCACTGCAAAGTGTGAAAAAAAAAAAAAAAAAAAAAAAAAAAACACCTCACCTCTTACAATCCTTCAAGATCATCCTGCTGGGGGCTCTGAAGTGATATGGTCCACGGGAAGGGTTGGTGTTCAGCCTCTTGCGGAGGAAGGCCAAACACCTGGATCACTTCACTGCTGGAAACCGAATTGGCAGTTGTATCGATTAGACTGACGCTTGGAGGCTCCGGCTGGGAAACTCTCAGCGCAGATTTGACATCTTTAGACGGAACCTGAATCAGAAATAAATAGTTGTAGAATGTACGGCTATTCAATGTAGTCAACAAACTGCATATGAACGAGTGACAGATCGTACCTTTAACAGCAGTTGCAAAGTGAACTGATCCTCTTTAAGAAAAGCCGGTTTCAGACTGAAAGTCGCAGTCGTGAATTCATGACTGAGTCCAGTGTCAAAATAAAAGACCCCATGTAAAACATCATTTCCTAAACTATACTAATTATCTATCACGGTGTACACAATCCATTAAAGGCAGTCAGTAATCTGTATATAATTTGATAGGCTTTTATGAGAACTTTGTATTCTCCACCTTTCCTTCTGTTCTCAACAAGTAAAAGTGCTCCAATGGCTTTTTACTGCTTTAAAAGCTTTTAAGATAAAGGTGCAAGAGCCAAAGTTACTTTTTGCAGCTAGTCACAACTTCATTCAAATAAAGTTTAGATAACATGATATTAATACTTTTGACAGAGGTGGAAGTGAAAAGAGAATTCGCCCAAAATGAGCTTACTCACCCCCAAGTAGCTCCAAACCTGTATTAATTTCTTTCTTCTGCTGAACTCAAAAGAAATGGGTAACAGACAGTAATAGCATTTTTGGAAGTCAATGGGGCCAATCAACTGTTTGGTTACGAACACACTTCACATTATCTTTTCGTGTTCAGCAGAAGAAATTCACAGGTTCTGAACAACTTGAGGGTGAGTAAATGACCATTAATTTTGGGGTGACCCAGCCCATTCACAATAGAAATTATGTATATAACATGCCCAGTAAACAAAGAAATAGTTCAGTTAAAAATGAATTGTCATTTACTCACCCTCATGATGTTACAAACCTGTATGAATTTCTTTCTTCTGCTGAAGACAAAAGATATTTTTATGTACCCCATGAATTCCATAGTATTTTTAACTCAAGTATCCTATATCGAATGGTGCCACAGAAACATTAAATTATGGCAAGTTTACCAAACCAAATATGCCATTTGAAAAAAGGAAAAAAGAATGAACCCACTCAAGACAATAGGTTCTATAAACATTTATTTTGACTGACTGCAGGAACAGCTCAAACAAGGACACCATACTGTTTAAGAACATCAGTGTATTTTGCGATCTTGCTTTCAACGTTCTTTTCTGCCTGCTTGGTGAGCTTGATCTGAACTTTCTTCTTGGAATAACGCAGCTTGGCCTTTTCCTTCCTCTTCTCCTCCAGGGTGGCGGTGATGGCCTGGTACTTCCAGCCAACTTCATGGGCCAATCTTCCAAGCAGGGCAAACTAGAGAAAGAAATCAGAAAATTGTAACAAGTGGGGCACTTTTTCTGGCCCTTATAGCCAAGGTAAAACAAGGAATATATATACATCTACAGCTTTTTGTCTCAGCTGGTAGTGCATGAAGTGGATTCATGGTCATTAAACTCATACTTGCTGTGGAAAAACATCACTGACAAAAAGCGATTTCAAATATCATTGAGGCGTTAAATTTTTTTTTTTTAACTCACCTTGCGTGTGGGCTTCAGACGCACAATCTTGAGAGCAGCTGGACGACCATACGCTTTCTCTGTGGAAAATAATTAGATGAAAAAACGGAAAAAAGGCCAATTTCTAACACCAGGAGAAGCAAAGTCTCAGATAGTCTTGTGTATTCTCAGTTGATACTCAAACAAGGCAGTGAAAAAGCATCATTGACTATATTAATCTGTGAAATGCTAAATAGACTAATCTACCTTGTCATAAGGAGGTGGGATGCCATCAAAGACCTTCAGCCTGTCCAGAGCAGCCTGACCTCTCTTGGTTTTGTGTGGAAGCATACCTGTTCAAGAAAGTCAACATATTCAATCCCTCACACATCCATTGAAAGTGTGCAGATAATCACAGATTATATCAGTCACATTCAAACTCAGTAGTCAGATCCGTAGATTGGAATCATCAAACAGTATTCAGATTCGGGATAAATGGGTTCATCATTGTTTGAAGTGCAACTACTGCAGTGACCATGGAGATGACCCAAAAAACAAAAAAAAAAAACCCCTCACCTCTTACTGTCCTCCAGAAGATCCTGCTGGGGGCTCTGAAGTGATATGGTCCACGGGAAGGGTTGGTGTTCATCCTCTTACGGAGGAAGGCCAAATACTTCACTGCACAAACACATGTCATTTAGCACCACACAATACAATAGTTTACATTGGTCAAAGTTAGTGAACTTATTGCCCAACATACATATAGGTGGTCAACAAACTTACATTTGTTGCGGTAGAAGTTCCCAGAGATGTTGATACCTTCACACCTCACCACCACAATTTTGTGGCCTGTAAACAGTACAAATATTACTAAAAATCAGCACCAAAAAAAAACTGCCATTGAGTGACATCTGTTGAAACCCACTTAATGCATATGACAGTCTGGTCAATCTATTATTTAAGAGAAGTCGACCAAAAAGAAGTTCAGGGTAATTTAAGCTCAAGTTAACAGTTCTTGTGAACTGGCTCTTCAAAAAAAAAAAAACAACAACATTGTCCTATAATGATAAATAACTGTTATTATGCATGCATAAGCAGTCAAATTCTACGCATAGTGTATAAGGACACCTTAAAATAAGGCGTGGGATAAAAAAAAGTTATTTAAGCATAAACATACCCAGCAACACTTGCTTGGCCACAATTGCGGCGAGACGGCCAAGTAGATGGCCTCTGCCATCAATGATCAGAACCTGTGAAGAAGTGAAACCAGGTGTTTAATTAGTATGGAATTTACGAATAATTGTATATGCTTCTATCAAAACATAGCTTTTTGTCTCAGATGGTAGTGCACGTAAAGTATTCTCATGGTCGTTAAACTCGAATACTTAATTGTGGTTGCGAGCTAATCATCGACAAAAAGCACATCTGACGTTAGCCATGCGTTATCTAGCAGATTAATACGCCACCAAAAGCTTTTATACATATTTAATGGTATAATGCTATTCAAGACGTGAACTTTGCAAAGAAATAATGCCAAAACCATTTGGGCCGCTTGCAGTAAAAACGGATTTCAATTAATTAGCGTTGAACAAAACGCTTCGAGAGCAGACCATTCGTCAATTACATACTCAAAACATCCTGAAATATAAGTAGCGTATTTATGGAGTACCTGAACATTGTCAGCAACGCTAGTCCAGTTTTTTTTACTGCACCACGAGTGTTACGATCACTACAGGCCTGTGACTTCCAGCAAGACATGATGCGTGGATCAAATTTCTCTCCCAAAAATAGCAGTTCTACCGCTTAAAACGGAACCCAAATTACGCAAACAGCGGCAGGTGACGTTACCTACATATTAGCCCTCAAATATCACATTCCCTCGCTGAGGAAAATCTAGATATTTCATGTGAATCGTACCACCCGAACGCACCTTATTGAACCGGTCCGCCATGATGTGGGAAAAGAAAGACACGAGGGGCCGCCCGATGTAAAAGACAGGGGCATGGGCGGGGCTTTACGCATCATCGGAAATGACGTATCAGACTCGCTGTCGTTATTCTTCTTCTTCTGAGGACGTTTGTAATCTGATCATTTATTTCTGTTGCCATCTGCTGGAGCGAAAATGAGCTACAAGTGCTCTAAATTTACTAAATCAAATTCTGTCTTGTCTTGAATAGCTTCTAAAGCAGTAAAGCAACCTGTTCCTGAAGGCCCAACAATACAGCCTAAATCAACACACCTGATTGGCTCATTAGTGTCAAGACCTGAAATGGGTTGGTCAGATATTATAGAAATCTAAAATGCATGTAATTTAATTTGGTACAATTTTGTCAGATTAACTGAATTATTATAATTTACAGATGAATATTGATTCTCAAATCAATTGATATCTTTGTGCACCAAGCATATAATTTATACCAAGACAAATTCAATTTTTAAACATGTTTATTGACAAGAGGAGAAACTGTACTGATTTAATACATTATATTATTTCAGTGTTTCAATCATATATGTATTATAATATGCTTTCATAAGTGAGAGCAGAGTTTACACAGTTGACTTCTTAAAGTAAAGCATCCACAATTTTTTAGTGAAGTTCAAAACATTCTGTGTGGGGCTTTTGTTTATGAAATGTAACGTCTTGGTGCCAACTCTCAGTCATCATGTTTAAGTTTTCTGATTTTGCCCTCATGGCGACTGATCTCCTGTTGTAATCTCTCAATTTCCTTCTTGTGGTGGTCAATCTCATCCTGGTGGTGTCTTCTCAGAGCAGCTAATTGTTCTTGCTCTTTTCTCCTGTGAAAGTGATAGAAAGGAAGAAGACATGAAAATACTTTTGGGTGGCTTCAAATGGGTAAACAGCTTAAAGGTTCTCCAAGCGATCCTGGGTGACATCACTTCTTGTTGACGTTTAAAGTATTGTCAAACAAAACGGAGGCTAGCTAGACCCTCCCTCCTCCTCATCCACGCACTAACCCCCCAAACCCTTCTTGTCGGTTATTGGCTGGAACAGTTTGTTATGTTTCGTGGAGCGGGTCGCTACAGTTTGTTTTTGTTGCCGTTTGTGGAGCCTGGGGTGTGTGCAGAGACTGCGTCTTTTTACAGTGTGTTCAGGGGACAGGCAGCTAGCGGATAGTGAGGAGATGTTTGCTGTATGTGACAAATGTTTTGGCCTAAAAAACGCATGACATCGCTTAGAGCACCTTTAAATAAATCCTTCTAAAGTAAAACAGTGCAATGAAAGACTGCGTGAGCTTTACAATGGCACATGGCAAACTCAAATATTGAGAGGGCTGATCTCGCGGATACCCATGTAAGCAGTAGAGATCTAGTGTGAAGGATGAAGTTCACAATGAGATCAAGAAAAAACACTCACTTGAAGTACATCTCCTCCTCAGCGGCCTGTTTCTTTCCGAACGCACCTCCAGCCTGCCTCACCGCACCTCCACCGCCACCTCCTTTCCCAGCACCTTTACCCAGTTCTCCTAGCTTTATCAGGGGGAGAGACAGGCACAGATTGCACAAGACAGAATAGGCTTTATGCACAGCTTCACTACTTCCTGAACTTCAGCCAGCTCCTTTGTTTCCTGTCTGCCATTATTGGACAAACTGATTAATCCATGTGTGCCTGATTATTGTTACTGAGGCCAGGCACACCTGGATTAATCAGTTTGTCCAATAATGGCAGACAGGAAACAAAGGAGGTGGCTGAAGTTCAGCAAGTAGTGCAGCTCTGCATAAAGCCAATTGTTTATTACCCTACCAGTAATTAGTAACAGCTCCATGGATTGTCAAACACAAATTAAAGGCCAATATACAATAAATGTTAAATTATTTATAATATAGTATGCAATTATATATAATTGTGTATGCATGTATATCTGTATATTCTGCTCCAGGAGTTTGAGTAGAAAGCAAATAATGTAGACAGACGTATCCTGAATGTAAACAAAAGGGTCATACCACAAGGGCAACCTGAAAGCGCTCTTGTTGTATAATCACGTTAAAAAAAGTCCTGTGTTGACACGTTTTACCAACGTTATAACATAGGGTTAGGGTCACGTGTGTATAACATACCGGTACGCATTTATTCAGCAAACAGTTGACGAAATACATGGCAACAAACTGAAAGTGCGTGCAGAACAGGTTTTGAAATACTGTGAAATAATTTTTTTTCCCAGGCTACGGAAAACTCAGGCCTATTTTATATCTACCTGGTCAGACGACATCCTGATCTGTGTGGCCAAAAGCTTCCTTATATTAGAGTTTAGAAACCTCGCCATTTTCTCTTCATGTGCTCATACATTCATGCACTGACAGGAACGTGCGCTTCTGTCTTATGTAGACTAAAAACAGGAACGTACCATTATCATAAAAAAAGGTGAGCACTACTTACTTACAATCGCTGTTATCCACGGGTAATTTAGAGTTTGTTCTATTATTGACAATATAACGTTAGTACAAAAAAAATAAAAATAAAATGAAAAAACAATCAGAGAGCTTTTTGGGATGTTTTTGTTTTGTTTTTTAAGAAACAATTAATGGTACAGTCGACAACTGTGGATCAAATTGTTGTATCTATCATAGAGATAATCTATGTATACATTTATGTATCTATCAATGAATATATATAAAGAGCAAATAAATATTCTTACAAGCTAACAAATCTATGACTGCATGTGTCCGAAATCGCCCCTATACCCTTAAATAGGACACTATTTTAAATGGGAAGTACAGCCATTTGTTGTGGCGTCCGAAACCATAGCTGAAGCTAAGTTCTTTGACCATAGTCCAAATACCCACACTTGCGGTCTTTGCACCATAGACAGAAAGCACTAGACCACTTTTCAACTTATGATGTATTTCCTGTATTTGGCGCAAGCGTTAAAGTAGGCGTGAAGACCGCAAGTGCGTATAGAACTTTTGATTACCCGATGGGACAAACAAATACTATTCCCCGGTTTCACAGAGAGGTCAGGATTAGGCTAAATCAGGCCATTTAAGTAGCTTTAAAAAAAAAACATGGCTGGTGTGGATCTTGAGACAAAACAATGGCACCGACACATTTTAATATACCGCTCAAACATTATAGTCTGGACTGGGACTAGGGACTAACCTTGGCTGGATTTATGATTTACTTCCAAATTGTATGTTATATAAAATTAATTTAATTTACAGTTGAATGTTTTCATTGACATCGGCAATTCTGGGGCATGTGAGTTCCTGAACATTCACATAAACATTAATACATAAAATAAGCTTATACCAAAGGTGTTGTGATCTTTTTTTTATTCATAGTGATGCAAAAGTTAACCTTTCCTGTATATTCAGTCAATCAATCCAGATATCAAGTATAAACCCACAGCCATATTACTCTAAGGATGTTACTGTTCAGGGCTAATTTTCAATAGGTAGGCATTTCATGGACTCTTTAAGCTATTAACATGTCAGTCACAGTTAAAAGCCTTAAGAGTCCAACATTTTGACATTAAATTTAACAGCCATGTGTGTTCCTAATTTTAAAACTCATAAGAATCCATACAAATGCAGTTCCAAGCCACCAGCAAAACTGATACGATTCAGGGATTAAATTAAGCAAATGAGGAAAAAAGATGTGACAGTATCATGTTTCTACACATTCTCATAGTAACATCTTGCACACTCAGGCACAGAGAGAAAAATAACTAAATTAAACAAGATTTTTAACCACCCAATCAATATTTTTAAAGTCACCTTTGCCCTTGTATGTTGCTCTTATTTCACACACAAAAAATATTTATTTACACAAACGCTCAAACCCTTTTTTGGTTATAAAAGTAAAAAAAAAAAAAAAAATGATTTCAAATGGTTGTCAAAAGAACTAAAATTGGAATAGACATTTTAATAGGCCTTATTGAGCTATACAAATTAAGAATAGCGGTCTCACATAGCATCTGTCATTTGAACCATGTGCTTTCATTATACTGCAGGCAATCCTCATTCCCCTCTGAAATGTTTTAACCTCCTCTCTCTCACAGTCCAAGTGGATTACACTAAATCAAAGTGGAAATGCATGGTTCTAAAGAACAGGAGGGGCTATTCACAGCTAAAATGTACAATCGAATTAAAACTATCAAAATCATATCAAGAACAATTGCAAAAGGCATAGAGAACGCACAAACTCAACATCTTGTACACTGACTTCCTTCCAGGGTGATAAACAAATGACAAAACCCAAACACTTAGAAAGAGGAATAGAAATAAAAGATAGGGAAGGAGAGAGAAATAGGCATTGATATCAGAGGGCCAACAGAGGCCGGCGGAGACCCCTTCTCGAGGGAGCGAGTGGTGAACGTGGCCCCCCCTTGCTAAGCTGTCAGTCTTGCTTGGGCCCAGTGAGGGCTCTGAGTCGCTCTAGCAGGGGAGGATGGGAGTAATGCCACATAGAGAACAGCCAATCTGCTACAGGAAAGCCCAGGTTGTCTTTATTGAGCTTGATGAGAGCGGAGTACAGCTCAGACGATCGGCCCATACTGCGCGCAAATGCATCTGCCTGAAACTCGAACCTTCGGCTCAACACTGTCAGACAGAACGATAGCAACTGCAGCAGGGGAAAAAAAAGAAGGCGAGCATGGATCAGATGTATTTGCTTATTCAGAAAATTAGCATTAATGCATCCGAAATCACATACTCTTGAGTGGATACTTATTTTGAATAAGTAATTACTTTATGACTGATAAAAAATTAAATTCTATCTATATAGTATGAATGTAATCTGGACATACTACATTCGCCATGTTATCATAGTTGAGTTGCTTCACTGCCATTCACAAATCCTCTCCCGTGGCCTCATGGCATAGTACAGTGTTCATCATATTCTCACTTCAGAATTTCACCGGAAGAAGTAGGTCACCCGAGTAATTTTTGCCTATACTTTTATGACTACTATAAATTTGGACATAATTCTTGTGTCACATACTGTTTTTCACCTACTAAATATAGTTGGTAAGTATGTGATATCGGATGCAGGCCATGTCTTTTACAATTGTATTATGTCCTGCATGGATCATAATTTCTAATTACAAATTTCCGCACACAGGTTAACAATTGATATGATGAATGTATTTTTAAGAGAAAGGAAGGGGCAGGGAAAAAAAAGTAAGATGTGTTACCTCATTGTAAGGTGAGAAGATAAACTGAAAGATGATCATCAGCCCGATAAGAGTCGGTTGGGTGTCATGAAAACCAAATGCCATGAAGAGCTCTTTTTGACCAATCATCACAGCAAAGAGGAAGAAACACAGGAAGGAGTTCATCTGTAAAGAAACATGGAGACATTAACATCATAAAATTATGGTCCTCTTTTCATATGCTCTTAAAAAGACAGGAAATCAACACTAAAACAATAGTTTTTGGAGAAACTGACATTGCAGAATTCAAGAATGTGCAGTGACAAAAACAATTGATATAGTAGCTGTGAGAAATATCACAAGACAAGAATGAATTTCCCTTGTGAAGACTATTAATCTGGTAATTGACAGCTAAAGTTAACAAAAAAAGCACAGCCACATAGACAGCAACTCACCTGGCTGATGACAATGTTCTTGACTGTGTGGCCTAGTTTCCAATGTCCCAGTTCATGTCCAAGAACGGCCAGAACCTCAGGGTTACTGCAGCCCTGCTTCTTGTTCTAAATAGGAAAAAAAAAACATTTTGAAACATTGAAAATATATGGCTACAAAATGCAGTGTAAGAGACGCATGGAAATGATGCAGTACCCACTTTTTGTAATATTGTTATGGACTACTATTTTTTTCCTTGCACTATTAACCAAAAGTTTAGGATATGTAAGATTTTTTTTCATGTTTAATAAGTCTCTTATGCTAAACAAAACTGCATTTATTTGATTAAAAATACAGTAAAAACTACTATTGTGAAAACAGTTGTGCTGCAGTGATTCATATTTTGGTTGAAACAGTTATAATTCTTTTTAGGAACAGCATTTTTGTTTATTCTTTTTCAACATAAATATTTTTACTTTCACTTTTGATCAAGCTGAATAAAAGTATTTAAAAAATCGTGCTGGCCCCAAAGCTTTAGTGTGTGCAAATGCAATACAGTAGGAATGCACTGAAATGAAAATTTGGGGTTGAAACGGAAAATTCAGAATGGACTTGGCCGACAACTGAAAATAAATAATCAAATAATTAATCAAAAACGTTTTAAATAATAAATACTCAGAGAGCTAAAACTGAGTTGTACAATTGCACATAAGGCAGTTTTTATATAAACTTTTTATTAACAGAATTGTTTCTACTATATAAATAATTTAAAATATAAACATTTAAACAACAATAAATAAAGACGACATCACTAACCAAACAGGCTAAAGGGTTACTTCACCCAAAAAATGTAATTCTGTATCTGAAAGCTTAGAAGAGAAGAAATTGTGGAATAAATTCATTATTAATTTATTTTTGGGCACAAAAAGTATTCTTGTCGCTTCCTAACATTAAGGATTAACCAGTCATCAAATGGCTTATTTTAACGATCTTTACTACCTTTCTGGGCCTTGAAAGTGGTAATGGCATTGTTGTCTATGGGGGGTCAGAAAAAGCTCTCAGATTTCATCAAAAAATATCTTAATTTGTGTTCCGAAGATGAACGAAGGTCTTGAGGGTTTGGAACGACATGAGGGTGAGTTATTAATGACAGATTAATAGTTTTCTTGAGGTAATGTAACTTGACATTGTATTGTCTACAAGTTGTTTTACTGCCGTCTTTCCCAGTTGAAACACTGATTAAGCGATTAAATGAGACAGGATTAATTTCTCAAGTTATAATGTATCTTTCAACATACCTTCTGGTGTTCTGTTCACCCATGTTTATTTCGTGCTGTAACTAACTATTAGTAAAGAGATGAGATGATCGTGTCATGTGCGCTTGAACCGTGCTGTCGCTTGAACTGGCGGCTACATTGATCTGTCACGCCGTATTAAAGGGAGCCAAATTTCATCAGCCGGAATTTCGGTGCATCCCTACATTACAGCATTTCATTACATTTGTTATTATTTTGGCCCTGACACTCTGACCTTTGGTTTGGACTTGCTTTCATTGGCCACCGCCTCGTTCTCCTCTACTGTTCCTGGCTCTTTCTCTCCAGATTTATTTAAAGGGGAGTAGTCCTCCAAAAGAGTGTCAAATAGCACAATGCGCTTATTTTTGAAAAAACCATAGAAGTAGGCATTACTGTGGGAAGACCTCTTTGAACCTAGAAAAGAGTGAACAGAAATATAAGGAGAGGGGAGAAAAGAGGGCAAGATATCAACACTGAGACAATTTTAGTTCTACAGAAAAATGATGATTAAAGTTTTCTGTACCTTCCACTACATAGACCTTGGTGAGGGGGAAGTAGATGGATTTTGCCATGCTCTCAATCTCACTCTTCAGCTCTCCTTCTGGCAGCGGAGTGAACTTATCAAACAGAGGGGCGATGTAGTCTGCGTAGATAGTCACCAGAATCTGTAGACCAAAGAAGAAGGGACAGTTCAGTTCACTTTTTTGTTTATCCTCACAGACAACACGTGCAGCAGAAGCACGGAAAACTGACCAGTGAGACGATGAGTGTGAAGAGCCAGGCGTAGATGAAAAAGTAATCACCACCAATCTTGATGATGTAGAGGAGTAATGTTGTCACTGGCAACAAAATACACTGAGTCACAGCAAACTTCTTGAGAGCGTCTTTCAGGAAGAAACCCAGCGTCTATAAGCAAGGGACAAATTACAGAGATTTCAGTACATTTCATCATCAGTTTTATTCCTGCTATTACAGATAGATATATGTCATATAGACTTTATGTACCTGCTGGTTGAATCCATGCTTCTCCTCAATAACAAAAGTGTTGTAGAGGCTCCAGGAAGGCCAGTGAAAGCACTAAAGAGTGTCGCTAGCATCAGGAACGCCAAAGAATGGGAGATCTGAAGGTAAGATGACCATTTAAGATGTTCAGAATAGCATACTAGTATAAAACTCTTTATATTTCAGCACTATATAGTATGTATACAATATATTTTTTATTCATTTATGAATGCAATTAGACTACTAAAAGCAAGACATTAATTTTCACATAAAAATGGCAAACAAAAGTTTTCAAGATGTTAATGTCCCCCTATTATGCAATTTTAAAGGTTGTTATTTTGGAGGTCTCATACAATAGGTTCACATGCATGCATGCAAATTTAAAAAAACACTTTAATTTTCTCTCAATATACATTGCATCCTCTCCTCTTTTCTCTCAGTGTCTGAAACATAATCAAGAATTTAGTCACTCTAAACCCCACCTTTTTGAGATCCAACTCTGCTCTGATTGGTCAGATGGCCCAGTCTGTTGTGATTGGTCTACCACTTACAGTGCTTGTAAAGTGGATCAACAGCACAAACTGAACTCTTCCAGACCTCAGCTACAAACTACTGTTTGAGGGCAGGCTTGTTTGTTTTTATTGACATACCAGCATCTATGGCTATTTTCATGACAAGATGTACACTACCGTTTAAAAGTTTTAAATATTTTTAAAAGGTGTCTTTTTTGCTTACCAAGGTTGCATTTATTTGATCCAAAATACAGCAAAAACAGTAATATTGTGAAATATTATTTTAATATATTTTAAAATGTAATTTATTCCTGTAATGCAATCAGAATTAATCTGAAATAGAAAGCTTTTGAAACATTATACATTACCGTTCAAAAGTTTAGGGGTTTGTTTAGGAAGAAATTATTACTTTTATTCAGCAAGGATGCATTAAACCGATCAAAAGTGACAGTAAAGACATTTATAACCTACCTCATACTCTGGACCAAAACCAAAACGAGCTGTGAAATTCCCTGACACTTTCCAAAGGAATGGAATTCCTCCCAGGAGCAGTATCAGCTGCAAAATAAAACAAGACAAAAAAAAAAGATTAAACGTGCACAGAGGAAAAGAAAGGTGCAAGTAAAAACAGAGTTAAGTTAAAGTTTAAGTTATTTTAATTAACTTAAAATAAGTTAATTTAAGATTTGCAGTCCATGCTTATTCAGAATGAATTCATGATTTTCCCACCAGAAAACTTATGAGAAACTTGTAATAGAAATACAGATGTGAAGTTGTCTGAACATAAAACAGTGCATTATATGAAAAAGACTGCTTCATACTTGATTAAAAAATACATAAATAAATACAAATCACCCCACCACTGAGGAGGCAGTTTAAAATTTTTGAAACAGACAAAACTCTCTTTGGATGTGGTTTTAACCTCACCGTGCCCTCTGCCTCAGAGTAGAGTCCAGACCAGAAGCCAAAATTGCTCTTGTCCAGCTGATAGAGGCGAGATTTTTCAAAGGTCTCTGAATCCATTATCTTGCCCAGCTCAGTGGGCACATGCATTGTTGTCCTGTAGATCTTCCTCTGTGAAAGGTCAAACGTGCTTGGTGTTTATACATGCCATGGTTTAGCGTTTCAGTACATCAAATTGCATTTGAACAAAACTCTAAAAGGGAAGAATATGGATTTTAATAATCAAAATATGCAAATTAGAAAAGAAACTCATACATGCATAAAGTGACTGACATTAAATGCTTTCCACAAACGTTACAAAGCAATAAGCATATGCTCACCTGTCTGTAGGCGAGGTAGGCCTCCCAAATATACACCGTCCATGAGAAGACCAGGACAGCGTAAAAGATTTTGTCTTCAACTGGTAATGCAAGAATTTCCTGCAGCATTATTCCGGCTTGGTAGTTATTTGTTGGCACCGTTAATTAGCTCGGGCTATCCAGTAATTCAGGAATCTGCTGCCTTTTCATTCAAGGCAACGGATAATCTTCGTACCTGTTACGACCCAATACGAGACTTGAACCTCTCGAGAATGTGTATGTGCTATGTCCATATATTAGAGAAACTACATCCAGAGATCCACAAATAACTTAACTCATGCTATATCACTTCCTTCTCATTCATATGAAAATAGGGTGTAACTAGAAACTATGTTCGACCGGACACCAGAGCAAAACAAAATGGGTTCCTGTACTATTTTTATTTGTAATTGTATGAGTTTGGTAAATTAAAATGGACAATTTATGAAGGTTATGTGATAAACTGGATTCATGTATAAAAAACGACTGATCATATATTCTGTATATTAGTTTTTAGCCTTTACGGTTCCACTGCGAGCTAGTCTTCAGCGCCACTATACATTATAAATATAAGTAGTCACAAAGTTACATTAGTCAGACACATAGACTGTAAAAAAAAGGTCATACACTTGCGAAATATAAATGTAACACGGGTGTGTTTCTTCAACATATATATATATATATATAATATATATTATATATATATATATATATATATATATATATATATAAAGTTATTATCTATACAAGAAAAATCTAGCTTTCCCCGTTTGCAACCGTGCATGCAGGCTTGTGTTGAAAGGATGGGACAGTTGAAGAAAACAAATCAAGGCAGATATCACTTTTTTTTTAAAAACAAATTCACATTAGTAAGCGTAGCCTACATCAGAACTGCTGAGAAAGAAATCAAGTGAGGAAGCTGATTTATATTAAATTAGTTAAGCATCTCTTACCAAAGCTAAATACATGTATTTCCCACTGTTTTTGTTGTCCTACTAACGTTTCGTAAAAATTCATAAAATATTTTCCCCTGTATAATTTACCTCACATACTCGAGAAGACATGCTCAAAAACTCTTCTGTCTCCATAGATACTACAAAACGCTCTGGATAAAGACGAAGATCAGTCTGCTGAGGTGGTACTTGACAAAAAAAACTAACAGTAACTAGTATAATGTTGTAGTTATTATTCTTACTTTTATGTGTAGTATAAATCTCTCGATTCTTAAACTGCGACCTTAACCATTTATTACTTTCATCACAGACTACATTTGTTGTGGACGAGATTACCAGTTATCAAATAAGCAAGTTATTTACTACCCAAATTTTTAACTATCAATTTAATTACTTTGATTGCATGAGTAAATATTTTTAAATGTAAATGATCAATATTCATTGCAATAATCATGTATTACTGGGTATTTTGATTACAGGCTGTTGAAAGCACCATTTGGGAAACCACTCTTACCAACACAACAAAATCAACCAGTGGATGTCAAACATTGTAGAATCAAGTTTGAGCCGGCTAACTAAATTAGGAAAACCTTTCAAGTACATAGGTATGGTAACAGGCCATTTAAATGACAAAAATACTTATGTAAACCTGTATGTTTTCCCAAATCCACTCTTCTATTTGTTCAACCAGTGACGTGCATCATACTGCAAAAA
The DNA here is from genome assembly GCA_036326025.1 of Chrosomus eos. Lineage (NCBI taxonomy): Eukaryota > Metazoa > Chordata > Actinopteri > Cypriniformes > Leuciscidae > Chrosomus > Chrosomus eos. The sequence goes on from CM070832.1 coordinate 17,865,227, forward strand.
AATAGGCAGGTTTGCACACTGCCAGCTCGTGTTTCTGGGACAACACAGATGGTAAGACATTTTAAGAACGGGCAAGTATTTCAGATTTGATTTCTTACTTTAAACAATCAAATCATTATAGAAAAAATAAATAAATGTAATGACATTGACTTATTTTCCCACAGGGAGCTGCACAGTACGGGAGATAAACCATATACTGCATAGTTAGTGTTTTTGGGCTAGCCATCTGAAGATGAATATCAACATGTAGGCCTGTCACCTGTTCAAAGATTTCTGAAAGCCTCATAAACAAGCAATGCTGTCCCTGTTCAATTTGTAACTTGAACACATTTATTTCCAATTCTGAATGTGTATGTCTTTTCATAGTGTATATATATATATATATAAACCCAACTAAACTTAAAATAGATCCTGTGGATTTATTTATAGTTATGGGTTTGATGTCTACACAACACAAGTAATAGAATATGTCTTTTTTTGAAATCTTTTGTTGTTCTTTTTTATTTGACATTATTTACAGATATAAACATTCACAACTTAACAATCAAGGTACCTAATTCTGGCAGCAAAGAACCATAATTGTATCAATGATATAAAAAATACTATGAAAGTCTCTCAAATAAAAAAGGTGGACAAGAGTTTTAACTGCCTTTTTGCCCAGCAAAAGCTTATGCTTTAGTTTCAGAGGGTAAGAGATCAAGAATGGAGGCAAAGGACTTTGGCCTCTCTAGAACCACCACAGGCTTCAAGAACTGAAGCTGTTTTATAGCTTGGTCGCCACAGCCTGCTAAAGCCCTCTCCAAAATCAGACGGAGATTCTGGATAGAGGTACACTCTCCTTTAGAGATCAAGTGCCTCAGAGGGGATGACCGAAACTTGCGGCTTCGAGAAATGGGGGCTCCTCTCTGAGTGTTTTCTTTGACCGAGCAGTTCCGTCTGAAACAATCTCTGCGGCGAGGTGGATCAGGCTTGAGACAAGGATTAGTAACTACTGCAGCCCATGGCTTTTCATATTTGATCTCCTCCTTCTCTTTAATGAAACTCAAGAATGACGACTCAAAGCCCATCGGTTTGTAAGTTGCAATGTCAAAAGCTCGTGGTGCTAGACTGTGCGCTACAGGATCCTTTGGGATTGGTGAAAGGGGGACTGGCGGTTGTGGTTCAGAGAGTTCATTCCTCCGTCTGAGGGGCTGCCGAGTTGGGGTGGGAACTGATATGGAAACAGTAGAAGGAATGTTAACAGATTTACTGTCTTTATCAGAGGGTTCAAATGAACTTTCATCAACAGCAATTCTGAGGGTAGAGGGTGGTGAGAGGTCAAGTGGTGGAGGTCGAATAAGGGGAGGTGCTGTTAACTCAGAGTCTGACCTGTCTTTGTTGCTTGGACTCTCCTCAGAAACAGGCTCTTCAGGGTGCCCGCTTGACTTTGTGGAGCCATAGAGCAAATCTTCAGATGCAATAAGCAAACTTGTGTCAGGGTGTGGCTCCCCTGAAAACTCAATTACTTCATGTCCCTTTGATTTGTTTTTGATTGAATGGAGGCTCATTGGCAGTGACTGGCCACCTGGGGTCGCAGGCTCAGACTGATACTCCATCTTGAGGACGCCATTTGGAATCCTTGTTAAATCAGGTATAGCAGACACAGCAGATTTCTTTTGTATAATCTCTTCTAACTTTTCTGCAGTGTAACATAATTTGTCCTTATTGTCACTGAACTCTTTGCGTGTAAGTTTGTGAACCGCAATATAATGTCGACTCAAACTACTCATTCTAATTACTACAGAGTCACAGTTCTGTAACATGCAAGGGAAGGCCACAGACAGGCAACGGTCTTGGCACATCTGCAAAGCCTCCTCATGTGTTCGGAAGACAATCTCATCAAATCCTTTTTTTGTTTGATTGTTGGTGTCTTAGGTACTTTGTCCAGCATCTCCTCTGCATTTTCTTCAATGGACTCAAAGTTCTCCTCAGACGGAGCGATTTCCTTATCCTCGATGGAGCATCTCAAAGGTTGCTTGAGAGGCAGCTTTTGGGAATCTTTCGATGACTGGGAAGAAGGTGAGATGATCAACTTCGTTTGGCATCCACTATTTGACTCATCTTTTTTAGGTGTACTCTGGAGACGCACAACAAGGGAATCAGATGGATCACAGTGCCTATAGAACACATGCTTTTTAAAGCTCATTTTTAACTTGCTGTCCACAGAAGTAGCAGCTGGAATCAGTGGAGTCTGGTTCTGGTGACACTGACTTGTGTGACGCAAGAGGCTGCTTTTGAGATGGTAGTACTCATTGCAGTTAGCATAGGTACACTTGAACCTTGGTAAGGGGTCCTCTGATGAGATCATCTGTCTTTTTGGTATGTTCTTAGATTTGCGGGACACGTTTGATGTAATTTTCTTTCTGTTAAAGTTGTGCTCTTTACGGTAGTGTTTATTAAGACTAGACAAGTTGTTAAATTGCTTATCACATCCTTTGTGTTCACATGGGAAGCACAACTGTGAGCGGTTATAGTGATGCACTAACTGAAGGGGCCAACAAGGGCATTCTGATTACCGAAGGCAGCATTGCAGTTTTTGTGCACGCAGTGAAAGGGTTTATTGTATTTAGTGAGGATGTGGCTCAGATTCCCTTTTGCTACCAAGCGGCGGCTTCCCCTAACATCAGCATCAGTTTCAGAAGGGACTTGCCTTTTCTCTTCAGCTTTAACTTGTCCATTTTTTCTATCTAGTTTTCTTTTCCACAACTGATAATCTTTTTTTTGGCATCTCTGTTGCCAAAGGTGTTTGTCCCGTATTTTGGTTTTAATGTCATCCATCTTCAAAGATGGTGACTTCTTCCGGTTCCTCATTTTAGATGACAACACAGGTGCTTTATCAACTAGTCTCCTTTTAAAAGTGCAGCTCATCTGTTCAACAATAGCTTTATTTATGTGATGCATCTGTATATAGTGAATCATCAATTCTTTTTTGTTTCTGTAGCTCTTGGAGCAGAGATGGCACTTGAAAGGCTTGAATATTTGAGGATGAAACACCTCCATCTCTTTCACCTCTTCCTCAGTGTAACCATGAATCTTAATGTAGTGGTGCATTAAAGAACGACTAGTAGCACTTTGGTAGTGGCAACTCTCAGCTTCACAGGTGTAAGGTTTGGTTGTGGCCTGCACAAGGAACTCGCTTTGTTGTTGATTGTTCCCCAAAACAGAATCTTCAGTGCTATCAGGTGTTTTGAGAGGCTCAAATGTTTCAGATTGAAACACCTCCATCTCTTTCACCTCTTCCTCAGAGTATCCATGAATCTTAATGTAGTGCTGCATTAAAGCACAACAGGTAACGCTCTGGTAGTGGCAGCTTTTGGCTTCGCAGGTGTAAGGCTTGGTTGAGGGCTCACTTTGCGCTTGCTCCTTCTCAGTCCTCTTTAATTTTGTCATGTGTTTGTGGGAATTCTGACTTGCTTGACAGCCTCTTTGAATCACTACTCGCAACATGAGATTTCATCTCTTTTTTGTTATTTGCTGCTTTGGCAGGTGACCTTGCATTCAAGGTAGGTGACCTTGCATTCAAGGTAGGTGTGCAAGTGCTCTGTGAATTACGCATAGCATATCTAGTGCTGGGAGAATTAAGGCTTAGTTGACTCAATCCAAGCATGATTTCAGTTAATGCTGCACAGAGTTCCACATTTAAAAGGGTTGCATCACTATCCACAGACTCAGGAGCAGGCGAGATATCTTTTTTGAGATTGGATTCCTCTGTAGATGACCTTTTTAGAGTCTTATCCTGGCCACTTTGCAATTCATTGGCTTGAGTCTTTGAATGCTGTTCTTGTACTTTTTTCTTGCATAATGGATCCTCCTCATTAAACTCACCTGGATGAGCAATTTTTAAATGCTTCTGGAGTTCTCTTGCAGTAGTGAAAGTCCTTTTACACTTTAAGCCACATGTAAACTTTCTCCCATCAAAGCAGACAGCAACGCACGTCAATGAGACCTTAGATTCACTGTTCTCCAAGAGCTGTTTAGAACTTGAACCAACCTTTTGGACACCATTCTCTACTTCTGCCTTTGATCCAGAACCCAAATCACTATCTACAACTGGGAGCAAGAGTTTCCTTCTCATTTTTCTCTGTGTCTCAAAGTCTTTCTCTGTGAAAGTGATGTCATGAGTGGCCAAGTGCTGTAGAAATTCCCTGCGAGAGTAGAAAAAGTTCTTGCATCCTGCGCTGGTGCAAGTGTAAGCTGCATCGCGGAAGTGCTGCGCCTCATGGTGGTAGAGCTGCCCAAGGTCACAATAAGAGAAACTGCAGCCTTTCAACTCACAGCAGTACGACAAACGGAACCCATGACTATGCTTATGTGCTATAAGTTCATTGGTGGTGTCAAAACGGGCACTGCATCCTGTGACTACACATATGTAGGGATGATCTCCATAATGGACCCACCGGTGCTGGCGATGGTGATAGGCTGTCATGAAGGTCTTCCGGCAGAAAGTGCACTTCTCCCGGCGGTCTTTCATCTCCAGATAATGTTTCAAATTGGGGTCTTCACTATCATGCTCATTTTTTATGTGTACACCCAAGTACTTAAAAAGTTTAAAATTCCTTGAGCAGTTAGTGGCTGGACAATGGTAAACATCACGATCCTGTAACTTAAAGTATGCGTTGATGTAGTCAAATGTAATATAGTCATTGTCTACTTGCTTAGGCACACTGGCAGCTTGCTCTAATATATGTTCTAATACAACAGGGTCATGGGTGGACTGATAGTACAGGGCAAGGGAACGGTCTAAAGGAATTTGACCAGGCTCTAGCTCATCCAAACTATCCTCCTTGAAATGTTGCAGGTCCACCTTCTTCTTCACTTTTTTCTTTTTCCAGTGACCCTTTGCAGGAATCTGAATGTGTTTTTTGGAGTGGGGCGCAAACTCCTTTTTACTTTTAAACTTTTGTAGACACACAGGGCATGTCCACACATCATTTTCCATGTGTTTTCTGGCATGGTGACAGATTCGCGTCTCCACCACTTGTTTATGGCATATCTGGCAGATAAATTTATTCTTCTGATGCATGTCGGATCTCTTAGAGATGTCTTGTGAGTCTTTTTTCTTTGAGACTTTTTGTCCCTTTTCCATTTCCGTTTCTTCCACTGTCTGATCTTGCTCAGTGCTGCTAAATGAATTAACCTTACATTCATTTTCTCCCTCCTTCTTAACCTCTTCATTCAAAACTGCTCCAAGATTACACAGCTCCTCGGGTGCTGCTTCATCCTCTACTTCTTCCTCAGGTTCCAGCCCCAGTAACTGAACGCAGTAGCGTTTCAATGTCTTCCAGTCCCAGAATTCAGGGTCAAATGGCCAATGTGCTTTCAGAGAAAGTAAAAGCTCGCAACGCAGAGAATTTGGAATAATGGCATTCTCCTCATCATATTTTTGATCAGGACGTGTGTAGAGCTCCTCAAGGACATCAAAAGCTTCCTGAGCAGGACTTAAGAGGAATTCAGTGAGCTGACAAGCCCTTATCACCTCCAGATCATCAGGGAGGAGACAGACAACAGCTTTGCAGACCATTGTTTTTGCCTCTACGTCATCTTGCTTTGGAAGCCGAAAAGCCTTCACGCACAGGTCAACTGACACTGCAAGACCAAGCTGCATTGCCTGAAAAATACAATAGACAATTCAGAAACAGCTTAATGTACAGTAAAGGAATAACCAAATAATGAGGGAGGAAACAGGTCTATTTACCTCTGTCTGAATTACACGAATGAGGAATAGGAGATGGTAGATAGTCCTGGCAATGGCTGCAAACTGGAGACACCGTTCAATAAATGATTCAAGGGACACATCAATTCTTCTCTGCAGTTTACTCCAAAGGAGGGTTAACTCCCTGACAGACACCATAGAAAAAAAAGCTTCATTAGAGAAGACATCCGAGCAAAACAATTACACCCATTCATGGTCCTCACTCCATAATTTACCTGTGCACCCTAGTGTTGCACGATATACCAGTACTAAAAATCTATCACTATACCCTTGAGTAAAAATGGTATAATTGCTAATTTTATTAGCAAAGATACTTTAAGAATGACTGTTTTAATTAGAGCCGTATTCCAGTGTTGTGTTGAGCTCTATGCTTCCACACCCTACAGGCACAGTTTCCATGCCGAACTATTTGTTCTCTCATATGAGCAGCTTTAAGATATTGACACTTCAGAGCAATACAGAAACATGCATGAATGAAAAATCAGGATGTGCTTGATTTTCAAATGAATGAAGCGCAATAAACTGCAAAAAAGAACTCAAGTGGTTCTCGCTCTGTCTGACACATACTCAAAGTGCATGAAGTGCACCTAAAGTGGCAAGAAAACTGCCACATCATGTAATTCCTAATTCAGTTGTCTGTCGTGCTTATTGTGCAAATTGTTACGTCCAAGGACGTATTCATTTGTGTCTGTAACATACCAGGAGTGTTATGTGCATGTGTATTTTTCTTCTCTCTCTCTTTTCTTGTGTCTTTGATAGGATTAAGGGCTATCACCTGTGCTCGTTAACCCCATGAGTGCTGTCAGCGCACTGATTGGTGCGTGATTCCTGAGGAGTCTAATAAAGCAGCAGAGAAAGCGCTGAGGAAGGAGAGAGATATCGCGGCGTTTGGGGTTGTTCCGCTCTCCAAGCCCAGACAAGCGAGCGCTGGTCGCGCTCTTTGGTGTGCGTCACAATGTGTGTCCTAATGTGACTTGATCTTATTTTTCTTTTCTTTTCTTTTTGTTATGATTAGTTAAGAGTTTGTGGGTAATGTAGGGGGGAGGATACCCAGAACTTTTCTCCTGTTTAAAGGTTAGTTAGGGAGTGAGGGAAGTAATCTGTTCTTTTTTTTTTTTTTTTTTGGTATAGGTAAGTTAATGTTATTCCCTTTTTAGGTAGAGGTTATTTTGTTTTCTTTTGAATTGGGCCCTCCTCCCGAGGTAATACTTTTTGTTTCTGGATTTATTTGTAATGTCCCCCATTTAATTTCAATTATTTCCTAGCTTCGGCTAGAGTGCAGAAATAAAAGGCAGACATGCCATTTCAAAGTGAATGTTGTTCGACTATTTTGTGAATCTGGGTCTGGAGAGCTGGAGATCCTCAAAGTCTCTCCACTGTTTGTTCGTCGTTCCCTATTTTACCCCTGGACAAAGAGGGGAAGACGTAACAAAATACACACAAAAATGTCAAAATGCCCGCCTTGGAGAGTATTCACGTGAACACAGTCGGTTTTGTCTGTGAACGAACGTAAACAGGTAAAAGGAAATTGGATGTGTATCAGTATTTTGGGAGAGTTGGGGTACTCGAACAAGAGCCTGTACTCGAGTACAACTTTGCACGGACTTGAGGCCTGTTGCATGAAGCTATTTGAACAAACTCGGAGTTTCAGAGTAAGTGAGGAGTTGACAAGACCATATAAATCCAAACTGTTTTAGATCAGGTTCAACAGGCTCACAACGCTCTGTATAAACGTTCTGTCAACTATCAGATATAATCCAGAGTTTGCGATTAACTCTGAAAGCACGTGCACTTGAAAGTGTATCACGTGCAGCACATGGCCAATCATAAAGAACTTGGAGAGAATCACTTTGATTCATTTCTCACGAGAGCCGCACAATTCAATTCTGTTGAAGATTGAGACATCATTTTGAAAGAAATATTAATTAAATGCATAAAATTATGCATTTACATGGCAGAAAAAAAAAAAAAAAAAATCGGACTATCACTTTTTTTTTTGAGAAGTTTCTATCTGCAAACTTCCCAAAGCACTTCCCCTCGGGGAATGCCTGCTGCCATTTTGAATGGATGTTTGGCTACCCGGCTAACGATAAGCCTAGCTAACGTTACAGGGATATTCCACCATTTGGGGAATTAAGCTCATTTTCCACCTCCCCTCGAGTAAAACGATAGTTTTTTACCGTTTTGGAAACCATTCATACCACTTTTAGCATAGCTTAACTAATTTATAGGTATGACGACAACACTAGGGGTGGAACGGTACACAGAAGTCACGGTTCGGTTCATACCTTTGTTCAGACATCACGGTTCGGTACGATTTTGGTACAATGGAGTGAAAAGCAAAAAAAAAATAGATAGCATTTTCATTGTCTTAATCCTTGTATTTTTTAAATGAGTTTTATTAATAAAGGCTTAGAACCAGTTTATTTGTAGTGCACTGACAATAGTTATATACAATTAGTTTATTAATAAAAATTAATAAAAAGACCTTGAGATATGTTTGGTAATTGTACCTGAAAGAATTTAAAATTAATTTGCTATATTTCAGATCAATATATTTGTTTTACTTAATTTTAATTAACCCTAACTTTATTCTCATCTGAATTATAAATAATTGAATTCCGTATAAAATAATACTACCATTAAAACACATTTAATTTTCTTTTTTAAGCAATGTAGAATGTGTAACTTAAAAATAAACAGATTAGTGCTCTGAGGACAAGAAATGAAAACCAATGTGATATGATGAATGTCCAAAAGATAGAACACACAGACTGTTTTGAAATGGGGTTGGATAAATATGTTTTGCTTTTAAAACTGTGTTTGTGCGTGTGCGTGTGTGGTTGGGTGACAGTTGTAGGTTACAGTTTGACAAGAGTTTAGAGTGTGACAAAAGCACAATGTTGTATTTGATTGCGAGTGTACACAAATAAGTAAACACTTTGCAGTTTGAACGATGATGGAGTATGTTTTTGTTTCCAATGTTCGATTGCGCAATGCAATCTGACATCTGTTCATTATGCTGCGTTCACACCAAACGTGAATAGAGCGAAATGTATCGCTATCTAGAGTTTATTTATTTTTATTCCGTGTATTCTCTGTGCAAATTCGTGCACCGAACCGTGACGCCCGTACAGTTTTCGGTTCAATGCGAATAACTTACATGTACCGTTCCAAACCCCTAGACAATACAATATTATTGTAAATGATATCACATAAAAAGAGGTAGCTAACGTTAATTGAATCAAGCAAACAAATAGCTTTTGTTTTTGCTCCAAAAAGCTTGACTTACCTCTAATTTCACATAAGATTCCTACATGTCATGAGTTTCCATCAGACTCGCGGTGGTAGACGCTGTGTGCTTCAAAATTCTGACTCAAGTGCTAAGATTCCGATTGGCCAAGAGAAAAAGTGCTAAGATTCCGATTGGCCCAGAGAAATGTCAATTATAAGAATTATCCAATAATGTTTCTCAATTCTAGCCTGCGTGCATGCAGATGAAGGCACCCCCCCCCCCCCCCCAATAAAAAAAACTCTCCGGTTCTGCGCGATTCACGTAAATGACCCAATTGACCAAGAAAACGGCGATTTTCGCCGAAAAGCGACAAGTTTGCAGGTATGATTACATCACCCCAAATTGCATAGTAAAAATTTGACCCCGTCAAAAAACGCGCAATGCTTTTTGCAATTGGGTCGGGTCATGTTCACACCTTAAACCAGGTGTGCCCAACCCTGCTCCTGGCGATCGACTGTCCTGCGCAGTTCATCTCCAACCCTAATCAAACACACCTAAAGGTCTTCAATTAAGGTCTTAACAACCATTTAAGGTCTTCAGGATTACTTGAAAATTAAAGGCAGGTGCGTTTGATCAGGGTTAGAGATAAACTGTGCAGGACAGTCGATCGCCAGGAGCAGGGTTGGGCACACCTGCCTTAAACGAACCGTACCAGAGTTCGTCTGGAACCAGACCGAGACTCGGTAGGGTTATTTGGTCTGCACCAGGCTTGTGCAAAATTCAGAAATGGCCTCCATTCAATTCATAAATTGGAATTTGAATTGAATTCAACTACCCACAGGAAGTTGAATTTGAATGACAGGAAGTGGAATTAAATTCATGGCAATTCAAAGACATTCCACACAGTCACACAACAGAAAGAATGTGTTGAATTTCACATTCATTCAGTGTTAGGAAGGTTACGTTGGAAATGTAATTGCTTACTGTTATAAGTAGTGTTGTCAAAAAACTCGGTACTTCAGTACCAAGTCGGTAGTAAAAAAATTAAACGGTTACGGTACCAGCTTTTCTAGGTACCGAGTACTACCGGTAAATGCGGTTCTTGATGCGCGGTCAGAAAGGTGCAGAGTTGCGCCCTCATTAAAAACACTGAGACATGGCGACCGGCGGCGCTGTTAATGCGGCGGCTCTGAATCCACTTGTTGACAAGAAAGGAGGAAAGAGCCACATATGGAAATATTTTGAATTAGGCTAATGTCACGTTGCCATAAAGGGCCGTTCAAACAGCACCTTTTTTTGCGTGTGGAAAATTCAAATGTAGGCGCGCAGCAAGCGCACTCATAATAGAAGCGACGTGCGAGCTTGTGTTTCCAGGTGCGCCGTTGTTCATGGTTGCATAGCGGAGACACGAGAGAGAAAGCAATTGTGGAAAGAAGGAGAAAGCGAAGTGCACTCTCCATGATGACGAGGAAGTATCAGCAAAGAATTAATTGATTTCTAGCCCTCGCATTAGAAATCAGCTACAGGGTTCTCAAGTTTTGAAGACAGGCAAGAGTCACATTTTTGGCAGTTTTGGATTAAATAAAATTACAGTTAAGTCAAATAACCCCTGTGGTAACACTTTATTTGAAGGGGTGTGCATAAGACTGACATGACACTGTCATAAACATGACATAACACCTGTCATGAACATGAAGGAGTCTTTATTAATGTTTATGACTGTTGTCATTAAGTGTCATTCGGTAAATTATGACACTTTTAATGCAAAGTTGACATTGTTTAAAATGTCTTTATGACAACTTGACATTAACAAAGACAAAAATGTCTTTGTTATGACAACTTGACATTACCCAAGACAAAAATGTCTTGATTATGACAACTTGACATTAACAAAGACAGAAATGTCTTTGTTATGACAACTTGACATTAACCAAGAAATCATAACCTGTCAACCTGTCACAAATGTCATAACAGGTCTAATTATCAAACTTAAAGCATTTCGCTGTGTAATAACCCTTAATGACATCTTTATAACTAGTACAATGTATTCCACTTTACTTGAGGACAGGTAATATTCATGACACAGTTATAATGGTGTCATGACGGCCAAAGTTGTGACAGGTTGACAGGTTATGATTTCTTGGTTAATGTCAAGTTGTCATAATCAAGACATTTTTGTCTTGGTAATGTCAAGTTGTCATAACAAAGACATTTTAAACAATGTCAACTTTGCATTAAAAGTGTCATAATTTACCGAATGACACTTAATGACAACAGTCATAAACATTCATAAAGACTCCTTCATGTTCATGACAGGTGTTATGTCATGTTTATGACAGTGTCATGTCAGTCTTATGCACACCCCTTCAAATAAAGTGTTACCAAACCTGTTTTATCTCCTGTATAGTTTGGTAACACTACAATAAAATACCATTCATTAACATTACTTAATGCGTTATCTATCAACACATTGAGTGAACAATATATTTTTACAACATTGTATTAGATAACATTCACAAACATGAATTAAACACTTAATTGATCATGTTTGTTCACTTCATTCATTGTGCATTAAATAATGTTAACAGATAAAAAACTTTTGATTTTAAAAATGTATTAGTAGTACATTTTTAAATTAACCCCAAGGAGAATAATTGCTACAGTATATAACTATGGTTTATTAGTAGGTCATTTTATCTAATGTTATCTAACAAATAGAATCTTATTGTTATTTTAATACTAGTTTCCATATTTGTAACCGTGATATACACCTATATGCAAATTTAATCTAAATTAAGCTTTGGTACCGAAATTGGTACAGAGAACCGTGGATTTTCACTGGTTTTTGTACCGAATACTGACATTTTGGTACCGTGACAACACTAGTTATGTTACCCATTATAAATGTGGTTTGGATTACTTTATCACTGTAAAGCAATTTCCTTTTAATTTGATTATTAAGTAATTAACTTACACATTTTACCTCAGTAATAGAACTAAATACAATTACATTCATTTTGTAATTCAATAATTTCATTACAGGTAAGTAACTAGTCACTCCTCAACCCTGCATACATTTTGTTCTAATAAAATAAAAATTTATAATTTATATATATATATATATAAAATATATATATATATATATATATATATATATATATATATATATATATATATATATATATATATATATATATATATTATATATATATATATATATAAAACAAATATCCACCTCAAATTGTTTTTTTCTCTCTAAAGATTTACTTAAGTAATTCTGGGAAATGGAGTCATGTTCTATCAGCTTCCACAAAATTACAATTACAATAAATCAAACTTGATTTGTTCTTTGACTAGAGCTTTTAACATTCATTGCTGGGGGAACATATTTCCTGTTAATGTAATCTGTACAAGTAGTTCAAACTAATATAATTTATAGAATATGTAATGCAATCATATCTGACATATACAGGTTCATTGTTAAACACTTCACTTAAAATATCAATATGAATTTCTTAGAATTTTTATTGAAATGCAATTCTGCTTCCTTTAATTCAAATTGGAATTCTAGATCCTGTTTTTGACATCAATTCAAATTCAAGAATTGAATAGGAATTCAGGAGTCATTCTCAATTCAATTCTGAATTGTGCACAAGCCTGGTCCGCACCCGAGTGCGATTGCTGAATTTACACCTGCCCATAAGATCTACACCAAGGGGGGAAACGAATTTGAGTTCGATTCAATCAAACAAGTCAGGTGTGAATACACCCTTAGTTAAATATACATACAAAGACAGTTCAGTGCGCTTATAAAAGGTCCTCACCAGGAACAGTACAAGCTGTCTTGCTGCAGCTGCTGTGTAAAATATGTGGTGCACAGGATGAAGGCTGTGCTCTCATCCCCCTCAGAATCCATGTTGCAAATAATGTCCAGGACATCTTTTGCATCTATTCTAGAAATCTTATAGACAAAGGGAGAGATGGTAATATAATTTACTTTATTAACAAACACATCGTGATATCATATCAGACACAATCATTAAGTAAAACCGTATACTTTACCTCTAAAATAGCTTCCTCACCAGGAAGCATCTGGCACAGTTGGGTGACAAAGGTTTGGCGAAAAGTAGACTGACTAGGCAGCAGGCTACAGTTAGCACAGGCTTTGTTGAGGATCAGTGCTTTCTCTGCCTCCCCTACTTTCTCCAAGTGTTTGATCCGCATTTCCATAAAACCTTCTCCCTCCAAAGCAAGATAGGCATTCACTGTTCCAGAGGAAGGCAATAGTAAGTAAACAACTGACTGTGTTTTAATGCAGATATTAACATTGTTATAAAGTCTGACCTTAGACATCACATACTTTATTAAAAATCCCTTAAACTGGTTAAACTTCAGACTTTTTTCAAGTTTTTACTTCAGACATTGTGTAATAAAATGTCAGCCTATCCACATTGCTGAATTACACCCCCCAGCCCCCCCCCCCCCCCCCCCCAAAACCCATTCAATCAAAGAAAAAGAAATTACATGTTGAGATAGTTAACCCTTATTGTGGGCATAAAGAACAAAATTGCAATAATATAGTGTTACTCACCCTCATCTGGGTCTGTGGGCTGACCGGTAAGAAGTGAGACCATGACAGGATTATTCCAAGCCCCACCTTCACCTGTGATGTTCAGAAGGGCATGCAAATCTGTACTGCCATACTGCAGCATGGCCTCATGGGCCGCCTGTAAAGAGTACAACCACACATTGAAAAACATACAAAGTCTATAGCATCTGCCTGGAAATAGTGTCCAGAAAACAGACACTGAATGTTAGATAAAATGCCACTGTATTTTTTCTGTATTGTCCAGGGTGACTGTACTTGCTATACAGATTCCCACTGGAAAATGTCTGTCCCGATTTCTGTTCAGTACACAAACAGTACAAGCCTGTCTTAGCTCATTTAATACCAGTACAGACTGTCTGCGACAGGGGGCTGGCAACATTTGGTGGAACTTTATTAAAGTCAAAACCAACTTTATTAAAGTCAAATGGCAGGCCCGTTCGATATTAAATTATAAATATATTAAAATAAATGCATTGAAACATTAAGAAAAATTAATGATGTACAAATACAGTGAGATTTTGTGCATCAAAATTATTATTTTAGTGGCTTTACGTTGTATGCATCATGAAGCATGTAAATACATAAATATGTTACTATAAGGGTTGTAACCAGTGGTTAAATTGGGCCGGGGCTCTCCGGGGCTCAGCCCCGGCACATAAGCCTGCTCGTTTGCAGTCAGTTGCCTACTAGAAATTATGTCACATACAATTTGATGAAAGTGATGCTTTTGAAAACATATTTCTGACAATAAATGAAAGATTTTTGAAATGGCATGTCTATTTTGTCTCGGCGGAGCTGAGATGAGAACAATCGGAACACGGCCGTAATTTTGTTCAGCTGCTTAATCTCGTTGTCAGTCGACCATGATCGCGCACCGCTCGCGCATGCGCATCTGACACGGATAAATGTACGCAGCAATAATGAATGTTCCTGGGAGACCGTGGTTGCGCGGGATGTGGATGTTCCAGAAATGTCAAAAAAAGTGCCCTGGCCTTGAATGACAAGGTAAGGAAAATAAGACTAAATCAAAATTAAATAACCAGGACTAGGTTGACCATGTGATTTTTGTCAGGAGATGTTTTGAGCATTTTACTTCAGATACCGGATTATCAGCAAACTGCCAAGAGAACTGCTAATTTAACGTTAGCTGGCTACTTAAAGTAAACTAGCAATCTATTCAGTCAGCATATTTGTATTTGATCTGTGTGAATTACAGAAATATAAGACTTGCTAGACCTAAGTTACTTTTAGCTACCAAGCTCTGTGGTTAATGAAAATTAAATCAACCATTTATTCTCCAACTTTCAGAGATAAATTGAAATGAGTGGAGCATATCCACCCAAGAAGAGGAAACTGACTTACTTCTTCAAAAGGTGGGGTGATATTCCAGACATTTTTAGCATGACTAGCTCTGTAACATGTTGGCAGTAGAGATGGGACAGTATGAAAATGATCAAAATTATCACAGTGTTCGGTATTATTGCGGTATTTTTAAAAGTGTGTTCAATATGTTCAGAAAGCACTGACAGCCTGTCAGTGACAGGCCTACACAAGCTGAACTAGTTTCAAAAAGTGTAACAGTGCTTAATATATTACAAAAATATAGGCAATATGCTTGTAAAAACTATTGAAAACGGTCTGAAACACTGTGAAAGAACTTGAACCAGATATGTCTGGCTGAGATCCAGGAAGATTTATTTACAACTCCAACGTGAAGTCAACTATTAAGTTGTATTTGAGGTTACATGTGAAGTTGGTTGTGGTTCTAAAATATAAACAAATAATAATGCACAATAATAAGCATCTGACTTACTATGAAAATTATTTACCAGTACTAAATATTATAGCCACCAGCATACAAGAAACAATACTAAGAATTACATTAATTTCTCTGTAATAATTAACATAATTTTTACCGTTACAGCGGCAATGATCTCATCCCTAGTTGGCAGCAGACTTTACAGTGATGTACTCAGCAGACTTACCAGATGATTTAATTGATATCATATCAACATTCTATTAATGTTAAAGTTACAGAGCACCTGGCGTGTAAGAAAAGGCAGACTAATACTGAGGTGTTTGCATACCAGCCATTGTGGGAAGTAATGAAGTTATAGATGAGTGATGAGTTATAGATGTGTGTTCTCTGTACTGTTTTTAAGAATGTGTATGAAATTAAATGTAAAATCAAAATTAAATTACAAAGGTAAAACACAAATAAATTCAAATGTTGATTGTAAAACTAACCAGTGTTATCATCATTTTTATATCTTAAAGCTGCAGTCCGCAGTTTTCGCCATCTCTGTTCGAAATCTGCAATTGCAGTTATTCGCGGAATTATCAACTTTACGTGGGTTGTGTAATGAGGCAACCACTGGAGCCAGAAATCAAAACTTTGCCTTTTTATGTGTGTGTGTGTGTGTGTGTGTGTGTGTGTGTGTGTGTGTGTGTGTGTGTGTGTGTGTGTGTGTGTGTGTGTGTGTGTGTGTGTGTGTGTGTGTGTGTTGTCGTAGTAAAGAGAGAGAATGGGAGAAGGAAGTTTGTATGAGGTGGACCTGGTCACCACAGACCCAAATCTTCTCAGCTGTTGCTACTGTCATATGCTGCACTGTCTCTCCATGTGGCACATTATGTTTAGCACATTGTATGGGTCACTATATCATAACAAGGTAATACAACGTGTAATCAAGTGATGACTGATTAACAGTAATGTAAATGTCCTAATACCTGTTGCAAAGTAAATGCTCTTAACCTTGCAGTTTTTCACATATCATGTAATACTCAATTTCTCCATTTCTTTGCACAAAACTCTCCAGAAAGTGCTATTTAATGGTTTATTTTTAAAAAAAAAAAAAATCCCGGGGGGGCATGCCCCGGACCCCCCTAGGGAGAGCACCCCCACTTAATAAATCCCAATTTAACCCCTGGTTGTAACTGTACACGAACGTGACCTGTATATTTAAAAAAATTCTATTATAATTAATTTTCTTAAGGATAAAAACAAATCTATCTTAGCTAATGCGGTTAACCATATTGGGACCCCTTAATTACACATTACTATAATATTAAAGGTTACAATTAACAACAAAGCCCAAATTATCACATTTAGTTACCATTTATTTTTAGATATAATAATCAACACTCTAAAAAAAAAAACTTGCTGTGAATTACACAAGGAAAGTTTTGCATTAACTTCTAAATCTAATCTTCTACTCAAATTCATTTTTGAAATATAAAAATGTACACAGTAGCTGTCATAAATTTATTTAAACATACATTAAATAATCAAGACATTACTAACAGGTTAAGTAAATATAATGAATAGGCTAATATAGTGCATATGCTTCTCTCTAGAGTTAATTTCCCTAGTGCAGGGGTTCTCAAACATTTTGGAGCCAGGGACCCCTTACAGGGGAAAAATATTTCCAAGGACCCCCTCATATTTATAACCGCGACTGAGCCCAAAGTTAATGTGGGAGCGCTTAATGAAATGTTTTGACACAAATAGTCTTCACCCAGGGTCGTATGCAGGGTTTTCTAAATAGTGTACTGAGGTTTTAAGGCCAAAAAATGGGATAACTATAGCTTTAAAAGCATGTCAGTGGGCAGTGGAATACTTTTTTTTTTTGTCAAGTAGATGACAGTTTAAATTTTACAATGAATGATCCACATACAAAATGGAAATGCAGAATGTATAAGATTGTTCACATCACATCAAAACACAATCACATATTCCAAACAGGAATGGCCTTAAATGAGAAATGTTTCAAGGATTATTTTGCATAGATGTTAATTCCAATGTTTGAACACATTGTACACAAATATAAGCCTATAGTACAATAATAATGGCAAATTATGTATAAAAGGTGAGATTGTGTTGTTAAATTGAGCTTATATCCACTGTAATTAGATAAATAAAATTTCATCCTGGATACAGTATCTCTTGGCCTGTAGCTGGGAGAGCGGGGCACAAAGTAATGCTTTTTGACTTTCTCAGTTTGTGTAAATTCACTTGGGGTTCAGAATATTTATTTTTTCCCACATTAATTTCACACGTGTCTAGAATTTGTTTAGCCTATATCTTATCTCGCACTTAATGACCGAATAACTGAAGCGTCATGCGGAAATGCGCATTTTGACATTGACGAGCGCTGGTAGTCTAAACCGCTCAGATGAGAAGGTCAGTTTATCATGGCGATGTTTATTAAATCCTTGCAGCGCCAAATTAGAGTTAATATTAGGCAATTATTTAAAAACGTTCATTATATATATATAGGCTACACATTGAAAAATTACAGAGGTCCAGACCTGCACGTATCAGCATCTTCACATGTGGATACATGAGATTGGAACAACAGCAAGTCGACAGTATAATGATTGACCGTCACTGCCTTCATAGTGTACAACAGACAAATTAAATTAAGCAGAAGTTCGGTGAGTATTTTATTTTGATAATGAATAGGTTTTGATGTAAAATTAGCAGTGCTAGAATTGACGTAGCCTATTGTGCGCGCACGCGAGACGCCGGCGCGAACACTTGGATTGTTTCCTCTGCAGTGGAAACAAAGGAATACTCTTATTTATGGTCATACAGATAAGAGTACATCATTCAAAACGGCAAAATGTCTGGTTCTGCCGTCTCTGTCTCCTTCTGGCGCGCGTGCCCAAAAAACGACCAAAACACAGCGAATACTTGACGCACAGGCATAAGAAATATAGATAGATTATCTATCTATAGAAACCTTTAAGAGCATACTATTTTATTATTTGACATTAAATGCAATAGGCCGATAAGTCACTTTGGAATACATAGCAAGTTTTCAGATGAAAAAAAGAAAACATGACATAGTCATGGAAAAACGGTAGGCTGTTATAAATTATTTCGCGGCCCCCCTGGCTATCGTTCACGGACCCCAGTTTGAGAACCACTGCTCTAGTGAACTAACCTGCTGTCAACACTAAATGCCTGAGGTAAATGTAATGCTACGTGAGATATGATTCTGTTTTATCTCTGGAAGATGTTTTATTGATATCTTTCTGCAGTTAAAACATTGGTTGAGAGATGTAAACTATTGGAATTTGGATCGCCTGTGACAATGTATTCGTGCGACTGCATGCACCGAATCGTGACGCCCGTACCGCACTGTTCGGGACGTATACATGTACAGTTACACTCCTACTACATAAAGAATTAAAGGCTTTTTAAAGGCTGATCTATAAGGATCATACAATTTTAATTTTGCCACCTCTATTCAGTCAGAATTAAACTTTTGATCCATCTTGGACCACAAATTCATTATTATATCTTACCTGAACTGAACCATGGAACTGCAGCCAGGCTTCCAAAGGTATTTCATTTTGAGGCACAGACAACAACAATTCAAGGCAACTCCTGCAGATGATCACAACATTAGGACAGAATTCTGTCAACAATTTTAAAATGTATACTATTTTTTATGAACAAGTGAGCCAGCAGACAACTGGACAATTTAAATTGTGTTTGTGAATTATCCTTGAAATAGCACTTACAATGCAAGTCTTTTGAGCACAAGGGCAACATTGGGGGAGTCGCCTGTGAGATGTGGCCTGGCAGCAGCAAAACAGTTGATTGACAGACAGTAAACTTCCAATAGAGGCAATCCGTGTTCCACTGAATTCCTGCTCCCAGCGTAATGCATTAGAGCCTACAAGAATAACCAAATTAACAAGATCATAAAATAATCAAGCCATTTTAGCACCACACTCAAGTCAAGTCCAATTTACTGCTCTTCAGAGGTCCAACAGATATTAAAACACACAAACAATAAAAGTCTGTTAAAGTGTAACCTGACTTTACATCTAAATTTCTATGCATATCTACACTAACGTTCAAATGTTTGGGATTCGTACGGGTGTTTTCTTTAAAGAAATTAATACTTTCATTCAGCATGGACGCATTAAATTGATGGTTATGACAGTTAAGACATTTATAATATTTACAAAATATTTTATTTCTTATCTTTGAAATTAGTTTCTATTCATCGAAGAACTTGGAAAATGCACAAAATATCAAGAATAGAACAACTGTTGTCAACATTGATAATAATAAAAGAAATGTTTTTTTTTAAACCGGCCTCAGTCACTCATGGTTATTCCAAAAACACATTTGGGAGTAAGATCAGTCAACTCAGTATGTTCACGTGGACACACAATGACATTCTCAGAGCGTCAAATCCACAAGTCAGCATGGAAACAGAAGCATTCTTTTAAGGCGATTTACATTAAATTAGTCTAAATCGCCAACAACTGGGTGGTTGATTGTGCAATTTTTTTTTTTTAATTATTACTGTGAACATTTATGCTACATATATAAAATAAAAACAAAAGACTGATTGAAATAAAAAACTTTTTTTTTGCTTCTTCATTTTGCTTCCACAGACTTTTTTAGATAAATTCCACAGATATTTAGTTGTATTATAGAAATACATTATATAAAAAAAACATCCCATTGCAAAAAAAACTTGAATGCTGATCGTGTGAGATGAGAATAAAACATTAGAGAAATAATAAACATTGATTTATGTAAAAAAAAAAAAAAAATGATTTAAAATTTAAAAACATAACTATATAGTGTGAAATCTGCCCTGCCCAATGAAGCCTCATCAATAGAGCATGCATGCGCTGAATAGCAGCTCTGAAGTAAACTAACCTTGGAACATAACCTGTTCAGGAGTAGGTTCTGTTCAGTGAAGTTGCTACATCTACTTCATACCCTGAATGGTACCTCAGTTTTGAAACAAAAAGTTGAGATTATCTGCATGCTTGTCCATAAACCCAGGTCTGGTGCATAACCTGCTTTGTGGATGGTACTAGTGTATACTGTATACTCCTTGTTCTTTTATATTCATAGAATCTCCAACATGCGTCATCATGATAAATAAATGCAGCCTTGGTGAGTATAAAAAACTTATGTTAAAGGGATAGTTCACCCAAAAATGAAAATTAACCCATGATTTACTCACCCTGAATTCATCCTTGGTGTATGACATATGCCATATGACAAATATCCACATTTAAAACTTTATCAACTAAAATAACTAGCTTCCCGCATATGGAGAACTTCAATCATAAATGGATACGCTTTGATGGACTTCCAAAGACATACAGCCATTCACTCCCATTATAAAACTTGGAAGGAAGAACCAGGACATTTTTAATATAAGTCTGATTGTATTCGTCTGAAAGAAGAATGTCATATACACCTAGGATGGCTTCAGGGTGAGTAAACATGTAAGCATACTGTCTTTACTACAAACCAACCTACAGGTCCACACAAGGGAGGATGTGAGGAGAAACCCCAGATACAACATCCACAGCACTCCATCTGTGCTGGGATGCTCTGATTGGACCTTAGGGATGGAAGTAGATGTAACTAGAGCACAGAGCAACTCCAGATAACCTCCTTGTTCCTGATGTACACATTCAAACTCTCCTTTCACAAACATCAAGCCTCAAGGATGTTAAATCCCAACTGATATCTTATTTTAGAGAACAAGAGAGGAAATGCCATATTTAACCTCTACGACTAAGATTAGGTGAGTTTCCCTCTGGGTAACTGGGTATAGCCCTGTTAACAAGCGTCACCCCAGAGCAGCTGGGATGCTTTCTTCTGAGACTATCACTTGAGTGAAGAAAAAAATTGTAGTGGTTAGATCATTGTTCTGCTAATGTCAAAACAGCCTAACTAATAAAGAACTGAGATGAGGACGTTCTTCTTCTACTACTTCCTCTATGACTACTTGTTACCAGCAGTAGAAGAAAGTCCTCATCTCAGTTCTCACGCATGCATCCTGGAAATCTCTTGAACTCTCGTCTCAGGCCCACAGGAAGTAATGGAATAGTCGAATAAAGTCGTTATTTTTGTTTGTTTTCCGCACAAAAAGTATTCTCGTCGCTTGATAAACTTAAAGTGGAGCCACTGTAGGCACATGAAATATTTAAACATTTTCTTCAATGACTTTCTGGGCCGTCAAGTTTCAATTCCTTAGGAAGCCTATAGAGGAGTGATCCACCTCTCAGATTTAATCAAAAATATCTTAATTTGTGTTCCGAAGATGAACGAAGGTCTTACGGGGTTGGTACAGCATGAGGGTGAGTAATTAATGACTTAATTTTCATTTTTGGGTGAACTAACCCTTTAATGCGTAAACATTATGGGAAGCATGCTAGCCAGACGGGATTTAAACTTTGTTGGCATTAAGACCAAAGTTTGGTTTGAAGGTGAAACGTAACGTACCAAGCACAATGTTCTCACACCCTTCCTGATTTCTATCACACACTCACAGCGTTCGGCGTGGTCTTGCAGCTGCATATGTTTTGCCGTCTTCTCCGGGCGTGTTGATATGTAAATTGCGTGAGCTTATTTTGTCCATTAGATCGAAAGATCTGAAAAAACCCATACATTTACCCACCCATAGACACTGCCCTTTGAAGTAATCAGGACAGAAGTGGTTGTATTAATGAATCACACTCTTCTGTGAATAGAATATCGAACTGGAGATGTCTAAACTGCAAACTTACCGGTGTTTTCAGAAAGCCAGAGATTTTATCCACAGTGAAGAGATCGTGTGCACATGCTTGCCAGGTTGCGAAAAACACTTAGTTAGCAGATATTTCCGTATTGAACAAGTTTGAAGCTCTGATTGAGGGATTAGTTATGTTCCTCTGAGGGCCAGATTAAACATTGTGCTAGCCTCTATATAAAATACATTAGGCTAAATTTCAGCACATTTCCACTTTGTTTTAAACACTGTTCTCATATTTAAATTAAGTGAGGTACAGGCTGCGGAATCGATAGAGAAGCAGCTGTATCGATACTTGTATCGACAAGTAGTATGCTATGCCCTGGCAGACAGGTAGTATGTGTCGCAAGTGACATCTGTCAGGAGTCAGGACCAAGTCCTGCTGGATCGGTTGCCACAGCAACAGTGAAGCTGAGGAAAAGAGGCAGAGCTGAGATTCAAATGTAGTCTCCTAAATGGGGCCTCTGGGTTCCCAATGGGATACTTTTAATGTGCTTGTTATGACCAAATTACACATTCAGCACCAACACTGACAAATTTGCATTATGGTGTTATAGACAGACACACACACACACACACACCTTTGCATGATTGATATGACATGTGCTGTCACAAATAACAGTTTTTAATCTTTAACCATGAATCATAACAACAAAAATGCAATGCGTAATCATTTTTATGTAGCCGTACCGCAAAATATTTTTATTAAGGTCAACTTTTTTACTAAAAAGAGGCCCCTGAAACCCAAAACTTTGCATTACTGAAAAAGCTTAAATTGGTTTCTAGAATTTATATGTGGGGCAGTGGGGGTCATTAATCTGTCAGACATGACAGCATGGAATATTGATATATGTGTGAATGCTCCAAACTTTCAAAAAACCCTTTTAAACAATCAAACTTGGACGGTGTTGCGATTATGGCTTGTTAATAGCATGTATTGCAATACAATGCACTCGGAGTTCTCTTATGTTGACATTTGCATAATCCCGAATCATTTCTGGCATTACAGTACAACTTTAATGCTGACACAAGGTGGAGCTTTACAATGAAAGATAGAACAAGGAGCATAATATACTACCATTTAAGTTAGGGTTTGAATTTGAGTTAGTCTATATTAGGCTCACCAGGGCTATAAGTGATAATACAGAAAACAATAATATTATGATATATTACAGCCATATCTTTATTGTCACATAATCCTTCAGAGATCATTCTAATACCCTGATTTGGTCCTCAAGAAACTTATCACAGTTGAAAACAATTGTACTTCGTAAAATTGTGGAAAACATGATACATTTGCTCAAGATTTTTTGATGAATAAAAAGAAAAGTTTTTATTTGAAATAGAAATCTTTTCTAACAACGTGAAAGTATTTACCGTAACTTTTGATATAATTATAAATAATATAATATCTGGGAAAAGCTATACATTTAAATCAACACCCCAAAAAAACTATTTTGTAAATATTTGCAAGTGGTGTGTGTGTGTGTGTGTGTGTGTGTGTGTGTGTGTGTGTGTGGTGTGTGTGTTGATTGAAAAGAAATTGTGTTTGCACAGTCATGGCCTGTGTAAAAAGGAGAAAAAACAAAGCGGATAGGACAGAACACCACAACTCTTGTAGACAATCAGCAAAATTGTATACATTCATGATGGGGGAGGATAAAGACTGTAAATAGAGATGGCAGAGATATTTCCAAGGAAGAAAAAGCCAAAGGAATATAATTGGAAAAAGAAGGGTTCCGATCAGGCAAGAGCTAAGGCCCTGCATTGACACTGAAGAAAAAAAGAGGCCTGAAAACGGATGCAGAGGTTGCTTTGTTTTGGTTTGATGAGCGAGTAACATTGGTTTTGCTATGTTGTACAGAACCAAGATATGCTGTTGTAATTGCTGAATCAGTCTGATGTGCCAGTCATGTTGCATAGCATGTTCCTTTTGGAGGCAAAGGAATGAAGGCAAGGTTGTTTTTGATTGGGTTTACTGCACCTTCAATATAACATGACTGAAATTTGCCTCAAAATATACATAGTATTTTCAAATCAAATTAGATTAATTAATTGTCCATACTTAAAGCCATGAAAAAAAAATATGTTTAATAAAAAATATCAATAAAATGCTTTCACTAAACACAAATGCATACATACACTGTTCCCTGGCTGTAAACTTTGTCTTTGGCAATTACTTAATTGTACTCTTATATTAAAAACAGTACCAATCGGCATCAATATTATATTACAATAATAGAGGGCTGGTTCCAAAAAACAACGGTGTGAACGAAAACTGAACTAAGACCCAATCATAAAAATAGGTCTCAGTGTGAATGCAAAGAGAACTGGGTCTCTTAAAAGGGGTCTGAGTTTGGACTCGAGGAACTCAAACACTCCCCACTGTTGATTAGAAGTGACACGTGACAGGGGGCATCAAAGTTAGTAGAGACGAGAACATCCACAAGATAAACACAACCGAGCCCCACCCCACTAACGTGCTGTACCCCAGTACAAGATATACCTGGTCAAACAAAACATGGAAATGCCGTTTCAGCAGGCCCTTAGAACCAAATCTCTAATACATGATGTTACAGACCGTAAACACAAACTTATATCCGCATATACTGGGGGCAGGGGGAAGCGTGCAACACACTATGCAGGGTATTAGAGCTAACTAACAAAACCAAATACAGCCTATTAGAAAATGAAACTTAAATGCTTGCGTCTCTTATTTTGCTGGTCATTGGGCGTGCATGCCAACACAATTCGCTTGTAATTAGGCTCACTAAGCGGCCCACGCGTTAAAATTACATTCACGCATGGTCGGTTGCAGCCACAACTCGCATCTGGTTAGCTAACGCCAGCCGCCACAGCTCTGAAATGTTGCATAAACAATTCACATGCATGCAGCGTTTTCGGCAGCGCGTACCTGGCAGAAGTTGTTGCAATACTCCGTGGATGATTCTTCCGAAACGTCTTGCTGCCGAAGTTCGGCTTCGAGTTGCTGAAGGGTGGCTTGCAGACCCTCCATGGCGAAAAACGTGTCCTCGTCGAGCAGCAGGCTGTGTCGGCCGCTCCAGTCGAGCTCCGCTTCTGCGTTCTCATCCGCCATGTTCACTGGCAGCCACGGCGCGTACGCACACATGCGGTCATGTGACGGTGAAGGGCCTCCTGCTCCAGGTGGACGGAGGACGGAAGACGAAGACGAAGATCACAACACATTGACCGCCCTGCCATAAATATTTATTTTTAACAAATACAGGTGGATTTATACAGATACAATTAGATGTTTTTATATTTACTTGAAATGGCATGAAACGGACTTCCTCACGCATATTTTACCCAGAATTCAGTATGTTTTAGACTAGATGATGGTTTATTGTTAATTATAATCATCGTATATCCCCTTGTATTAAATAAACATATTTGTTTGATAATTTTCTTACACTGACGTGGGTAACAGGGTTTTGAATTTTATTTTTTACCGAGCAGCATTTTTTGACTAACAAAAATCATTTTTAACGGGGGTTACAAACATGCATTTTAAACTGCCTATGATAAGTTAATTTCTAATAAGATATATATAAATAAAAAAATGTAATATGTCTTACAAAACTATGGAATTTACCTCTAAAGTTTTTTTTAATATAAATGGGACACAAAAACGCACCGTAATCGTGGAAATGTTTTGAGTCCAGGCAGTTATGATTTACGGTTATGTTTCTCTATTCTATTATAATAAATAATAATTATAATCTATTTGTAATCGTTGTTGTCTCGTGTCGTGTCTCTGCTCCGTACCGACAGGGGGTGGTAGATCACTGTTTGTGATCTGGCAGAATGATAATAAGGTCCCCGGCGGGTCTCCGGTTGCGTATTGTTGGACACGGAACTCCGGATGAGCGCAGAAACTGGCAGTGAGAACCGGTTTAACTTTACCTGGACAAGACGTGTCGAAACTTGTCCTCTCGCTGAACAGGTTGAGTGTCCGTCATGATCATCCACAGCGTATAGGTGAAGGTAAGAATAATCTGCTGCATTCATTGTTGTCAAACCACTTAGATTTCACGACAGTAGCGTCTAATGACCAATTTTGTGACCTCGTCTATGGCAGTACACATTTTTCCATTAGTGTTACAGCTTTGTCCTGAGATGTTGTTCTGAGGCGTTGAGTGGATTAGTAACCACACCGGCTAATGACAGCCGTCTCGTGTCATAATATAGCTACCAAAACAGACGTTGACAGCTCGTGCAAAATACTTCCTCTTGTCGAGGTGCAAGTTAAGGTAACAGTTCTATTTTATCCATTTTTTCACTTTCGTTTTTTGTTTCAAACCTGTATTAATTTTCTTTCTCATCATGGAACACAAACGATGTTAGGCAGAATGTTAGTCGCAGTCCTTCACTGTCATTGTATGAAGAAAAGATTAAATGAAAGCAAGTTGTGACTGTCAGGCTGTCATCTTTTACTTTCATTGCTTTTTTTTGTAATTCGATTAACAGCTCATTTGTGTTCCACAGAAGAAAAAGAAAACAAATTTGAAAGCCACACAATATCTGCCTGTTTATCTCTGTCTATATTTACGAAACATGAGGTCGAAAGCCATCTGATTTGCATTATCGTAGTATCTAGATGTTTGTATTATGAACATTGTCTGCTCTGTGGCAATACACAAGAGGCTTTTCATTGGCATTATATTTATAAACAGTCATTTATGCATGGCTTAATTTACCTTCACATCCATATTTTGTTTCTACTTTATATAAAGTGTGTACTATGTACTTGCATCAAAAAAAGTTAAATACATGGCATTAATTGTGTTCATGTTGTGAACATCTACTCCTAAACCTAACCTTAATCCATGTAGTTACCTTATATTCCCCAGTACTTTCTTAGGTAAGTACACTGTAAGTACAGGCAAGTGTAAGTGCACTAAATAAATTGCAACCCAAAACACATTTGCTGCTGTCAAGGTGGGGTACAAGTAAGGTTAGGGACAGGTTTGGTGGTATAGGTTTATTGGGTCAACATTATAGATGTAATTACAGAAACTTATTAGAGATGTATGGCACAATACTACATTATATGGTTAAAAGTATGTGGATAACCTTAATACATGGCTTTGGCTATTATAGTGATTTATATGAAGACAGATCTTAACACTACACAGCAGTCTTCAATATGAAAATAAAAGCTGTTCTGTCAAGTTGCTAAAACCGGCACTATTTTTCACAGGTGAAAGTTGATAACTCAGAATAACTTCAAAATAACACTTGTAGAACATTAGCCTCTCAGAGACCAAGCATTGATTTTAATGATGTATCAATATTAATGCAATGCCCTTGATTACGTTTGAGTGATCCCTAAAACACAAACACAAACACCTGGCAACTCCTTTTTTTTTTTGTCCTGTTTTTCATCATTCCAATGACAAAGTTACATGAGGCAAAACCTTTAAAGTCAGCATCCCATGGATGAGGCATGATGATCTATGGACACTGTTAGTAATCTGATTCTGACTGCCCGAAAAAACTAAATTAGGTCACACAGTAACCTACTGTCACGTTTAGTGTGTAGCAACTACAATAAAGAGATGTGTGATGCAGAACAATAAAATAACCTTTAATGAACATATTAGAGATACATATAACATAAGTTAATGAAACTGAACAAGACCTACATGTGACGAATATGTACTACCGTTCAAATATTAAGGGTCGATTTAAATGTGTTTTATGCTCTCCAAGACTAAGACTGCATTTTGTTTGATCAAAATACAGTAAAACGGAATTTGTGAAATAGTTCTACAATTTAAAATAGTAGTTATTTTAAAATGTAATAATTTACATTATTCAATTCTTGCCTTTACTCTATTCTTCAGTGTTACATGATCTATCAGGAATCATCCTTCGAAAATAATCATATTTTTATTGATATTATAATAATTATTATTATTTATTGTTGTGGAAACCATGATATATATTGTTTAGGGATAAATATATTATATTATTATAATATTTATATTATAGAACATTATAAATGTCTTTAACTGTCACTTTTGATTAGTTTAAAGCAATCATCCTTGCTGAATGCAAGTAGGCTATTCATTTATCCCCCCTCCCCCCCAAAAAATCTTACTGAACACAAACCTTTGAACTGTAGCATATACTGTGGCTTTTGTGTGTGTTTAAAGGGGGTACACAAACTTGTAGTCAAGTTTAAAGTGCAATCTTACCTGCACAGAAGCTCTTTGATTCTGGAAAATCATTGTCTGGAAATTTCCCTATAGTCAGTTACACAAGCACAAAAGTACTCTGATGTGAGTTTGGGCCAATATAATTTTAAATATTTTGATTACTAGCCCACATACTGGAGTATTTAGTTTGCCCCAGGCAAGCAGACACGCTCACATACACACGCACACTGTGTAAATGAAGGGAGTGTAAACTGATGAGGGAACCCAATCCACTTCCTTTGTGCTCTGAGACAAACAGCACAGACTCTGAGCTGGAGTCCAAACACTGAGGGACAAAAACTCCATGGATCTACTGCCTAAAAATCAGATTTAGCCTAATCCACCATGTTTTTTATATATATATATATATATAAAATAACTAGGATAGTCATGTCCAGCACAATCCACAAAACCAGTTTGGGGGTATTTTCTACCCCCATGATCAAACTGGAAAGGCTGCTGAGGTGGTCATACAGAGATGGTCAACCAGTCTATGTGTGTTTGGAACAGAAACATTAAATGTTTATGCTAAAAATAAGGTATTTTAAAAAGATTATTAGAGTATAAGAGTTTCAATCTATTACAGGTTCCCAATGGCTTTTTTTTCTTTTCTTTTTTTACCAATGAATTTCCAGAACTTTCCAAGTCATTCAAGGATTTTTAAAAGCGTTTTTAGGCAATATACTGACAAAGAATACTTTATTTCATAAATAGGAAAAAAAATTCATTCACTATAATAGTTTCATAATTTCAATCACTTTTCCCCGTAATGTTTAAGATCACAATTTTGAAATAATTTTTTCAAAGTTTTCCATGACTGGAAATCCTGCTTTATTTGTAATTATTATTTTATTACAGTAATTCCTCTGAACTCAATGTTAAGTACATGGGCGAGCAGAGGGGCAGGCTCAGTGGTTCATGTAGTTTGTCTACAAACCAAAAGGTTCCCAGGTGTCGAGGTGTCCTGACCAAGTGTCGAGGTGTCCTTGAGCAAGACACCTAAGAGTCACTGGCGAGCTGGATGTCGCCTTGGATGGCTGACACCGTCGTCGGTGTATGAATGAGTGAATGAATGGGTGAATGCGAGGTAATATGTAAAGCGCTTTGGTGGCCATGGGTCTGTTGAAAGCGCTATATAAATGCAGTCCATTTACCATTTACCAGCTTTATACACTTGCCAACTTTGTATATGGTTGCTGGGCATCATACACTACTACATTATGACTGAGGATCACACATTACCATTCACATCAAGTTGTTCTGAACACAACAAACTCAAGGAGAAACATGCGTCTCATTGCTACTCATGACATACGCTACAATGTGTGTTCTAAAATCAGGTCAGAAGTTCAAAAAAAGGCTGAAATCTTTGACTGGATGGAACCATAAACTGGATGGTTTCCACCCACCTATTTAAATGCGCATTTTGGGATATCGCATAAAAAACTGCTGGATGAAAACACCAAGATACGCATAAATTAAAAAAAGGATAAAACATTTTATCCGATAAGAAAATATGCGCATAAACTACTATGGAAGCACATTTACTGTATAAATTCCTTTATGCACATTTTTTTAAAAATCATGTCATGGCATAACTGGACTAACCAGCAGACCGATCTTTCTGCACAGCATCTGAAATGCCTTGGCAAAGTCTGGTGTCAAAATTATTTTGTATAATTACCTTCTAGAACTGTCTTGCACGATTGCATTCCTAACACAACAGTTATCTTCCTCGGAAATGCGTTTATTGTTTTCGTCTGCACGCGCTGAGGTGCAAGTAATTTATTATATACTAAAGTTATTATGTACAGTGGCTTCTCCTACTTTTGTGTATTCATACCTGTCTTGTTTGGTCCGATTGAATCAAATTCAAGTTCATTTCCCACCTTGGTGTGGATCTTTTAGTCAGGTGTGAATACAGCAATCACACTCGGGTGCGGACCAAACAGCCGTACCGAGACCCAGCTGAAGAGGTGGTCTCGGACCAGTTTCAAACGAACTCTGGTATGGTTCGAATTTCTGTCCAATGAATGGATGACCTTAGCACAAGTGTGGTTTTGTTTACAAATGTTGGTTTACTTGCAAAAAAACAGCGTGAAAGTGAACCACACCAAACAAAAAATGTAATTATAACTAAGTATTAAATATAGTAAATTCAGAGGAGGAAAAGAAACATGTTCCTAAACAAAGAGAGCTGATACAGTTCAAATAATTTGAAATTAAAATGTTTTTGTCTAAATTCAAATATAAGAAATATAAAATAAATATAAATTTAAAAATCCAAAATATCTACTTATTGCTGGTTCTAGTGAATTTGGCTGTTGTATTATTTGCTTTTAGCATCTAATGTCTAATAATAATATCTAATAAGATGCGTGTCTATGCTAATCAAAAGAGGTGATTGTTTCGGCTAAAGTGGGGATCAGTCAGTGTTATTATATAATTTTCTGCTGAATGAAAGCGAATTTTGTCCTTGACCAAAAATGATAATAAAACATTCTCAAGTTTTCTTATATATAATTGTCTTTGTCTTATCTCTCTTTTTTTCTCAAGGAGTGTGTGTGCATGTGGCCGCAGGTGGCGCAAGAGGACCATGGAGCCCGATGTCATCCGTCTGTACTCTTCCTCTCCCCCTCCACTGGATGAGGCTGGAGAGGAAGAAGAGGAGGATGAGTTTGGTGAGTTCGGGGGTTTTGATGGCGGAGGAGTGTCGTCCAGTTTCAGCTTCTCAGACATCGACACGCCCACAACATTCAACCAATCAAACGCGCTGGAGGAATTTCCACCTGACCTGTACATCAAATCTATACAGAATGTCACTGTATCAGGGAAGAGTGGATGGGCTAATGAGAGAAAAATGATTGGAGAATCAATTAGCAGTCTTGAGAAAACAGAAAAGGAATTATCTGAGATGGTCACAAATTTGGCGTCCTTTGATCAGAGGGCGCTATCTGCTGAACATGGTCAGAACTCTCCCTCGATACTTCCTGATGTCCAAATCAGCAGTTCAGGCGATGGACACATCCTCAGTAATGGATTCAGTGAGTCTTGTGCAAATTCAGAGCTGGACAGAGCTCTTTCCCCCTGCTTACAAAGCACAGACACTGAAGTACACTCTGGACTGGACGTCAACGTAGCTGATGTGTTAGAGGGAAACCAGTTGATCAACAAAACGGACAACCTGACTGATTCAAACAATCACTCATCCCATAAAGAAGCATCTGAACCTGGCGAGACGGAAGTGAGACTGGAGCAATGTGGCAACTCTCAGTTGTTTAGTTGTAGAGGTGCACAAGAACCTGAAGGCGAGCATAAACAAATGGAGAACTTTGTTGTTTGTGGTCAACAGGACGGGCCTGTGGACTGTGATGACACAGCCGAAGCAGAGACGGCCCCCTCCATGGATGTAGATCTAATCTCTGACACACAGATAAGTGGAGACACAAGGGAAATTCTTGGATCAATTGCAAACGCAGAGGGGGAAGAAGAGGAGGACATTGAGTTACCTACAGACCCCCCGGCCAACAAGGATTTTGGCGATTTCAGAGATACATCTCAGGGTTTCTCGGACTTCAGCCGGACTGAATCTATAACACAGGAAGAATTTCCTGAATTTGTCACAGCAATGTCCAGGTGCTCCTCGGATGATGAGTTCGGTGACACGGACACCCTGAAGGACTTCAAGGAGGACGATGAGCTGGCTGAGGAAGCAGCGTGCGATGAAGGGGCTTTTTGTGCTGAGTTGCCTCCCAGTGACAGTTTTGCTGACTTTAGTGCAGCTCCATTTGGAGGAGTGCAGGAGTTGCAAGACAACTGGACTGCATTTGGACCTAATGAAGGCACAAAAGAGGATCAGGATTCATGGGCCACATTTGGGGAGGAACAGACTACTTACCTGGGTAAAGAAGAACAAGATGTTGAGACTTCAACAGTCCCCTCTAGTGGTGACCTCCAGGGTAGCACGGTGAGTCATTTAGATGTTAATCACTATTGATGCAATCCATTTTTGTTAACATGATTTGCAGTTCGATTAACAGATTTTAAACCCTACAATTGCATGTAAAAAGTTAAGATGAACTGCAACCTGAGTTCTCATCTCACAGGCTGAGTTCTGCTGCAAATTACAGCATCTCTTCAGAACCGCCTTCCCTTTAGACGTCCACCCGGAGGTCAGCGGGGTCGCTGAGGTCCTGCCCCTCCACAAATTCCTGCAGGCTCAGGATCCTCAGGAGCAAAGGGATCCGAGCAGCTCTTTGGCACAGGAGTAAGAGTCTCACCTTGACTACAAGCTTCTAAGATTTTTTTTTTTTTTTTTTTTACTTATTTCCAGAATATAGTCGCATATTTGGGCTTGCTAATATGAAAACCTATCCTCACTGTAGAAAACAAATCTTTGTGTCTCACAATTATGACTTTATTTGTTTTAATTGTGACTTCATATATTTAACTATGTGACTTTATTTCTTATTTTAAACTTGATCTGTATTTTTTTACCCTGAGGCGGCCTCTATTAATAGGACCTCCATGTGTAGTGTTTATCCTGTGTGTTTGGTTCACCTATAAAGGTCTTGGTTCATTTTTATTTCTGCAGGAATTCATTGGCCTTGTGGTGCCACCTTCAGGAGATCCACAGCAGTCATGGCCTTAAGTTCAAGTGGGCAGGTTCCCATAGTAATAGAATTCTTCTGGATTGCCTAGGAATCAGGAATATTGTGAGTTCTTGAAAGTGCATACCTCATTGACATGCAGTATTGTTGATTACAGCTGGTTTCCCACTCATGTGAAGTATATTTCTAGTCAGTAAACACTGATAAAGAGTCAGTCACAGGGTTTAGTTGTGACTAATTAGTACTAAATTGTTTTTTTTTACTATTTGTAATGATTTGACATGATTGATATTTTTATAGTTGTTCACTGGAGACAAGCAGCAGCCAGTGATCGTCCCTATGTTTGCTGCTGGACTGGTGAGTGAAGAAATTTAATTTATTCCTGTGATGGCAAAGCTGAATTTTCAGTGTCATTAGTCCAGTCTTTAGTCACATAATCCTTCAGAAATTATTCTAAATATGCTGATTTCCTGATCATGAAACATTTCTCATGAAGCAATTTACTTGTATTCTTGATAAATATTAATACTTTTTTTCTTGATACATTGATACATTAGTGTGTGTCATTCTTTTTTGTGATTTTTGTTTTCACCAAACATCTGTCCCTTCTTCTCAGGGAATGCTGGAACCCACCAAAGAGTCTCAAAAATCATCCGCCTCCCCTGCACTTTCTCCTTCGGCTTCTTTGGAGAGTGGAAATATTTTATGCACTCAGGTGAGAAGCGCAGATATGCACATAGATATTATTTATCTAAATATAAAGATACAGATATATTAATGATCTAATATTCTTTCTGTAATTCTTTGACATTCTGTCACTATTAAAAGCTGATTGTAAGTACTTTGTATTAAGGGTTGAACGACTTCAGTTTTTTTAAGTCAACATTTATGTGATTAAAGTTGAGTTGACGTCGACTGGTCGCTGATGATGTCATTAATGATCAAACAAGCCTTAACCTCGAGCTGAGTCTCGAACGCGGGTTGACTTGTGCTCAGCTATGGCATATGGCTAAATAAGATACAGATAAAGTGTCATTCTTTTTTGTGATTTTTGTTTTCACCAAACATCTGTCCCTTCTTCTCAGGGAATGCTGGAACCCACCAAAGAGTCTCAAAAATCATCCGCCTCCCCTGCACTTTCTCCTTCGGCTTCTTTGGAGAGTGGAAATATTTTATGCACTCAGGTGAGAAGCGCAGATATGCACATAGATATTATTTATCTAAATATAAAGATACAGATATATTAATGATCTAATATTCTTTCTGTAATTCTTTGACATTCTGTCACTATTAAAAGCTGATTGTAAGTACTTTGTATTAAGGGTTGAACGACTTCAGTTTTTTTAAGTCAACATTTATGTGATTAAAGTTGAGTTGACGTCGACTGGTCGCTGATGATGTCATTAATGATCAAACAAGCCTTAACCTCGAGCTGAGTCTCGAACGCGGGTTGACTTGTGCTCAGCTATGGCATATGGCTAAATAAGATACAGATAAAGTAGCACAGTAAAGATTACATTTATATAAATGCATTAATGAGAGAGCGATTGCTTGTGAATTAATTCCACCTGCCATCGTCTCTCTAACAATAGTGAAGCTGTGGGTTTTAGTTGCTAAGAAATATATGCTAGAACTTTTCAGTTTCTAAGCTATTTTATTGATAAATCACAGAACAGTGCTGACAATACATTTCTGCGCTACTGAATGTTTCTGTGTGCGCGCAATCTGCACGAGATATGCGAGCAATAGTCTACTAGTCTAGTCTAGCGTTTTATAATGCAGCAGCGCATTAGTTTAGAACAGCGATTAACTTACGTGTTCAATAAGCTGTTTAAAACGTGCATTCACCTGATCAATTTGAGCATCCAGATGATATAATCAAATATATCTTGTGGTGTGCTCTCGGAGAATGCATTTATTTGTTATTTTAACTGTTGGAAACGGAGCATAAAAGTGGATTTGCTGTTGCGCCCTCTATAGGCCATGATCAGCGACTGGTCGACGTCAAGCTCAAAGCGTCCTGGCAGAGTATTAAAGTCGACTACCCTGTGCAAACGCTACTTTGAATGCTTGCTAAACTACATTTGTTGTGTTGCAGGTGGCGTCCTCTTTGGCCATTAGTATTGACGGTACGTCTTTTCGCCGTGCTTCCTTCTCTAGAGTTCAAGAAAAAGCCACTCGCCACTCAAGGCAGAAATCCTACTCCTGATGCTGCCTCGCTTATCATCCCTGTCTGAGCACTTCCTTTCTCTCTCACCACACTCTTCTCTCCATTTTTCAAACTTCCTGTTTCCTTCACAATTCACACACCACTTAGAAAAGTTTCTCTCCTGTATGTTTGTTTAATCAGTGTTGATTAAAACTAGCATTAGCAGAACAATTTGAGAAGTAACTGTCCAAATTCCATTTATGATCCAAAGAACAGGAAACTCTTTCCTTTTTCTCCCAGTTGTTTTTCTTTCTTTTTCTGCTCAAAAGTGAAACACTATTCAGTCAGCAAAGATACAAATCAGTTCATCTTTGATTCCCTTTTATATATTAGTTTGTGTTTACATCTTACCTATCTCCTTTCTTGTTCTGCATCTGAAAGTCCATGTCACTATGTTGTCCACACTCACATATACACACAGAGGCTGAAGTGTACTACCTCAGATTATAAGTATGCAGCTTCATGCAGTTGTTTATTACCTTGCCATTATATGCAAGACTTGAGATAATGAGAACTTTACCCAATATTAAATACGTTCTCAGTTGTGTTGTCAAAAGGACAACCAATTTAGTCCCTATGCACCAGCTACTGTCTCAGGTTTGACTAAAAAAAAGATCTTTTCAAATAGCTGACCTTACTGCTGGTGCTTACTTGAAACCATTGTATAGCACGCCTTGGCTAAAATTAAAGGGGAAACACCACCACATTTTCAAGGATTTACATACAGATGCTACAACTTACTGAGAGACTGTTTTAAAATTGTGAAGGTTTAATTAGGTGGTGATTTCTGTTATACAGTCTATGTTAATATATAATTCAGTTTTTCCTTCTTTCCTTACTGTCTAAAAACCCACTGTGGCTAGCAGTGAAAGCTAATCATTAATGCACTTTTTTTTGACCAACTTAACTTGCAAACTGTGATATACCGCTTCGTCTCAATCTTAAGGGAATGTTCTGGATTCATTACAAGTTCAGTCAACAGAATTTGCGGCATAATGTTGACATTTACAGTTGATTACCACAGAAAATAATTTAAACTCATCCCTTATTTAATTTTTGTTGAAAAAAGCTAAATGTTTTTACACGTTGTGGCTATATTTTGTTGTTTTTTTAAACTGGATTTTAAGGCTTCATTCAATTGCATTTGCCTTGATATTTTAGCTTTTTTATATTGAGGGATAAGTCAATTATTTTCGGTGATAATCAGCATTATGTCACACATGTCAAACTTAAATCGAATTAAGAAAAGATCTTTAACCAAAATTGTCGACCTTGAGCTCTTTATCTGGATACTAATTTTTTTCCAGTTATGTTGAACCAAATGGTTATTAAATCTGTCAATAAATATATTATACGACAGTTCATCTCTTGCTTTCATCTCCGGTCTAATCTTTTCCTGCTTTGTCACTCCTAATAAAAGTTTTCTGGTGCTGAACTGCCTTTTCATTTTCTTGCTCTTATACGTGTACACTGTACCATTCAAAAGATTGGGTCTCAAAGTCAGCAAAAACTGTAATATTATGCAAATTAATAACATTTAAAATAGCTATTTCTATATTAAATTGTAATTTATTCCTGTGATGGTAAAGCTAAATTTTCAGCAGCCATTACTCCAGTCTTCATTGTCATATGATCCTTCAGAAATCATTCTGATATGCTTATTTGCTGCTTAAGTAACATTTCTTATTATTATCAATATTGAAAAAAAGTTGTTTATGCTCAATATTTATGTGGAAACAATTTCGTTTTTTTTTATTCTTTGATGAATAGAAAGTTTAAAAGAATTTATTTGAAATACAAATCTTTTGTACCGATGTACAATGTGTCACTTTTGATACAACTTAATACTGATTAAAAATATTAATTTATTTCCAAAAAGACCCCAAACTTTTGAACAGTAATATACTGTATATATATTGTGAATATCCTGAGCTACTAACAACACACTAACCCTCCATGTCTTGTTGTCATTGCTGTGGCTTTCACGTGAAGCACAAGATGGTGGAATCTCAGTGCTAAATTTGGACTATTTTGGGCCTGTGGATGAATGTAGCTCAGATAGTGAAAATGACACTCCACTACCAGGTCAGAACAGAAAGGGTTAATCTCTGTTAAGTGACCGGCTTGCTGTGAAACCTTCTTTTCTTCCTTTTTCCTTGTGTCTGTAATTTCAAAATCAACTTTTTAGGGAAGCTTGTCGTCTTTAGCATTTGTTCGTACTCTAGTGTTCTGTCCCTGATTTCCTCTCTCTGGACTTGCTTACAGTATCTGCCAGTGTGAGTATCTGTTTTTCTGTCTTTAATCTAATGCACTATTGATAGTGTTTTGCTTCTATGTGTCTGGGAAATTCTTACTAAGAAAGTGATAGTCTCACATGAACTATATTTACTGGTAATTAAAAAAATTATATTGTTTCTGAGATCCTGTTTATGTAGCTTCGTTGTCATTACTGACGGTATAATAAACTGTAAGTTTTAAGCATTTTAAACAAAATGATAACTGAATGTGTGTGTGCATATGTGTCCTTTAATTAAAAAAAATTCTGTTTATTTAGGTGTTGATCCAGAGATATATGAACTGACTACAGCTAAAATTGAGAACACCACTGGTCGCAGCATTGCAGATGCATTTACAAAACTCATGGAGTCTATGGAGAAAACCACAACAACAGCCAGGTGAGAGAGACATATGCATAGTCTTAGCATGCCGTAACATGTTGAGTGCAACTACATAGCTACTTTACAGCTAGAGGGCTAGAAAGGTCAAATATCTGAGAGAATGCTCTTTTTGTGTGTGTTTGACAGGAGGCCAGAAAAAGATGAAAAGATAAGCGAGGAAGCAGCAAAGGTCATCTCTCTTCTCCCTGACCTGTCCTTCATGCAGGCCAGGGTTCTAATGTTCCCCTCCTTTCTAACTCCAGCAGCCAATCATATATAACCAGACACGGTATCAGCCAATCACCCTTCAGAGATGTCAAAGGCATTATGGCATCATCATATATTTAGTTCATAGACAGCTACAAAAAACAGATCAAGTCATTGTTTCTTCAAAAAAAAAAAAAAGTCACATTTAATATAAAAATGTAACCTTTTAAAAGCTCCCTATTTCTTCACTCCTGCAGTAATTGTGAATTGATAATCGTGAAGTGAATTGAATCGCCCTGTTATCTGTGAAAATTGACTCGCCTGTTTTTTATACACAGTATTTAGAACAGCAGATTCACCTTTAATGTCTGATACATGTGTTTATGATTTAATTTTTTGAGTGTTGTTTGTGAAAATGTGAGTACTTTTCACTCGGTGAAATGCAGAATTGCACATTTTACTACTTGAAATCAGAGCCTATAAATCAGGAATGGGCAACTTTGGTCCTGGATAGCCATTGTCCTGCAGAGTTTAACTCCAACCCTTATCAAACACACCCGAACAAGCTAATCAATGTCTTCAGGATTACTAAAAAGCTGCTGGCAGGTGCGTTTTTATCAGGGTTGCAGCTAAACTCAGCAGGAAAGTGGCCCTCTAGGACTGAAATTGCCCATCGCTGATTTAAGTGAATACTGACCCCTGGTTGCTAATATATATATATATTGTGTGTGTGTGTGTGTGTGTGTGTGTATATATATATATATATATATATATATATATATATATATATATATATTATATATATTATATATATATATTACACATACATTAATGTGTGATTTTCTTTTCTGTTTTGTTTTAAATGTCATTGTTCAGTATTTCCTTTAACTGATTTTGATCAATTTTTACGCTCTTGTACACTTCATTCAGTGTAGTACCTTTATCTTCTAACCATCCTTTCTTTTTTACTGCCTTTAGTTGTTTTATTTATTTTATTTTCCCACAACTGACAAGCACACAATAGAAGATTATATTATCATTTAATTTTTAGAACTTCAATAAGGGAACTGTGTATATGTGTGTCTGCTTTTTTATTTGTGATTTGGTTGTTTGTCTTATTAATGTCTTTTCACTGAATTATTTTAAAGGTGGATCTTTTGCACAATCTGATATAGTATGATTATGACAGCAGCAGTGCTATGACGTCTTAAAGAAAATATGGAAATAGTTTGTACTGTTCCTGTGGAAAAGAGTGTATAAATGAATTTGTGTCTTTGTCTTCTGTTGTAAATTTGTATTTGAAAGTTTAACAATAAAAAAGGCAGATAAACTAGTTATTCCCTTCTCAATGGTTTCAGTGTATAAGATTTGTCCAGATACTGTTTGTTGTTTTTGCTAGCCAATCTGAAATGTCTAGCTTCTTGTGATTTGTTTATCAGGAGGGAGTTGCTGTTTTCAAATGTTTATGTATTTTCTGTACTTATCTCCTGTTTATGCTACTATATCAGTTTATTTCTCAATCTTTTTTAATGTTTAAAATATCTTGTTCTTGCTCTCCCATAGCCTACTTCTCTGCCTTTTCTATGCCCTTACATTACATTATTCGTTATGTGTCTCCATGTTTCATGCAAATAACGTGTTTCTACAACAGAGTGATTTCTCCCCCAGAGGAAAACGACCTAGATGGTTGCACAGCTAGACTAATCGCAGCTGTAGGAATGAGAGACCCTAGTCTAGAGAAAAGATGCACAGGTGATCAGAAAGCTTTTTGAATTATGAATGATATTCAAACGAATCATAAGCGTATATCGATTGCAGTTATACTCTGATCTGGAGCAGAATGAGTTAACCTGTTCATCTACGCGCACTGAACCTAGAGCTGCTCCTCACCGGCCGCATCTAGATCCCCGTTCCGGTGATCATGTCCGGTAACGGAACCGAGGAAGCTCTTAACGACAGCACAGAGATGCAGCAAAGAGTGAGTTATTGTGTTTTTCTTGATTTGTATGCTTACATTTTACACTAACAGAGTCTGCACATCATAGCCTACGACACATCTCTTAATGTGCAGACGATGTAGCCGATTATCTGATGATGGTCTCTTTTTGAGACTCGAATCCTAGAGCAGTCATAAACTGATTTTCGACACGCGTTCATTCGTTTTTGTAAGGTTTATATAGATGTAATGTGGTGGCTGGTGCCTGGAGCCCAGAAGACGGATTGCTCTGCTATTGAATCTGCTACTGCAGTGTCTCCCCATGACGCAGGAGCGGAATGTAACTAGATGTCCGAGCGAATCGTTCTTTTGAGTCGGATCTTCTAATTTAATTGGTTGAACGATTTTTTTTTAAATACTGTGAAATAAAAGTTACAAATGGCAGCGTCAACGAAGATTAAGGAACATAGTTAAGCTACGACGTTTATCACAACGTGCAATAACTATTTAAGCAAAGAGGTGTAAATTATCTTTAATGCAAATTATATTTAGGTTCTAAATGACTTATTTTGAGCGGTATATCATGGTTGCAACTAATTGATCTGGGATCATGACAGCCGTCTACATAAAATGTAATAAACATCTAACTTATTTGCCATACATTATTGGGACGTTTTACCCGGTTTTATCGCGTTTAAATATGCCATGCGATGGCGTTGTTGCGTCAGGAGTCAGGACACAAAAACCTTTTTTTCTTTCTTCTTTTACAGTCTATGGTAAGGACGTACAATAATTTCTGAATCGGGTTTTGAACCAGTTCTTAAAAATTAACAGTTCAAAAGAACCGATTCGCGTAACTGAGTCTGACTCTCCATCACTAAGAAGCAGTAACATACCGCGTAAATATAAACCTGAAACCCTCAGTTGTAATTTGTTATAACTAATTGATTTTTTTTGCTTTAAGGTGTTTGTTGCTTAAGGCTGTAGAAATACAGCATGCAACCTGCATAATTTCCCCTCTATGGTGTTCTGACAGCACTCCTGCCCTTTGCTGTACCACTGCAATGGCTATTTGAACGACTTCTCAACTGGCCAATCACAGACATCTTTTTTGAAGCTTCTCAGAAGCTGATTGGTTTAGTAAAGGGAAACTGCTCAGGAGGCGGGGTTTTTCGGTAAAGTGGTGGAGGAGACAAATAATATCACGATCTGCTTTCTGTCAGCCTGTGGCCGACGGTTGGAGACGCTGCGCATCGTTGCACCTGTCATGATATAAAGCTGAGGCAGAATAGACCGTGTTTCCCGATCGGACTGCTGGATTGTTCATTTAATCGACGTGATTTTTCTTCAAGGATTGTAAAGCCGCTTGGTATACAGTAAATCTCTTTTTCTCTACGCTTTTTTTAGACGCTCATTTGAACTTGCATAGAAATTTATTTCATTTTATGGAAAAAATTATGCTTTGTAATCTGTTGTAATTTGTCTTTAATCATATTTTAACGAAGAAATTGCATGATTTTATATCACTGATGGTCGGATGTAAAAAGGGAAGTTGTTGGAAAGTTTGTCTGAAGGACTCAAACAGCTCGTGAAGCTTCAGGCAGGTGATGTGACCGAGGGAGGAGCTTCCTCTTAAACAATGAAGATATTAAATACCAAACCAGTTCAGCTGCTCAAAATTGCTTTCAGTGTTTAAAACGAAATTGTCAGCTGACTTCCAAGTTAGCTCAACGGTTCTTGTAGACAGTTTTCTTTTCACATCATCACCTTAAACATTCTGTGAGCAGGATTCTACAAACGAGAACTATAAACTATATGTTTACTACAAATAAAAGATAAATAGCCTACTTTAAAATACATATTCTCGGAAAACTAATCAGTGTGTTTTTATAGCCTACATTTTATAAACAAAACATTAGACTATGCTCTACCAATATTTTATTTAATGACTCTAAAATGTAAACTTTGAAGTAGGATCATTAGTACACAACCTAATTAAAAATAAGTGTAGTAATCAATTATTTTTAATCAGTGTGACACGTCCAAAATGAAAAAAAGTTGTCTCAGCATTTTAATGGCTTTTCTTATCTCCAGACAGTTACACCACCAAAACATTTTTTAATTAAAGCCTACAAATACACTATTATTTTTTTAAATCGTAATGAATTAGAGTCCAAGTCATCAGTCTACCTTTCTTCAGGACAGCCTTAATGCAAAGATTAGTGATCTTGATAGTATTTTCTGTGCGATTTAAAAATTTGGGATTAAGTTTGCTGAGATTGAGAGTGTGATTCTGTGTAAAGAATCAGGAGCTGGAGAGATTACAGATTAAAGTGTTGATGACCCAGTTTGCTCCATCGTGAAAGAGCATACTAAGTTACAAAATCAGAGCTGTTGCTAAGAAATCAATATAAGGATCAGAAATGAGGCTTCATATTTTGTTTTGGGTTTATAAGTCATGCAGTGCAAAACGTTGCTATAGACCAAAAAGTGGATTGCAATACAGTTTTGAGTGGGTCGCGGAGTGTGCAGTCAAAGAAACGACAAACAACGTAATTCTGTTTTTCTGATGTGAAACTTTTATTTGAAAAGATATGCATGAAAGTGTTGACTCTGCCGTCAGACACAGGCTGCAACCAAAAACCTAGGCAGCTGACTTGTTGTCTCGCTGCCTTATAGGCAAAAGACTCAAGACCCATGGCCAGAATAAGAGTTAGGATGGCCTCTGTGGCAGGGATGAGGGGACTAGGGACAGCCTCCGAAAGTGTGGAAACCTTCATTGCCGCCTGTGCTAATATATTTGGGGGGTCCGCTAATTTAGATGACAGATCCGTACTATTATATGCTGCTTTCCTGGATTGGGGAAAAGTAGGAGTATCTGGAGGCGTGGCGGCCATGATGGCTGGAGACTCTGGCGGTTCTTTGACAAGAACGGACTCTATGGTCGACACAGGACGGGCAGAGACAATGGAGCTTGGGATGGACGGGAGAATAATGAAACTGGTGATTCTGGACAGAAAGACCTGAATTGGGAGCATTGTACTGCTGTCAGGTTGTACTGCTGTCAGACTGGGATTGTTGTCCTCAAACACTTGGTAAAGGAAGATGCACTTATCCTCAGCACAATGTCCAGGTATCCAAGAGGTGAAGTGTGGGTCCAGACAGCTACAAAAACAAATCCATCAGTTGTTGATCATCCCAGGGAGTTAGATGGCTGTATGGATAGAACTCCTCGAAATATGATTCGATATCCCAGCCGTTCTGGAATATAGAGCACAGAACTGCTTCGTAAACAACTCCTGCTGGGTTCATGTTGACGATCGGGTCTATCTGTTATACCAATCTCAGGAAATTGTTAGAACCTAGTTGTAGGAGCTTTATTACTGACATAACTGAAAAAACTCAGAGGAGCACAAGCAGGCAGGTATTCTCCTTTTCACGGGATAATTACAGGAGTACAGAATGAGGGAATCCACAACACATGAATCCAAAACATTAGGATAGCGGTAAGTATATACAGGCACAACAGTTCTTCCTTTAAACAAGTCTTTAGAAATCGCTGACTTTACAGCATCCGGAAATTGTTAAGGGAAACAAAGGGGTCAAACAGAAACTTAACTGAACTTGATTGTGAACCGAGTCCTCCAACAGGTAGTTATGCAGGTAAACACCGCTTCCAATACACAAGGAAAAGGTTTCAGGTGACGGAAATAAATCACAGCAAAGTCAGGCAGGTAAGTAAATACTAAATAGTCCGTCACTTTTCTTTTGGTCTGGTGTTCTGTCATGGATACAGGTCCATGAAGGATGAGATTAGGTAGTAAACAGCACAGTAACTGTATTAAACCAATCAAAAGAGAATAATCCAACATGAGTAGAATAATCCAAACCATAGGCAACGTAA
Source organism: Chrosomus eos (assembly GCA_036326025.1). Lineage (NCBI taxonomy): Eukaryota > Metazoa > Chordata > Actinopteri > Cypriniformes > Leuciscidae > Chrosomus > Chrosomus eos. The sequence continues at coordinate 17,909,128 of CM070832.1, forward strand.
CCGTGTGCAGGCACAACAACAAAGAACTGAAGAAACTAAAAGACTTAAATACACATGCTATCGAACTTAAAAGCCAGCATGTGTGATCTAATTACGACCACAATGAATAGCAGCAAATGATGAGTGGGAACACAGGACAAAGGAAGCAGGAAAACAAAGAGAAGCAAACTAAGAGTCATTGAAAACGAAACCAAAATTAAGACACAATGAAAATGTAACGCATATCAGTAGATTTTTGTACAATAAACCGGTATTTGAAGTCGCTGGTGTCTCTGGAGTAAAAGAGTAAAAGCTCACAAAGAGCAGTTTACAGTGGTTGTAGAAATGCACTTACAAACAGTTTTATTGCAGTGGTGTGTTTTGCAGCATGGATGTTTTGTCTTGCATGGAAATCGTTTCATTTCAGAAGGGACAATCCTTCTTTTTATACCATAGCGTAAAATGGTGAAATAATCATTTATGAACTCAACATATCTTGCAGAAGTCATTTTGACACCCTCAGAGACCCTAAACGGACCTTTCATCTCAATATTCCAGCCCAAATCATCTCCCGCAAGCTTCTTGTTGATGTTGCAGTCTTGTTGGAACAGGGTGGACATTCACCAACCATCCAGAAATCCAAACTCGGTCCTGGAGGGCCACTGTCCTGCAGAAATTATCTCCAACTTGCACCTGCACTTATGCCTGAAGTTTCTATTATGCCTAGTAAGACCTTGATTAGCTGGTTCAGGTGTGTTTATTTGGGGTTGGAGATGAACTTTGCAGGACAGTGGCCCTCCAGCAGCAGGATTGGACACCCCTGATCTAGATCATCCATTGCATCACAGCATTCGTCAATGAATACAACTATTTAAAAATGAGTCTTCATGTATTTCTACACCGACTGTTAACGTTTCTCTTTGTGAGATTTGATTAGGCTGAAATTCAACTTTATTTCATGCTTTTTATCTTCAGAAAGATCTTTCTTCCTCCCCATTTTGCATGAGATCTGTGACTTGCTTAATAATGTGGAACAACCAATTTAAGAAGGTTTTCCATTTACCTAAGAAGACTTGGCAAAAACACTTAAACCTGTCTGAGATTGATATCAGTTATCTAAAAAGATATGAGAAATAAAACAAACAAACATTTTCTTTGAAAAATTCTTTTTTAATTTATTTATTTCAAATTTAAAAATTGTGTCGTGGCTTAATGGTCATGGGAAAATGTGGGTCCCAAGACCAAACCAGTTGAGAACCACTGTTATAGACAACAACAATATATATATATAATTACACTTTTGGTCAATGCTGTTTTTGTAGCAAATGTGAATTATCTCCTGCTTTTGCTTCTTTAATTTGTTTAAGCTGTTTTGGCTACATGTTGTTTTGCCAAAATGTTTATTTTGAGCTGATTTCCTTCTCTTTATATATAGAGTTTGGAGAGCGGTACTATGAAGACTGACTTGGAGGCCGGGAGTTGCAGTGCTGCAATCCACTGTCGGGATGTGTGTCGCTCATATGGGAAACTGAAAGTCCTCAACAATCTCAACCTGGCAGTACCTCAGGGCCAAATGTGAGTCCAGTATATTCTCTTTCTAAATGTGTCTCTATATATCAAAAGTTACTGATCGCCTTATCTGACTTAGTCTGAGTATCTGTCCTCTTATCATCTGGTTATGATCTACTGCAGTGCTGATAAGTCTTATCAGAGCTTTGTTTTAAAATATTGCGCAAGTGTCTTTGTTTCCTTGTTCTAAAATATTTAGTTGCAACAATGACTGATATATTTAGCTGGCTGTCGGAGCAGAAGTGGATCAAATTGGGTTTGTAAAACTGCATCTTCCCAAAATTCCATTCAAAACATTTTGTGACTGGCCGGGCAAATGGTAGTTTGAATGAGATTTTAGATTTTAATTATTTTAATTATAGCTCTATTCTTGTTTTGATGGTGGAGTGTACTGTAAAGCTAGTAGATCTTTTGCTGTTCTCGGCTTGATTTATTTGAACATTTCTCACTTCTTATTCCTAAATCCCCTCACAGACATCTGTATCACCCACGTGTCTTTTGAGCATATGAGTCTGTATTTAGTTGCTTGTTTCTTAAAGCCACATGTCACATGATCCTCTAATAATCATTCTTAAATGCTGATTTGGTGCTCAAGAAACATTTATTATTATTATCAATGTTGAAAACTGCTGTACTGCATGGTATTTTTATGTTAACTGTAATATATTTGTTGCAGGATTCTTTATTGACTAGAAAGTTTAAAAAGCATTTATTTGAAATAGAAAACTTTTGTAACATAGTGTTTTTTCTCTAAAATCAAACTGACCCCCTCTATTATATATTTTGACCTACTCAGTGGCGCCTAAAGGATTGGAATTACTTATCATACTTAATGTTCTGTGGAGGAATGACTTGTTCTTTGGATATGCCCCCCCTCCCCCCCTTGTCTTTAGTTATGGGCTGCTGGGGCCAAGTGGTTGTGGGAAGACTACGCTGTTGAAATGCATTGTGGGAACTCTAAAGATCTCTCATGGTCATATCTCAGTGCTGGGGAAACCACCAGCTTTCCCAGGACATGAAGTGCCAGGAAGGATGGTGGGATACATGCCACAGGTGAGAGATGAGGAGAGACTGGTGTACCCGCAAAACCTAGTGTGTGATTATTCTAACAAGTGAGTCCTCTTGAGTCTCATTTATTTTTCTCTTTCTGTTTTTTTCATTCTATCTGCCTTCAGGACATAGCTCTGTACAATGAGTTCACTATCAACAACACACTATGGTTTTATGGTCGAATTCATGGCCTTTCATCTAAAGACACAGAAGCCAGGATCAATTTCCTCATCGACTTCTTAGACCTGCCGCAGAAAGACAGCCTTGTGAGAAATCTCAGGTAGAAAGACTTGTGCTATTCAATGATTGTTGCAATGTTTTTTTTATAGCTCACTTAAAACTGAAAATTGTGTCATTATTTCTGCATGTCGTTCCAAACCCGTGTGAGTATTATTCTGAAGTTTTACAATAGCTTTGCATGAGAAACAGACTGAAATTTGAGTTTTGTGTTTCACAGAAAAAAGAAAATGATATTTTTGGGTTTGGATAGCCTGGCTAACACCAGACCCAATCTCGTTGAGAATTGGGTCTGGGAACTATATGCGCAATTTCTCGTATTTGAGGCGTGGTTTCAGAATGCCCGTCGCAGTTTATTGGGTGCTAAGAATGTCTATCAAATATGCCTGTACGTAGCTCATAGCCAATCGTTTCGATTATACCAGATGACGTATGTAGAGCGACAGAAATTAGACAAGGAAGAAGACGATGGGAAAGATCTTTTTTGTAAACAATGACGTTAAGTTTTTTATCAAAGAGTAGCTTCGCGTCTTCAGCCATGTTAAATCGATATAAACAAACTGTTTCCGTGTGTCGTAGATGTCGTCATCGTCTAGCTGCTCCCTCCCCGTTCTGTGATTGGTTCCCTAAATGAGGCGAAAAATCTGGCCATGGTATCCAGACTGCCTTTCAGCGTGAATTGAATCGCGCTGCGGTAAGGCAGGATGGGGAAACCCAGGCTAGGGTTTGGAATGAATGGGTCTGAAATGTAATGAGGTTGAGTAAACAATGACAGAATTATGAGAGAGCGAGGAGGATAAAACAAAACGAGGCATCATGTGTGACCCAGTTTTCTTTGTTGATTCTCTTGACAGCAACGTTCTCATCAGAGTTTGCCAAATTACATCATGCATTCAAAACATTTTGGAAAATAGGGGTCTTAAGGGTCAAATGCGCATGGGACTACTGTTATGTGGATAATTACAGCTGAATGAATCTAAAAGATGGTGATCATGAAATACAGTTCCCTCGTTTAATGCGTGTTTGTTCCTCAGTGCTATTTGTGAATGTTGTGTGTCCACTGTTTGGAGGAAATAAGGTTTATCATTATTAACATTATTTTAAAATGAAACAAAGTTCCTATCTACACAGAGGAGATTGTCTTCATTAAGGCAGAGTGATGTGCAGCATTAAACGTTTAGTTCGCTGTTGTCCTCTGAATTAAGTCTGCCTGGTTTTGTTTTCATAGCAATGAGCTGGATCTATGCAGGGTTAATTCATCTGAAAAGCAAGACAATGACGCTGAATGTCTTAGGGATCACACTAGTTTTTCAAAGTCAGTTACTCTTTGACAGGTCTGGTTAGTTAAGGTGGAGTTCTTGTAGGTCTTGTGATTTGCTAATTATCATTTAATTTATTAATGTTAATTTATAGACTTTTAGTGTAATAGTTGGCTGCTCAATCTGTTAGCAATAAGAAGCATTTCTTGTGCCAAATATTGTTTATAAAACTTGCTTTTGCATTTGGACTCAACACCATTCAGAGTCCACTACTCCATCAGGTTTAGTTAAATAAGGTCCAAAGAAAACGAGGGAGCGTCAATCAATTCATGAGAATATAACACTTTATGACTTTATATTTTTTTGTTATTGTTTATATTTCATTGCAACCTGTTCTTTTTTTGTACTACTTATTTTTATTTAATTTTAATACAAATTATTTTATGTATTTTCTTTTTTACTTACGCAATTTCTTTATTTTTTTTATGTTTACTATAAATTAGAGCTCGTAGAAAAACACATTTCATTGAAAACAAGTACAAGTTTTTTGGACAAGTCATAACTGATCACTTACATATTTTTTTATTCTCTTTGTTCAGTGGAGGCCAGCGCCGGCGTGTGTCTCTTGGAGCTGCTTTGCTTCAAAACCCACAACTTCTGATCCTGGATGAGCCCACTGTGGGAGTGGACCCTGTTCTGCGGGCCAAGTATACACTACATACCTCTACAACATTTTAGCTTGCATGTATACCTGTCCAATTCCTCTTGGCATTCCTATTAGATTAAAGGCTTTCCCAGTATCTGTTGTGCCACTGCAGAATAAAACCTAGACCTTCACACCCTGAAGTTAATTCCTTAATTTCTTCTGTTGTTAATTTTTGTAATACTATAATTATTCAGTTGTTCATTTTTTAAATACTATAATTATTCAAGAAACATTTTAAAGGCTTGCCTCAGTGCATTTGTAGTATGAAGACCTTTCACAATGCCTGGCAAACAAATCCCAGTTGACTCTTTTGTTTGATCTTTCCATGCCTAGGATTATTATGCAATGTATAGGTTCAAGATTCCAAACCTTTATAACTCATTATAAACTTTTCAAAAAAGGAGCTTTATGCTGTAAGTTCTCAGACAATCCCCAATTATTCTTGAATTTGAGTAATTCATGAACAAAAGGAAGTAAAGAACATGTAGAAGGAGCAGTAGCCACAAAGGAAGGAGTCTGTATGAGTAAAAAGAGGGTCACTGTGTCACATTCTTGCATGGTGTAATAGCAATTTTTTAGGGATTAATAAGAACAACATCAATGGGTATAAGAAAACTTTCAAAAGGCAAAAATTGTTTTAAGGAGAAAAGGTTTATTTTATTGAGGATCCTTTTCCAAATCGCAGCCACCCAATTTGGAAACAGAAGACCTGCTTGATTCCACAAAACACAAACATTTATACAGTTCTTTGGGGCATCATAAAACCCCTCCCTCCCAGTTTCTGATCTTCTGGTTTGGGCTGGTTTCTACCCCCTAGGAAAAACCAAATTGTTTCTTGTTTTCAGAGGAGACAAAGCGTCTTCATTTTAACGACCCCCTGTATTCTTCTGTTTTTTCTTTCATGTCCTTTCAGAATGTTTTATTGATTAGAAAAGATGACATCAAATGAAACACATTTTCTCTATTTTTGTATTTAGTTTTGAAGATAAATTGGTTAAATTTTATGCTGAGATCACAAATGCTTCGGTGGGACTCTGTTGAACCCTGTTGAAATCCTCTTACACTGCAGACTATGGGCCAAGCCTGTCTAAGCCTGCAACCATTTTGGGGAGCTTTGCTTTGTAAGATACTAATCTATGCATTGTGTGCTGCACTAAGAGCCTTCATTTACTACATATACAATTTTTTAAAATATTTTTTTTATTTAGGGAATAAAGCGACATATTGTTAAACATGGAAAATTACATGTTCCTCCTTTTGATTTCGAAATAACATTAGAACAATCCCCCAAACATCCCCCTCCCTAGGCAGCCAGTATACATCAATACAACATAACATTGTCATAACACCTTTTCTAGGCAGGAGCCCATGCGTAACATGCTCACTAGCATTTTTGTTTTACAATTTATTATTGCAAAATAAACCCAAACATGATTTTTATCTTTTTATCTTTGTGGTAGCTAAAAAAAAAAAGTTTAAAAGTTTATGGTTCTGTATGATTTTTTTTTTAAATGTTTTTGAAAGAAGTCTATGAATGCTCACCAAGGCTACATTTATTTGATAAAAAATACAGTAAAAACAGTAATATTGTAAAACATTATTACAATTTAAAATAAAAGTTTTCTGTTTTAATATTTTCTTAAAATGCAATTTATTCCTGGGATGGCAAAGCTGAATTTTACTCTAGTCTTCAGTGTCATATGATCCTTCATAAATAATTATAATATGCTAATCTAGAAACATTTATTATTATTATTATTATCAGTGTTGAAAACCGTCATACTGCTTAATGTTTTTTGGAAAACATGATGCATTTCGTTTTAAATAACAGCATTTATTTAAAATCAAAACATTTTGTAAAATTATGAATGTCACTTTTGACCAATTTAACGTGCATAATAATGCTCTTAAAGGAATTTAGGTTCAAATCTCACCTGTGTTAGCTTTTTGGATTCATAGGTTTGATTCTCAGAGAATGTGCGTACTGATAAAAAGTATATGCATGAATGGTTGCTTTGGATAAAAGCATCTTCCAAATGCAAACATGTAAATCTCATAAAGACAGCAGTCCCACTTTAAAATGAGCACTGCAGTCTGACTCATGCAACAAACTTTCCACTTTTGCAGGATTTGGCAGCACCTGGTAGACATTGTACGAGGAGGACAGGTGTCCGTCATTATTACAACTCATTACATTGAGGAGGCCAGACAAGCCAATACGGTAAGAGACCATCCTGAACTGACCTACAACAAACAAACCTTTATCAGAATTCACTCCCACTCTTAAAACTGACCTCAGACCTCACTCTACATGATGCTGTGATAAAGTCTTGATATAATTTATTAGTATTGACAAACAAATTTTAGCAATTTCACTAAGGCCTAAAACATTTCAGTCTATATGGAAGGATAGTGTGTGTGTGTGTGTGTGTGTTTGTGTGTGTGTGTGTGTGTGTGTGTGTGTGTGTGTGTGTGTGTGTGTGTGTGTGTGTGTGTGTGTGTGTGTGTGTGTGTGTGTGTGTGTGTGTGTGTGTGTGTGTGTGTGTGAGTGAGTGTGATGAGTGATGAGTGGTGTAGTGAGTGAGTGAGTGAGTGAGTGAGTGAGTGAGTGAGTGAGTGAGTGAGTGAGTGAGTGAGTGAGTGAGTGTGAGTGAGTGAGTGAGTGAAAGAAACAGTCAGTATTACTCATACAGATTTCTTTCTGTAATCCCTTATTATAGTCGTGGCTTATTTGCCAAATGTACTTTTTATACTGTGGCTTATTACATAACCTTAAAGGGTTAGTTCACCCAAAAATGAAAATTCTGTCAGTAATTACTCACCCTCATGTTGTTCCAATCCCGTTAGACCTTCGTTCATCGTCAGAACACAAATTAAGATATTTTTGACTAAATCTGAGAGCTGGATCACTCCTCCATAGGCTTCTAAGAGACTGAAACTTTCCGGTAGGGCTGGGCGATAAAACGACAATTATTGCGATATAATTTTAACTCGATAAAACGATATCAAGAGTTCGATAAATGTTCAATAATTTATCGAACAAAACTCATTTGAACCACGGCCACATGGACCATTTATCCGCTCGGCTCAAAGTCCAAACGGCAGTGCAGCGCGAGCTCACTAGAGCAGATGCGGTTACTCTGATCGTCTCACTTACGAGATCCAGTGAGAACACAAATGTCTCAGTGATTTAATCCAGTTTAAAGGCAGATGAAACAGCGCTGACAAAAAGCAGAAACACTGTGAGCAACGATACAGTCAGAAAGGCTTCCGTCTACAAATTCCCATCATTTACCATGGATTTACTGTAACGTCAGCCTAGTAATATTAACTGCACCATTAAATGTGGGATATACATATTGAATTGTATTATATTATTAATGTAGACAATGTATTAAAGGACTAATGGAATATAATTACAGTATTTAATAATGTATTTAGGCTACTGTTTTTCATACAAATACCAAAAACCATAGTTACATTTTGCCATGATAGTGAGGTGATATAGGCTATGCCTGGTTTTATCTGTGGTTATCATTATCTAAATGCATGATACTGGATTAACAATGGTTAATTTTAATAAAACTCAAAGTCAGAATATTACATTTTACCAAATAAAATTGAGGTCGTTAATTTTTTTAACAGATATTACTGTTTTTGTTAATGAACATAAATTTAACTTAGTAAATTGCATCATAACTCAAGCTGACTACTGTCAACTCACTATCAAATATGCGTTTCGAGACAAAACATGTAATCTTAATATTGCAGCCTGCACTGCAAACTGTGCTAAAGATACGTGCCATCAAAGTCAGGCAACACAAACCTGTTTCAAGACTTGAAACAATATCCCCCATTAGCACATGCAGAAACTAAGACATTTTCTATTAAGATATTTATTTTGTAAAGGAAAAATGACAAATGTTTCTACCTGAGATTTGTGAAATGCTCACCTGTTTGTCATGATATGTTCTGACAATAAAGAGTAGTTTAAAACCACAATTAAGGCTCTGGTTTCTACAACTTTCACTTAGGAGCAAAAATCTGCCTTTAAACTTGAAAGAAATAAAAATTTGACATTTATCGTGATAATTATCGATATCGACTGATATAAAAAAAATAATCGTGATCATTTTTTTGGCCATATCGCCCAGCGGCCCAGAAAAGTTATTAAAGACATCGTTAAAATAGTCCAAGTGACTACAGTGGCTAAATCTTTAGTTTATCAAGTACTTTTTGTGCGCAAAAAAACAACAAATAGAATGACTTTATTCAACTATTTATTTCCTTCTCCGTGGGCCTCGAGTGAGTTCACGTAGTGTAACAGCGCAGCGCTTCTGTGTTGTACGCATCACACACATGACGAGCGTCGGCCAATAGTGAGCCTATGTGTGACGTACAACACAGATGCGCTGCGCTATTACACTACTTCAACAGCTTAGGGGAATCACATGGAAGAGAAGAGATGGTTGAATAAAGTCATTATTTTGGGGGGGTCTTGCGCACAAAAAGTATTCTAGTCGCTTGATAAACTTAAGATTGAGCCACTGTAGTCACTTGGACTATTTGAACGATGTCTTTAATAACTTTTCTGGGCCGGCAAGTTTCAATCCCTTAGAAGCCTATTGAGGAGTGATCCAGCTCTCAGATTTAACCAAAAATATCCTAATTTGTGTTCCAAAGATGAACGAAAGTCTTATGGGGTTGGAACAACATGAGGGTGAGTAATTACTGACAGAATTTTCATTTTTGGGTGAACTAACCCTAGCTTTTGGTAAAAATGTTCAGGTGAGCTTTTATGTTTGAAATTACCAAATACTTATTTGCACTAAATGCTGGTTAGCGTTTTGACTTGGCTGTTTCATAATGATAAACCTATTTCTTGCAATAATTAGGGACATTACTGTGTATATCATCAAAAAAGGCGCAACAAGACAGCATCAGACAACACATTCTAGGAGAAGAATCTGCAAAGATTTAAGCCACCTGACTATTGTTTCATTTTATTTACATTAAATTTATTGTTTCACCAGTTTGTCTTGGGGTCTTGCCATACTGGCTGTGTAGCGTCAGCCAGATAGTTGCTACATCCTGTTTATTAGTCACATTAACAAATGTCACACAGAGACACCAAAGACACAATCATAATGTGCTTATTTACAGTACACTCACATATTCACTTGTCCTAAAGTAACACCTACCCAGAACAGTGATGTTAATTCCTAAATATGAGAACTATTTCTTACATAACATAACCCACCCCTTTCTCTGTTTAGCGTCTTGTCTCTCTCATTCTCTACCTCTAGGATATAAGATCTCAATTGTTTCTTCTAGTCTTACTTTTGCTTTAGCACATCTCACATGTGTCTCCTTTGGCATTTCAAAAGAGACAGTCTCTCAAACTGTGATCAGGCTTCCCAAGTTGGAGATCTCACTATGAACTCAAATATTTCTCATCAAATTCTTACAAGAACAAATCATCTAAGGCTTAAGCTATGCTGTCATCTAAGCTTATATCTGTGCTCCTGCTTTGTCAGCTATTGTCTCACTTGTCCTTCTTGAGGAAATTAGTTATTCATCTGAGACGAAGTTTGTACTTGAAAGAAACAGTCTTCTAAGCTATGACAGAGGAACTTGTGAAGGAACTATTAAAGGGTACCTATTATGGCATTTAAAATGTTCCTAATAATGTTCTGGGAGTCCCCAACAACAGTTTTACATGCATGCAATGACAAAAAACACTTTTGTTGTCTTATAATATGCATTTATTTTTACCTGATTTGCTCACCGACTCCCTAATGATTCGTTTGACGACTCATTTGTCCAAACCCCTCCTTTGCGTGACGCTAATCGGCGGTGATTGGTCAGATGACGCAGTCAGTTATATTTTGCGTTAGCCCAAAGCTTAAACATATTGATAAAGCACTGCAGTACTACAATACGCTTCACATAATTTCACATATTTCAAAAAACAAAAAAAATGACATTGGAGACCTAGAAGCTGCTGAGCGTAACTCTCACTCTCACACACACGCACGCACGCACGCACAGCCACACACACACACACACACACACATAAAAGCAACAATTATTAATAGTACTTACAGGTTGTGATTCGGAGGAGGAAGCTGATCTAAATAAACTTGGTATTGAACCATCAGCCGACTCGCGAATCCACACTTGAAAGCATTTGTGTTTGTGAAGCGATCGTCATTAAAATAACGCGAACACAGCTCAAGGTGGCTATACTTGTGTGGTATAGTTGTAAATATAAACTCTAGCCACTGAGTCTTCACATGCTTGTCCCTGGCCAGTGAAAAAAAAAAGTTTGCTTTTGATTCGCACTTCAGAACAGAGTCTCGTCGACATGATGTTGTCAGGTTTCTCTGTCTGCTCGGCGAGCGCACTGAGTGGGCGTGTCGAATTAAATAACTTGTACAAGTGACGTACGAAAGCTAGAGAGAATGCATCGTTTGTCTATCGATTCATATCAGCGACTCAGAGTCGACTCTTACTTTTGAGAGACAATAACTTTGTATACGGTGGAACTTTCATATTTAAAACTTTGCAGGATGTTTTTGTTCACTTAGATCTATGTTACACACTACATGAAAGGTAATTTTCAAAATTCCATGATAGGTACCCTTTAAAATTTCTCTGTTTCTTTCTCTGTAGGTGGGTTTGATGAGGAATGGTCGATTGTTAGCTGAAGGTCCCCCAGACGCTGTTATGAAGCAACACAATGCAGCAGTGAGTACACACACACACACATGCCTCACATGCATGTACATGCTCTATGTTTCGGTATGATTCAAACTTATGAAATGCATCTGTGTGTGTGTATTAGACTTTAGAGAGTGCGTTCTTGCAACTTTGTGAGGAGTTCGATCAGATGGACTCCAGACAGAGTCCGCAGGGCCGTCTGCTGGACAACAGCCCGTCTCCAGACAGTATGACAGATGAGAGCAGAGAGCCCATACTGAGAAATAGCACATCAGAAGACATACCTAAATATAAAGGTACAACAAAGAGGTAGAAGTTCACTTGCTCTAAAATACTGCATGCAAAAGCTAAACTGAAACAGAAAGCCACTTTTATACAAGATTGACAAAAATGTCTCTGGTTACATATTTAGAATAGCATTGATCACCATTGAAACTGATGCTTGGAGTTGAAATGTTCTTGTGTCTTTGCAGCTGACTGGAAAGTGCGAGCCAGACACATCATACCAAAATGGCGCAACATTGTAGCGCTTATGATCAAGACGATGGTTCGAATGAGAAGAATGCCAGGGTAATGATATCCTAATAATCAAATTGATATTGATAATCAAAACATTTCAACTCAAATCAGTTATTTGTGTGTTCGTCTGGTTTGTGCTCAGGTCCCTTTGCTTCCAGTTTCTGTTGCCGGTAATTCAGATCTGTCTGATGTGCCTGTGTATTGGTGGAGACCCCAAAGGTATTGACGTGGCTGTGGTCAATAATGAAACTAGTCCCAGTGCCTACAGTACCACATTGCTGTCCTTTCTTGACAACACGAGTATCCACCAGGTACGCACACATTTGTTTTCAAGGTCAAAATTTACACAGAAAGACATATATTTCAAAATTGTATAGGACTACATTTTACACAATAAATCAAGGGTTTTTTCACAAATTCAGGGCATTAAAATAGAATAGAAATGATACAGACTCTTACTCTCTCACTTCCTCTTTTCTCAATTTCACTTCAACAAAATAACGAGTTTATAAAGTCATGAGGGGAAAAAAATTACCGGTACATTTATTTTCAGTGTTGCAGTTTTCCTGTTTTCTTTCTGCAGGTGAAATTGTCTCATTCTGAAGCTTTTGCTGGTGTCCGTAATGGGGAATACTGGGGTATCATAGAGTTTGGGGAGAATTTCACCAGCTATCTAACCAAAAGGTGAGCACCAGTCTTGGGGTGCTTTCACACCTGGATCGATTTGTTTTGTTCCGGAACAGATCCGAAACAGAATACTTTGTTCCGAATCAATTTAATATGTCACTCTGTTCACACCACACTGTTGTAAAGCGTTCCATATCGCGCACCCTTCCAGGGCTTTCCTTACGGCATTTCATTGAGGGACATCGCCATGACAACAGTAGCCTAACACAAAATGAATCGCAGGTTGACTTGGTGCTACAAAGAGGTGAAATGCCTCAGATATTTGGTCGGAAGAACACATCTCCCGGATGTTGGACACTACACACATAGGGTGACCAGACGTCCGAGAGGGAGAGAGAGAGAGCGAGAGACCTTGCGTGTGTGTGCTAGAGTAGCCTACACATTAATACGCACGCGTCTGGGTTCGTGGGTCGGTTGTGTTCTCACTACAAACGAACCGCTCCAGGATTCGTATGGAATCGAGCCGAGACCACCTTTTCTAGGCGGTCTCGGCTCGTTGTTTTGTTCCGATTCAGAGTGCGATTGTTGTGTTCACATATGACCAAACGAACCGGGCCAAAAGGGAAACGCCCCTTTGTTTCGGAACAACGTCTCCAATCGATCCAGGTGTGAAAGCACCCTTGGTTTTTAGCAAGTGCTAAATGAAAAACAGAAAGTGTTGGACAAGATACTAGCTAAGCTACAAACTCCTCCTACAGAAAAATTAGCTAAGGTAAACTAAAAGCTAACCTTGTAGTTACCGTACACTACAATTTAGATCACAAAGTTAGCTTGCTACATTGAAGTTACATCATCATTTTTTAATATTAACTTTTGTAAGCTGTCATTTGATCTTATACATTTATAATAAAAAACCTATTCAGACAATTTGACTCTTTTGACCAATTAATTGCAAATAACCAGTTCAAATTTAATTAGAAAATAAACATAATTTGTTTTACACTGTAGCATTTGTTAACACTACCTACTCCTAGACGTAATCAATCCAGTACCTTTGTGAATGATTTTAGAAATATCAGCGCTATCTTGTCGCTGTGGAACTACAGTAATAACTTTTACTTTAATCAATAAACACTAGTGTTACTCAACACTTTTCTTTATTAGAGGACTTCAAATGAACTCATGGTAAAAAAAAAAGAAGAAAATTCTTAAGGTGTTACATAAGTTTTTGCATGCAAATTTAGGCCCATCCCTGACATGAAATATCAGGCCTCTCTGAGTCATTACCTCATCAGCTCATCAGTTATTAAGTTCCTTCAGCCTAAAAAACGCAACCATTCATATAAACAAGGTGTTGTGTCAGGTGACAATGACTGATGCGAATGGTGTTGGGAGAGGCAGCAGGAGTTAATAACAGTGTTTTTAAGGGCAGAAAAGCAGGTCCGTCCTGTCTTTCTGTTTCAATCTCTCCATCTGTGTCTCTGATATTTTTTGCACATCTCTGTCCCGACTGGAGCTATTTAAATGCAAAATGATATTTAAAGCTTTTCTTATTATTTTTGCATGTGTGTGTGTGTGCAGGATGTTGCAGCCCCGAGTCTCCAGAGATGTGATTGAGGGGGGATCCGTACATGTCTGGCTGGATCTGACTAGTGAGTTTTAATCATTTTTATTCCAATCAATATTATTCAGCTTTTGAACTCACGTGACCTCACACTTCTGCCACACGAGGGTGACCTTTATGCCTTTACATGTTTACATGTACATGTCAGTTCAACTCATTTATACTGAATTTTGCATGCATCTTTGTACATGAAATTGGATTTAAAAGACCATCATTTGGAATGTTTTTATTTGGCATGTTTCTAGAGTGCTTTATTTTAAATGATATGATTAGCATAGTTTGAGTTGGGCTAGAAAATTAAGCAATTTGTTTACATTTCAGATCGACAGATTGCCCTAATGCTACAGAAAAAACTCCATGAGGCCTTCGAGGTGAATAAAAAAGTTTAAAAAAATTACATTTAAAATTTTTTCCCCATCATTCACTAAACTATTTTCCTTGTTTTTTCAAAAGGCTTTTATTGAGACAAAGCTGGGTAGTTTATCTTACATGGTGGCCTACCCTATAAAGGTGAGTACACAGCGATGATGTTCTTAATCTTTTTTTAATATTTATTTATTTATTTTTATTGAAAGGAGTAAAGCAACATACAGTAAAACCATGAAAGTTACATTTTCCTTCCTTCTATTTTTACTATAACAACCCCCCTCACCCCCGAAACATCCCTTCTTAAATATAACAGAATAACATGGCGTCTGGTTACAAAGGCAAAATATAATGTCATGACACCTTTTCAAGGCATGATGTACCATGCATACCATAAGTGCTGATGATAGAAGTATCATTATTACAGTGCATACATAAAAGAGAGGGAAAAAAAGGAAAAAATTATTTATCTATTCTGTGAGACAAACTACACTGAGGTCAAAACAGCAAATATAGCGTCACAAAAAAGTGTAAAGAGAGATACATGGAAAATAAGTTAACACCTGGGTAATTCTTTCAGATTTTTAAAATGAAAAATAGGTTCCCATTTCGAATAAAATCTGTCCACAGATCCCCTTAATGTACATTTTATATTTTCTAAATTTAAAAAGAACATCACATCTTCTAGCCAAACTGTTGCAGAAGGAGGGGTAGGGGATTTCCAACTTAACAAAATTCTTTTGCTAGCCAATAAAGAAGTATAAGCAATGATGTCCCTCTGGGTTGCAGTTAAGATAATGGTTCTAGTGTCACTGTGAGTTCCAAAAATACATATTGAAGAATAAGGCCGCAGTGTCACCCCAAGGGCTTCACTGATAGTTTTAAAAACCAATGCCCAGTAATTATTTAGAGAGGAGCAAGATCAAAATGTATGTGTCAGACTGGCTGGGGAGAAAAAGCATCTATCACAGGCTGCATCTAAACTGGGATATTTTCTCGCTAACCATTCCTTGCTCAAGTGAACCCTGTAAAGCACTTTAAATTGTATGAGCCGAGCCTAACCTAACAGAGGATGATGATGAATGGACCTTTTTAAGCGCCTCCCTCCGAAAAGCCTCAGACAACTTTATGCCTAGTTCATTTTCTGGATTTTATTTTATCCAGATTGTACCCTTGCAAAGACTTGAGCTGGGTATATAATATGGAAATCGATCCTTTATTATTAAAATTGAGAGTTAGACTATATAAGGGCGAAGTAGAAGGAAAATCAGGGAAGGGTGAAAATTTGTTCTTAACAAACAACGAATCTGAAGATATAAATATTTTTTTTTTAAATGACTTTGTGGGAGGTCAAATAATCTGCAGAGGTTCTCAAAATTGTTAAATAAACCTTCAGTATATAAATCTTTGATGCATATTATCCCGGAAGTTACCCACTGTCTAAATGATGAGTAGTGAAGAGGGAGGGAATCAATTATTTTTGTAAATAGGACCCGAAACTGATGCTGATAAAAGATCTTAAAGTAACACCAAGTAAATTTTCCTCTTCGGTCGCCCTACTGGTTGGAAACGAAATTGTCCATTGCCGCTGTCGTAAATAATTTAGCTACCGTCGCACGCACGCTCGCTGTTTATCCAACACCGCTTTAGAATGAACGATGTCCACAGACAAGGTAGAGTTGTTACTTGATTTCATGAAAGGATGATGTATTGCGACATCAGAAACGAAGAAAAACTAAATAATGACTATTGTAGCGCTTGACGTAAAGCTGTCGAATTTTGTAGTTCTTTTTGTGCACGGGTTCCTACCCGAACCCCGAAGTTACATAGTGCCAGTAAAAGCGACACAGACCCCGTCAAGCTATGACAAAGTGCCTTTCACCCTGTTACGACTTGATGAACCACTGATAAGATTTTGGAAACATTATTTTAAGGTAAACAATGTTACATAGTGTTGCTTTAAGAGTAGAAATTACTACAGGGTTAGATGTGAATCGAGAAGCTTTCAAAGGTAGGGGAGAATACACTAAAGCAGGGAGAGAGGAAGAGGGACATGTTTGTGCTTCAATTAAGCACCAATTTGTTTCTGGGCAATGAAGCCAAAATAATATTTTTCTGAATATTTGATGCCCAGTGGGTCCTCTGAAGAATATGTTTGTTCTCTTTCATTTGGGAAAATAAGATCCCCATAGTTTGATTAATTGAGCAGAAAAAGGATTTGGGGGGAAAAACCCGGTAGGGACTGAAACAAATAAAGGAACTTGGGAAGAATTGTCATTTTTTCACTGAATGTATTCATCCAGCTAAAGTAAGGGGAAGACTACACCACCTTTCTAACTCTGCCTTTACTTCTTTGAACTGAGCTTTATGATTGGCTTCAAACAAAGAAGAAAAAGAGCGCGTCATATGGATTCCAAGATATTTAAAGCCATTTGGAGAAAAACGAAAGGGTAATGAATTTGTAATGCCAAATCATTAATGGGGAAACATTCACTTTTTTGGAAATTTAATTTGTATGCCGAAAAGGTACCAAACCGACCCAATAATGATATAATTAAAGGACAACTATATGGGGTCACTTATGTAAAGCAAAAGGTTATTGGCGTGTAAAGACAAACATTTTTTTTTATATTTAAGATTTGTTGTAAAATCTTTTGTATAAAACTTGTAATATCTTATATTTCTCTCATCCTGTCTTTCTCTTTTTTCCTTTATATGTGCCCTTTTGATTACTCTATCCTTTCTTTTATCTCTTTGGTCTTTGAAATTTTCTTTATTCTTTTTCTTTCTTTCTTAAAATGCCCTTCTTATTTTTGTTTCATGTGGTGTTATAGTTTGAAAAACCAATATATGGCAGTGAGAACACCGATTTCACAACATTTGTGACTCCAGGAGCCGTTTTGAGGTGCACATACACACACCATTAATGTGCACACACACAAACACACTTACAGCCCCTCATAAATATTACTACAGTGTCCGATAATACTACTGCAACATGATAGACCTCTTACAATGTCACCTTTCTCTGCTTTATTTTCTCTTTTCAGCATCACATTTTACCTGGCAGTGGGGTTGACCGCTCTGTCTTTTGTGTTAGAGAGAAAGGAGGGGTTGCTGGACAGGTGCTGGGTGGCAGGTGAGACAGCTCACATCCACCAGATGGCCATCATTTAACATCTTAGGGATGAATTCACTAAACAATTGTGACATTTTTTTTTGTGAGTATTTCAGCATAATAACATGTGCAAAACCCTTATTTACTAACCACCCGCAATCCAGGTGAATAAGCACTATGCCTCATGTATTTAAATAAGAAGTAGTCTGTTGTCTCCTCCACTAGCACTTCGAACCAACCTCCAGAATGAGAATTTTGGTGTGTTTTTGTTTGCCATGGGCACAATTCATTTTTTATTGAATTCAGCCCTTACTCCAATCGAGGTAATGAATGAGCAGTTTAAGAGATTTACCAATAGGGGGAGCTGATCACCCACAGCAAATAAAAGCATGAGCAGCAAAGGCAGTTTTAAACACACATGGTGAGCATTTTATATAGTTTGTGTTTGTGTATGTTGTGTATGTATGTTTCTATGTGGTTATTTCTCTAAAGGTGTAAGTTCTCTGGAGACCATGCTGGCACACCTCTTCTCACAGCTATTTGTCATCAGTGTTCAGATAATCCTTCTGCTGATCTTCATCCTACTGGTCTTCAAAGTGAGTGTGTATGTATGTTTGCCAGCTACGTGTTTATCTCTCATTAATATATGTATGTCTCAAGATTCAAGATCTGTATGTGTGTGCATACAGCATAAATTAGACGTAGTGTTAAGATCTGTGTGTGTGCGGTTTATTTCTGTTTAAAGGTGAAATGGTAATTATAGTTAATCCTAACATACATATTAACATTCCTGTCGCAAATGCCACCCTCAGCCTCTTCCGTCCTTCTAGTCTACACTTGGGAGACATAACACCAGATAGACTGTTGGCTTGTAGTCCACTGTAATGTCTTTACATAAGACTAAAACCTAATCCAAATTCAAAAAGCTAATCATCTTGAGTTTTGAAAAAGAATAAGCTCAATACACTAACGTTTAATAATTTGGGGTCAGTAAGATTTTTAAAAAAAATGTTTTTGGAAGAAGTCTCTTCGAAAAGGGTGCATTTATTTGGTCAGAAATACAGTAAAAACAGTAATATTGTGAAATACTGCAATTAAAAATTATTCTATATTAATCTTTTTTTAATATCAGCATCATTACTCCAGTCTTCAGTGTCACACGATCCTTCAGAGATCAGACTAATATGCTGATTTGGTGCTCAAAAATATTTCTTATTATTATCCGTGTTTAAAATGGTGTTTAAAACCGTTTTTCTTTCAGGATTTTTTAATGAATAGAATGTTCAAAAGAACTGCATTTTGATATAGATTTGTTTGTACAAAATACTATAAAAGTGATACTGTCACTTTTGATCAAATTATTGCATCGTTACTTAATATTTATTTTTATAAAGTATTAATTACAACAACAAAAAAATCTTACTGAGCCCAAACTTTTGAATGGTAGATTATTTGTAGTGTATATCAGTGGCATGCAGTGGTTTTAAAGTGAAATGAGGAGGCAAAGTCCTCAGTTTTTTTTATCAAAAAAGAAACCAAACACAATTCTGTTTTGTAGATTTACATTAACATTGTTATTAATGTTCTATTTATTAAAACCAAGTATAGATCTCAAGTTAGTGTTTTAAGATGTTTTACATTTATTGCAAAATAATAACTAAAGGGAGTAATAATTTAAACAATATATATTATTTGTGAACTAATGTCCAGCTGTTCTTTTTAATAGTCAACTTATTTGCAGATCATCAGTCATCAAGCTCAGTAAACGCTGGTCACAGACACGACGATGCACCTTTAATTTCACCAAGCAGATTGCTCACTATCATCATGTTTTCAGGCCATTTCAAGTTTGATTTTGACATGACATAAAGCAGTGATATCTAAGTGAGTGAATTGTTTACTAACTTGTTATTTAGTCTTCCCATTAACGGCATCATTTTGTTTATTCAGACTAATTAACGAACGCGGAAGATGCATGAAAAAAGAGGCAGGATTTATCGCATGAACCAATCATAACCAATCTTAGCGTGATGGAGGCATTACCTCCTTTCGTGAATTTCCTGCATTCATTCTCAATTACCCCCGCTTTAGGGGGTCTGTTCAAACTCCAGACAGACACAGACTCCCGCTGTAACTTTACCTGTGGGTGTCGCTGTTGGACAGTGTTACTTTAAAAAGTGTATAAACAAGTCGTTTTTTGTAATATGGATTGATTTCTCATTAAATTTTTTGCCTTTGCCTCTTCGGAGGAAACGCCCCTAAGAGTGAACTTACTGACATGGCTAAATCCTTAAATGTATTAAAATTCTAGATCCTTCAAGATGTGTTGACTTTATAGGCTTTGGAGACTTCTATCTGCTCATGTTGATGTTCACAAACATATTAGGACATATGAGTTGTCAGGGGGATTTGGGATCTGTGAATTGTCCTGTGCTCTGTAAACTTTAGAAACAGCTCTTGTACTGACTCATATAAGTATATTTATTCATAAAAAATTCCTTGCTTCGTATCTAGTGATTTGTGCTTGACCACCACAGCAACAAAGGGATTGCTTTGGTAACAGACCCAGCTGTAGATTAGAGATTCTATTTATGATGTGTAACTGTAGCAGTGAGGACGTTGCACTGACTAGCATGTGCTGTGAAATCAGCCAATAAGAGCTAAGAGCTTCACAAAAGATTCTCTTCACACTTGCTTAAGATTTCTGGGATTGTAAGATGCCAGTATGTTCAGATCACTATCAATATTAAAACACTCTTTAAAAACAATCTATTGTTAAATATTACACATATGTATTGTTTTTGCAACATAATGTTAAATACGGGGTTTGCTCTAAAGTGCACTGGAATTGAAATATCACTTCACAGGAAGTGGAAAGAGAAACTTACCTACCAGTCATTACATACTACTGGCTAAAATATATGTGTAAAATATTTTTTCCACATTATATATATATATATATATTATATATATATATATATATATATATATATATATATATATATATATATATATATATATATATATATATATATATATAACACACACAGTATATATACTGTCCACTGGAAAACATCTCATCATTATTATCACCATATTTCTTATGTCTATCTATTGCAGATGCCTAATGAAGGATCTCTGGCTTTGGTGATCTCATTGATTGTACTGCAGGGAGTGACGGGAATCTCCTTCGGGCTGGTCATCTCCTCTGCTATCGATGACGAGCAGTCAGCCAATCAAGCGGCTCTTGGAATCTTCTACCCCAACCTCATCATTAGTGGTACAGTCTGATCTCACAGATGTTAAAACATTTATTTGATGGCATAACGTTACCCTGTGACTTATTTTACTTGGTAATATTTATATTTGAATTACTTTTAAACCTCACACATCAATACTGATGCAGCCCTCTATTTTAAGACTGTCTGTCATTTCTCCTTCCACCCTAAAATGGTGCAGTCCAGGAAATATAATAAGGGCTATTATCTGGGTGTGTCCAGTGAATTAATGGATTTGATTCCACAGTGAATAAAATTGTGGATTGATAGTGGAGCGGAATCAACAGAGTGAATGATGATTGATGGATGAGATAAAAATGGAAGGGAAAAAATATGATAATTGTAAAGAAAAGGAAGGGAATTCTCTTTAGTGTGGTCTTTACCCTCTCTACCGTCTCTACCACTTTACCCTCACATTAAATCTAATTTGTCATTTATGGTTTCCTGATGTTACACAGACACTGGTAAGGTAACATATAAAATGCTACGGATTAAAGTTTTACATTAATTCAGTTAGTCTTTTCTATGTTCCTTTATCTACCTCCTGTAGGTGTTATCTGGCCGGTTGAGTGTATCCCCTATCCTCTGCGTTATTTGAGTCTAGTGCTTGCCCCAGACCTACGCATCTGAAGCCCTGCGCTGCATCATGTACAGAGGTATGATTTCAAATATAGCACCAATAACAACATTTCTGTGGTACACACAAGGAACACTGAAAATCCACAATGCCGATACTACAGCATTTAAAAAATAAAATATTATTGTAAATAAAAATAATGCCATGTAGATTTAAAAATATTTCTTAAGTATTATATACTACATTATTTTAGTTTAAAAATATATTTTTTTTAGTATATATTTTTTTATTTTCGTATATAAATAGTATATATTTGTATAATATAAAAATGTAATATATTATAATATATGAATGTATTATAATATAAATATTTTTATTTTTAAATATTGTAATGTTTTATTTATACCATTTTATATATATAATTTATTCATTTATAATAAAATCTATTATAAATATATTTATAATTATTTTGTCAAAATTATATTTATTAATATACCTATTATTTGAAAACTAAATAAATTGTGTGTGTGTGTGTGTGTGTGTGTGTGTGTGTGTGTGTGTGTGTGTGTGTGTGTGTGTGTGTGTGTGTGTGTGTGTGTGTGTGTGTGTGTGTGTGTGTGTGTGTGTGTGTGTGTGTGTGTGTGTGTAGATTCAGTATTTTGACACTTTTTAAGTTGCCACTCGGCTGTTGTCTCGGTACCATAATACAAGTATTTTTGACATCCTTATAGGCAGCAGTATAAAGAATGTTTACTTTACATGTGAACATCTAGATGACAGATGGTGTGTAATGGTTGTTGTGATGTTGAGTTGCATACTTGGTACAGGTGGAGTCTTCTCACCTACCACAATTAATGGAAACGGATTGTCTCTAGTATCTTATCACGAACCTCAAAGTCACTCTCCTAACCGCACACCTCAAATGACTAACGTCTCTTCTGTGCTGTTTTCAGCCGACACCACACACAACACACCACACCACCACACACACACACACACACCCCACACACACACACACACACACACACACACACACACCACGCACAACACAGCACAATCTTTTATGAAGTCCCACTCACCTAACATTTTCCCTCTGATACAAACATCTTGAGTTACAGTAGACTCCAGGACTGATACTGATACTCTTCTATCTCAATTATTCACGGAGCAGGAGGAGCGTCTGCATCCATTCCTAAATTAAACACGCAGCTTCCCTGCTGTTTACCTATCAGCATTGCTCACAGTTGGGAAACGCTTGGATAGACAAGGACGCCACACAGAAGTTGATTGTCTGTACAGGGTAGATCAGAGATGAGACTGGTCATGTGACTGAAAATCTGCAGATGGTACACAAACATGGTTTTCCCCTTCATTAATCTACCTGAGCTCTTTTATGATAATGGTTTATGATTATGACATCACATCAACATCACTCAGGAACAATGATGTTATTGTTAACGAAAACTGAAACTATTTAAAAAAAAATGTCTTAATTCATATAAAGCTCAAATTAAATAAATTATAAATATTAGATTAAAAATGTAACATACAAATGTAAACAACTTCAAAACAATAAACATGACAAAAGCATTTAACAAAATTACTAAATATTTATATAACTGAAAATATGAAAATGTTCAGCTAATTCAAAATATTATTAATATGAATGATACTAAAATAACTGCTCTGGGAGGAGTCATGAGTAAAAATGGATATTTGTAAAAATACAGCAGGGTAGTTATTGTCGTTTCAGTTTTACTTCTGACTATTTGCAGAGCCAGACTATCTACATAAAGTTAAGTTCACTAAACGAACCTAAATGTTCCGCTCTCTCATATGTAGTGTTGGAAATTCTGATTAATTCCAGTGAATTGGTTTGTTCAGATGGTTCATGTAAATCAACAGATTCACAAAATGAGGCTTCCACAGATTATAGAATAACATTTATTTCCAATGATTTTACATTGATTTGTTATCTGTTGTCAGATCCGGTTACTAATCCTGTTACTGAGTACTGATTCTCCAATTTTGCATTCAGGTTGGGGTCTGTCCCATATGATGGTTTGGCGAGGCTTTGTGGTCACTCTGGGCTGGAACACATTCTTCATTATGCTAGCAACGGTCATTCTCAAGCTGAGAACATGAGAGGCTCTGCCTGAGGAAAGGTGCTTCAGATTGGGTAAAGTGGTGTCCAGCAAGGCCAAAAAAAAAAATGACTGACACATGGAAATGCCAATCTGAGCCTCCCTTTCCTTTAATATGCCATTCACCTAAAAGGATCCAAGGACCATCAGCATGAAACTCAGGGCATTTCTCAACCAGCTAAGAGACCTGTTCAACAAGCAATTCCAACTTCTGTCAAGTTTACTGACTGTGACGCATAAAGCTCATGGTGAATTTCACATGGGCTTCGGTTATTTTAAACATCCATCAAATAAGAAAGAAAATTGTTGAAGCCTACTGTTGGAACTTTCCATACTCTCTTCTTTTCCCCCTGGATTATGTAATGCATTCTGAATTCACTGACTGCATGCCTGAGTGTCTTAGGGTGCGTCTCAATCAGCTCCTTAGTTCAGTAGTCAGGGCACTGATCAGGGAGTCAGCCATTTTAAAGGCTCTATCGCAAAAATCCTTCCAGTGGACCGAAACGTTCGCTCCCTAAAAAGTTCCACAATCCTCAGTGAAAACTAGGGAGCATCAATGCTCACCATGTTCCCTTACCGGAAATTAATTAATTAATTAATTAACATAATCTAGCTAAATTATGGCTGACTTTTAAATAGCAAATAATGTCAATGTCAATCTGTGCTGCTGTTGTTCATAAATACCAGTAGTGACGTTGTATATCGAGGGCGATGCCATGTTGCTGGAAAAAGAGCCATCAGTGTACAAATGTGTTGTGAGGCAGGGTCCTTACCAGTGCCCGATAAACTGATTCATGACCTAGGGAGCTGATTGAGATGCACCCTTAGTGTATAGTCCATATGCTTTTTCTGTGCCAGTTAATCTTAGATTGAGTACAACCAGATATCTAAATTGCTTTGGTAAAGCCTACAGTGTTGCCCTCCCTTGTGCCCCCTCATCCTAAACCGAAAACACAATGCTTAGGGAGGATTCTTCTCTTAAGTCTAGTTTATTTATAAAGCCCTTTCCACTACAAAGTAGACCAATGGGCTGTACAGTAAAAATAATTATTCTACAAATAATAATAATAAAACACAACAAGAAAACAAAGTTTAGTAATAACAGAAAGCAAAACAAAAGATAACCAAAAACAAATTCTCTGGGCACGGTTTACCCATTGCATCGTATAGTGTTTTTGATTTTTCAAATTGCTACTTTTTTTTTATGATAAATGTTTTTAGATTAGCAGTTTGGGTGTTAATTTATCAAGTGCCATAAAGAAAATGAAGGAAGAAAGACGATGTTTACATTTGAGCACATAGCAGGCCAACCTGCAAGTTGAACTGAAAAGACAAGTTTAGTCTCTTATTTTAGTACATGTTATATTTGAAAGACAGCACAAGCTGCATTACAATGTAAGCCATATATGCTAAATTACGTGGAATGGTGAAAATAGTTTGATGGATATTTTAGTGTGCAATATTTGACATGGAGAATGCATGTTTTAAATGGATTATTGGTTGTGGGTAAAAAGGTGTGTGTGTGTATGTATATGTGTGAGTGTGCTATTCTAAGACAACAACTCATTTATTATATGTATTTATATTTTTTCCTCTTTATCTTTGAATCTTGAAGTTCATCATTGTGATACTGGATTTCTACCTTTACCCAGCTCCAGGTTCTGGTTTGGTTTATATTTAAGCCTCTACACCACAGCCAAATTAAACAAATCTGCTTAACTGAAATGAAATACTTTGCAAGCTAGAAGAAATTGTTAGTGTTTGTTTAAAACAACCTTGGAATTTGCTTCCACATCATATCAGATGAATGTAAAAAAATTTTTACAGTACATAAATGGAAAATTTAACAGAAATTGCTACTGTTTAAAAATTGTGAAAATATTAAAAAATTATGGAACATTGTTTTCCTTTATTGTAGTAATAATGAGGCCCAATAAAGGCTGGAATTTCATGGTATGTTTTGATAGAATAGGCTGACAGTTGATTTTACTAGAGCTTTTGTTGATTTTTGGATTTTCTGTGTCTGGCTCCGGTTGAGGCTTAGACAAATGTTTGGCAAAGGTTTGTTAAGTTCTGTGCCATTTTGAAAGGTCATCATGTCACCTCCATACACACACAAGACCATTATTTGCTACCTCTTGAATTGTTGCATAAAAAGCCCTTATATATGTGTGCACATTGACATGCTCTTGGTGTAAAATGATCTTTGTGGAATTATGACTTCTTTTTCAACAATAAACCGTTTTAATAAGATCTTCATATTTGTATAATGACTGTTATTTGTAAAATATTTAAAAAATGTTTCCACCACTCTTTCAGCTCTTACATAGCTATTGCCTCTTTTCTCTTTCATTAACAGTCCGTTATCACATTTCAAACCTCCACTGGCTTCAAAAGTTTCTCGAGATCGCAAATAAGTTTAAAGGGGTATTCCCAAAATATTACAGATACTGTCCTCACAAATTTCCATTGTTAATGAATCACTGTTAGCACATTTCCTGTTTTGATGAAACCAGTCAAATTATTCATCTATGGGATCATGGGACGTTCTGATTTTGCAACACATTTTATTGGTCCTGGAACAGCATTCTTGTCCATATTCCTATAGCTCTAAACTTAACCCTATAAATTATTCCTAAAATCAGAGGGAAATTAAGACTGAACTAGAAGCACCTAAACCTGATTGTAAGCCTAAACTTGACATAAAATGTAAATCTGTTCCTCAAATCTGATTGGTTGATTGGAATGTTGTTCTAGGATCAACAAAGATATTGATCCAGGAACATGTTGCACTTGGTGAAAACAGGTTCTGCGGGATGCGTGCCACAGAATCTATTCACAATATAAGTTCAAAATAACTATTCCTTTAACTCCGAGCACAGCTGTCTGAGATGGAGGTCAAAGCTCAGCTACATCCAGAATGCAGGCACACCAATAAACAAAGAAGCCTATTGGATCTGAGACTTCTTAATCTTATCTGATGTGAATATGGCTGGCGAGGAAAGCAAGGTCAGGCTGTCAAATGCATTACATCAGGTAATCATCCATGATGCTGACACAATGCTGAACTTCCAGCTTTTATGCAACAGGTTTGGAGGATTGTGCAACAACTTTCCTCTATATTCCTCAGTTCTAGGAACGACTGGGAAAAATGCCCATTCTCCCATATCAAACGTCATTCATTACAGGAAGTCAAACACCACACCCAAGTTACATTATCAGTTGCTCATGAAATGCAGTCAATTAAGTCAGCTAATAAGAATAGATTGATTATTCTGGATTTTATTTATGTTTTTTTCTATTTTCTTATATCTGTTTGAGAAGAGTTTGCAAAACTGCAGTAATCTTTGGGCAAAATATTCAATATTCTGGTTTGATAAATGTCCCTCACAAAAACATTGCTTTACCATTTTATGAGAATCGACATAACTTTTCATAGAACCACAGTGGTCGAATAACTACAAAAAGAGTAAACTGCATAAAAAACAGTTGTAAACTAGTGTTTGGTGTATAGTGTCTAAGGGACTATATGACATCACCAGCAACTCACCCAGTGAAATCAAAGTCTATGAATAGATTATTTGCCTGTATCTCACTGCTGTGTTAGGGCAGGTTTGGATTTAGGAGGGTAAAAAAAAAAAAAAAAAACTCAAGAAAGAAATTACTTCTGAGAGACAATCTACAGCAGCTCATCACTTTTTATTTTTATTTTTATAAAATCTATTTAAGAAAGAACTACATGTGCAGGTACTTTTAAGTATTTTTAGCTGCCATTTTGAAAGAAGCTCAATGCAGGTGATCTTTAATAAAGTATTTGACTTGTGTGCATTATGATTCAGGTTATTATTTTTCAGGTTTGTTTCTCCATATTCTTAGCATTCTGTAAATATATTTTCATAATCGTTACAGTCACCATGAACACCAGCCCCCGAACAATGGGCAATTTGGATATCTAAAATGTTGCTAAGCCTGGTGGTGTTGTGATTCGATCACATGCTGCTGTCACACTGTTGTACGTTCCTCACCTTATTCATTCTCTTCCCAGCACACCTCTTATGTTTTGAATCTTATCAGGGCAGCACTAAAAAGCAAATTACCTTTCGTATAAAAGTCTTTGGAGTCATTTGCAACCATCATATGAGGAAACAGGGACGTTCTGTCCTGCATTTACAAACATAGAATAGGCCAGTAAAACAGCACAAATCTTGTGCCAAAATGGTGCTGAAGAACACAAATCATTTAAAGGCTTATGGGTCATTCACAAAGAAAGCAAAATGTAATAATATTACAGAATAGTCTTGTGAGATACAAGATATAAACTCAGAATTTCGATTAAAAAGTTGATAAACAGGTATTTATTATTATGTTGTGGAAGTAAACCTTCAAAATCATTAGTGTGTGTGAGAAAAATGAAAGAGAGCGTGCATGTCACAGGTGAGAATTGCAGAAATACTGTATAACTATGATGTCTCAGTCTAGTTGCCATGACAACATAAACACAGACATCAGATTTAAGCAGATATTAATCTACACAGCAGCTGAAGTGATGTGCATGTATACGTATCTGTGTGAACTGACTCACTGACGGACCACAAACCACGTTGCAGCAAAAGTTTCTGTATGTGTAATGTTTGCGTGTTATTTTGTTGATCCCTCTGGCTTACATTGTTTTTGGACCATGGAAAAAATGATAAGAAAAAATTCATCACATGACTTGTGCCAACATTTCACTGTTTTCACAACATTGCTATGAGCTATGAGCAGGCTTGGGCTAGAGAGTGGATGTAAGGATACTACCAGATCATGTCTGAACAAATCGACCTCTACTGGAAACTCTTTCCCAAACTGAGACATGGCACTGTTAAATCACCTCACCAACATGTTATCTAGACCGGGACTAGTCATAATGTGTCTGCTTATAAAGCGCAAGGAAAGTCCCATATCAGAAAAGAGTAGGTGCCAGAGAGATTGTTTGATTGCTTTGAGGATGTTAAGCAGTTAATGTGACATCTCATTGACAGCAGAATGCACATTTACTCAAATATGTTTTATTATGCACTGACTAGTATCTGTAGTAACACTCAGAATTCAGAAGAATTACAAAATATGAAGGCTACATACATCCTCTAGCAGCACTGTCTATGAAATGGGCTATGGCTGCAGCGTCACTGTGCCCCGTGGCATGAGTCATGAGGCATCCTCTAACCCTTAAAAGAACAATCCCATGACATTCTTGCACACTATTATTACTCATAAAAATTCCTACACTTGTTTTCGTTAAAGGCGTGAGAGAACTTCTTGATTGCTGACTCTGAGTCATGTTTCATTTGCCTTTCCAACACTACATTCCAAAAAAAGGCATGTATCGAAAAACGGGAAACAACTAGCCTGGATGCCAGCCCGAACCCTGCCCACAACATTTTTTGGTCGGGAAGTTCGGTCTGGACTCGATCCATTGAGGAGTAATTATGATCAGCCAAAAAATGGTCGGACCAATCAAATTGCCAGGGCGGGCTTTATACGATGATGGACAGATAATCCATCCAATAACGTAATCATCACGTCCTCAAACGTATTTTTCTTTCAAAAATGCTTTTCGTGTTTGCATGCAAGTAGGCCTACTCCGCGAATCCTTAAGTTCTTTTTGCAACACCGGCAAAGATCGTTAACACTCCTTATTTTTTTCATACTTTTTCCAGAGTTCTGGTTGTCGGTCTATCCAATTGAGTGCAGAGTTGTTGTTTTTCCTGGTTCGGTTAAGACACGCCTCATAATCAAAGCCCTATGGAGCCGTCTCAGACTCATGTTCTGACCAGAATATGAGTATGACGAAGTCAGGCTAGGAAACAACACAAATTTGATGACAAGTTAATCAAGGGTGAACAACACTCAATTCAGATTTCAAAGAACTAAAACGCTTCAAATTAATAAAATGAACAAACAAACATTCCAATAATATTGATAATAATAGGCCTAATAATAAAAGGTTAAATGCTGCATTTAATAAAATATAGGCTACATTAAAATAAAGCAAATAAAAATAATACACTCATCGGTACTCATTCATAACCAACAAACAGAACAAATTCCTCTGGAAATCGATTATACCCATTGGAATTGAAAAGTTTTTATTCTATTTACACAGAAATGTAGTGTTGTATGAATAGCCTAATACAAGATTAGAGCCGTACTTCGTTGATTAGGCATCTCTTTAATGTGATACAAAACAGTGATAGTTTTCTTTGGGCGTACGTGCAGCTCAAATATGAGATTTGCTGCAAAGATACAGTAGCTACTAGCTACATGTGCGACCTTATCCATTCACAACATTTGATTCGATCTTCTGTCTGGTTCAGTGCCGAGAACTACATTACCCACAATCCTCTTCACCCGATCAGTGACGCGGCGGCAGGTTTTTTTTCTCCGCTCATCTACACTCGAGCCACTACAACACAAAACACCACCGTCTGTTTACAGTCTCTCTAGTAGCAGCGGGCGGACAACACCATTTTACATGCATTACTTTTTTATTTAAATCTTCTGTTGTTCTTCCGAGCCCGAGTCTGTCTGGGATCACAGCACATACAACGGCAGAAAAAATATTTTTGTTTGAATTTTGAGGAGAAGTCTCAACACCTGCCTTTGTTAGCAAGTTAGCCTCGCATGTCCTTAGAAGCTCCTCATCCATTATTCTGTGTTTTATTTATTTTTTAGTTTATGTATTAATTTATTCAGTCAGACAGACAGCAGTTGTAGCTAAACCTGTGCTAACGGAGCAGCTCTTTGTTCGTGCCTCGGAAAAAAACACACCAGCACCGCCGTGAGTAGGCTACCTCATATTCCCTAGAAAAATAAACAACAAAGCTTGTGTTTTATAGAATAGCATTTATTTCTTATCTTATTCTGACTTGTTTCCTGCAATGTTGTCTGTTTTGTTATATTTTGTTTGCAAATCTTCTGGTTTGACTTATGTTAAACAATAGGTTGTTTCTATTTCATCATTCAGTAGCTATATAAATGCTCAGCTTATTTATGTCTGTTTATTGTGTTATTTCAGTCTATCAAATACACTGACATGGATGTTTTGATTTCTAAAAGCTTAGAATAAATATCTGTAATTGAAGTTCATTTACATTTAGCATTTAGCAGAGCAAAGAGGTGTCATTTTAGTTAATTGTAAATGTGATATTTCAGATATATATACAAATGTGATTTTTTTTTTGCGTCTTGTGTTTTAGCCACTGACTTCACAATTGTTCATGCTTAGCTACTCGACATGTTCAAGAATAACCTAGAATTGTAGCTGTCTATGTCAAGTCCAGTTTATTACATGAATCCCTCATTTTTATTTTGATGTGTTTGCGTAAACAATGGAGAGTTATACTAATCGAGAAAGCCGTGCACTCCATATACTTTATGGGCAGAATTTGCATTGGCTTTTGTAGGCTCATTACAGACGTGTCATTGTTCTTTGCTGATGTATTTAAACGCTCAGAGTCATTTGCATAGGCAGACCGAGCATCTGGTCCTACCCAATGTGGCCTTTGTCCCGTTCCCGTGCTGACGTCAGGATGTCAATCACCCCCCCCCCCCCCCCCCCCTTTGGTACCAGCCGGTGCTGTGCTACATCTGAATTATTTATTAAAACAATCAATGGATTAACATGCGTTAATACAACATTTACTGTCACTCCATTGTTTCTGCTATCACATTCATGCCTGGTGCTGAAATGAGAAACTTAGAGCTGTAAAATAAGTTTGACAAACTACTCTTGTCAGGTGAATAGAGAGACTGTTATAGAGAGAAAAAGATTACATAATGCATTTGCAGGGACATTTATCTGAATTTTTATTAAATTTAAATTAGTTTGAAATCAAATCAAACAATATTTGTTGACAACCCCAATCTGAAGTGATCTCTTTGGATCTGTTTTTTGTGTGTGTGTGTGAGTGAAGGCTTTGTTTGATAAACTTTACCTTGTTTATCTTAGTTGGAGAACTTTGATGCAGAGCATGTTCTTGCAGTTTTATAAACTGAACTTCCTCAATGATGGCAATGCAGTGGTGTCATTTTTTACCCTATTAGATGTAAAGTTCCTTGTTTGTATTTCACAGTTACTGATAAGAGATAATTTCATTCCTTTTGTGTTTGCTTTGCCTTGATAAATTACCAGGGACTAATTTCCAGCCATTTGACTGCTTTCCTTTAAACAAGAACAAAGGTTACCATTTGACACTTTGGGATTTGTATTTTTTGCTGTACTGGTGATTTGAGTATGCTGTTTGTCTTTGTGTACACGTCACCTTATGTAACGTGTATTACATGCATTCCCTCAAGCATGGTAGCCGCACTGACTCTGCTGTAGTGTAAAATGATCCTAGTCTGTATCACTTCCAGTGTCTTGTGAGACTGCTGGTCTAGGATTTTTTTAGCTGCTTCTACTTAACCAGTGCAGTGGCATTAATTGCGAAAAACTCTTCCTGGATCAGCAGCATTCTGTTTGCAGCAGATCAGATATCTGTGAAACTGTCTGATGTCTCTAAGCCTGAATTGATTCCTGAGCCAAGTCAAGTCATCATTCTTTATTAAAGATTGCAACTTGGAGTTTAACTTTTTATGTGTTATTTTGCTTTGATCTTTTCTCAAATTTGAGTTGCTGTCATTATGATTCATTTTCTGTTTACTAGCCTTAGCTTACATGTTTGGGAATAGATCTTGCGAGACGATTTTAGGGAGGCATCAGAAATGCAGTGTTGAAGTAAATTCCTCTTAAAGGGATAGTTCACCCAAATATGAAAAATCTGTCATGATTTAGGCTTACTCACCCTCATGTTGTTCCAAACCTGTATGAGTTTCTTCTGACACAAAATAATATATTTTAAAAAATGTTGGTAACCAGACAGTTGACGGTAATATCCATTGACTTCCTTTTTTTCTTTCTTCCTATAGTCAGTGGCTACCGTCAACTGTCTTGATTACCAACATTCTTTAAAAACATCTTCTTTTGTCCTCAACAGAAGAAAGAAACTCATACAGGTTTGGAACAACATGAGAGAGTTGATTTTTGGGTGAACTATCCCTAAATGTCAGTAGTCAGCGAATCTATAACTTCCACTTGCTTGTCATCGTTTTTTTCAGTAATGAGAAACTCATACAGTGTTGTGTGGGTTTCACAAATCTTTGAAGGTGTTAAAAAACCCATGTGAAATTGTGAGAGATGTCACCCACTTTTTGACTGATCACTACTTTATACGTTCCAGTGATTGAAGAATGAGCTCGGTGCTTTTTTGGAAACTGTGCCAAACCTCCGCATTTAAATAGCACCCCGAGAGACCTTCAACCTGCTGATAGTGTCCATTTATTTGGTTGGAAATGGAATTGAGTGCACAGTACAGTATCATCTTGATCTGTCTACACAACTGTGTTTCATCAGATTAATTATTTCTCACAAACATGTAAAGCAGTTTATATAAGATATAATTTTGTCTCAGTAAAATAATTAAAAAATGATATAAAAAAATTTTCAACAAGAATTTATTAAATGGATAAAAAGTGACAGTAAAGAGACTTA
This sequence comes from Chrosomus eos, assembly GCA_036326025.1. Taxonomy (NCBI): domain Eukaryota; kingdom Metazoa; phylum Chordata; class Actinopteri; order Cypriniformes; family Leuciscidae; genus Chrosomus; species Chrosomus eos. Next base: position 17,942,475 of record CM070832.1, read on the forward strand.
CAATGCAACAAAATATTTATATTTAATGAACATTCAGCCATTATATTCCTTGGTCAGGACTGTCTTTTGGCCACTTTGTTGAGTCTATACAAAGTTTTAAGGATGACGTATATTGTGGAAACTAGGTCAGACAGTGGGCACCTCAGAGGAAAAGGAAGCAGGAAGAACTCTCGCTCTTTCTCACATGCTTGGCTGTGCGGACAGGCTACTTCAACCCTTTGAGTTTGTTTGTTGCAGCACCCGAAAACTGAGGAAATTTAAGCATATTGTATTTTAAATGGCATTTTCAATAAACAAAGGTGTCAGTAAATACTTTTCAATTGTTACTAAAAGGTATCTAAATGCTGTTCCTTTTCCATATGGCAGCACAACTGTTTTCAACATAGATAAAAAAGAAATGTTTCTTGAGCACCAAATAAGCTATTATTAGAATGATTATTGAAGGATCATGTGACACTGTAGACTAGAGTAATTTCTGTTGAAAATTCAGCTTTGCCATCACAAAGTTATTTTAAATTGTATTTATATTTCATCATGTTACAGTTTTTTTTTAACACATTAAGCTTTTCAGCTTTTCAATAGTGGTCAAGGGGACAGAGATTCAGAGAGGTTACTTGTTTGTCTTCACACCTGTTCAGACTGTGTATGTATCTTGATAGGTAGTATGATCTCTGCTCTTGTGTATCTGTTGAACATCGTTTAAATTCCGGTACCTGACGTACCAAATAAAACCTGATTCTGATATGTCCTGCTGACTCTTGCTTTCCGTGCGTTTTTTTTTTTTTTCTCTTTTGCTCTGAGCAGCTAAATTCTGAGCGGTGTGTGAAAGATGAGACTGGTCATGTGACCTGAAGGACACACCAACCCCCATCACAGGCCTCTGTTCCCCTCAAACTTCCTTTGGGGAGAGCCAGGGCTGTAAATGAGTTATTGTCATGGAGACTGAGAGGTCAGCCTCTGCCAGTCAAATCTGAAACCGGCAGAACGATGAGCTCTGGCATGCATCTGGTGCTTGCGTCACTGACAGGATCCTTTCGAACTGCCCTAAAGTATATCTAAAAACCAGCTGACTGGCATTTAAATTAGTTTTAGCATGTGGACTGCTCTGAAGAATGACTTGTTTCCTGTTTACACAGCCATATCTAAAGAGCATCCCCCACTTTACTGGATCATTTGACAGTTTCTGGGAATAGTTGATTGTGCTCTCCGTAAGTGGTTCTTTAGATGTGTATTTGTAAGGTTAGCCTTTGTTTCAGACATGCTCACATCACCTCAAAAGACTCAATATCATGTGTTTCTCTGTGGTTTGATGTACATATGTGTTTGTGTCTGCATGGTTAGTTCATTGTCACAGTCCAGTCTGTTTGTTTCTCTCTGGTTTCAGTGCTCATGTCATTGAATAATTAAAAAGCTCTTGAAATTGAAGCTCAGCCACTCCCATCATCTCTCCTGTCCTCCCTCCATCTGTCTGTTCTGTACTCGTTTAAGAAAGCTAGCCGTTTCGCCATGTCACATTCAGCTTGAGTGTTGTTCGTAACCGTTTCTTGTTCCTAGATGATTATCTTTAGTTTTATATTGCTTCCTCTCCCTATCTATTTCTCTGACTGTTTTTTTGTAACAGTGATTTCATATTACAAGTTGAAAGTGTCAACGTTTCTATTCAGATTTCAGTGAAAGTTACTACTCTTTTGTTACAGACTTTCTACTTTTTAGACGGTTAGAAAAAACAGAAAAAAAACACAGAAAAAAAATACATTCACTTTAAAAGTTTGATTTCTGTATGGCTAAATCAATTATTCACTGTTTTAAAATGAACAATTTCATTGTTAATGTTTCATTGGAATCTGATTTTGCGCAGTTAAACATATTCAGTTAAATGATAATGCATTAACATTGTCAACTAACTAGAAAACTTTAGTGAGTGAAATGAGCACCTTCTTAGTAAATAGGCCTATATGCATTCATTAATACGGATGTGCAAAACGACATATTTTGTAGTTGTTCACACAGTGTTTTTGCTTTCCATTGTGCTGCTTTTGTTTTTCTATGTCAACATGTGGACGTGTTTGGCCGTGGCACTCTGGTCTTGCGTCTTAAAAAATCACATCTCTAGAGTGACCTTGCATTTTTTCATTCCACTACACTGCGTCTTGTGTGTTTTTAAATGCAAAAACACGTTCTGTGTGAACAGCCCTTTCTGTGTTGAAAAAATGCAAGACGTGAGTAGTAGAATAGGCAAAAGCGCAAGGAGTTAATGTGCGTTTTTATATTTTTATTTAAATTGTAGACTTATTACCTTGAGCGCCACGTTTTTAGAAAGCCATGTTGTGTTAGACAACACGAGATGCAAGTGCAGTGGTCAAAGACATCCATCTAGTGCATATTTACAAAAGAAAAATATGGATAAGTGCACTCGTGCAAGTCATACAGGTTTGGAACCACATAAGTGTGAGAAAATTAGTTGTTGTTTTTTTGAGTGAACTATCCCCTTAAAGAAACAATTAGTCTGGTTTTGAGTCTAACTGACCCAAATTTTATGGCTTTGAGGCATTTACATAAGATATGTTCTTGTGTTCAAAAGCTAGATAACCCCCAAAAATAAAAAAAAATAAGAGGCCAGCCAATGTTGTACAGTCAACTACTTAACCAATGTCACCCATCCTCTAATTCATAAATGTTTTATCTCTGAAACTGAAGGTCAGAAGGGAGTCATCAGAGAGTCATTGTTGCATCATTTAATACTAATTCGTTTGTATTTCACAATTGCCTTTCACAATTGCTTTGCATTTCACATTTTAGAGTAATTGTTTTGAGTCATAATTGTTTGAATTTGTCACATGTTTCAGATGTCAAATATATAAATGATGTCAGTTGATAAGTTACCTTTGGTCAGCACGTGAGATGTCTGAGAGCTATCTAAACTACTCTTTTGGAACAATTTAGTACCTAAGGACACTCGGTTTTACCTCACTTCCAAAGCCTGCATATATGTTCACGTGTTCCTGTGTGCGCACGGGAGGGTGGGGCAATGCAGAAGTCTCTTCCTTTGTGGTGTAATCGGTACCAGATGGAGAGGTGTTTGTGTGTGTGTGTTAATGCACGCCCCTCCTTTTCCTCACCCCACATATTAAATGGAAACGCACATTCAAAGAAATCTTCAAGATCTGGCTAGTGAATCTGTGGTATATTCTCAGTGAAAGACCTAATTGTGTCACCTGACCCAGTCTCAATCTTACATTCTCAATTTGTTTATTGGTAAGCTTGAAGCTGAGTGCTTGTTTTCTTCTGATCCTCTATTAAGCAAACACAGACTGAGCTGAGACTTTATAAACTGGGTTTAAGAAAGCTTCCATGCACTCTTTGTTCCTTAAAGAAAGCTTTAAGCCAATTAGGCTGCTAGCTCAGTGCTGGGTGAATGGCTGTGGTGAGGTAGTGTGTGTGTGTGTGTGTGTGTGTGTGATCCAAACGGTACTCTGGAGATTAACCAGCCTTGTGGAGTGTGTGTTAGAATATGGTTAGGTTAATTCACCTCTAAGAAACATGTTATAAACACTGACAGTTGATTAGCTAGTTCACTAGTTGATCACCACTTTCTCAGACATCAAGGTTTGATTGACCACAGACATCTTTCCCATGACGATAATAAAGTTTAGTCTGCTGTTTTCATCTTTGATTTCTCCCACTTCCTCAACATCCTCTTTATTGTGCTAAAACAAGACACTTGTTCAGAAGTAGCACAGCGGTTTGATATTTTGTTTTCAGTCAAAATTCTTTAATTAGCAGAAAACCCAACATGATTCGTTGTTCATCAGTGCATAACCTACAAAAGCAACACATAAAAAAAGTCGCCCACTTGCATTTCCAAAGTGTGTATAGGGTCAGCAGTCCCTTGCCCTAGAAAAAAACTCTGTTTTACAGCAGCATGTAGGAAACGTTTGATGTTTCTCTTGCTGCTTCAAAGGCCTGTTGTTCCTCCTAGCTAAAGTTTTTCTCAAGCTTTGATTTTTGTTTTTCACCAAGTCTCAGGTGATTTAAGGCCACTCTTTGCCGATGCATACGTGTCTTTGTGGTATTTAAAGGGACAGTTTCAACCTAAAACTAAAATTCTGTCATTTACTCATCCTCACCTCCTCTCGTTCCAAACCTTTATGACTTTTCTTTTGTGGAACTTAAAAATATGTATTTTGACAAATGTCTCACTTTTTTTTTGTCAATGGTAACCAAAACTGTTTGGTTACCAACAGTTTTCAAAATGTTGTTTTTTGTCTTTTGCAGAAGAAAGCAAGCAATACAAGTTTGGAATGACATGAGGGTGAGTAAATTATGACAGAAATTAATTTAGTGGGTTATGGTGTTTCTTGTGCATGCATTCAGGCTCCTGGATATCTGATTCATCGCACCATATCTCTTTTTCACCATCTACACTTTCATCTTTAGCTCAAATTCATCATTGTGTAGATGCTGTACATCTGTCTTGGTCAACAGTGTTGTATTGATTCAAATAGTTGTCAGTGTAGACTGGTGATATGTGGTAAGTTCTGGTGTTCCTGCCCAGGTGGAGGTCACCTGCTTCCTTTCTGCAGTTTTACTGTGGTCAAACCACATGTGCATCCAGTTTCTCATTAATGGCGGAATGTTTTTGTGTTGTGTTCATTAGGATCCTTTAGTCAGTCTGTGTTGTTACTTGTAAAGTGATTCATGGATTTTGTGACTTGTTCAGTGTGTTGGTATGTTTTACAGAGACATTTGCACTCTTCCGAAGCATACATACCTGCTGTTCCAGAAGTTATGTTGCTTCTTTAGCCAAAATTGTAAGGCATCATAACATCTATCCATTGCAGAAAAGAGAATCCCAGAATGCGCTGCAACAAGCTCAGTGAAAACATTAGTACCTAAGTCTTATTTCGGATGCAGCATCCTCCATTTTTTACATACTGTACATTATAATTTTGTGATGCCTAAATTCTCTTAAAGCATTTTAAAAATTGCTAAATAAAAAAATATTTTTTTTTATTTATTTGTATTTAGGCTACACAAAACAATAGTTTCATTTCATTTATAATTTATTTTTTTAATTATAATATTTAAATTAGCAGTTAGAGAGATTTGTTAAATATCGATGGCCAAAGACTTTTATTTTTATTCAGACAGCTTTAATTCGTCTGTGGTCGGCCATGCGTACGGGTGTTCGGCGGGTGTGTATCACTCGTCTGCTCTCTCTGCTGTGAAGCAGCTGCACACTCAACATGCTCCACTTCAAACTCCCATCACCCACATGTGGCGCTTGTGTATCCCACAGACCAGATGCCCATGCTGGATGCAGATGTGTACCTCCCCTCTGGTTCTTAACTTCTCATTTCAACTTCCTTCTCTACTCTTGGATCTATTTTAGACCACAGATGCAACTGATACTTCTCCCTAATTTCTCGGTGGGAACGATTTAAGCTTCCACATCCTACCCACTCATGAAAGGAGTTTTCCTCACCGTTAGGCTATAATTCAGACCTCCCCTGACAGAAAAGTGACTCTAGATTAGAGTCCCCCCCCCCCTCCTCAAGAGATCTCAAAAGGGAGACTCCCAACAGAAAGGTGGTTTCTTTCCTTTGAATCTGAGTTTTTGGTGTTTTTTGTATGTGGGAAATTCCATTTCTCTCTCTTTTTAATGTGTATAAGGGATTTATTGATTTCTAAGCTTTTGATACAGACTGAGTCTGGTTTTATTTTGTTCTTTTTAATGCAGTAAAATCAGCTGTGTGTTCTTTAATTTTGTGTATTGTGTGTGTGTTTGTATGTGTCTGAATGCATTCAGGTTGTTTCTTAAGGTGTTGTCATAAGTTGTATGGGAGTTGTCTGAGCACATAGGGTAAGTGGTTTCTGGCTGTGTACCTGAACCCACACATACATCTCTAAAGTCTGACAAGTTTTGCAGACAATAGCATATCGCTGTTCCAAAATGTGTGTACAATTTGTAGAGGAATGGATATAGTTCATCACGTGTGTACAGTTCAAACTGTGTGGTATTATGTTCTGGGATCAGGGGGTCATATATTCTGAAAGGTCTGAAGCCATGTTCTGTGTAAAAGATGATATGTACCCTGGGTTTTATATTCAGACAGTCACCATGAAGTCAAAATCAGTAATTCTTATTTTTAATGGAACATTTCAGTATTTATTATTGATTTATCCATACACATCATCATTATTTTTTATCCTCCAGAAACCTGTCACTTACCTGAGATCGCAGCAGTTAGCAAACGACAATGATCCAATCAATACTTGATGGAAAAAGTCAAGTCCCACCCTAAATTTTTTTTTCTCATTCGAGAAGCCGTTTCACTCTGTGTCACAATAGGGAGGAAAAGACAGTTGCAATTTCCAGTTTATGCTCTCTTTAAAATGTTTACCAAAGCTATTTTGTGGCTAGCATACATGCTGTAGGACAATTTGAGACATAGACCCGGTCCCAAATGGCACCCTAAACATTTGCGGTCTTCCCCTTTGACTGTCGGAAGAAGTCTGCTGCGGACCTCCCTTCAGTGCGGGCTCGGTAAAAGTGTGCATTGAGCCTGTTAACAATGTCTACCATTGTAACAGATATTTGCATCTACCAATGTCTTTATACAGTGCGTGTATATATACATACAGGTGCTGGTTATATAATTAGAATATCATCAAAAAGTTGATTTATTTCAATAATTCCATTCAAAAAGGAAGGGAAATTTGGATATTATATTCATTCATTACACACAGACTGATATATTTCAAGTGTTCATTCCTTTTAATTTTGATGATTATAACTGACAACTAATGAAAACCCCAAAATCAGTATCTCAGAAAATTAGAATATTGTGAAAACAGGGTTTTTCCTGGCTCAAAATGAGGCGGAGGTGGTAAAATTGTAACACTAGGGGGGTCCGGGGGCATGCCCCCCCGTGAGAAAATTTTGTACATTTTAAAGATAAATTCATTAATCTGGTGCACTTTGAGTCACTCGAATCTGTTGTTAAAAATAAATAATAATCCACCCGCCAACCACCCATATTCTTTGATTTAGATATCTGCATCTGATCATCACATTACAATTATTCAATTAAGCATGATAATATGGTAACATATCACACCATTAACATTTATTTAAATTAAAAGTTCTTCTTTTGGCAAAATTACATTTTCTTTATAGCCTAAACAGAGGCTTTACTCCCTTTAAACTTATTGTCAATGTTTCATTTTTGAAAACACTCTTATCGGAATCATTTTTTGTACCTTTATAAAGAGCATTTTCCCCCTAATTTTATTTAATGTATGCTCTAAATTTCATTTAAAATTCTTACATTTTATCAATACATTCAATTAAAATAATAAGACACTAGGCTGTTACCAATCAAATTAAATGATTTACATTGAAAAATTATAACTATATTAAATGAGATTATTTTGAATATTTTTTGAATATACAAGGAATGTTGAAAAAGAATGATACTTTGAAACTAAACCGCCAGTAGGAGGGGGCAGGCGGCCGTCTTAATGAGCGAGTCATTGAGTCATTAATGTAAACGATTCGTTCAAACGGCTGATTGATTCAGAATGAGGCGGTTTAATAATGGGCAATTTAATCTTTGACTCAAGCGATTAGTTCAAAACGCTGAATGATTCAGTAATGAATCATGGATGAGTGTTGCTGTGAGACGCGATAGGGTTTGTTGTTTGGAACTATTTTCGCTGCTGAAACAGAACAAAAACAGTCTAAAAATGTAAGTAACTTAATTTTAACTATTTGTTTATTGAACTGTTATGAAATTAATATCTCGGTTTCAATCGTGATGGCATTCAGGAAAACAGCACTCTGGTCGTGTGTAGCCTATATATTGTTTCTTAACTATAATTAATGTTATAAATAACTGCGCGAGACTCAACAGCGCAACTTTGTTACCGTCCGTACATTAGGTACCATGATGAGAGTTCCGTGTCTTTATTACACTAATTTAGCTGTCATCCACCCTCGATTAAATGGAATGTTTTTATTACTCGGCCCGCTCGACCCACGGATTATGATCCGTGCAGCACTATCGGCAAACTACACGGTTAGAGAACGGACACAAGCGGGAATCGCGACAGAACTGTCACGGTGGATAAAGTGTAGCTATATGAGCACGTGACTGTCTGTCCGAGTTTTGTCGAGAGGCGGAGGCGGCACGAAATTGGACGGAGGCGGCCGCCTCATAATTGTCTATGCAGGAAAAACCCTGGAAAAGGTTCAATATTGAAGACACCTGGTGCCACACTCTAATCAGCTAATTAACTCAAAACACCTGCAAAGGCCTTTAAATGGTCTCTCAGGCCCCATCCACACTACTACGTTTTCGTTTAGAAACGGAGACCTTTTGCTACGTTTGCACCTCCCGTCCAGACTAAAACGGCAAAAACGAAGACCTAAAACGGAGAAGTTTAGAAACGCTGCAGACCCGTTTTGCGTTTTGAATCTCCGGAGGGCGTTTTAGTGAAGATGGGTCAAAACGGAGGAGTTTAGAAACGATGACGCAGACGCTCGCGCTCGGGTCTCTGATTGGGTGTCATCAATCATGGCATATCCTTACCTGATGCTGTAACGTTAACTGCCAACATGCGCCAGAGGCAAGCTATTATTCCAGCGATCTATGACAATTCCCGTGCCGTGTGCAGCGGCGGTATCGACCGTACAGCGTCGGTTTTGGGTTAAGCCGAGAAGAACCAGCGCATGGTGGGATAATTTTATCAATGAAGTTATGTTGTGTTTACACCGGCACGCACATGCCCAGTGTAGGTGAATGGTCACGTGATCCACTTTTTCAGTCGTTTTAATGTGGACGAAGATCAATTCTGATACGCAGCTAAAACGCTGGTGTGGACGGAGATCGTATTCATTTTAATTCTCCGTTTCTAAACTAAAACGCAGTAGTGTGGATGGGGCCTCAGTCTAGTATGTAGGTTACACAATCATGGGGAAGACTGCTGACTTGACAGCTGTCCAAAAGACGACCATTGACATCTTGCACAAGGAGGACAAGACACAAAAGGTCATTGTTAAAGAGGCTGGCTGTTCACAGAGCTCTGTGTCCAAGCACATTAATAGAGAGGCAAAGGGAAGGAAAAGATGTGGTAGAAAAAAGTGTACAAGCAATAGGGATAACTGAGAGGATTGTGAAACAAAACCCATTAAAAAAATGTGGGGGAGATTCACAAAGAGTGGACTGCAGCTGGAGTCAGTGCTTCAAGAACCACCACGCACAGACGTATGCAAGACATGGGTTTCAGCTGTCGCGTTCCTTGTGTCAAGCCACTCTTGAACTAGACACAGCGTCAGAAGCGTCTCACCTGGGCTAAAGACAAAAAGGACTGGACTGCTGCTGAGTGGTCCAAAGTTATGTTCTCTGATGAAAGTAAATTTTGCATTTCCTTTTGTCCCAGAGTCTGGAAGAAGAAAAGAAAAGCATAGAAACCATGTTGCTTGAAGTCCAGTGTAAAGTTTCCACAGTCAGTGATGGTTTGGGTTGCCATGTCATCTGGTGTTGGTCCACTGTTTTTTCTGAGGTCCAAGGTCAACGCAGCCGTCTACCAGGAAGTTTTAGAGCACTTCATGCTTCCTGCTGCTGACCAACTTTATGGAGATGCAGATTTCATTTTCCAACAGGACTTGGTAGCTGCACACAGTGCCAAAGCTACAAGTACCTGGTTTAAGGACCATGGTATCCCTGTTCTTAATTGGCCAGCAAACTTGCCTGACCTAATCCCTTTAGATAATCTACAATGCAGAAGAGGGAAGGCCACTATCAAAGCAACCTGGTTCTCATAACACCTGAGCAGTGCCACAGACTGATCGACTGCATGCGACGCCACATCGCTGCAGTAATTCAGGCAAAAGGAGAACTAAGGCACCATTCACATATAGCGCCTAAAAATGCGTAGAAAACGCTAGGTGCGCCGCGTTCTCCTTTTTCCAAAGCACTAGGGCGGTTGCGCTCCGGAGCCGTCTGTCGTTGCTAAGGTACGGTGCGCTTGCGGGATTCTGAAAAGTTGAGATGTTTTTACTTCGATGCGGCGCGGACACGCTTGGAAAAAACGCACCGCGACCATGTCGCCTCCATTATGAGCGCGCATACCGCGCGCCTACATTTGAAACAGACTGATCTCATGAAATGGCGTATGTATGACACGCCAATTCGTATTTCCATTTTTGGCGTGCTATCAACACGCATAATCGCTTTTCAGCGTGTTTATGAACGTTATGTATGTTTACGCAAAAGTCATGATGCCATGTTGTTTGAAATAACGAACTAGAGCGCGCAAAAGACGCGATATGTGAACAGGCCCTAACTAATATTGAGTGCTGTACATGCTCATACTTTTCATGTTCATACTTGTCAGTTGGCCAACATTTCTAAAAATCCTTTTTTTGATTGGTCTTAAGTAATATTCTAATTTTCGGAGATACTGAATTTGGGATTTTCATTAGTTGTCAGTTTTAATCATCACAATTAAATGAAATAAGCTAAACATTTGAAATATATCCGTCTGTAATGAATGAATATAATATCCAAGTTTCACTTTTTGAATGGAATTACTGAAATAAATCAACTTATTGATATTCTAATTATATGACCAGCACATGTATGTATGTATGTACATGTTTGTGTATATATAGGCACTTATAAATTAGATCTGCACAGATATATCATTTTAGCATCGATATCGCTATGTCACATCGCAGGATGTGCAATGTCAAGTATAGGGATTGTACTTGAAATGCACCCGATTCACAGATTAATAACAAAGTTTAACCATCGTAAAGTGAAAGTTTATTATTTAAGTGTTTTAGGTCCTGTCAGTTTAAACCTTCAAGTGATTTTAAACTGTTTGAGCTCAAGATGATGCGAAAGAACTGCATTCAAACTCGCTCATAAAGTTGTTGAAATTAAGCCAAGCTGCTGTGGTTACTGGGCCTTAAGCCCAACCTGAGCCGTAGTAATGAATTTCTGTGCATACTGAAGATTTGTTATGAACTGGCTACTCTCTCTTCTCACCAGCACCGAAACAAAGGATGAACTATATTCAGTATTTTTTTATTTTTGAAAGCCGTGGGCTGAGAGCTGTTGACATCTCAACTCTGAAACAGTCCTACTTCTGTGGGTGATTTCGTTTTTTGATCAGGAGTTTGCGTGCGTCTCATTCTCAGTTCTGTTCAGGCTTAACGCTAACCCTGTCTGTCTCACTCATGGGGTCAGGTTATTTTTCAGGTCATTATACAGAGAGGCCGTGCGAGACAAATCAGGACAAAAACAGCAGGGGTGTGTGTGAAACAGGGTGTGCATCTGTCCTGTACTGTATTTTGGTACAGATGCTGACTTTATAAAGCTCTCTGAACTAATAACTAGTGTGTGTGTGTGTGTGTGTTTCTGTCTGTCTGTCTATCTCTCTCTATCTATTGTTATTTAGTGTGTAAGATAAAACTGTAACCGTGTGACCCTTTATGTAACCGTTTCACTTGGGTTTCATGAAATGGAAACCTTTTTGCGCAGTGAGATGAGAGGTGCAGATATCGAAAGTGTTTTTATTTGACTGATTTTGTGAGGTGGTTTTGTGTGTGAAACCGAGAGAGATGGAGGAAAGAGCGTAATATCTGAAAAATCTGCATGCATGAGTGAAACATAAATTGATGACCTTATAAAAGAACATATTTTTTTCTCTTATTCTCCCTTCCTGTTTCCTTTTCGTTTTCTCTCTTCCACTTTGCATTACTACAAATTACTTCAGTGGTTTTAGAATGATCTATTGTGTAAAATTGCAACAAAGAGATCAAGTGTGATTTGCTGTGTAAATATAGTTAGTTGGTTTGTCCTCTTAATATTACTGGATTTTCAGGCCTAAGACTAATTGACATACAAATGAACAGTTAAAGGGGGGGTGAAATACTCAGTTTCACTCAATCTCATGTTAATCTTGAGTACCTATAGAGTAGTATTGCATCCTTCATATCTCCAAAAACTCTTTAGTTTTATTATATTTATAAAAGAAAAATAGGCTGTACCAAGTCTTTCCGGAAAAACCCGAGCGGGTGGAGGCGTGCCGTGTGGGCGGGAGCGCGCGAAGCTTTTGCGTGTGTTGTAAACAGACAGACTGGTGGTTTATGAGGACATGATTTAGTTTTACAATAAACAAACTGACACCTACAGTGGCCAGCTAAACAACTGTATTTAAACACAAAAACACACACCATACATCGCATGCTCCATCGATACATTAACTGTACGAGATCATGTTGTTTACTTGCTGTGCTTAGCTTACACGCCGATAGTTAACAACACACAGACATTTGAAGCAGTTTTACTCACCGCCTGCGGTTCCGTGAACCTTTATCGTTGGGACTGCTCCATCTTTAAGTATTAGGCGATCTGCAAATCGTCGAACTGTGCCTTGTTTATAAAACTATTAGCAGCTACCGCCGAAATGAAGGGAACAAACAAGAACACTTGCGCAACTCCGTTGCTGCTCTGGAAAAACAAAATCCATCCACAGGTCCCTTAACTCTGGGTTCTTTGGACATTTGTGCAGTGTTGTCTTGCCCTGGCAACCAAAAACACACTTTTTGGTGCCATTGTTTTGATTGCAACGCAGCAGAGCACAGCGGTCTGATGGACGCTCTCGCACGCTCTAGGCTACAGCTGCGCGCGCCCTTCCGGGAGAAGTGCCTTAAGACCCGTATAAGGAAATTCCGCCCACTCTGACGTCACACAGTTGCGTATTCGAAAAAAACTTTCCGAAACTTGTGACAAACCGGAAGGAGTATTTTTGGAACAGAAATACTCCATCAAACTTACAACTTCATTTTTGAAACTTTGTCCATGTTTACCATGGTAATCCAACTCTTTAACAGTGTAAAAAACTCACTATGCATGAAACAGCATTTCACCCCCCCCTTTAATACAGGTTCATACTCTCTTTTTAGAAAGGTTGGCTTGAGGTTAATGTTGTGTAATGCTCTTGTCTGATGTGTAATTTTGGAAGTCTTTACCTTTCTTTTTCCCTTGCACTCTCTTTCTAATCTCTCACTGTCTCTCTGTTTTAGTATAAGGGTCGTGCTTAAAGGATGTGATTTCTAAGAACAGGAAGAACTGCTGTTATTATACTTCATGGTACAATAGTGTGACAAATGGTCTCTGCCTTTGGTGTAGGAAGGGATGTTAGTGTTGCCACAACACCTCTTTCTTTTCCCCTGTAAGCAGCATTAACTTCCTGTTCTGTGGTCACTTGTAAGACTGCAGATTATTAGTCAACCTTATTTTCTCACTCCATCCATTCTGCTTTTTCTAAATGCATTTTTTAGAGGATATGCATACTTAGAATAAAGTTATTCTTTTTGCACATTGAAGCACTTTTACTCAAGTGATTGCTATAGGGCTAATCAAACCCTGTCATGCTAGCATGTTCCAAATGTCCTAGATGACCTCACTTCCGCTGTGTTAAACAGTTCAGGAATGATATTGCCATGTGGCTGCTCCAGTGTTAAGTCACTTTGTACTGCTTTTGTGTGGTGGACACAAGGTCTAGAGACAAACTACTTTTAACTTGATCGCCATGTTTTTAGAAAACTCTTCCTAAAAATGATGATAGCACAAGAATAACAATGGAAAAGCAACACACTGAAATTTTGTCACTGCTTAATTGTTCTTAGAGCTTAGATCGGGCCCAAAAAATCAAGCCCGACCCGACCCGAGCCCGTGCACAGGTGCTGAATGTAGCCTACCATTGACAGGGGGAGCTGCGCATTTTATATATATATATATATATATATATATATATATATATATATATATATATATATATATAATACTATTACTTTTACATGTACATGTGCACTTAATATTCAATTAATTATCACAATGAAAGTTTAAATTTTATTAAATTGAACAAGCACGACATTTAGCATTCAATCAAATATTCTTAAAGATTCATTATTATTAATAATGTTATTTCGACTTGTGTGCGTGCAACAAGCAAGATGTGCATTTGTAAATTCAGTGACAAGCGTGCCGAGAATTGATTTAATTTATGCTCCAGTTCATGTGACCGCGGCTCGCCGGCGCCCGCATGTCATGATTATTGTCTGCATTTGCTTCCTATTTATTAAATCCAGGCAATCGGTTAATGAAAAGGTTATTAAAATTAAGATACAATTTATACAAAACGAAATTCTCTTTAAAGAAAGGTTTCTACAAGACAAAACATAATGAAGTGGTAAAAATCATACCTGAATCGGTGGATCGCAAATGGATCCGATCCGAATGAAGGATATTGAAGGCTGACTATCATCCTTTCTGTCATGACAAGCCTGCATGTGTCTTTTCATCGTCGAAGTCCCCATTTTTTTTGCTGTCATCATAGGCGAGCAGCGCGCCGCACTTTCACTCAACAAAGCCGACACATATGTTGTCACTGCCCACGACTAGTTTAAAATATTTCCATTCCTCCGACTTTCCTTCATACTTGCTCAAAGTTAATTATCCTATTCTCCTATTCAAGCTCCATGTTGCACTTAAGCTACACAATAGCACAGCGTGCGAGTGGAGGAGACGCTGCGCGTGACACGTGACGTGCTTGATCAAGGGCCCGACCCGACCCGACCAGAGCATAGTGGCGGGAAATATCGGCTCGGCTCGGGTCGGGTCGGGCTCGGGCTCGGGCAGAGAATCTAAGCTCTAATTGTTCTAAAGGCCATTTTTCCCTGTTAAAAGAGAAGTTAACAGTGCGTGCTAACACCTGTTAGCAATTCATGTGCTGTGTATGTCATTTAGACCACATGCTTTGATGGTGTTATCAGGATTGTGTATACAGGGCAGGTGTTGACTTTGTATCAGTGTGAGGAATTTATTAGTGCTGTGGCCCATTAACACTCCTATTCCTTGTTAAAGTATTATACAGGGACTGTATGACCACATTCTCCACTACACCCTTAAAGCAAGAGGTCCAGCAGTAACACACACACAGTTTAAGCCCATAGCAACAGTCTGGTATGTGGGACAGGGATCGCTGTGGGAGGAAGGAGGGAGGTGTGAAAAAGAAGACTCTCTGGATGGAGGGACGGAAAAGGGTGAGAATCCCCAGAGTTGCTGGCGTTGCTGTTAACGGGCAAAGAACGAGAAGATGGACATGTAGAGACACAGGCTAATAATGTTAATCCATAGCCAAGTAGCTATTTAGGTATTATTTTAACAAACCTGCGTTTATCCTGTCTTCATTGTAGTATAATACTGATCAGATAGGACCTCCTTCAGTAACACACTCATAGGCTGTCCGAATTTTCAGGGACAATGCTCTCAAATCATGGTTTACTGTGAGGGTCAGTTTTGGAAAAACCTTTTTTGGAAACAATTTGCTAGGTGTTACTGTAAGCTCCAATGGATTGTGCCTGAGAGTTTGTTTGCATTTAGCTGATCACCATCATTTCTGTTTATCCTTTAGATCTTGTTAGCAAATCTCATGTCTAAGAGTACATACCATACTGTAAGTCAGCTTACATTGAGGAAGAGTGAGGTTAAGACTGCAGAATATAAGTCACCAAACATCACTTAAGTGGTGCTTGGTGCAATTTTACAATTCCTTTCTGTGGTTTACTAACCTAAATGATATGCCAGCTAAAGGCGCTCACCAAAAATAGTTTCTTACAGGTTTCTTTCTCTGTTTTGTACAGTTGTAGTGATGATGAGGATGATGATGGTGATGAAGAGGAGACAGAGCTGAGAGCTGAGTGTGTGTGGTGGTGTTGCGTTCGCATTGGGAGTGGAAAGAACCCCCTCCCCCACACACACTGCATCCATGTTCTCCCCTGACCAGGAAAACATCTCCACGTCGTCAACCAAAGTGCCAGTCAAATACGGAGAACTCATTGTGCTCGGGTAAGGCGTTCTGACCTTTGACTCTGGATCAGGAGGCATCTGTCATGCCAGAGTTAATAGTTTGTAATGTTTCTAATGCTCAGTGACAACTATGCATGTGCATGCTTGTTTTTCTTGTTTCTGAAAAAAAAGTCAGCTGCCATTAGGTTTTTGGTGGTTGGTGTTTTTGTTAGTAACATCATTGTGGGCAAAATGTGAGGGTGATGCATGTTTAAGGGAACAATGGAGCCCTCAGTTAGAAAACAAACTGGTTTTCCATGTGGTGTTGGGGTGTCATAATGCACTTCATTGACCATCATTTGCAGAACAGCCGCCTATGTGATGCGCTGCACTATACCATCACATGATGACTGACTGGTGTCTAAAAGAGCATTTGTGTATTAACTTTTTGGATTAGATGTTCTCAGAGGTCATGTATTGGATTAGGTTCTCATTCTAAAGCGCATGGAGGACTCAACTCCATTATTCTGTTGAGTTATGGCTGATCTAAGTGTTGTGTTACTGCTAAATTATGGTTTTAGCTACCTTGTGTGTATGTATGGATGACTAGCCTAATCGGAATAAAAAATAAATCATGATATGGCTTAGTGATTTAATTAAATAAATATATGTTCTGCTTGATTCATAGTGAAGCAGGACTCTGTTCCTACACAGAAGCTTATTAGCAGTAATTCTGCTCCACACAAACTCTATCTCTGCATCTGCTCTGAGTTTGGGTCACTTTAATGTGCATTTGGGAACGCAACATGCGGCAAACATCTTCCCATATTATTAGGATTATTATTATTGCTTTATAGTCATATAATATAAAATTGTGAAATTTGGGCAAAATTGTAAAAACAAGCACAGCAAACCTGAATTTTATTTTATTTTATCGCAGTCAGTTTTTATCAGAAAAATAAAAAATTTCCCTAAATTGTTTAACTCTACTTGGATGTTTTGTTCTGTTTTTCATCTTGGTATAGACAGATATGAATTCTGTTGAATTTTTTGGGAATGATATTTGTGATTTGTAAGTTTGGTTACTGAGCTTCTAGCTCTGTCAAAGCTCTCTTGAGCTTATAACTTACATCTGACCACACACTGTTCCATGAGTCAGTCTTCTGATGAGGCGGCTCATTTTCCTCCACCACCTTGTTTTCCCTTAGCTTTCACTCTCTCCTCCCAGCAACAGCTGACACTGAAAGACTTCCTTCATCTTCACCACTTCAGGGGGTTTCCCTCCCTCTAGCTGTCGTTCCCAGAGTGTTTTCTGAAGGAATGCGGAAAAGAAAAAGTCATCACAGAAAAATTCTGTCGTACGGGGGTGTTTATTAGACTTCCTCAAGTTGACGATGTCACCTGGTGGATGTCTTCACTTTTCTGATCTCCAAGAAAGAATGTAGTTTTATGAGGGAAGGCTCGGGAGAAATGAGCACAATCGGTCCGCTTGTTTATAGAGTACATTTGGATAATGTGGGTTTGCCAAAATATGTTGAGAATGCACTAAACAACGTCAGTGCATGCCTTCAAGGAGTTCATGTTAAAACAATCAGAGACTTAATGAAGTCCATTGCTGTGCATTTAAAGCCCAAACCCACACAATACCAAACACACAACATTTGAACTATCATCATTGCAAACATTGTGTGTCTCTGTGTGCTGTTTCTGGAGCACACTTGGGCAGTGAGTAAGTGGGTGGAGGTCTGAGAGGAAACCTCCACAGAGGAAATCACAATGCACAGCAAGTGCAGTGTTCATAATACTTTATGTACATGGGCTTCACACTGCACACGGATCTGATTTGTTTTTCAAATGCTGCTTTGATCTTTAAGGCGAGACACGGCAGGCAAAAACATCTTTTTTTTTTGTTGAGATTTTGGAATATTTGTCTTCAATAACATCATCTTTCAGACTTGTGGTGGAAAAAAAGTCAGAAATACACATTTAGATCTTTATTTTACTACACTTTGTCTGTTTGCGTCTGTAGATTTCTCATAAATTCAGCAAAAGTTGGCGTTGTAAATCATCCTGCTGCTTCGCGATTTGCACCCTGTCATCACATACACCGTTAGAAAGCTTTTTCTCTCTCTCTCTCTCTCTCTCTCTCTCTCTCTCTCCTCTCTCTCTCTCTCTCTCTCTCTCTCTCTCTCTCTCTCTCTCTCTCTCTCCCCTCTCTCTCCTCTCTCTCTCTCTCTCTCTCTCTCTCTCTCTCTCTCTCTCTCTCTCTCTCTCTCCTGCACAATGCTGTCGGATCCAAATATGGTCATTCCCTTTTTATCAGCAACCAATCGTTAAAGTAAAAGGGGGGATTTAACTCTAAATGCGCAATCTCATTGGCTGATGCTAAATCTTTAAAGCCTGTTTTTAAAAAAAAAATTACTTTTCTCTCATACTCCAAGTCCGAAATCTCCACTTCAATAGCACCTATATACACCAAACTTTCCAGTCTGGTACCTAGTTATATTATGAAGACATTTACTGAGGGATTTGTAAATATATTATTCCTAGCCTGATTTGTATAACATTTAATTCCAAAAACCATGGCGAAAATCATTTTTTAAAGACTATTGGCAGTATCTGATTTACAGGATAGCAAAAGTAGATATCCAAAAATCCCTCTGTAAGTTTTCCCCCATCTAATATGTGAAACACAATGGAAAAGATAATTGAACCTGTCTTTATTCGTTTTTTAAAATGTATGCAAATTACTGCATTTTTAATTAGATAATGCCTCATTTGCATATTTAAACATTAAATTACAGAAAACTTGTAACACATTTTTTCTCATCTTAAAGGTTGTGTAGGTAAGACATTTATAAAAAACTTTTTTCCAAATTTGTTTAAACTTTTTTATATATATCAATGCATAATTAAAATCTAAGTACTCTGAAAAAAAGAGTATAAAAATCGATTGACTCTAGACCGTTTAATCTGCATTAAACACAGCTCATTATTTCGAACCGGGACGAAACAACGGATTGGCCTAGGCGACTGTCACTCTCTCGCAACCATGGCAACCACCCCTTCGCCACACAGGACCTGCCCTTTTGCGCGCACTCGTTTGGTTTGTGTAATTCAAGAGCCACGGAACCTAGGATTACCAAAACAATGGCAGAGAAAGACCAAAGTCCACATTTGCAGTTCACGAAGGCAACCCAGTCAAAAAAAGGAAGTCATTTACATTACAAGAAAAGGTAATGAACAAAAAGTTGTTGGATAAACAAAGAAATAAAACTCGGGTGAATATCGGCGAATACCCTAGTAGCACGACCTCTTGCACGACCTCCTCTGCTTCGCCCTCGACCACGGTTCTGTCCTCGAGCTGACGATGTGGTACTTGTCTCGGGACTGTAGTCCTCATCAGAATCAACTATGCTTTCATCAAGCAAACTCTTACATGGAGAACATCATATATATGTTATAAATCTTACACGAAATTCATCTACATCACAGTGTAAATGATGGCAATGGAACAACGTGTATCACGCAACTGTGTTTAGCTTTGCCTTATAGATAACTAGCTCGTTAGCGAATCAATAAATATATATTGTAAAGTTTACCAATATCAATATGCTAGTTTGATAGTGAGTAATAAAATACAACTTATTTGTTTAACTTCATAATGATAAAGTTAGATTTTTTTATTTACATGTGTGTCTGACATGATGTCACTACATGCACTCGTTCCTCTACTCTTCGCTCGCTCAGGTAAATAATGCGTCTTCAGCTCAGCTGTCAGAGTTGCTCGTTCATGTGTTTTGGGGGTGTGGCTTTGGAAGGAGACCAGAAGGGAGGGGGTGAAGTGAATGGAAATAATGAGCTGTCTTTAAAACAGTCGTGAGAGGTCTACAGACACTCGATTTTTATACTTTCTTTTTCAGAGTACTTAGATTTTAATTATGCATTGATATATATAGAAAGTCTAAACAAATTTTGAATTTTTTTTTTTATAAATTTCTTACCTACACAACCTTTAATGTATCTAATCAACTGGGAAAGTTTCATGGTGATGTCTGCTAGTTAAAAAAATGCCCCTATTCACCTGTAGTGTCTCGCTAACCATTTGCTACATCCATTGGTTCCTTTAGTAATGGCAACAGAAGTGTCAGCATTGCACCAAAAGTGGAAATGTTTCTTGGGCACCAGCACATTAGAATGATCTCTGAAGGATCATGTGACACTGAAGACTGGAGTAATGATGCTGAAAATTTTGCGTTTGTTACATGTTGTGCCTTCAATTATAAAAGAAACTACTTGAAATCTGATCTCACCATTCAGACTGAGACACATTTCCATAGATCAGATTTTGAACTGAATTTCAGACCACATAAATTTGGGAACACCAAATTGTAAGTGACATGATGAAGTATCACTCACTGTTGTTACTAACTGGTCATCATAGTTATCCAGCCTCATGGTTGACCTGTTCGCCTCCATAACTTTTATTA
The DNA here is from genome assembly GCA_036326025.1 of Chrosomus eos. Taxonomy (NCBI): domain Eukaryota; kingdom Metazoa; phylum Chordata; class Actinopteri; order Cypriniformes; family Leuciscidae; genus Chrosomus; species Chrosomus eos. The sequence continues at coordinate 17,962,831 of CM070832.1, forward strand.
GCCTTGTAACCTAGAAACTGTTGCCATGGGGCTTGGCAAGTTCAGTATGTCATCACAGCTAAATATATATTTTAATGAAGAGTGGATCTTGAACTTTGTGACTCTGGAGTGGTTTTTGTGTGGAATTTTTGGGATTAGGTTTTAGTTCCAGATAACAACCTAAATGGTTGTTTGCTTTTCCGTAGAAAAGCCGTAGAGCTTTTGTTTGTTTTTGCTTTTGTGAGTGCTTGTATCTGTTTTGTTCACCACCTGTTGCCTGAGGCTGAATTGATGGTGGAGTAAATGTTGTGTGCAGGTTTTTTCAGTTCAGTTTCTCACTCCCTCTCTTTCTGCAGGTATAATGGCTCTCTACCCAATGGGGACCGCGGCAGAAGGAAGAGCAGGTTTGCCCTTTTCAAAAGACCCAAATCCAATGGTGTCAAACCCAGCACTGTACACGTAGCCTGCACCCCACAGGCGGCCAAGGTACATGTGTACACGCACGCACGCACGCACACACGCACGCACGCACGCACACGCAGTTACTTTGTCATTTTGGTTCTGGTTAAGTTTTGAATTAAAAAACTAGGTGGGTTTTGAGCTGTAATGGAACAGGGTGTGTCCACTTACACATCTGGATACTGTTGAGCTCATGAATGACCCCTCTGTGGCTCCTTCAGAAACACACACATTTACTCACAAACAGCTCTCAGCCTGTTTCCACAGTCTGTTACTGTTACAACAGTCCTGACTGCAAACAGTCTAACAGTCACCGCCCCACCGCCCACCCCACCCAGTCTAACAGTCTAACATATATATATATATATATATAATATATATATATATATATATATATATATATATATATATATATATATATATATTAGTATTTAACATTTTTATAAATTGTTATAAAATAATTAATTATTTTTATGGCCTAAAGCCTTTTCTTTATTATTTATTTGTTTATGGCAGTGGGTTTAGTAATTTTTTTTTTTATTGTAGTCATTTTTAGTGGTTAAGTGATAACCGATTTTCTTGGGCATGTGTATTTTGACTTAAACATGTTATTTTATCATCTCCCTTCCTGTTTCTTTAGGCCATAAGTAACAAGGATCAGCACAGTATTTCCTACACGTTGTCCCGAGTACAGACGGTCGTGGTGGAGTACACTCAAGACAGCAATACAGACATGTTTCAGGTACAGACTCACTGTTGACTGATCTCCGCTGTCCTTTTGGACTTCGTCTTGGACTGTGTACAAAAGCGTCTATTAATCTGCTCAAAATGTCAGCCTGAATTAATGCTGTCACTAGGCAGAAAAGAGGTGTCACTATCATCTGCTTTGATTGTGTATCTCCTACAGTGTTTCTGTAATTGTGCACAGTGATACAAACTTACAAATTGGTCTGCAGTGTTTGATTTTTAATTTCTCTCTGCATCTCAGATTGGCCGCTCAACTGAGAGTCCTATAGATTTTGTGGTGACCGACACGGTTCCCGGGAGTCAGAGTAACTCTGACACTCAGTCAGTTCAGAGCACCATATCTCGCTTCGCATGCCGGATAATGTGTCAGCGAACGCCCCCTTATACCGCCCGCATCTTTGCCGCTGGATTCGACTCCTCCAAGAACATCTTCCTTGGGGTGAGAGAGTGAGAAAATGTGACTTGAGCTTATATAAAGAGGACAGGGCATGAGAAACTGGCACTACTTTTGAGCAGCGTTAACATCTGAAGACCCAATATATCTAAATCTCTAATGAAAACGGATTTGTAACCAGAATAGATTTAAATGCACTGGTAGCCTCTTTCTGAAATCAGTTATCAACCTCATGCATTGATTTGAATGTTGTATTATCTACCTAAAATAGAACTTTTAAATCACAGAAAAAACTTGTATCATAATGTTTTAAGTGCTTGTTAACACAAGACAAAAAATTCTGTCATCTACTCATGTCGTTCTAAACTTTTTTCTTCTGTGGAACATAGAAGATATTTTGAGAAATATCTCAGTAGTTTTTTTTCTTTGTGTCCATACAATGAAAGTCAATGGTCTCCAGTGTTTGGTCCAACGGTTCCCAGTGTTGGAATGGAACGTAGTGTAAAAAATGACAGAAATTTCCTTTTAATAATTTAAATAAAATTCTCCTTTTTTTTTCTTACAGGAGAAAGCAGCAAAGTGGAAGACATCGGAAGGACAGATGGACGGTCTGACTACTAACGGTGTGTTAGTAATGCATCCTCGTCACGGTTTCACAGAGGACTCCAAACCAGGCGTGTGGAGAGAAATTTCGGTGTGCGGAAACGTGTTCACACTGAGAGAGACTCGTTCGGCTCAGCAGCGAGGGAAAATGGTCAGTGCTCCTATTTTTGATGATCAAGTAAATTAGTGTGTTTTAAAAAAAAACTTAGTTAAATGGTATAGCATAATTCTACCACCTGACACATTTCTACCGCCACAAGGTATATACAGTACCATCATGCTGCCCTATTGGAGACATACTCTGTTTCATCAGCTAGTGTTTATGAAGCAGCATTTGTAGAAGCTGTAATGCGATGTCATATGGGATTCTGAAATTGAAGCTGTGTTAAACAATCATATGGTTTCCTGCAAGACGGGACGTTGGAGCGCTCTGGTGCCATTGAGCGGTTGCTCTGGGACGCTGTTGCCACAGTAACGGCCCAGTCGAGACGGTTTTGCCCTGTTCGGTGTAACACAAAGCTGTAAGATGATCTGAAGTTGATTTGTTAAGTGCGTCAAACCAGAGGCCCAATGAGAACTACCGCTTTCAACACTATCCTCCCATGCTCATGACAAGTTATTATCTTTAGTTGTTATCTGGACAAATATAGGCCTTAAAGACTCCTAGATATGCATGGGGCCCATGATGTGTTTGGACACATTGAGGAACGCAAATCGAACTGCTTATGTATTCTTGGTGCACAACTCAAACACTCTCTCTGATTCGCATGCACTCACAGTCCAGAGGCTCAGAGGCGCCCCATTAATCTGAGTTGTCATGGGCAGAACAAACACGCTCCTGATTGCTGTTCATGTCCTGCACTTGAGGAGTCCTGCTGATGGCTCAATGCTGGCTAAACATGGATCTAATGCTGCCTCAGTGCTGGGCAAACACTACTCAACTGTGCTGCTGTGGAGAGACGTTCGGCTTTACTGGCTCATAACAGATCAGGTTCACGCCAGATCCTGCTCAGACTCTGGCCTGATGCTGGTGAAACAGTCAAGTAGTTCAGAAGTTAGGACATTTATCACAATTTTACTTTTACTTGGGTACTTTTAGTGCTGAGCACATGCAGGATTTGATATTTTTTGTGTGCATCCAGTGTGCATCACTAGTTATAATTTATAATTTGACCATCCAATACATACAATTTTCAAGCAGATTCTAGTGTTGTTGTTTTTTTTTTTTTGCTAAGACGTGAAGGTCAAGTATGGTAACCCATACTCACAATTTGTCCTCTGCATTTAACCCATCTAAGTTATGCCGAGTTCACACTGCACGATTTTCAAAGTAGGCGTGGTCACTGGTCTTTTCACACTGCGTGACTATCTGGGGACTATCTGCCATTCAGTTGCTGCTGTGTTAACACTGCACGATGGATCGGCGACAGGAGGTTTCACACTGCACGACTTTGTCTGGTCCGCAAACTACGTTTCACAAACAAACACACGCGAAAAGTAATAAGGAAATATGACTTATTTAAGGAATAAGGAAATAATAAAAGGAATAAGGAAATAATCGCTGACAACTTCTGTCTGGTCTGCAAACTATGTTTCACAACCAAACACACGCGAAAAGTAATAAGGAAATAACGCAAGATCACGCGTGCGTAAGACCGAAATTGTTATTAAAAATGATAGCCTGAAAGAAGATTGTGATCCAAATTGTCTGCATTGATTTGCAGCGAACAGGAGAAAAAGAAAAACAGCTTATGCGGGAGGAAATGGTTGGGGAGACGAGAGCAAGGCTTTGTGTGTTCTGCAAAGAGAGTTGGGGTAAATAAATTATTTTGCAATGTGCTGCTGTTGCTGCTGGTCAAGCAAATGTTTGTGCTTTGTTTCTGTTTGATAGAATTGTAAATATATCTCTTAAAATACTGATATTCTGGTCTATAACTCCTCATTGAACATCCCGCTGCCCTGTACCTTGCTCTCTCCTTGGCTGTAGGTCATCGCTGATGTAGTTTTCAGTCAGAACACATTCACACAGCAGGATTTTGAATTGCCGACAGGTCCAGATATTTAGCATGCCAATATCTCATCGGCGTCAGCGACTCGCCGGCGATTCTCTCAGATCGCGTCTTTGAGAATTCACACTGCGTGATTGTCTCTCACGTGAACGAGCACCAATTTCCTATGTTCTTATGTCGGCGAGCGGAAACGTTCAGTGTGAACTCTGCATTAGTGGAGCAGCAATTTTATTACAATTTTTTTTTGTACATTTGAGTTGTAGATTGACTTTCTGTACTAAGCAATAATAATGTACACTACTGTGCAAAAGTTGGAGGTCATTTAGATGTTTTGAAAGAAATTAATACTTTTATTGAGCAGGGATGGTTTAAATTCGATTAATCAAAGAATACTGAATATATAACGCAACAACTAACTCAAATCAGTGCAGTCTTGGTGAAAGACTCCTTTAAAACATATAAAAAAAAATTAAATATGTTTAAAAATATATATTTTATTTTGTATTATTTATTACAATTATAATTAATGTATTGTTTCATGTTTTTTATTCCTCTCGATACCTATTATTTCTAGCATTTCCTCATTTGCATACATTAGTATTATTAAAATAATAATGTATGCAGAACATGTGAAATGTGACCTTTAAATGTTGAGAGCAACATATTATATGCACACACACACACATACATACGCACTTGCTCGAATATAAAACTCTGTCGTCGTATTCGCACTTGCACTCAGTTTCCTTCACACAACACAGCTCAGACATAGACACACTGCACAGTTCACACACATGGTGTCCATACAGCTGTGCACGTGTGTGTCGTGTGTGTGTGTGTGTGTGTGTGTGTGAGGTGTGGCTAATGCAGTATAGTGAAGGACGAACTAAAGGCTGATCAAGGGTGGCTCTGTGAAATATGTCGCAACCATGAATTATGTGACTCCAGGATGAATGTGTGGATCATAGGGTGTGTATTTTGCACATTTATGTCTGTGACCTCACAATGACAGACGTCTTAAGCAGTAAATAGTTAGATTATTTTTTTGCTGCTTATCAAGAACGAATCATTACTGAATGGATAGTGGTGGGGCTTTACTGCCCCCTGCAGGCAAAATTTGCAGCACTGCATCTTCTGATAATATCTGCCTTTGATTTGTTTTGTGTTAAAGGCATAAATATGGGCTCTATTTATAACTCGATCCTCTTCTATTTATAACTCAATCCTCTTCTTTTGGTATCTTTTTTTTTCTCTGTAGGTGGACAATGAGACTCAAGAGTTGGTGGATGGCTCTTTGATCGATCTCTGTGGAGCGACTCTCTTGTGGCGTACAGCTGAGGGCTTTCCCGCACCCCCACCGTCAAACACCTGGAGGCGCTCCGGCAAGAGCTGAATGCGCTCGTCCCCAGTGTCCCGTGGGTTTCAACACTCTCGCCTTCCCTAGCATGCGGAGGAAGGACATCGTGGACGAGAAGCAGCCCTGGGTCTACCTAAACTGCGGCCACGTTCACGGCTACCACAACTGGGGCAACCGAGACGCAGAGCGTGACGGAAGGGAGGGCCGGGAGCGGGAATGTCCCATGTGTCGCGCTCGTGGGCCATACGTGCCGCTGTGGCTGGGCTGTGAGGCAGGGTTTTATCTAGATGCAGCCCCTCCCACTCATGGATTCAGCCCGTGCGGCCATGTGTGCTCAGAAAAAACTGCTGCATTTTGGAGTCAAATCCCTCTTCCTCACGGAACGCACACCTTCCATGCCGCATGTCCTTTCTGCGCCCAGCAGCTCAACGGTGAGCAGGGATATATTAAACTGATCTTCCAGGGGCCCGTGGACTAAACACACCTGCCTATGACCTTTTGCCCCAGTAACTCCATTTGACAAACATTAGTCAGGCGTTTTTTTTCTGTTGTTTCTATAATTTGATTTTATAAAGATGACATTTTCTGCGCTCTCAGACTGTTTTCTTCCCTCCCTTTCTGGTTTGTAAGTGACCTTTATAATGCTTTTGTCGAATACAGAGAAAAACAAATATATATTTTCAAATAAAATAATAAAAGCAAAAAAAAAAAAAGAAAGAAAAAGAAAGAATAGACCTCTTCAGAACAGCAGAGCACATGCACACCCACGTTTGAGCAATCTGATTGGGTGGCTCTGCTTGTCATTTGAAGTAGTGAGCGTGGCCATTACAGATGGTGGCATGTACAGTGTTTATTTGCTAACAGTAATACTCAGCATTAGAGAGGCAATATACCATCCATGTATGTTTTATGATGACGAGTACTCGATTCATTCAATAATTCACATCATTTCATAAAGCAACTACATATAGATTACAAATTACCATTTTCCATATATGTCTAACTTAAATACTTAAAGTTGTTTTTATTTATACACTATCAATGTTTATCAAAGATAAAAATGAATAGGTGTGTTTTTGGGGAGTTATGTTCTATGTAGCTGTTTTTTGTTTTCTCTTCCTCTGTCTTTATTGTAAGTCTCTTCCACTTGTAGCATTCGCTAATGTTCAGATTTTCCCTCATTTGTTTTAATTTAAATAGGCTACATATGATTATGTGACTGAAATATTCTCTGCAATAGTGAGCCAACAAGGTCATGCTTAGAGAAACGTTCTTGCTGAACTCCAGAAAGCTCCAGAGGCCTAAAAATCTTCACCTCCTTCAAGACAGGCCAAAACCACATGCCCTGTCGGTGACTCGAAATATGTTGTTCATAAGAGTGTTCGTAAGGTCCCTGCTTTCTGGAGGAGCCTTTTCTGTTTAGATGAGTTTAGTCCCACCCTTCTTTGGATATTTTGTGGACATTGGGAAATAATTTCCATCCTTTGTGCAAAAAGCAGCACTAACTCTTTTTTTTTTTATTTATTTATTTTATTTTTCGTTTCTTATTTGCTTTTCTACTCTGGTCATACTGAGATGTGATTTGTTTTGTACCCAACAGCTACTGGGAACTTGATTAAAGCAGGAATTGTCATTTGCATCAGTTTATATATATATATATATATATATATATATATAAAATTTATATTCTAAATATAATCTGACAGCCACCCCCCCCCCCCCCCCCCCCCCCATGTGCAAGGAACTAAAGAAATAGTTCATGCTTAAACTACCGTTCAAAAAAGTTTGGGGGTTAGTAAGATAAAAAAAACAGCAAGGACACAAATTGATCAACAGTGACATTAAAGACGTTTATAATGTTACAAAAGATTTCTTTAAAAAAATATATTAAGTATAAATATTTTGTGTATATAATATACAAAAATATTTAGTAGCACAAAAATGGACAATTATAACCAATGTTTTTCGGACACCATATTAGAGTATTAGAATGATTTCTGAAAGATCATGTGAACCTGAAGACTGGAGTAATGATGCTGAAAACTAAGAAGCTTTCCTATGACAGGAATAAATTACATTTTACAATATAGTAAAACAGAAAACAATATCACAATATTATTGCTTTACTGTATTTTGAGCAATAACTCCAGACTTGGTGAGCATAAGAGACTTTAAGAAACATTAAAATGTCTTACTGACCCCAAACATTTGAATTGTTTAAAAAAAAAAAAAAAAAAAAAAGATTACTTTCTTACTATGTGGAACACGAAAGGAGATTCATATAGCAGCCCAAGCTTCTCTTTTCCATACAATAGAAGTGGACAATGATGTTTTTTAGTCAATACCTTGCATTTCAGTCTATTCCTCACAAAGCTATCATGACGACCCCTTGTTCTCCATCCACTTTATTTCTATGGAAGAGTGCAGCTGTAACATTCTTTTAAACAACATTTTTTGTTTTGTTCTATGGAAGAAAGTATAGATTTGGGATGATAGTGTTTATTTTCTCTTCTGTTCTTTCGACAAATTTTAGGTCCCCTCAAAGAATGAACCTCTATGTGTATGTATATGTGTGTCTGAGTACGCTAATATATTTGAATTTGTGTAATGATGTTTTTGAATTTGATTTCATGTAGTACACGCTGTCGTATGTACGGTGCGAATGTTAAATGTGCTGTACTGTGTTACGTGTAAGAATCTGGAGAGCATTCGTTGAGTCTGAAAGGTTGAGAATCCCAGGACTGTGAAGTGGATTCTCTGCCAGAGAAGTTCAGGCTTGACTTCCAGAGATTGTTCAGTTCCTGCTGTTCTGAACAGCACCCAGACACGGCATACTGGTGCAGTTTTTCACCTCAGGGAGTTTCCTCCATCTTTACCACCAGGGCATGTCTTCATGAAGTATTTCAGATCCAGACAGCTGATCTGGGGTCTGTTGCGTGTGGGGAGATCTTGACCACACTCTGCTAAAAGTGCTACGAGCGACTGAAGCTTGATCCCGCCACAGACATATTAGCTCTTCTCCTGTGCTTAGCCCCGCACCCCACCCCACCCCAATTTGAGGATGCTTCATTAGCAAAGTAATTCTCCTTCATCTCCTCCCGTGTGAGTGTTTTTCTAAGTATTAAACAAACACAGATTTGTTAGACACATTTGACTTTTTAAAGGGCATCGCTCGTTTGTCTCTGTAGAGACGGCGTGTAAAGGGCTTTTTTCATTTTCTGTTTATTTGTTTGAATTCTTTGACATGTCTTTTGTCACTTTGGTCTAACTGGTCTGCTTGATCCGAGTGTGTGTGTGTGTGTGTGTGTGAGAGAGAGTGTGTCCCTGTGTTCTGAAAACTCAGAATGTGAAGGCAAGTGCTGAGAATGTTTCTGATCTACCATTTTGTACCAACTTTAAACAAATAAAATCTTAAAAAGCATGTTCAGTATGTCTGGGTGTTAAGTTTTTCTCTCATGGTCACACGAGGCCAAGATGGCCTATAATATACAAGTTCCATGATATTTTAATTTTCCACCTCGATATTGTTTTTTAAACAGTTCTTTAAATTTCTGAAATCACAAAATGAATTGTGGTTAATTCATATATAAACAAACTTCACCTGACTGACTCCCAAGGTCTTGTTAAAGCACAATTTGAATCACTAAGGTTTTTTTTTCGTTTTTTATTTGCCTGTTCTGTCTGTCTGACTCGAGTCTTTATGCAAGTAATAATTTTGTGAATTATGAGTGATTCGTTTAAAAAAGAAAGGAAAGGACATGGCTGCGTTGGAAAACTTGAAAACGAAAAGACTTTATTAGGCAATGACATTGTTGGCAGCGTTCGCTGGATCTGATTTCGGACAGACTTCTGAGAAAAATAGACCAAGCTTTGCTGATAACTATGCAAATATTTATTTTCTCGTTAGAAATAACATTAGAATTGGAAAACGTTGGTCAAAAACGTACATTTACATACAACTCAGACATAATAAATTATGTCTACACTAACTTGCATACCAACCGCAACTTTCAGACGCCATCTTTACTTTTATTTTATTTTATTATAAATCAACTGTTACAGAATGGAAAACACAGGATTGTGGAATAGCAATGGATACGAATATCAAAAATCGATCCGATGAAGGTCAAGTATCCCAGGAGACAGGAAGTAAAGCTAACATTTCATGCGGTGATGCTTTTCCTGTCCTACTGTGTTTTCCTCGGGGACGCGCAATGGTTTAATTCTGCTGTGGCTTCGTGAAGAGGTGTTCACGGTGATAGACGGTGGGCCGAGGGTCCGTATCTGCTTTACTTTTCGAAATGGATGATCCCCATGGAGGGAGAACCTGGATTTGTAAAGTTGGGACGGTTGTTTTATTCTTAACGATATGAAAACTGTTGCCACTCCCGTTTATTGCACATTTTCCCCCGAAATCATAATACACGAACCGTAAATATGCAGGCAAACGCGGTTGCCTACTATATGAGTGGAGCCAATAGCGCGGCAAGATACTGACAAAGGATTATTATCAACCAATCAGATGTAGCTTCTTTAGAACAGCTGTTCCGCAGATGATCAACTATCAGACACAACAACGAGCAGCGTCTCCGGCATCACATTGACCATCGCCAAGGACATTTTTGTGTTATTGTAAGTATTCATTAAATGTAATATATGATATCTATAAAATGTTTGTTGTGTACACTTTGTTCAAACGTATGGAAGCGTCTCGTTAGTGTCGTTTAACTAGCAGTAGCGGCGATATTGCCCATATTCCGCATATCAAGCGCAAGCATAAAGCTTAACGTTACCACAAAGAACCGGCAAAAGTAATTTTTATCCAGCATTATACATTTTAATTGTTTATAAATAAACTAGTGTTTTCTGGCTGCAAAGATACAGTTGGCGCTGTTGACGCCATCTTCGCATAATGGTGATCAGCAACCAAATATTGATAATGTGGAAGTTACTGCCTTTTGCCTTGGCATGACTTATCACTTTTTGCTGAAAATACAAAGGCAGAGTACAGTAACTTTAAAATAGTGGTCAAAAATTGAGTTTGAGCTCAAGATTTTTATATGTAGATAATTTTAATTACTTAAACATCTAATTGCCAGATTTCCAGTGTCCTACCTATAATTAAGTCATTTTTCTCAGTTCCACACTCTAGCGAGTTAAGGTCTTTTGCCTTTGTAGGGCAGTATTGACAAGCACTCAAACTACTCCAATTTGTTCTTTTAGGAGTTTAAATTATTAATCTAATAATTAAAACATAATTATTAATGTTGTCCTGCTCAGACTTGTGCAAGGTTTAAGTTACATCAAACTTCTCTATTTTAGGTATTTAAATGTTTATTTTGTCCTCAAGTTTACTATTGGACCATGTTTAATTAAACCTGGTGGGCTGCATCAGACTGCTCCATTTTGTTTGTATTTATCTTTGTCTTAGATTAAGCATCGGTATCGGCTGATCACCATGACAAGAAATCGGCAATCGGTATCAGCTGCAAAAATCCTGATCGGAGCATCCCTAGCATCTACCCTTAACACAATTTGTTTTTTTACACAAGCAGTGCACAAGTTCCAGTATGGCCTCTGGAGCTGGCAGAAGTGTTATCCAGTCCACTCCGTAGAAATCTCCTACCATCTTCCAGCCATGATTTACAGAAGGAGGAATGTCCTGCACCGGTGTACTGCAGCCTGATAGCTGCCCGCTTAGAAGTGTAGCGATCACGGGCGTTAGGCCTCAGAGCCTGGGTTATTACTGGAGTTGCCTCTCCATTCTCTGCCTCTACCACTTAGGTTCTGCACCCTTCCCCACATCACGGATTAAAAAGAAATGGTTTGTAACTTTCATGTATAGGTTCCACCTGTTCCCTTAACATGGCTAATGGGTAGACCAGTTTGACAGCGTTCAGGTGTCCGGCCTTGTTGATGTTAAAGATGCCATAATTGGAAGGGTAATTTTTTGCAGGGTATTTTTAATATATTACTGTTAATACACTGTATATATTATTTGTACTACTCTCATACTGTTACTGCTACTACACTGCATAAGGCTACTGCTAATACATTAAACATTTATAACTACTATTACATACTACTTAATTAACTGTATACTACTGTCTGCACTGTCTTATACTGCACCGCTTGTCTGTACAATATAATACCAAACTTCCTTTGCTATTTCTTCAGCTAATACTGCGTTCTCTCCTCCTTTGTGCTCGTTTTATCTTCATGAAATGGCTGTTGCACCCCCTGTGTTAGCTGGTTTGACTAACTGGTTTGTAGGTTCCTGGCTTTGTAACTTGTATGGCTGTGCTGTCTCTTCTGCTATACTTCCCTCAAATATATGCATGCAGCACTTCATGTTTTGCCATTTCTTCCCAGTAAACATGCAGGAAAAATAGTATTGTCTGGCTCGTTTTTATGACGTTGTGTTTCCAAGCAATACCATGGATCAAATGTGTGAAATCAGAATGGTGAATTAACTAAAGATTACTAAGAAATGACAGGACATCGTATATATAAAAAAAAGTTACATAAAATAAAAACGGTAAGAATGGACAATGTTACCTCTACTTTCACATTTGTATGTAGCATAAGTGGTAAAATAAAAACGGTAAGAATGGACAATGTTACCTCTACTTTCACATTTGTATGTAGCATAAGTGGTAAAATGAGTTAAGTTCAATCTTTCCTGGGCTAGAACCTAGGGTTGCATGATATTGAATAAAAATGTGTTAACTCATTAAATAATGCGATACGATAATGATTAAAGTGTGTAAAATAAACTAAAATTATCTTTAAAATTCTATAACCTAAGCTTCAGGTAGGACTACATTAGATTTTTTTTAACAGAAACGGAATAATCAAATGTAAAAAATAAAACACTGCTTAGTTTTATAAGTTTTATAAATATTATATATATATATATATATATATATATATATACTGTTCTTATTAACGCTACAAAAGTTATTCAGCCAAGAGCAGTGAGTGATTTTCTCTTTTGTTCATGACCACACTTATTGCAAGCTATTGCGATATATACATTTGCGAAAATTTCGATAAATTGTGCAGCCCTTATCGAAAAGATGTGCACTGACACCAGCTTCTTATCAGCGCGGAACGCACCAGCGTGTTGACAAATGCGTCACCAACACCGACTCCTTCCCACGCACGCTATTGGATGAAGGCAACAAATACGTCACCCATTCCGGACCCCACACGTAGCTGCCTGCTCTATTCGCCGGGAAAATAACCCGGAGAAAGTTACCGATATTATAATAATGTGCAAAGTATGTGAGTGGCAACAATTTTTATTTGCTTTGTTGAAAAGATTAGCGGTTACATATAAAAAACTGGGTTATCCCTCACCACAGATCGTCTGAAAACACGAAATCTCCCCTCGGCCCACCGTCTATGACGGGCGGAGCAAAAACAGACAGTGTAACTGACAAAATACCGCCAAAATGTAAGTTGCTCACTATTAACTTATTGTTTATTGAAGTGCACTGACACATATAATACCGTTTAACAGAAATGTTAATAGATAGATCAAACAAAATCAAACTTAAAATACAATTTTGTGCAATCATAAGGTGATGTAAAACAGTTGAAAAATGACTGTGGTCAAGCTTGGGTAAGTACATTTAACCAAATAAAACCAATGAAGTGCTTCTAATTTGCAGGCATTGTGTACATTGTCTTAGACAAATCATGTTGCTTTGTATCTTTAAAAGCTTATCAGTTAATAAATTATCAGAAGAATATTTATAAAGTGTGATAATACGTTTACAATTAGTATCGCTTATTAAATTATTTCATACATCATTTTGGAAAATTAAATTCCAGCCCAGGCCCACTCGTAGTTTCGCGAATCGTCAGGTAACGAACGCCATTCCGGTTGAACCCAGCATAAGCTCATTGTTTTGGTTCAGGAGGAACTGTAAAGGCGGCTGCTTTTTCTTTGTGGCGATTTTTGTTCAGACCTAATGCAATGATTGGACGAGCATTTTTTGGTCCTGTGACTTCCAAAGAAGATTTTTGTAAGTTACATGTTTTAATATTTACACCACTTCCATTAGAATGCTATCAGGATGTGAACAGATTTTTAACCAGTAAGTTAGTCTATATCAAAAAGTGTTTATAAAACAAATCACCAACCCTCATTGCCTTCTGGTGTGAAAGCACTTTACCACAGCGTGGCCACAAGGTGGCGGAATAAAAAATACTTTCCCTAATACTTCTTTTTTCCTCAAAGTGGTTTAAAACGAAAGAAAACATTCCAGTCTAAATGAGACTCTCTAGACTAATATGTAAGAGATTTGTATGTCAGTACATTCATTAAAATATTCCACACATGTAAACTGGTCTGGATGGGGAGGGGATATCTAGTTCAGCTGACCCCAGATCAGATTTTCTGGCATTATAATCTTTTGAGGCAGAACATAGTCAAGAAAGTCTGGAATAGCAGAGCAAGGCTCAAGTTTCTCACCAAAGAGCCTTTCTTAATGTGTTATTAGTTTTGATAGGTCTGTACTTACTTACATAAGTGTCCTCTCCGTCAGCAGAATGAGGGCAGCAGCCAAAATCAAGTCATGTGATGTCCTTCAGGGATATACAGTACTACAACAGCAGAGTGTGTGATGGATCAACGCAGATGTGAGTACAAACCAAACTCCCACCTATTTTTTGACTGTGCTACTTAAGAGACAACCCGTAAAATAAGATTAACTATGAATATCTTCAGTGTAACGAGCCAACATAGAAAACCCCAAACTGGATTACTTTTTGAAACATGGATGCTTTTCTAAACCTCCCTCAAAAAGGCCCGTTTCACTAAGCGCCACAGAAAACTTTATAGTGCATTCAAATAATGAAAAAAAATATGAAAATATATATTTTCTCACTCTTGATTACAAATTAAATTCTGTATTTACTATACTGGTTTATTTGCAAATAATTCAACCTCTGTAAATAGATTAGTAGCAATGACAGCAGAAGTTTCTCTTAATCATCTTTATACCCTCTTCTTTGCTTTCATTTGTTCGCCTTTTTTCGTATGAGCCCCTGAAGTAAAATCATTTAACATGTCAGCATGGCATTTGAGGTTAATAGTCCCCATAACCCTCATTACTGACCTAAAACAAGATCATGAAAGTCCCATATAGTCATGCTGAGTTAACAGTGTTAAATGTTTTTTACATGTCAATGTAAAAATGTTTTACATCAATGTAAATTGTTTTTACAGGTAAATGTTTTTACATGTCAACATTATTAATATTAGCCCATCACTGCTATGATAATAAGCAACACATTTCACCAAAGTGTTATGCAAAAAGGGAAAAAATAACGTAATACCCAAATCACCCCTAGATGATGAAAGCACATTGCTTGTAATGTTTTATTATTTTTTTATCATTGGCTTTTTACTTGGATATTTTGAAGCTACTGTTTAAAAAATAAAAACAAAGTACTTTTATAATTACATTTTACAACTAAATTAAATATGGTTACAAAAAAAGTGTTTAGTATGTTTCATGGTTCATCTTTATTATAGAAATTAGTATTATTAGAGAATTGTTATATTCACTGAAGATTAATTTATTGAATGAGGTCATTTGCCTCATGCATTCCTGTGCAAAGGATTCATGGGACTTTTCTGGTTGACAAATCACTACTACCACCAAACTCTGGAAAGCAGCTGTGTGGTTATCATATCATATCAGAGCAGGATCTGTAAGACCTATTTCCTGTTTTTGCTTCAAATGAGCTCATCTTGTGACACTAATAGTGTTCGCCAAAAATAACATTTCATCCCCATGTGGTTCTGTTAATGTGATAGGAACTGATTTCAATCCAAAACACTCAAAACATAAGTGGATTTTTAAAAATTCATCGGTATTGTACATTTGACATTTCATTTTGCTTGCTCATTTCCCTATTTTTACAATTAAATTACCTTTGCCGCCCCTTAAAGTTAATATTTAAAAACACCAATTATTTAATAGCACTGTTAAATGTATCTTTAGCAAATCTCAAAATAAATACCCATGTTTCATACTATACATACAATTTGAGGACCTCTTTGATCCTAAATCACCAACGTGTGTGTGTGTGTGTGTGTTTCCTGCTCCGTGTGCAGGTTATTAAAAGCAGGTTTAATGCTTGGCTGCTTTCACATTAACAGACCAGTGGAACACAATAACCTCCTGCCTCCAGGGAGTCTGGGAGGCCGTGTGTAGAGCCCTTAAACACTGCTGTAATGTTAGACGCTCTTTTTACTTTCTTTCCCTTTTTCGTGCACATACCTGTTCCCTCGCTTCCTTATTCCTGTTCATTATTTACTGTCGATAACAAGCATATGTGTTTAATTTCCAGGGAGTTTCTGTGAAATCCACCTTAAGCAGAAATGAAGATATATTCACTGCTAAGGTTCTGTTACATATTGCACTTTATTTAGTTCCATAGAACTTTCAGGATCTAGAACAGGTTCTAGAACACAAAGACGGAACCATCAGCCTTCACTGTCGGAGAACGCTTATTGCTTTGCACTTAGTTTTTCACATTTTCGAGCAAGTAGAACAGAGGACGTTGACCCTGAAGGGTCAGTTTGCGATGCCAGAGATACGAGAGAAATTACTGAATTCTCAGAGTAAAAAACGAAAACAACACAATATAAAGACTTTTGTTACACATTAAATTTGAGAACCACTAAAGGAAAAACACACATACTACTACTACAAAACTAATGTCTCTGGAATGATGTGGAAGTTGTATGGTGTCTGTGGCGCTGTGTGCTGTGTTCAACACCATTGATGGAGGCTCTGAGAGTGGCAGGTGTGGGTTGGTCATGTGATTTGGCATCAGGGTCACAACACAGAAGTGCTCTTTTTATTTTCCATCATGGAATTGGCTGGAATGTTGATTCTGTCTCCGTGGTTGGTTATGATGATGAGGACAGTGGCAGGTGTGGATCAGTCACGTCATTCTGCATCCAGGTCACATGACACAAAGGCTTCAGTGGTCCAGGATCCGAAGGTTTCCAGACACTATTTTGTTTTCCAGCATAGAGCCAGCCGGAATGTCGATTCGGTCTCCATGGTTGGCTATGATAATGACTGTTCCCTGGAGAGGACAGAGGAATAATAAGACTGTGCAACATCCTGCAAAAACGTGTGATTGCAGAATTTAAGATTTTCCTTACTATTACCTTCAGTGAGACTTGCTTTCCGAAGGTCACATCACCAGACACCGTCAGGTGATCCAGCTCTAGCATGTCTGGAATGCTCTCGAATCGTGAGATATATTCCTGAACCTGAAAGACAAAAGAGAACTGGATCAAGGTTTGCTAAGTATTAGTTGACAGTGATTGTTCTGAAACAAAAGCTGAGATCATGAGGATGTCCTTGTTTTCATATCTTAGTGGGTTTCTGCCTGGCAGACTTTGGTAATGTGATCGTGCCTACACACTGTGTACTAGTGTGAGAGGAACACCATGTGTTTAGAATGCTTCATTAGGTGTGGTACCTTGGTAAAAGAGCTGCCCAGTTTAACGTGAGGAGTTGTGGGAAACTCGCGCCTCTCACTCATGGTCAGAGATCCTGCCTCCAGGCTGTACAGATTGGACATAACCAGTAGGAGGTCAGATGTGGTTTTGACTGGCAGGAAGCGACTGCGAGGCACGTTAATGCCCAAGGCATCATCAAAGCACTTGATGGCTGCACCCACCGCAGTCTCTAGCTGAATTACATTCAGACCCCCATCTATAGTCTGAGAGAGAGAGAAAGAGTAGGATTTTACAGTTACATGTTTTAATATTTACACCACTTCTATTATTGATTGCTATCAGTTGCTAACAGTTTTGTAATTCTCTTAAAATTGTCAAACAAATGAATTATTTGTACATCACACAGTCGCCATAAATAAGGTTAAACTTAAATGTAATAATAATAATAATAATAATACATTTATCAAAATCAATTAAAACATTATATTTATATGCAGGTTAAAAATCAAAACCCTCACATTTTTTGTGTAGTCTAATACATCACTGTGTATGAAATAGGACCTAAAATGATTTTTAAACCTTAAAGGAGTAGTTCACTTTTAAAAAAACTTTCGCTGATAATTTGAGATGGTCCTCACTGCAGAACATGAAATCCACGGGGAGGAGTCGGATCTAGATCCGACTCCTCCCACCTTACATACCTAAACCTACCCAGCTCCACCCCTTATCCCTAAACCCACCCCTAAACCTACCCAACCCCACCCCTTAATCTGGATCCGACTCCGGCCCCGGATCTCGTGTACTGCAATGAGGTGCTACTGGATAATTTACTCACCCCCATGTCATCCAATATGTCCATGTCTTTCTTTCTTCAGTCAAAAAGAAATTAATGTTTTTGATGAAAACATTCCAGGATTTTTCTCCTTATAATGGACTTCAATAGGGACCAAACGGTTCAAGGTCCAAATGACAGTTTCAGTGCAGCTTCAAAGGGCTTTAAACGATACCAGACTTATTATCGGTTATTTCAAAAAGAAATAAAAAAGTTTAAGTTTTATTAGCACAAATGCTCGCCTTGCTCTGTTCTGTTCGTTCGTTGAATGAATGAAATGACTCGAAAAAAGATTTGTTCATTTTGATGAACAAGTTCGAACAGGAGAGTCACGAACGTGCATCTCAGGACAGAGCAAGGTGAGCATTTGTGCTAATAAAACTTAAACTTTTTTATTTCTTTTTGAAATAACTGACCGTTTCGCTAGATAAGACCCTTATTCATCGTCTGGTATCGTTTAAAGCCCTTTGAAGCTGCACTGAAACTGTCATTTGGACCTTGAACCGTTTGGTCCCTATTGAAGTCCATTATATGGAGAAAATCCTGGAATGTTTTCATCAAAAACATTAATTTCTTTTCGACTGAAGAAAGAAAGACATGGACATCTTGGATGACATGGGGGTGAGTAAATTATCAGGAAAAGTTTTTTAAAAAGTGAACTAATCCTTTAAACCTTAGGTCCCCAACCCCCGGGCCGCGGACCGGTACCGGTCCGTGGGTCATTTGGTACCGGGCCGCACAGAAAGAATAAATAACTTACATTATTTCTGTTTTATTTATTCACACATTTACCTGTTCAAATATCGTGTCTTTTGCATGCTCCAGTTTGTTATTTCAAATGTAGGCGCGCGGTATGCACACTCATAATGGAAGCGACGCTCTCGTTTTTTCCAAGCGAGTCCACGCCGCATCGAGATAAAAACATCTCAACTTTTCAGAATGCCGCAAGCGCACCGTAGGTCACGTGGCAAGAACCAGTCAATCATCTTCAACACTGTAAACTGCTGCACTAGTTACTAGTAAAAAATATTTTTACTAAAAATATTAATGCTCACAACTGATTCCTTGTTAAATCCATCATTGTTTATCCAGAATTGTTCTATATTCTATATATAAATGTGTATGTGTTTGCTATTTCTGGCGTTTTATGACTACTTCAGTTATAGTCTAACCTCAGATGCAGAGCCGTTGCGCAGGAGAGATAGTTTCACGACAGAAGCTCTGTTTACTGATGCTTGGGCCAACTTTTCTTAAAATAATCAAACTGGTCCTTCTGAATAGGCTTTGAACCTCCCATTGTCCAGGCGGAGCTCCTGAATCAGCTGGTGAAATTCCCCATGTTTTTGTGTTTTTGTAGTATCGGGTGCACCCAAACACTGCACACTCTTCTTAGTAAATGAATCTTGTAACAGAGTTACAGCAAGGGTTTTTCGGTGGTGGAAATCCATTGCTGAAATTTCCTTGCTTGTAACGGAGAGCGCAGCTGATCGTTGCTTAGCAACGACAGACGCATCTGGAGCGCAACCTCGCGCCTAGTGTTTTCTACGCGTTTTAGGTACTATATTTAGGCGCACCTTAAAGGCCGGTCCGTGAAAATATTGTCTGATATTAAACCGGTCCGTGGCGCAAAAAAGGTTGGGGACCGCTGCTTTAAACAGATTTAAAAAAGAAAAACTGTAGGGTAGGGACTTGGTTGTATCCATTAATCGAACTAATTGAGTGGAGAAGTCGAGCATACATCACCAGTTGTCACTCCAGTTAAGACATTTTCATAAAAAAAATGACATTGCGAAAAATAAAACATACGGTACATGGATGAATCATTCACTATAAGATCGATAGCATACATTTAGAAAACAGGTAGGGTGAATTTTCATTTCAAGTTCATATTCATGTTATTTGTCAAGTAACCATGTAAATGACGGTGAGGAAGTGAGAAGTATCACTGCAAGCACTGTGAAGGCACTCTTGGTATCACACATGCAGAAAAAGCGTAAGGTTGACAGGGACAGAAGTGGGTGGGATTGGATGTAAAGAAATCTAGAACAGACTTTATCTAGATTAGAACAGACTTCTGCCTGGGCCTCAGGGGGAGAAATTGTGCTACAATACAAAGCTCTGCTGAACTGTGTACTACTTCACAAAAGACACACACTTAATTGGTTATCTAAATGAGCACATATCAAAGAATGCTATTGATTTTATAGAATGCAAATTATAATTATTACACACTACCCACTTTGCATTTTATACTGTGTCATAAATAGACGCAAACCTTGTTCTGTCTTAACCAGCTTCATGTGTGGAGAGAAAAATTACTTGTAAACTGCAAATGCTGGATTGCATTTGGTTTGGGCACAGTGATAGAATAATAAAAATAAAAATTGTATTTTATGTATCAGTAGTTTTTCAAATTGATGTACATCCTCAATTCCCTGTATGTCCTCAAAAGGAGTTTTTTTGGCTCACTTCCAAAGAATGTGTCCCCAAAGTATAACTATATAAACTGACACACACAAAAACACACCCCATCTTATGGTTACCTTTTAAATTATTTAGTCTCCTGATACACTAAGAACAGAAAACCCAAATGAAATCGTTTATAAATGTACTTTTTAATGTCAGTTGTAAAACACTCCTTAAATCCCCTGATCACACTCTGAATCCTTGGCTCGAATTAGATCCCAAATGATTCTCTACTCAAATCAGATATTGGGTATGGTATAAAACAGACGCTCAAACACAGTCTCCACAACATTAGCTTGTTAAAGTGCTTGTGTAAAGAATAGACTGTTAAATAAAGATGGATAACGCGTCTCCGCTTCCTCCACTGTAGACAAATGAAGCCAAAATATCCCAGAAACTGTCATTGCATATTGTCATTCGGAGCCCGAGTCTGCGAAGTAATGATCCTGAGGTGAACCCGCGTTATAAAGGTCCTGCCCATTCTTCTGCTTCGCAAACCCAGCTGTTATTCATGACGTTACACCCCGTTTTTATAGCATCAAATATCTAACTAAACCCAAACTTATTAGAAAAATGAACACAAAAAAATGATAGAAACCATCTTTGCAAAAAATAGTTTGAAGTGTAATTGGATTTCTTACTTTAGGTCGTGTCCCATTCGATTATATGGAGAGGGCAGGGCTTATGACCTATACTTCAGCCAGTAGCTCCAAGTTTCCTCAACACACCTGTCTGGAAGTTTCTAGTATGAGACTTTAATTAGCTGGTTCAGGTGTGTTTAATTGGAATTGGAACTGAACTCTGCAGGACAGTGGCCTTCTAGGAGCAGGACTGTACACCGCGGGTGTAAAGGGTTTTGTAAGTGGGTTTGATTCAGAAGTGAACACTCTGCAAAGGAGACCGCTAAAGCCTAGTTTTACAGGGTCCCATGTGGCCTGATAAATGAATCATGGTCTCACCTAGGGTTTCAGAAGTGGTAGTGTAAAGAAGAGGAAAGCCAGGGAAATAAAACAGATTTCTGGAGCATAGCTAGAAATCATGCTTTACAACGAAATCAAGAGTGACTGTTGGGGGAAAGGAAGACTTGACAAGGGAAATTAAAACAAAAAAATGAAGAAATTCAGGTGTCTGGTCTAATAGCTAAAATAAAAGTAGCAAATTTGGCAGACATTTGGCAGACACTTGTGGAAAAAACAGTAGTATTTCTGGACATACTAGACACTCAAAAAACACTCAAAAAACAGTAGTATTTCTGGACCCTAATAACCCATTTGTAATGGAAGTAGCAGCACAGTCAGAACAACAAAAGAAAAACTCATGTAACCATGTCAATTGCAATGAATTGGCCAAACCCAATTTAAATTCTATTTGATTGTAAGTGGTGGTTTAATTAATTCGATAGGACAATGTACAATTTGATAGGACACACTTGATCTGATTTTGAACTGGAATTGAAATAAAATCTAATGCACATAAACCTGATCACTTATTTAGCATTCATCTAAACACTATGTTCAGATTCATCAATCAAAATGACTTAATTCCGACTGAAACGAAAAGTGTCCATGTAGATAAAAGACTTATTATATTTAACATTCTGATTTTCCACACAAGCTGCGGTTTCTGAAAGTTTTTACAAATGGTTTTCCTACCTTAGGGTTTACTATGATTTCCATGTCCATGGCATTCTGTTCCTGTAGTCTATGTATGGCAGATAGGGAGATCCACAGGTTGTTGGTGTTGAAGATCTTAAACTTGGTCACTGATTTGAATTCATCAACATGAGCCTTGGGAACCTGGGCGATCTCCAGTAACCGAAGCTTACCATCATACTGAATGAGCGTACCTCCCTAGACAACAAAAACATGCAACAATGAATGTAAATGTAAAACCATTATTGAATTGCTTAGGCAAAAGAAAATACATCTGTTTTGAGAATTTCTTGTTACACAAGTCATACTGTTGTTTTGTACTATTGTATGATATCACTCACAAGTAATATTCTCTCACCTTCACATCTGCTCTGGTCTTGTCAGTGACCTCCATGATAAACTCACAGCGTTTGCCATTTGGCTGGCTCACCAGGTGATTTAATATACACAAGTCTACTGTTGCGCCCAGGTTATCGATGTTGGAGACAAAAATATACTCCTTCCCTTCAGCGATGAGCTGCTCCAACAGACCAGAGTTATAAAAGCTGGCGTAAATGTCACCATGACCAGGTGGATACCACACATCTGCATTCTCTCCTGTCATACCCATGTCCGTGGCGACCGGCAACAAAGACTCTTTATTTATCCTTGGATACCTGGAAAATTCAGAGAAAGAGGTCTGGAATTTCTAATATAGATTTGTAATACTGAGCATCGGATTTGTTATCTTCCATGTTGTTATTGTCAACTAAAACTAAAAAGTTACTAAAACTGAAATAAAAATATATTTAAAGCCAAATATATATAGAAGAAATGACAAAAGCACATAGCAAAATTACTAAAACTATGTAAAATAAAAACTGGAAAATATAAAAATAAAAGATAATTCTAAATATTAATGAATACTATAATAATATACAAATAATACTAAAACAACACTAGTCCATAATATGAAAATGATCATCACTATCATGTCAAAACTTTATTTCTGCGTCACTCATCACTAAAAACTACAAGTCATAAAATAGATCAAATGGATAGATAAAATAGATGCAAACACTCACTTAGGGCCCTATTTTAACGATCTGAAACCCAAGTATCAAACGCAAAACGCAAGTAACTTTGTGGGCGAATCTTGCAAATCTAAAATGGGCTGGTCTGAAGTAGCGACTACATTAGTCATAGGTGTGGTTTGGGAAAAAACATGAAATAAACCAATCAGAGCATCATCTCCATTCCCTTTAAAAGCAGGCGTGCTTGTTCCATGGCAGATTGCTATTATGATGGTGGATTTGCCAGGCACACGACAGGAGTGGTTCGCAGCCGAGGAGACAAAGGTTCTCATCAAGGCCGTAAAAGACAGAGAAGTGACATTGTATAGGGATGGGAGAAACCCACCCAAATTAGCTTCGGTTAAACAGGCGTATAATCATTTGGGTAAATGTGTTAGCTAGATCTATGCCTTTTTTTTCACATCTTCATGGACACCACAATGATTTCCCTTGTGTGGTAATATTTTTCCTTGTAATTATGAATGGTTTGCAAAAATGGGAACTGCTGCGTCTGTGTAAATGAGAGAAGGAAAGTGTATGTGCATTGTTCAAATGCCACATTATGGCCAAGCATGCGCCCTTAAAATAGCATCTGAATAACGCGCTACTGACTTTAGACTAGGTTTTTCCTGGTCTGTGGCGGAATTGTTTTCTGAAACTGCAAAATAGCACCAGGGAACATTTGCGCCAGAACACGCAAGTTCATTCCCTACTTTACCGACGCATGTCTGTGGAGGGAAAAGTCCGCTGTGCGTCGGGTGCAAAATAGGAATGATACATGTGTCGGTGTACAAAGTCAATTGCGCTGGCTGGGTGCAAGATAGAGCCCATAGTGTCAAAAAGTGTTTTCCTCTTTACAGAAAGAAAAAACAAGCCTTGTTTATAATAATAAGCAAAAACAAGCCTGGTTTATGATTATAAGCACAAAAAATACACTGCTTTGCTTATGCAAATGTGTTTTCAGAGGGGCTCTAAAATCTTCTCTGGCTCCTGCATTTCAGGCTTATTTAGGTCAAATGAAGCCAGGGAGAACATCAGACGTTTTATGTAGCCTTCATCCTCCTCCTCCTCTTCCTTTCATCACATTGTCTCTTCCAATAGCTTCAGCTTCAACCGGGACTGAGTATGTGCCGTCTTTTAGCACTGTATTCTAAATAGCATATGTAGCCGTATCCCACGAGTGCCTGTTGTTAGTTTTGAGATAAATTTCAAGTCTGACAAGTCCATTAAATATTAACGTATCCCTATTATTGCTTAGAAACCTCATCAATCTTTAACTTGTTTTTACAAAACTTTTTGTGAAAAAAAGTGTTTGCAGGCTAAGGGTCAGCAGCATGCATTACGAAGGTGAAGAAATTCAGCTTTTTTCATCCTGCGCTAAAACCTGAATGACAAAATGCGTTTTTGTTAAATGTGTGTGCTAATGCGATGTCATCAGCTGAGTGGTACTTTGTGCTCAAACTACATAAATGTCACATTATTCCTGTGTATATATCTTTGGTTTGTGTGTTTAGATAGCTATACTCAGAATATTTGCTATGAGAAGTCAGATAAATCTTAAAAAACCTTCCTTTCCTAGATATAAAAACTATGAATCAATGCAGTTGCATGCCCATTCAAACGGAGGGGGCATGAGCCCCATCAAAGTTGTTTGCCAAAGAATTTAAATGCAGCTTCCAAAAGACATAAATGTATATTTTTACATTTGGTTAACCCTTTGAAGCGTATGATCACACTAGTGTGATTAGAATGTTCAGTGAGTCACGTGATCAGCTTCTAAATTTAAATCTGCGTTTGCGCTTTCGCTGAACCAGAGACGGACTGTTTAGTGTTTTCAATCATATAATGGTTATTTTATGTTTCTGACATTTAAAAACAGATAAGTACTAGCAAAAATACATGTATAGTTTGTAAAATATACATGGATGTCTATGGAAGCAGCAATAATCCTTTCAAATATTTGTCCTTTTAGTTAATTTGACAACGTGTAGTGAGTAATACCTGCTCTGGTTGAAAGTGTGTATCTTGACCCTGTGGTGCGTGTATTTCTGTAAGATCTTCTTGGTGTCTTCATCCGTATTGAAAGAGTTCATTAGCACCAGTGGAACATCAGCGTTATATGTTTTATTCAAGTGCTGAAGAGACCAAAGAAAAAGAATTTGACTTACTAAAAACATTATCAAGCAAGATAACTCATGTTTTATCTATTAACATTGTAAACAAGCTAACGATGACTGTGATCCCACAATGTCTCTCATTAATACCATTTAAGCTTGAATCACTGATTTGAGAGGTTCAAAGTGCCTGAGACACTTTAGCAGGTTTATTACATTCTGCACATAGCACATTCTGTTTTAGCTGGGATAATGGATAATTTTAAATAATAAAAGTTATTATTTAGACAGAAGTGCTGTAAACGTGTGAATCAAGCTCATAAAACACGGTCTCAGATGGACATAGACATCTCTCCTATCTAATCTCTACAGTTACACTGTTGTGATGAACAGAACAGAAATTTTAGGTGAATTGGCTAATATCAACAGAACTGCAATAAACACAGAATAGGTACAAAAAATAAAATAAAAAAGATGTCTTAAACTTTGCTCCAAAAATATGCAAGTCCTAGATACCAGTTTCAGCAGTAATTCTTAAAGTATTCAGATAAATTAACAGAAACCAAGTGTCCAAATGAATTTAGATGCCTTTCAACATAGCACAAACATACATAAACTATCTTGTGAAAGTTTAGTCACACAATAAAAAGTTTAAAACTGAAATATCTTCTTTTTTTTTTTTACAATCATACTAGGGGACAAAAACTTTCCTCTAATTGAAGAATTACCCACAAACACAAACCATTTCCCTGTATTAATGGTAGCTGTCCAAAAAAAAATTATGCATCATCCTATTTCAGAAACTGTTGGATGTGTTGACAGCTTTTAGGTCAGTTTTCTATAATGAATGTATGCCCATAAGTCCTAGCCAAAGAGAAGCCAAATGATATAAACTGGCCTAAGGGCTTGCTAAAGGCCTGCCAAGCACAGAAATGACAGCCTGTTTTTATGTGGGAGAAGGACAGATTACCTATTTACATGTACTAATAGGCCTTATTCAGTGAGCAGGATATCTGACGACACGAGGCAGGTAAATGGTCTGCCGAAGAGACACTGAGCTGAGTGTTCTTCAGTGAGGGCGTCCCACAGGGCTCAGTATTCTGCCCCTATCTTTTTCCCTCTTGCCCAGAACACAGCCCTCTCTGTTTCGGTTTCACCCTAAAGTTCTCTTTTATGCACACTACCTACAGTCCATGGCACTGAGAAAAATAACCAGCACAGAGCCTGTTGGTCCTGGTGTAAAATGCTTGCTCTGTATAAATGAAGGAATGTGCCTGTGTTTTAAAGCTGTAGATGAGGAGAGCAAGAGAAGGGAATGACAGAGGAACATATGTTTGTGATTTAAGACTTATGGGTGGAGGTCTATTTGCTCACTTTCAAATCTCTCAGACAGCTGCTGCTTTTTCCACAGCTGGAGTGATTTATATTTCTTTGGGTTCAAATCTGAGAATCTCTCCTATTTGAAATACATTACAAGAGACAATAATTTAATGTGTGTCCTCTACAGATAAATCACAGAAGGATATTAGAAAGACAATTTTCTATTTCATGGAAACAAACTTGTTAGCATGGCCACTTTAGCCCCCACTGAACAACTGTCAATAGCCGTGTTTCCACTGCCAGGCCAGGGCCGAGCCGTGCTAGTGCGTGCAGGGCCAGTCGCGTCTCCACTGTCACTTCCGGGGCTTGATCGGGGCTTACTCGGGGCCAACGGCCAGGATTTCTGGCCCGTCGAATACCTTGGGCCAGAGGCGTGCTCAAGGTAAAAGGCGGAGTTTATCGGTGTTATGGAACGTTATGATCTGAAGCAAGATGCACATTTCACTTTTTTATATCGGGCAAAATAATCGCTGCTCGAAATGGAGAATCGCTAGCCTGTAGTACTGGTCTGTCGAAGATACCAAAGCTCTTCAGAGCATTTGGGCAGAAGAAAGGGTACAACATCAATTTGACGGCGTGTGAAGAAACGAGGACGTTATAAAATACATCGATGCTGAACTTTCTAAGCTGAGCATTCAGCGAGCAACGCTTCAAGTTCAGGAAAAAATAAAAAAGTTGCGGGCGCAGTATTGTACAATACGATTCAAACGCAAAATGGACAAGGGGCGGAGCTCAGAGAAGGAACTTTCCATGGTTCGACTTGATGGACGTGTGCTGGGTCACCGTCCCTCTGTTAGTGGCGACTCGCGAGACAATCGGGACACTATTGCAGTCACGGCCGGTGAGTTAATATACATGCTATCTTCCTAACTTAAAAAATAAATAAATTCATAATACCCACTGAAATGGGTTGGGTTGTATGACGTTTGATCCAGAAAGGCGTGTTAGGGGCGGGGTTTAGGGCAGCCAGTGGCGTAACTTTGTTTTAAAAAGTGGGTGGGACATGTGTGTATTTATGAATGAATCACGTGACACGTGAATAAAAACATAGATCCGACTTTACAACATGTGTCCAGTAGAACTTTTGCCGAGTCAGATGTAATCCGCACTCATAAAGTTTTTTTTTTCTCATCAAAACCGAATATGTTCATCAGTGGTTGTATTATATCAAGCAGGGAAACGTTTGTGTGCATTTTTGTTTTGTGATTTCACCGGAACAGAGCATATGAGCGGAGTGGAGCGGTGAGAATCTCAGCTCCTCGCTCACGGAACTGTTCACCCCTCCGCTCCGCTCCGCCGCTCAGAGCCACATCAGGCCCATTATCGCTCAGCGCTCAACACAGTTTTCTTCGACGCTCCACTCAAATCGCCCAAAAAAGGAAACACATCTACATGTAGGCTACTTCACTTTTAGCTTAGACCACAGGCTTACCTCCCAAAGAACTAAAGAGCAACAACAACATTTTCCAAATAGAAATGTTTTATTTCAAATTAGAAATTAGGCCTAGCCTAGCCTATACAAAAAGTCCTGTAAAATTAAACGAATAAATTGACATAATAATATGAATAAAAATTATATAAACAAAAATATACATAAAAGTTTTAAAAGTAAATTAACTATTAGGCTAGAATTTTGATAACTGATTTTTTGCGCAACGCGCACGATTAAAATTTAAATTGGCTTATAGCCTATATCCATTGTACACACAAACTGCTGTACAATTAAACGAATAAATGGGCCTAATAATATAAATTAAGATAAAAAATATATATAAGTATATAAACAAAAATGTAAAATATAGGCCTACATAAACATTTTAAAAGTAAATTAACTATTAGGCCAACATTTTGATAACTAAACTTTTGCACAGCGCGCACAATAAAAATAAAAATATGCTTATATCAATTGTACAAAAAAATGCTGTAAAATTAAACGAATCAATGGGCCTAATTATATAAATAAAAATATACAGGCGTTAGGCCTATAGGCTACATCAACATTTAAAAGTATATTCGTATAACTGAATTTTGCGCAGAGTGCACATGGATTACAATTTAAATGTCTTATGTTGTCAAACTTAAAAAAAAAAAAAAAAAAAATAGAAAGAAAGAAAGAAATGATTTGCTTTCCTTATCTACAGTTCTTTTGAGTTCACCTTCAAGAACACAAGTTTGGGCAATGTCTGAGGCTTCAGACTCATGCGGTGGTTGCGGAGAAAACCCTCTCTGCCCTCGCAGACCCGCTTGGGATGCTGAACACAATGCAAGCTTCTTTAGCCAAGCGGGGGAAAGACGTGGAGTCAGACTCGTGATGTGAGCGGAGCGAAATTGGAGCGGGAAATCGGGCGACGCTCCGTCCTTTAAAAATGCCGCTCTGTGCTCTGTCCAAGATCCGCCCGCTCGCGCTCGCGCTCCCCGCTCGCTCCCGCTCCACTCCGCTCACATGCTCTGCACTGGAA
The DNA here is from genome assembly GCA_036326025.1 of Chrosomus eos. NCBI lineage: Eukaryota > Metazoa > Chordata > Actinopteri > Cypriniformes > Leuciscidae > Chrosomus > Chrosomus eos. The sequence goes on from CM070832.1 coordinate 17,991,831, forward strand.
CATACTAATAGTCTCCGAAACGGATTGAAGCGCGCATGCATGTGAAGACTGTGCGTGAGCCACGAGATACACTGTAACCGCGCCACCGATCGCAGGCGGCAAGGAGCACTTTGATCACTTGATTTAAAAAACTATGTATTTCATGGCTAGATGGCTTCTTTAATTTCACAAACGAACGAAATGAACCGTGTGCCAGTTGTAGATGTTTTATTTTATTTCTACTGGTAAACCGTGCCGCGAGAGGTTTTAAAAAGTGGTGGGGACAATATCGACCCTGGCAAAAAGTGGTGGGGACATGTCCCACCCGTCCCACCCGTCCCACCCGCCCCACCCGCAAATTACGCCCCTGAGGGCAGCGCTGCGGGGCTACTGGCCCGGCAGTGGAAACGCAAGCCCGGTGCTTGAGGCCCGAGGCCACTGGCTCGGCTCGGCTCGCTGTTAGCCCTGGCCCGGCCCTAGCCCGGCAGTGGAAACGCGGCTATTGAGATGAAAGGGAAGATATTTTAGACCTCCATGGATTAAACTATAAACACAGTACTACAAGCTGCCAGTGTCATGTGACAAACCTCGATCTGTTGGACGGTCAGATCCAGGAAGGTATTCTCGTTACGGACACTAATCAGGCTCTTGGGCCCTTTGCAGCCCATGCTGGTTCCCAGACCTCCATTCAGCTTCACAACCACCAGTTTATTCAGACTGTCCGCTATGTTGTCTGGTATACCCTTCACCTTAATCTTATCGTATGGCTGGATCTGAAACAAAGACAAGAAAGAGAAACAACTGTCAGTCAGGGCATACAGTCATGTAAAATGTTAATTATTTTACTTTTGAAAGGGGTCACTTCTATAAATTCAGCTATTTTTTGTCTTGTGGACTATATGTAAAGTATATTTTTCAGGACAGTACTAAATAAAAAAATAACATACATTTTGTATGCTCCCTCTTATTTTGCAGAATCTGCAAGGGGTACGTAAACGTTTGAGCATGTACTTAATTTTTTTTTAGCATCTGGAGGTTTATATTTTAAGGACTGGAGTTATATCCAGTGACTACACTGAAGTTTCTAAATTTCATCCAGATGCTGTCGCTATTGGCGCGTCTATGGATGCCTCATTGGATTCTTCTTCTACAAAAAATCTAAAGCGGTCAGAGGTCGTTGAGGTTAGTGAGCTGTTATGATCATGCCTGTGGTCAATTTTCAAGAATCACTAGGATCAACTTACAAGCATACCAAACAACCACCACACACATTGTGCAAGCACAACATTTCTCATAGAGACAGAAACAAATGGTTTAACCGAATAAACAGTCCAACTGCTGGATCAATATGGCAAGTGGGAAACAGGAAGGCGAGAAGAGAAAGAACGATGGATGTGTTTTTGAAAGAAAAGAACCATTCCCTTTTTCCTCTTGTTTCCCTAAGGGCCATAGAGCAATGCCATGAGGCATCACTGATGAGTCAGATACCAATAAAATATCACCACACACACACACACACACAAAATTTTTAGCGCACAAAGCCCCAGTTTCTGTTATTATGACAAGAAAAGAACAAATAAACACAAACATGAAGAAAAGGACAGAGATCTTAAAATCTACATCCACATTTCCATGACATAAACAAACTGACAGATGGAGAGGATGATGTAACCAAGTTCATCTTTTTTGTCAGGGATAAATCTGTGTAAGAGGGGGGTAAAGAAGAAAAGAAACCGTTATTCAGAAATATAGTTAAGCACAAGCCCCAGCCCTACTGCGATTCTAAAGATTTTCCAGTTAGTAAGCTTTGGTAGCACATCCTGATTGATAGCATTACTGTTTGTCGCGATGAGATCCATCCATGATATTTTGAACTTTGAAATGGATCCTCAAAGTCTGAACTTTGCTCGACAGGGTGAGTAAGTTACGGAGTTGACCAACAAAATCAGCTTTGGGGGAGGTTTGTGCGCAAATAGTTTGGTAAAAAAATAATGGGAAAAAATTCTTCAATTTCTTAAAATTCTTCAACTCAGAATCTGTGAACACACAACTTTGCAGAAATCTGCACTGAATTCCATTCCATATAATTCCGCTCTAGATTGCTGGTCATCAGGTGCTCAGATACAGCAGGGGCATATGCTGTCACAGTCCCTTCAAAACAGGAGTATAATGGTGCTGCTGATACGACTTACTGTATCATATGCAGTACTTGGGCTTTACAATGATCAAACAGTGAGTTTGCCAGCAGAGAGGTTTGTGGCTAAAGTCCCTGGGCTACTCATCGCTTGGTTCCAAATAGAAAATCCTTTTAAATGGCCTACAATAGATATGTATACCTAGATGCCACATTCGACCGCTCCCGACACGTAGGTGCATTCGCCCTCTTGGGAATGATGCCACAACATTTTGCAGCTTCTTGTTGTGAAACCGCAGAGATTTAAATTCCCAAATAAATGGGATAACCTTTCACAGGTGAGAAAGTGTTGGTTTGAGTTTTTATTTATATGAACTCAATATTACATGTTTTTACTGTGGTACTTTTTAATGTTTTTACTTTTACTATGGTAACTTAACTTTTGAATGTCGTGTTAGCTGACTCCTTTGTCTTGTATTGTGTTAGTTTAGCTAAATCATCTGTTGAAGTACATGCGTCCAACTACGGTTGCAGACAGACAGTCACCTTGCTCTCAAATGTTCACGGACTGGCTTTGACCGTTCCAATATGGCGGACGGCTTACATATAGCGGCCCACAGAAACAGCCACTAATAATATAATATATGTGGCTACTGTGTGTTTATTCAAATAAAAACATTATTCATCATGTATTTTCAATCCCTAAATGGTTCTTTAAACTGTGAGGACAGTCTGCCCATGAAGATTCAGAAACACTGCTGTAGAATGACAGGTAGAGTTGATTCTTTGATTTTATCAAAGAATGTTATATTAAAGGGTACCTATTATGGCATTTAAAATGTTCCTAATAATGTTCTGGGAGTCCCCAACAACAGTTTTACATGCATGCAATGACAAAAAACACTTTTGTTGTCTTATAATATGCATTTATTTTTACCTGATTTGCTCACCGACTCCCTAATGATTCGTTTGACGACTCATTTGTCCAAACCCCTCCTTTGCGTGACGCTAATCGGCGGTGATTGGTCAGATGACGCAGTCAGTTATATTTTGCGTTAGCCCAAAGCTTAAACATATTGATAAAGCACTGCAGTACTACAATACGCTTCACATAATTTCACATATTTCAAAAAACAAAAAAAATGACATTGAGACCTAGAAGCTGCTGAGCGTAACTCTCACTCTCACACACGCACGCGCACACACACAACACCACACACACACACACACACATAAAAGCAACAATTATTAATAGTACTTACAGGTTGTGATTCGGAGGAGGAAGCTGATCTAAATAAACTTGGTATTGAACCTTCCTATATCAGCCGACTTGCGAATCCACACTTGAAAGCATTTGTGTTTGTGAAGCGATCGTCATTAAAATAACGCGAAAACAGCTCAAGGTGGCTATACTTGTGTGGTATAGTTGCAAATATAAACTCTAGCCACTGAGTCTTCACATGCTTGTCCCTGGGCAGTGAAAAAAAAAGTTTGCTTTTGATTCGCACTTCAGAACAGTGTCTCGTCGACATGATGTTGTCAGGTTTCTCTGTCTGCTCGGCGCGCGCACTGAGTGGGCGTGTCGAATTCAAATAACTTGTACAAGTGACGTACGAAAGCTAGAGAGAAAGCATCGTTTGTCTATCGATTCATATCAGCGACTCAGAGTAGACTCTTACTTTTGAGAGACAATAACTTTGTATACGGTGAACTTTCATATTTAAAACTTTGCAGGATGTTTTTGTTCACTTAGATCTATGTTACACACTACATGAAAGGTAATTTTCAAAATTCCATGATAGGTACCCTTTAAAATTGACCTTTATCACACAGTGTGCCCCATTGTATTGTATCAGTTGGTAATAACATGATACGTAATTATTGCCATATTCATATACCATAGTATTAATATGTTAATCCGATTAATTCAAAAGAATACCAATTGCTGTTTTGTAATTTGGTTCATTGTTTTGATTGGCTTGGTTAATTCCACTCTACTGTGCAATGAAACTAGGTCATACACAACCGTGTAGTTAAAAGCATCTACTCTGTATTGACTGCATTTTTACAATGCTTTTTTATGGCCAATAAACAACAAAATAAATAAAGCACACACATTCATAATGACATCTGCTAATACTCCTGTTATTAAAATAATTCAGTAACAGCAGTGATAAATGTTAAAATGTGAAAGAAAATATTCAGTATTACAGAGAGAGAGAGAGAGAGAAACAATAGATTCTGTATATATACAATAACTCTTCTGAAAGCATTCAACACACTAACTAGGCCTTTTGCACTTAAAAAATAGCACTTTCAATTGCATTAGTGCTGTACTACTTGCACAAATTTGATATGTTAACATTTGTATTACATTACTTCTGGTTTAATGCTTCTGCTTGTATCTCACTAAAAGTGTTTGCTAAAAGAATGTGATTTTTATCTGCCTCACCACAATTGTGTCCACCTGCTTATTGTTCAGATTAAGCAGCATTTAAATCCTTCCTTTTGAGACCGAAATTCAAGACACACACACACACACACACACACACACACACACACAACCCACACACACACCACACACACACAGTATATTCTTAGTGCATACTACATAATACAGCTGAGGTGGAATAATTGTGCCAACAAAAGGCACATGACTAAGCCTGAATGCTGTTCTAAACCACCAAGACACCACTTCCCCCAATGTCCTAAACGAAACCTGTCTGACTGAATTAACTAACCAGTTATCAAGAGAACAACAGAAATTCCTAACTTTGATAAAGAAAAGAAAGTATGAGAGCTTCAAAACAAGGGCAGGAATCCTTTAATACATTAAACCAGGTGCACAGGTTGAATCCACTGATCTATATAAATGACTGCTCTAAATTGCCAACAAGCGGTGACGTAATCTAGCGGCCATATTGGTATTCCCTACTGACAGCCAAAACCTTGATCTAAAATTACACGATTTGCAGCTTATCAGTGGGACCTTTCTGGCATGATAAGCGATATATAAAAATCATTAAGATTTCGACACAGGTAACTGACCCAACACAAAATAGATTTCTTAATGTATGTAATTATCCAGGAAATATTAAGCTTGAACATATGGGATTGTTATCAGAAACTTATTCGAATATATTAAATAAATATTACAATACTACTATACAATACAAATATTACAAGCCTCTACTACTATATTGCACTATATTTACTATACTATACAAATATTACAAGCCTCTATACTATATTGCACTATGTTTACTATACTACTATACTATACAAATATTACAAGCCTCTACTACTATATTGCACTATATTGTATTAAAAGTAAGTTGCTGCCTTAAATTAAGTACAATCAACTTGGATTTTTAAGTTGTAAGAACTTTTATTACATTAAACAAAAATTGTTTAACTTATTTTGATGAGATAAAGCAATGTAAAAACCTATGTTGTCATAACTTATTGATCCTTTTTTTTAAGGTTTACCTTATCTTGCTCGGAGTGACAAAGCTTCATGTCTTTAAATCCATATGCAGTCAGCTTTATTTCTCAGAATATGCGGTGAAGCGTGTATATTATTTTCTTGGCTTTTTGTTGACCAACGTCTACTTCAGAAGCCACAGGTCAGCTCAAATTCTATGGCTTTTTACAAGCAAGACAGTTTGCATATGAATTAAATGTTATTTGTATACCTTGTTAAGTCGTTATCTTTACTGATTCAAATGCCGTTATTGAAAACACTGTTGAATCATTTACATTTTCTGAAAGAATAAAATCAACATTATATAACACAACAATTACATAACCACAGTGAATAACTGTACATGTTGTATGCGCTTGCCTTACAAAGCATATTCAGATTTCAGAAGAATCATTTTGACATTTGTAATACAAATCTTGAGGTGTCTTGTCCATCAGCTGATCTGATATTCGCTACTATAATGAAGATTAATGTAACTTTTAATAACCAGGGGAAATTCTTAACTTTAAACAAATAACCATTTAAATGTTTATGACGTTTGCTTTGTAAGAATGCACAGGGAAACTTCAGATATAAAAACGCTGACTCATTAGGTAGTTTTCTCATTAAAAGCAGATGTTTTCCTATTAATTCACTAGAATGTGAGAGAATACTAGGGAATAGCACCATGTGGGTGAGGCAATTTGGAATTTGTGCCAATTTGACAATCCAGTCATTTACTGTGTAGATCAGATGTTGAGTCATATTGTTGAATTGTTGTTTCTTGGTTAGCCACATTCCATTTGCTCTAAACTCAAACCTGTTCACACATTCACAATCACATACACACACACGGATAATAAAACCTCACAGCTCCCACAGCGTCACAAGACCAGAATCTAATTAGCTCAGTCAGAAAGTCTGTTTGCATCGTTAGCACAATAGTAGAGCTTCTCCATCTTGCAGAAAGAGAGGCTGATGAACAACTACAGTGCTTAAAGGTTCACAGGAGTAATAAGGCATTTGATGATATAAACATTATCTTAAGATCATCAATCTGTGTGCAGTGCGTTTTTAAATCTGGAGTAACTACTGTGGTGAATTAAGACAGGCAGACTTGAACTAGACTCATTCAAACAGGAAGGACAACATTCCCTTTGGTATGCTTTCTACAGATGCATGCAAATTATGAAACAGACTTAGGAATCCTTTGCCGACACACAGTGCTCAACAATAATGATGACCTGGGGCTAGTTCACCATTCTTAATACTCCTTACCTTTGTTTATTATGTGTTTTTATGTCTTGCAAACAGAAACATTGTGTTTTTATGAAGTATCGAACACAGTTGTTGCTACGTCTGCTGATGTAAATCTGTCAACAAAGTTAACTTATTTAGTTGACACAAGAAAAGGTCTTGGAAATATCAGAAAAAGTATAAATTAATTATGTTTTTATTGTACTGCATGTCATAGTTTCCTGCATAAGTGTTTGAATTGATAGTGGTTTAAAAAAAAAATTAATATAAAAATATATATTCATAATTTTCTGACTCTTATGTAATAAATAAAATGTATTAAAAAAAAAAACAAATATATTTAAATTTAAAATGTGCATTAAAACGCAACAGTTGAGCTAATCAGGTTTTTTAAACTGAGATTGGGTGGGAAATGTCATGATGAAATCAGGGTAGAGATTTCTGGGTAAAGGTTCCAGTGACTTATTCAATCAGCAACTTATCTTGGGTATAATATATCTAATGGGATGACATTGGTCATTAATACAGCAAACATAAGGCATGATGTTGCAGGATCCAGAGGGTATGTGTCAAGTTCTGGCAACGATTTGTTAGCCTTTATACACCCAGCAGATGTTTAACGGAGAATGAGTTGCATTTTTGGTCAAAGACAGTTTCATAAGGTCATAAAAAAAATGACAAACCCTAAAGTCACAATGACAGAAAATACTGCAGTACATAGAGCCCATCACCCAGTTCCTCATCCCAAACCAAACATATTACAGGAATTTTTCCAACAACAACCTCACCTTCTCCAAATACCATTCAATTTTATATCCATACACACATACATGTCTGTCAACTCTACTTTTTGAGTCTGAAAGGAGCTTGGTTTTAGTTCTTGTCTTGTATGTGCACTCAAAACAGGAATTTATGGAGTGATGTATTTAATATCCTGTTCAGATAACCTTGCTATACGCTGCAGACTATAGCATCAAACTTTTCAGAAGCAGGTTCATAGTATAGCCTGCATGTGATTCCTTGTAGAGCTAAAAGGCTTGCGTGTAGGTTTCTGGCTCTTACAGAGCATTGCATAATCATCACAGACCCAGAGGAAAGCAGACCGACACTGGATTCTTTATGTGAAACAAAAACACAGCCAAATCAAATTAGGAGACACTTTTGTTCACTGTTTGTATTTCTTACACCCTCCTTGCCCACACAGACACAAATGTCGAAGCTTTATTTAAAATTTTCCTTGCACACACACAATCATTCACACTAGGTCTATCTACAGGCTAATACTGTAACTCTAACTGGACCCAAAGTCTTTAGATACTTATGTACTTAAGTGTATGAATGCAGACAAATTAATTCATGCTGGAATGTGGGAGCTTTTAATCACAGATGGCTAATTCCCAGAGCCTGAGGCGATACTAATGGCCACACACGAGACTCAAAGCAGAGGCTCTGAGTGCCGTTCACCTCTCGGTTTTAATACTTGAAGTGTGTATAGACGTATTAGGCTTGACTTTCTCTGCATATTCAGCTTATATGTCTACAGTCAAAGTAACCAAAAGTGGGCTAAATTAAGAATCCAATCGAATGTAAGAAATAGGCTTGTGTACGATCAATCACTTGCTTATCTTACCGAGTCCTCAGGGGGCCTGTTGATTTTTGGCCATTCTACTGAAGGTCCCTTCACCTGCAGAAATCGGTGGAATATCTTCCTAAAGCCTTCAAAGTCCTTCTTAGACACCTGGGGAAGAGAGCAAAAAAACAGAGAAAAGAAAATAAAGAATACGTTATTGAGGAGGACTGTCCTAACTGTTTTCTCCTTCTGAGAAACAAAAACTTAAAACTCAACCTATTTTGGCAGATGATGCCACTATAGGCCTATCCAAGAATGTACAATGCATTAACCTCCATAACCTTTATTGACATTAGGCACAAAGATATTTTCAGAATAGTGGTGAGTCAAAATGCATTTTTCAATCATCGGTACTTTTACATTTGCCTTTAAATTTAAGGACATCAGCATTTGTTTCTTTTTGAAAAAACAAAACAACAACAAAAAAGCATAAAAAAAATAACCTGTCAGCATCTTATCCTGTTCTGTACAATCCGGCAATTAGAACTCCTAAAGGCTTCTGAAATAATTACCACCCTGCTGCGAAAGATTGCTGGGTCCTCAGGCCTCTCACTGAGCACATCATTATAAATAAAACCTGCTTGATGAAAATCCATAAAACTCCTTGTGCCTGCTGATAATTTAAAGTTACTTCTATAGCTCTGTATTTTAATCAAAGTGTAAATTTGATACATAAATCTTGAAAGAAGATATGAAGTATGACTGAAGAGATCAACAGTTGAGGTGCATTTACACAGGGCGTCGGTATTACCGCTTCTCATTTACTTGAAATGGGTGACGTCATGCATTATTAAACTGAATTGTAGGTTCGTTGCACCGTGTCACTGCCGTTGCTTGCACAGTAAACATTTACATTTTGAAATAGATTTGAAATATTTTTATTTTAAAATTATTAACATATATTTATAAATAGACAACATATTGTGAACTATTATTACAATTTAAAACATATTACTGTTTTTTTTTTTTTTTTTACAAATGCAGCCTTGGCGAGCATAAGAGACTTCTTCAATAAACATTAAAATAATCTTACCGACCCCAAACTTTTGAGCAGTTTATATATAAATATATTATATTCTCAACACTTTACGGTTTGATTAATAATAGACAGCAACAGGTCTATTAGAATGTATTTCACTGGAAGGTTTAATAATATTTAAACACACACATCCCATTTTCGTCTCACCTGTTTACATTAACTTTACTATGTTTACATATTGTTTACATGCATTTTGAACAGGTACATTAGATTTGCATTTGATTCACACAGAACGCGCACACACACACACACACACACACAAATACGTAAGCAGCTTGTTATTATTATTTTTCAAGCATCAATGTGGCACTGAAGGACCAGTGCTTTTGATATCCCTACTTAAAAGGGAGCTACAATATTTACAACTGTAAACTGATGAGTAATCTTCACATGATCTTATCATACTTTATTTGAGCTAGCAGGGTGTGGATTTTTAAATGTTTGGGTGGAATTATAGGAGTCTGTGTGTTATGGAGAGGGAGGGGTGACATGCGGTTAGCATGTGTCACGGTGATGACGGCTAAGTCTGATTATTACCATATGGTGCTGAGGAAACACTGGGGTGAATCGCCAAACAGCTCAGAGTTTTACTATCTGACATGCTCAAATGAACTCTACTAACTGAGAATTTCAATGTAGCTAAAGAAATAAAATGGGTAAAAGGGTAAAAGATGACCAGAAGGAAGTGTGTAGGGGCTGAAGAAATGCCAGGGAGAAGATGCATCATGATGAAGCCAGTCTCATGGTGAGACTAATTAAACATCAGCTCAGCAGTGCAATGAAATCTCTCCCGTAATACTGGCACGTCATTCATCAGCTACAGCACTCAGATGGCACCCAAAGAGGTTTCCTCTCATTTCTCATCTTAGCTCCCTTGTCATTTCTAAATGCACTAAAACTGTGAGACTATTAAAAAAAAGGTTATTTCTACTTTTAATTAAAAGTGCACTCACTTGAGATAAAAGCTCCAGTCATATCAGTAGCCTAATAAAATTAGTTTATTTAACATGGAGCAGGTTGGCTCTTAGTCTGACATGTTGAGATCACATAACCAGCCAAATACTACTAGCTTTATCGTGAAAAAAAAAGTATCACGGTTTCCACAAAAAATGTAAGCAGCACAAATTTACAACATTGATAATAAGAAATGTTTCTTGAGCAGCAAATCAGCATATTAGAATGATTTCTGAAGGATCATGTGACACTGAAGAATAATGATGCTGAATCACAGGAATAAATTACATTTTAAAATATATTAAAATACAAAAGTTATTTTAATATTTACATATTTAGCATTTAACTGTCAAACAAATGCAGTCTTGGTGAGCATAAGAGATTTCTTTTATTAAAACATAAAAAAAAAAAACTTAGACACCAAACCTTTGAAAGGTAATGTACCGTATATAAATCACTCTTTTTATAAATTATAAAAAAAGTTAGCTGAATTTTTGAAAATGTGTTGAATCTTTTGTAAGCTTGTATCTCACCTCAGCGTCTGGACCTTTGGCTGTGCTTAGGAGTTTCTCCAGCTCAACATGCATAGAGCTCTCCAGCTGCTGTCGCATTACTTCCTGAAACTGAGCCATCCCGTAGAGGTTGCTTGGTAATAACTCTTTACTCAGACCTACAATTGAAACCACACAGCTTAATGTTAAAGTTTTTGACACAATTTAATGACTTATGATGAGTCTTACCAATAAATAATACAGTTGGTGTGTTAAACTTTAAATACAATTCCCTAATAAATCTTTTAAATAAAATATTTTTTTTAATAAATCTTATTTGTAGAGATAATATGACAATATGATAAGGAAGCTGGCAGCTGTTACTGATAATTGTACATACCACTGCCTTACTTCTGGCCCAAAATGAAAGTACCAGAAGGCATGAAACCAAAGATACAGTATGTTATCATCAAGAGCATTTAAAGAGTGTTAAACACAGATCATCAGTGGGCTCTGGGTTCATTTCCTGTATTGGCACTGTTTAACACTGACTGTACCGGAGAAAGAGCTTTCCTTTATTATCCTTATTGTTATTGGGCCTTTAAACTCTAATTACCTTTAGACATCAGCTTTTATACCCATGTCATGTTCAAGTGTGCTACCTTCTACACTACATTTCCGACTACCTGACTGAATTCCGCTTGACCACAATTTATCTGCATACACCCATGTATACGTCTGCCAGTGTTCCAAAATAGGCTTTATGCTGAATGTCACATGAACAAACATTAAAACAGGTCTTTCACAAAACTTTGAAAGCCTGGCTAGTTCTTTTTATTGTTGCTGTTTTATTCGATTTAAATATCTAAATGTTATTGAGAAGAAAAAAAACTTTTAGATATCAATCTGCATACGTGATGGATATCGGTTATGGTCATCTTTGCTTCCTCCTTTGAAGGCATCTTGAGTAAACGGCTTTATATTTAACAAAGCACTTGCAAAAGACTTGAACCAGTCCAGAAGCAATGAAGTTTGTTGCGCATTACCCCCCAATTATTATCTTCTCACATACTGCCTGGCATGTGACATTTAACATCTACAACATTAACCTCAATGTGACAGTGTCAGCCAGTGCATTAAATAAGAGACCATTTCTGTATTTCTCAGAATTAGTATTTGTGCTTTTGTATGCTGAAAACATTCAGCGAAGCACAGGCTATGTCAATACAGCAATTCTGCGATAATCAATATATTGCTAGACAATCCTATAATGATACAATCACAATATCTTACCATGAAAACAAAATGCCAGTGAAAAGGTTAAGTGCAGGTTTTCTCTCTTTATTCAAGTCCAAACTGTGAGAAAACAGCACAAAACCTTTTTCATTCTGTAAATTAAATTGAACATTTATGGTAAATTAAAATTTTAAATGAGATCAGAGTGATGGCTTTGCATGTTTGTGGTATTACCCATGCACTTTACTTTTACCAGGCATTTCTTGTATATCACTGTGGCGAGCAGGACGAGGCCGAGGGCCGCGAGAGAATGACACGAGACTGGTGCGTTGCGCAGGTGTTGCTCATTAGTAATCACGCCACAATCACGTACTCTTTGTCAATTTTGTCTGTCCCATCAATGGTATAAAAGCCAAAGTGGGTCCAGACTTTGGACTTAAACGTGGCTGGGACATCTATTATTTTACTCACACTGCTGTCCGCCATCCCGTTAAAAAACTCTTTTTCTTAAAGGGTTAGTTCACCCAAAAATGAAAATTATATCATAGTTTACTTACCCTCAAGTTGTTCCAAACCTCTATGTGTTTATTTGTTCTGCTGAACACAAAGGAAGATATCTGGAAGAAAACAGATTTCATTCCCCATTGACTACCATAGTATGTATTTTTTCCTACTATGGTAGTCAATGGGGAATGAGATCTGTTTTCTTCCAAATATCTTCCTTTGTGTTCAGCAAACAATAACACATAGAGTTTGGACAACTTGAGGGTAAGTAAACTATGATAGAATTTCATTTTTGGGTGAACTACCTTTAAGTAGTTAACTTATGTTTGTGTTTCCCTCATTCATATGTTGAGGGCCACCTCGAGGAGCCATGAAGTAGTGAGGCTGGGAGCAGGGAAATCTAATTAACGGCTAATTTTATTAATTAAAATTGATATTTGGCACCAGCATATTGATTTCTGTATCGCATGGAGAAAGACAACAATATTGCCCTATCAATATTTTGTCCCACCATTACTGACTAGTATTTATACTGTATAAACAATTCCTAATTCCGTTTACACGAAACACTGTAAGTCATCAATTATAACAGTGGTAACTCAAAATACTTAATTTAATATGCAAAAGTTAAAACTGTGACCCAATCATAGGAGTGGGCGTTTACTTCTAAGTCTTGCAAGCGGCACACCTATCAAAAAGGAGTGTTCGAAAAAGAGGGTCAAAACAGGATAGAAAACAGTTTATTACTTCTAAATTAGGCTGTAAAAAAATCTTGATAACATTATAAGTGGACCTCAGAGAACTTTTTTTTTTTTTTTTTACACAATGTAGTTCATGGCCCCTTTAAAGAAGACAGTGACAATGCACAATCAGCTAACAGGATGAGCAGGGGTTATTTCACATTAATGACTGGCTGACAGTACATTATTTCACGTACACAGCTACTTACCAAATACATTTTAAAAAGGACAATAAATAAGCTGTAATGTCATAAATAATGACAATGGAGTGATGCAGGAAGTATGATACTACCAATACTCTGTGGGTATTTTGTAAAGGTATACTGTAAAACAGATAACTTGAAAATTGCCATTTACAAATGATTGTACCAACACATCAATAGTTCATCTCACCTTCACAGCAAAGAAAACATGCACTGTACACCCAGAGGTCCAAAAGTCTAAAGCCGGGTATAATTGTACTTTACGATTGTTCCTTGTCAGACTGTACAAACATGATCTTGATGTCATTAAGGTCATACTGTATAACAATGAAGACGTGTTAAAAAACGGACGCACACAAGAAAACTCGTCTGGAATTTTACATCAATCAATGACACGTTTGGTGACAGTGGGTTGCATTTACATGTGAGATAGAAATGGTGGTACAAAGAAATCCCCAACGTTGATTTTGGTCTTGAAATACAAAGACAAGTTGACTGTTGTCGTAAGAGAAGTCACACAGCAGGACTGCGTCAAATCTTTCTGACACTGCCAGAATTTTGTTGGAGGTAAAATTTGATCACAATGGTCATTATTCGGCTGTCGGTGAGCATGTCAAACTAACGATCAAAGACTTTCGATTTTAGCCTAGGATCAGAGTAATCTTTTAGGATTTGCAAAACTTGTCTCAGGCGGCCAAATCATGGCCAAAATCATACAGTGTCTACCCGGCTTAAACAACTAGTGAAAATGCTTCATGCTTTTATTAAAATTAATATTAAGAATTTGATTGAACATTTACCTCGCTTTTTTTTGACTGTAGCACTCAAGCTCTAACTCCACAAGTATTTGTAAACCCTGCTGATCATGTTCTCTAGTATGATTTGATATTGATTTAAAGTAAGAACATCTAATCATCTGTGGGTATTCCAGCGTTATGGATGTGACATTTGAACTCATAAAGACAGGTGAAATGTCTCAGAAAAAAAAAACTTCTTAAAATATTTAAATTGGAAATGCATATTCTCAGAGCACCCAATCTGGGGAATTGACAGGCAAAATATGTTTTTCTAAATATATTTAAGCACCCCCAATAAAGGAAAATATGCATGCGTTATGGATGTGACGGGAAAAGACAGAGTTTTTGATATAATGTTCGATTTCCTTTAAAGTCTGTGAACTTTTAAATCCAATGTATAAATATTGCTATCCACATGATGAAGAGGTCTTAGCTGAACATAAAAATATCAATGTTTAAAATATATATATTTTTATGAAGTGTATTATGAGGAAAAACCAACGTTATGGATGTGACGCGTCTGAAATACAATCAAACCATCATGGCACTTGCGTTGTTGACGCATAATGGCTGTGTTTTCACATTAAGAAGACTGTCTGAAATGATTCTGAAGATTATTAAATAAACTAAACCTTTAAAACGTTATGGACGTGACAGCGCACTGAAGCTTCAAGACCTCTTTATTATAGCCCTTATAAATTCAACAGGCAGTGCTGTTATGACCAAATTAGTATATTTATTTCTCAAGCATGCCTCCATCTTTCTGCAAAATGCTTACTGTTAAAATAAAGTTTAAAAAGGGGGGTCTTTGATACCTTTTTTTGAAAGCATGAAATATGGCTGGTTGAAAATGTAATTTAAGCATTGTTGCTCACCTCATATCTGGTGGATAAACGAGGCAATTTTCTTAATTTTTGTTAAAGCACATTAATACAGTATATTACAGACCTAAATGGACAACTTAAAAAGGGTTTTGTTCTTTTGGGTAAAACTTTATTTTTTCATGGTAAAGATGACCTTTGCATGGAATTGCCCCTGTACAAAAGAATCATCATCAGCAAGTGACAGTAAAGTCATTTTAAATATTTCTATTGCAAATAAACACTGTTCTTTTAAATTTTCTATTCGTCAAATAATCCTGAAAAAAGTATCATGGTTTCCACAAAAATATTGTCTTCAAAATGTATAAGAAAAGTTTCTTGAGCACCAAATCAGCATTGTGACAGTGAAGACTGGAGTAATGGCTGCTGAAAGTACAACTTTGGCATCAGAGTGATACATTACATTTTTCAATAAAGTTCTTTTTAATTGTAAAAAATATTTCACAACATTACTGTTTTTACAGTATTTTTGATCAGATAAATGCAGCCTTGGTGAGAATTAAAATAAAATAAAATAAAGAGTGATAATAAGAGACTACTTTCAAAAATATTAAAACATCTCATTGACCCCAAACTATTGGTAGCCTATTGTAAGTCATCATGTTTCTTAGTATTATATTTTTTAAATCCTAAAGCTTTTTAATTTCAAGATTTAAATTAGTACTGTACAACCGAAACACTGTTGGATGCAAACAGTCAGAAGACTTAACTTAGTAACTCCTATAATTATGTTTAATGTAAAATCTCTTTAAATTAGACACTTTCAGGCCAAATGAATAGTTGTCAGAGAACCAGACCTCTAACAGGAAAACCAAAGCGAGGAATGGACCGACAGTCTGGAAAGTTCAAGAGTCTACAAAATGCCCTCCATAAATGCTTCAATTTGTGCAGATTTCTAGAGCAACTTTTCCAGTCTATCAGTCAACATTGACTGAAGGGTCCATTCATCTCTCACTCAGTCTCATCAGAATTCAACTGACAGCTTTTACATGGTGCGGTAAGATCAGTTGCTCACTAGTATCATCTAATTAATCAAGATACATCGAGAGAACCAATACAAGCTTAAAAGTTCTTGATAAGTAAGAAAAGAGAAAACAGGATTGGTTAATGTTCTTACCTTCAACGTAAAGCGACATAGTGGTACAGTATCTGTCCTCTAAACTCTATGAAATGCAGTTCGGTTCAATATCACAACCAAAATAATCCAGTTTTTTTGGTTCATGGGAAGAACAGCAACATAGATACAGTCCAGTCGGGATGTGACCCTTATTGGTATTAATAATAATAAGACAGAAGGTCAGCTGATCGATTCTCTCATTCTGTTCACGAGCGCTTTTCTCTGTCGTTCACGCGCTTTTAACTGAACCATCTCTCTCTCTCTCTCTCTCTCTCTCTCTCTCTCTCTCTCTCTCTCTCTCTCTCTCTCTCTCTCTCTCCTCCCACTGACTATCAAGTAACACAGGGTGAATAAACAACTGCCTCGTCGACCTTTCACTCGCGGGCGCGTTTATTGCTCAAAGGAGATGGTGTGTTTTATTAAAAGGTGAAGTAATTATGTGTATCTCTGTGTGTGTAAATGTAGGAATTGCATTTGTGCCCAGCCCCTTTTGGTCAGTCATTATTTAACACGTCACATATTCCGGTCACACTTCCTTGATCACATCCTCCCGATCCTGGCTGCGTTGTCTTTTAGGATCATTTTAAAGATATTAGGGCCAGATTAGTTAAGTTTAGGGGATAAAGAACGTAACGTTTTTATATCACTATATTCTATCCTAAGAAAGGAGTTGTTAGACGCTGCAATAGTATCATTTACCATGGACTTCACGCGTTATTGCAGTATTTTACTTTGCAATCACAGTGATGTTCTCTCTATGCATGCATACATCCATAGTAGACGCTTGACGTTGTCATTCATCGAAAAAACGTCGACGTTTAGATTTTTTTTAGGAACACGGTAGAGGTGGTTTCATGGCGTTAAAGTATAATGATTGCAGAGCAAATGTGAAAGTAGATTTGAAGCGTCTTACTCGTTAGGCTGAAGGATGCTGTCGGGGAGCAGCTGAAGGTTGTTCCGGAACAGTGACGTGTGTTTCCCTCTCTCTGACCAACCAACTTTCTTCTCTCAGAAACAGCAGTGCGGGGTCACTGAAACACTGCGGAAGTGTTTCACCAAAACGCTGTTTAAAAAAATCCTGAATATCACACGTTAAATATAGTTAAATGAAAAGAACTGCTTTGAAATCAAAATTATGTACGCCACTTGTCATCCATTTCTTTTATTTATTATTATTTTCGGTAATTATTGTAATTTATCCTAATCAGCCAGTTTTGATGAATGGTGATTATGGATAAATGTATCAGTTCACACTTACATTTTTACCTTTTTAGATACAGCGGAACCGTGGGTTCTTTTATTTTATGAAGTTAACAAATGCAAGTTATTTATTACCAGCGTTAATGAAAAAATGTAAACTCGCAGTAACCAATGAAAGCACTGCATTTCAGTACGGCAAATCTCATTGGCTGACTTCAGTCGGGTCGCAGTGTTGCCATGTCCGTATATTATAAGCGACTTTAGGGTTGCTGCTTAATAACTAATTATAAATATGAGCTCTGTCGCGGTTTTAGAATTTTTTTTAGCTTATCCGTAGAATACAGTAACGTTTTGGGAATTTCTAGTGCTTGGTCTCCTTACAGACAGCATAAAGATAAAAAATAAGACAGCATGTTTGGATTGTTTTTCTATCGAGATTTGGCAACACAGTCGAGAAGGCCACGTCTGCAACCTCACACCAATGACCTTGCAGTACAGAACGTTAACTCTCCTTTTCATACAGAATGTAATGTGTCAGAGAACAAGTACAATATTTTGTTTTTCTAATATTTCTAAGTGAGGTCAAGAACACAAAAAGTATCCTGACTCTTAACACTACAATACTGACAATACAGTGGTCAGAATATAACACATTTTGAGCACCAATTCAGTGTAAACTGCAGTGTGCAAGAGATTGATTTATTAATGTAGGAAAACTATGTATTTTAAAAATGAGTGCAAGTATGCATTTTAATGTCTATTTTTATTGCTGGATACATATAAAATCTGTTACAGTAACCGCACTGCCAAAGCACTTAAACATTCATTGTTCATTTCTGACGAACACCTATCAGACATGTAACAGTTGAAATTTCAGCAAAGGCTGGAAAATGACAAAGAAAGACCTAATTTATGTACTCTGAGTCCTTTCCAGGCTTTGTTCCTCCTTTATGCAGCTTTGAATTAGAAAGGGCAGTCTACAAATAAATAACATCTTTATCTTTAGACCAGAAAGTCCCTGCTAAACAACAAGACTTGCAGGTTTCAATTCTGAAAAATCTGCCAAAATCCAGCTGAAAAGGAGGAATTAGGATTTCAAGTACATACAGTTCTAGAATTTTTGTAACAGTTACAGGGGAAGATAGGGATTTTCTGGAGTGTTTCACAAACGTGCTTCTGGAGTTTTCTGGGCATCTAAGAGTGGTGAATATGGCTGGGTTTCCAGTCACACACCCAGGAAAGAGACAGCAGTGTCTCTTTCCTCCACTAATTCTGCTGCTGTTGCATCCATCTTGGCTCTTGAGAAGTCGTTGATGGCCAGCCCATCAACAATCTTCCAGGTCTTGCCCTGAAGAAAAAGAGAAATGTTGCAATGGTGGCTGAAATCATACTTTTCTAGTTGATTAGAATATGATAAATAGATGTGAATATGAATTTGATCTCATGATTTATCTCAGTAAATAAGGCCATGATGTGAAGATTAAGGAAGAGATATCAGTCACAGATTTTGGGAAAGTTTCATGACAAACCTTGATTGAAACAGGGAATGAGTAAATTAGGTCCTCAGGTACTCCATACGAGTTTCCAGTGGAATAGACACCCATAGAGATGAACTCACCCTGTAAAACAAATTGCATGAGTTCAGAACAAGTCGCCTCCAAATAAAAATCAGTCATAAAGGTGTTGCCTTGTGTGCAATATCAAACAATAAGCAGAGAACACTTCAATTTGACTGTCATATTATGCAATCATAATACTGAAGATGAAATTACTTGTAGACAAGTAAATACTTAATAATGTAACTCATATTGTTTTTTTATGGGAGTGGAAAAAAGACTAATGAGTAAATGTACAATGTTATTACATAGTCCTTGGGCATTTTTATTTCCTATTGCTTGGCTTTTTAGCTCCATAGAGCGACATCAAGCATCTATAGGACATTTTAATCAGCGGACTAACAGAAGTTTAGGTCGTATTTTTCCCCTTGCGTCTTCCCTGTTTATTAGGCTGACTTTGAGCCTTCTTTTTTCAGAAATTGCTGGTAAACACATAACTTTAGATTAGAAATCAGTCCGAAATTCGCATCAGAAATTTTCGCACGTTAAAAAATAAATACGACCTCATGTTATGTCAATCACGCTTGCACACTGTCTCCGAAACTTTCGCCTGTCATAAAAAAATCGGATCGGGTTCGATTTTCTGCGTTTTTCGCATCCGTAGCAAGCGGTTTGAATGGTGTTTGAATGGTGTTTTGACAATTCAGAGTCACCGAATCACAAATATGAAAAACCGCATACGAAAATTTCAGACTCGGTGTGCAATGGCCTTTACTCTCAACTAGGGGGCCAGGGCCCTAAAAAAAAGTTGACCTCGGAAGTGCCGGTCCAGATGTCTCTCATGTGGTCGCAGATAGCCTTGGCGGCTGACATGGCACTGGAGAGCTTCCTGGCCTTAATGACTGCAGCACCACGCTGCTGCACAGTCTGTGAAACAGAGGAAGGGTGGAGTAACAATAGAAAGATTCTGATCAGATTATTCCAGTCAGTAGTCATGTGCAAACTGAGTGTTGTTACAATGGACCTACTTAAACTAACTTTCTTTATTACTAATGTCATACACATGAATGCTAACAAACATACTGTAATATTCTTGCTTACTCAGTAATGTGGCATAGTAAATAGGCCAACAGTGACCTCTACAGGAGGAGGAAGTCATAGCAGACAACACTTACAGAAATGAATTCTCCCTTCAGCCAGGCATCGTCCTTCACTGCATCGAAGGCAGTCACGTCCTTTCCCTGCACAATCACCTTGCAGTGGTGGACGTCAGGGTACTGCGTAGACGAATGATTTCCCCAGATGATCACATTCTTCACACCGTTTGCTGAAATGCCACAACGCATTGCCACCTAGAGGACACATTGTGTGGTACAAGTTAGTGGGTATAAATTGAGTCATTTCACCTCTTTGTATTGTGCTCCATTAGCGTGGCGTGGACCATCCAGCAAGGGGGTGTTTTACCTGAGAGCAAGCCCTGTTGTGATCCAAGCGTGTCAGACAGGAGAAATTCTCTTTGGGGATGGACGGGGCGGATTTGGCCGCAATTAGACAGTTAGTGTTGGCTGGGTTACCAACAACTAGAACCTGCATATTAAAACATAATGGTCAAAATACTGCCTTCATACTTGATTAACTTTGTTTCTTCCAACTGTGTTAATTAGGTCACGGTTATTCACCTTGACTGTTTTCTTTGCATACTTGTCTAATGCCTCCCCTTGAGCCTTAAAGATGGCAACATTGGCCTTAAGTAGGTCCTTTCTCTCCATGCCGTCTCTCCTTGGCATGGAGCCCACCAGAATTGCAGCATCCAAATCTTTGAATGCAACTTCCTGTTTATCGGTGGGAATGACCTCTGAAACAAAAAGACACAGACAGTGGTATAGAGTAGATGAAGGGTAAACAACACCAGCAACACTCAGGGATTCACAAGACAACACACTTTTTAGAAGAATCTCAGAACTAAAGAACCCGAATAATGTGAAAAACCTCATTAATAAAACTTGATATGATATGTAAAAAGAGTCAGCTATTACTGTTGTAAAATGTTTTTTATTTATTTATTATAACCTGTTTCAGACTGATATAAACAGAAAAAATATATTTTGCTGAAATACTACTTCTATATCAATACTACTACCAATACTAATCATTGGCCTAATTCTTATTAACACAAATTTTAAAAAAATCTCCCATTTTAATTAAATGTGAATTTATGAAATAATAATGTATTATTTACATTACATTAAGTATATCATGGTGATATTTGTTGAACTGTCATGTATTTATCATACATAAAAAAATACTGTTTTTTTTTTAACTACAAAAATTGAGTAAAGGTGGTTGTTAATACTGTAATGTCAGAATGCAAATATATTGTTTGTTTATATATACATAAAACCACTGCATTTTTTCTTTGGGGTGAAACGTGACCAATGGCATATTTTGTTTCACCCATCCAGTTTGGCACTCTAGAGTTTTTGGTTGTTAGTTTTGTTCCATATACACGAGACAGCTCACTGTCAACCTTCCCATACCATCCTCTGATGGGAACCACAATTCTAAGTTTAGCTGCCCTTTCAGCTGGGATCATACAGGCAGCCAATCAGATTGCTCAGAGCTCTTGTCAGTTGTGCAGTGAAAACACAGGCCTTTAAGACTGCATAACTAGCACAAAGACTAGAGAACACAGGGCCTCATGACAGTCGATTCTCTGCGAGTGTACCTCTCAGAAGTGGGAGGGCACAGTCCTGCAGCTCCATAACGACACCCTCCAACACAGGCAACATGGGAGTAATGTCCAACAGAACCAAAACGAGGGGCTGAAAGAGAGGGAAAGTGAACAATAACTGTCACAATATAGTTTTGACCTGCACCTAAGTATTAATCACATCAGATGTGGGCTGTCAAAGACATATATGGTGCCTATCTCCTGGAATTAGTCAAACAGCATGAATGATATACAACATCCTTTAATTGGATGTGACAGGACATTGCATAAGCCAAATCCTGCCTTTACCTGATCTTTACCGAAGACATCTCCCTTTGCGATGCCGTACAGCAGAGAGTATGCAATCTGCCCTGCGGCGCCGGTAACCAGGACTCTAATAGGCTCAGCCTACAGCGAAACAAGAAAGATATAATTATAAAGAATAGATATCATGTAAGGTAGCAAAGAAAATAACAGTAATCTTAATCAACCACTCAAGACAGAGAAGCTCAGGAGGCTCACCATGAACATAAATAGTCCTGGCAAACTCTGCCAGAATGAACTGCCGAGTGGGATATTTTTAAACTGGGAGACATTTATACATTTCTTCAATTAATTCCCTTTCACCTTTTGGCACTTATGCAGAAATCTTAATTTGTTGCAAATTAATGTATCTGCATTCTATTCAGAATGCACTAATCACTAATCTATGACTTATCATAGCGTTAATACACCTCAAAATGCTTTTAACTGTTTGATATAGGGCATATCACATGTACAAACAAAAGTTATTGACTGTTATATTCTAACAAGTGTAATCAACATTATGCAATTTTTGTTTCCCGAACAGTGCATTATACATTTGATCAAACAGATAACTGCAAAATTTTAGGTTCTGCTATAATTCTTAAAGTAAAACTCCACAAAACTGTCACTTTCCGCTAACGTGATCATATATTGACAGTCAAATGCACACTTTCATATACATTTGGAATATTATTTTGTCTTACCATTTTCAGCTGGTTTAGAATGACAGAGGCTTTTCTACTACTCCGGTGATTGCGGAGGTCACCCCTATTTCTCTCACGAGGCAACAAGTTGTCGCTGCTCCTGCGTTTCAAGTGTCTACTGGGAAATGTAGTTTTTAGTGGCCGTACAGCGTTTATTTCGTTGAAATAAAGACTACAGTTCCTATAAAATACTTTTGGTAACGGACCCTTCTTCCACTAGTAGGACGTGCACTTTAAATAAAATACTACCCTTTATACATATTTTCAGTAGGCATGTGTTGTATATAGCTAGCTATAGCATTTCTGCTATATGATTATTTAAAAAAAATTGTCAAAGTTCAAAGAGCTGCTCGGACCGATTTAGTTTCATGAACAAATCGACTGAAAAAAAGTATCCGACTCTCAAGAACAATTCGCTGTGGTATAACGTAGTAAGATTATTGTATGTGAAAAACATTATTTGCTCATAAATAAATAACATATAAAAAATGCGAAATTAAGGTACTAATGGTTTAATATTGAAATGTACGTGTAACTGTATGCCTAATTGGACAATAAAGCAGTAACTTAATGAAAAATAACCAAACATTTCTCGAAAAAACTACTAATTATTTAAAGAATCTGTCGGGTTTGTAAACTCATGTAAATGGAACTACAAAATATAAATTCATCCTGATCCTGATCCTGACTGCTGGAACAACCCGGAAGATATTAAAGTTTACCGTAGTGTTTGGAAAAACAACGCGGGAGAAAAGTAAACAGTGATGGAGAGTTTACAGTTGCGTCCGTTGCTTAGACACTGTTGAAATCATGAACATGTCAATGGTTGGGAACAGCTAGCATACTCCAGTCTATTGTGAAAATCTTTAAAAGTCACAAAAGTGAAGGAGATCGCGTTTAACGGTAACAGTTTATTTATTATTTTACAAGCGTTTCTCCTGAAGGTTCATTTGCAGTCGTCTGGCAACAAACACACACGGCGATTTTGGCATCTATTCAATCAAGTGGAGATCAACAGATTGTTTGTGAACTAATCGGTAAGTCTATGAATGAGTCAGAGCAGCCTGCGCACTGGAGTAGGCTATTTCAAGTGGTGAATCATAGATGTGTATGGTAAATTAATTTAGTAGAAGCCTACAGTGCAAAACAATGGGCGTGTTTTTTTCCTCGCCTCACCCGAAAAATTGACATTTGCAGCAGTCAGATAAGTTATGTCTGAATTCGGCGGACTAACGTTACATCACTTCGGACCGGACCGGACCGGTTCATCTGAGCGGTCAAGGTTCACTGCTGTCGGCAGTCTCGGCACTGATTTTTGCTGGCTTGTGGTTTTGTTGATAGTGTGGAAAATATTGTTAGTGGACATGTGGTATCTAATTTATAAATTGGAATCTAGACTGCTATTATTACTCGTAATCTAAGTTAGTAGATAACAGATAGCATAGCCTACAGTAATTATCTGATAGGCTAAGGAACGTCAGAAACTATCAAATCTAGGTTAACCTATATTGTATCCCTTACAAACTTACGGATATATACCCCAAACCTGGTTAGTTAGTTATTAAACCTTAGGCTATTTCCCCATTCTGATTGTCAGATAATTTCTTCTGTTGTAGCCTACTAACAAACATAATTTATACAACTGATATTTTATCTTTATTCTGTCTGAAAATACAGCAGAGAGCAGCCATGTCATCACACACCCTGTATATCTTTATGATAGATGGCCTTCGCCAACTCGTACTGTATATTGAGAGGTTGATATGGCCTCTGTATCAGTTCAGTGCTGTGAGGACCCTTGCTCTGGGTGAGATAGATGATCTCCCTGCATTTTACATGAACTCATTACAGGCTCATTACAAACTGCCTGACAAAGGAGCTGAGGATAATGTTGCTTCTTCATGTGATGTGCACGCACAGAACAACACCAAACACTCTTCTCCAGAACACAGTTTATGTGTGCTATTTAATCCTTTTAAACCGGATCACTGGATAGTTTATGCATTTAATTGTATTTGGTGGAGTATTTTTGAGAACATTTTATAGAAGACATTTTTTAAACATCTAAGCCATCTAATACCTTGTCTTTCTTTTGTTTCTCTTTCTTTCCCTCTCCCTCCTTCGGGCTGTTTTGTGGTGTTTATAACACCTTCAGTATTTTCTAAAAGGTCAAATGTCACGCCTTTACAATATATATAATGCATATTTTGTTTTAAAGAAATACATTATTTTAGTCATAGGCCTACTAAGAAAGTTTTAATTGAACTTTATTTTAAAATTTAGCTAAATTTCAGTAATGCTTAGCCTATAGGCCTTTGTACTGATGCAGAATAAAATGTAACGATTAGTTAATATTTATTAATAAATAAACATTTATTAATTGATTTTATGGCAATTTGTACCGTATACAATTAAATAGTATTTATTTAAAAATGTATTTATACAGGCTTAGGGGCCGTTCGGGGCCTTTCACATAGAACGCGTTTTTCATTCCAATACTTTTCCATTGTTTTTTTTGTAAACATGCGCTGGACGGACGTTTAACCATTGCGCTCGCGTATTGCGTCTTTTGCAGCGCGCATGACACAAAGTTTTAAAATGCGGCGCTTCAAGTTAAAATCAGTTTTTAAAAAACGCGTCTCTCGAGACCTTGCGTTTTCCCCCATCCCACTGCCCGCGTCTTGCGTTTTCAAAAAAAAAAAAAAAAAAAAAATGCGTTCTGTGTAAATTGCCCCTTACTGTAGGTTAAAGGTGGATTTATTTTCTGTGTTCAATACAGTTTTCTGTATCTGTGTATAAGATCACTTTGGAAAACATATAGGCCTATTAACCTTTAAATCACATAACCTTTGCTCTTAACCATGACAGGATTGTCACACTAGCAGATGCAGTTTCGAAATATTTTAGTAGCGCAGTATCAGATTGCACCCTGTGAAAACTGAAATTCTAGAATAATCCAGACCTGCTTCAACAAGCCCCCTTTTTAAGACCTTAATCTGTGCTGCTAGATGTTAGTCAAGTCTCTCCATGTCAAACTATTGAAAATGAAATTTCATTCAAATTAAATCATTAACAGATTGACTGCACCAGAAAATGGCAGGGGCAGATTTTTATTGGAAGCACTAATTATTATCAAGCATTTGTGAGAATCTCTTTTTTATTAATTTTTCAACCATTAAGACTTACTGAACTGAAAGTTTGTCAATACGCTTAGTTTAAATAAATAATAAGTTGACTGATTTCAGGCTTCTCTTTGTGGATAAAGTCATATCTCAGTTGTCATGTTTCAGATGCTGTCCCTGATACAGTGCATCCATCAACTCACACTCTAGTGACTTTAGCTGGTTTCTGCCTCTCTTTTTTTTTTTTTTAAACGGCTGTTTTTCACAGATTTTGTGGATTTTGCATTGCTTTTGTCATGTCTGTAGGAAGGTTTGTTATTGTGTATAATGCTCAGGCTGTACCTGGTGAAATGAATAGGATATTCATGGTCTGTGCATAGAGAGAAAATCAAAACAATACCTGCATGGTATCCGAGAACATCTGCACTCTTTGACCTCATCAAACTATAACTATAAAGGGGTGCACTGTGGGATGTGTTATCACAAAAGGTGAAAGAGGAAAAATATTGAGGGTTTGTGTGAGACAGTATGAAAATGAAGTTTTTGACCTCTTAAACCTTTCTTAATGTGACCTGAGGTCAGACCAACATAGCTTTTTGGAAAGCAAAGGAAGATATATTTTACTATTTGTTTTGGTTTTTGAGGCAGTATGTTTATTTATACTATCCATGTGTCAGAAATTAACTGAATAATATGAAATATATCCAAAAATTATACTTCCATGTAATACTTTTATTCTGAAATGAATACTTTTGAAATGAAATGAAAGAAATGAATACTTTTATTCAGCAAAGCATTAAACAGCAGATCAATTTCAAATAAATCCTGATCTATTTAACTTTGTATTCATTAAAGCAACTTGAAAAAAGTAGCACTGTTTCTGCAAAAATAAAGGCAACACAAATGTTTTTAACATTGATAATAATAAGAAAAGTTTCTTGAGCAGCAAATAAGCATATTAGAATGATTTCTGAAGGATCATGGGTAACACTTTATAATAAGATTTCATTAGTTAACATCATTAGTTAACATGAACTATGAATGAACAATACTTCTAAAACATTTATTAATCTTAGTTGATGTTAATTTTAACATTTACTAATACATTGTTATAATCAAAAGTTGTATTTGTTAACATTAGTTAATGCACTGTGAACTAACATGAACAACATGACAGTATTTTTTTTAACTAATAGTAACAAAGATTAATCAATTCTGTATCAAATGTATTGCTCATTGTTAGTTCATGTTAGTTAATACATTATAATGTTAACAAATGAGACTTTATTATAGAGTTTATTAAGAGTTGCCTGGATCATGTGACACTGAAGAGGTAATGTTGCTGAAAATTTGGCTTTAGTATCAGAGGAATAAATTGCATTTTAAAGATAGATTTAAAATAGAAAATACTTATTTTAAATTATAAAATATTTCACAATATACTGTTTCTGCTGTATTTTTGATCAAGTGAATGCAGCCTTGGTGAGCATAAGACTTCTTTTAAAAACAAATAAATTCTTATTGATCTTAAACGTTTAGTGAATACTTAAAATATTGAAGAAAAATATGAAAAAAAAAATTAACCACACATAATTAAAATCTGAGGCTTGTTTTCAAATTCAGTGGCATTTTTACCCCATACAGTTGTTTTCAGAAGTGTCATGACATGTAATTTAACTGTATGGTTGTTTCACTTCATCATTGCTCTATAGACGTTGGTTCTTTTTGTTTGTTTGTCTTTTCAACTGAAACCATCAGCATTCACCCATGGTACTATGAAAGTGCCAAGTATTATGTGCACAAGGACATTTGTAATCCATGTTGATTGGATTAAGATTCACATACCCTTATTTTGTGATTCTAAATATTTTTTATTCCCTCTGTATTACAATGAACTGCTTTATTCAAAGGCAGTTGTATCTGTTGGTGATCTGGGACTGTCTGCTGGTGACTCACCAAACCCCCTAACCAGACTACTGTTATCTCGTTTCCATTATCTTTTGACAAAAACCATCTTGATAATGTGCTATCTCTCAATGGGGTTACGTGGGAACTGTGATGTCTATTATTGAACTTATTTCTTAGCATGATCTTAGATTATTTATGGTGTCCCAAGTTTGAACTGCAGTTCTGCCTTGTGAACAATAGGTGTCAGTGTAGCACTAGTTTTCTAGCGTAGTTCCTATAACAAACATAAACGCAACAAATAATAAACAAGAATCACCTTTGAGTTTGAACTTTTATATTCCACAAATCACAGAATGGTTCTATTTTAGTTGTGCTCATTTTTAACATGCACTTGTTTGGAGTTTTGAAGGCACTACATTTATTTCCAGCCCCTTGAAACCTGACTGGAAGTAATTGAGCGAGTGTTTAGTTTCTCCTCCTTTAGGGGTTTTTAAGACAGCCGCATTTCAGGTTGTCACATTGTTTCACAAATGTACAGCTTGGTTCTCCTGGCTCGTGATCATTCTAAGTGCTCTTTGATTTAGCTTCAAACAACAAAGCCCTCAGGAGTATTTACTCAAGAATGCTTTTTCAACCCGAGACTTCCCTGTGCCTGTCAACTACACACTCTCTGTCAGCCTCAAACTTTCCCATGCCTGGCAGCCACACACACACACACACACACACACACACACACACACACACACACACACACACACACACACACACACACACACACACACACACACACACACACACACACACACACACACACACACACACACACACACACACACTCTGATCAAAGTGAGAGCACACACTTCACCTGCTAATAAAGCTGTCCCGCCCTCCACCTGTCAATCACCCTGTCTATCCTCTTCTGTGTCTGCTAAACATGCCATGAAATCCGCTGAGATATTGGTGTCAACTTAATTTGACTGATAATGTGCCTTTTCCTTAGCATAAGGGTACCTATTATTTTTTACACAACAATAAAATAAAATAAAATGCGATAAAGTATAATATAAAAAATATTTTAAAATGTTATATATGATATTTTGTTATATTATTCATAATTTTGTGTGTGTGTATTGGTTCATGTTAAATAGCAGGCTTTAGATCAGTTTTACTGTAGATGGTGGTGAATCTCCTAGATTGTAGTTCTCTCTGCGTGACAGTGGAGTGTGCTGATGGGCCACACATAACAATAGCCCACTTCAACATTGCATTGTGTTTGGTCTCTGGTCTTTTTTGTTGTTTCGTTGCTTGCTTCAACAGTGCTCTTCTTAGAGTCCTACACATCCACTGCACTCATCTAAAGGAGTGAATCATTGCCTTGGGGATCAGAGGCTGGTGCTGTTCAAGTCGCCCTTTGTGTTCGATTGTAGCTGCCCAGCAATCAAAACATGTTGCATTAATTCAAATCCCTTAAACTGGACAGGCAGTCCTGGCCTTCACACTCTCTTGCACAATGGTGAGAAATGGAGAAACAGAGAGACAGTGAGCATCCTGGAACGGGTCCTGAGTTTGAGGTTTGTTTTTTTGTTTGTGTCTCTCTCAGTCAGTGTAGGGATTAGGCCTGTAGTCGTTGTGCCCTAAGTTACCATACAGATGTTAGTTGGGATAGCATTGTCACGCCAACCATAGCCTCCTGTCTGGATGACGGGGTAGTCGGGTCCTCCAAAAAAAGCTTGCTCACATGTACCGTATGCAGGTGTTTGTGTGTGTGGTTTGGGGTGAGTCCAATCGACACTTTCAGTCATCTGTTTGTGTGTGTCATGTTCTCCCTCTCCCAGTGCTAAAAAATATAGTTATCACAGTATAGTACTGATTTTAAAGTGTTGAAATGTTCTGTTTTTTTTTCTGTTTATATACAGTAAGTATCAATGTGTTTGTATAGACAGTGTCCAGCTTTATGGGAGTTGATCTGTTTAAGGGAAGCTACAACATAATTGTCTGTTTTCCTTTGTGGAATCTTGTAAACCAGACCTTAACACATAAACATATTGCTTACAGGGTTTTTTTTCCTTAAATATTTTTACTTGTCATGACAACATTTTCACCATGCCACAATTATTATATGTGTATAACATGTCCCAATTGTTTTGTTTTTAAACCGTAGTGTATATTTCTGTAAAAAAAAAAATCCTTGTTTTAAGGATATTTACATATTTATTACTTAGAAACAAGATCAATATATTACGTTTTTTTTTGTGCTCTTAAAAGTTGTTTCCTGGGAATAAATTGTTATGTGGCACCAATATGAAACTAAAAAACATGGATAATTATGCTGTTCTTTGGGCACACTTGTCTCATAGGAGCCTTTTAGGCCGTCAAAGTGATGTAACTTGCGGCAGAGGCATGACACATTCTCAAGTAAGACTCAGTCCACGTCACTCGCACTGGCTCTTAGTCACACAGGCTCTTGGTCCTCTTGATTGGCGAGGACCATCTCATTTAGTTCATCAGGAGAGGGTGATGTCTGAAATATGAGATCTCTGACAAGCATTTTAATTCTTTAACTGCTGCAGAATACTCTCTGAGCTCTAGTCCCGGCCCCGCGGGCCCCTGCTTGGGAAAGCTGATATAGGATCTGACAAGACAGGGCTTGACACAGCAATGCACTTCCCTGCCATTGTGTCCACTGACCTGGGGCCAGCTGCCTGCATTTGAGGATTTTCCCATATAAAGAGGAAGAGGGGAAACATGTGTATGTGTTGACTATCATCAGTCAAATACAACATAAAGCAGCCATGGATAGAATGGCAGGGAGTGTGTGTGCTGGGTTTAACATCAAATGGGCATCCCATTAGAGTCGAAGCCATTGTGTTTGTAGAGGGGCACTTGGGTGGGTGTGTTTTGTGTATGCATGGTTGATCAGTCTGTTTTTTTTGTCAGATGGAGCTCCACCAGGTGTCAGAGAATTCCCAGTCCAACCCAGCACTCCTTTTCCACCTGCTCTCTCTGTTCCTTCTCACCCGCTCACAGACTCACATGATGATGCTCAAACTCAAAGGTCAAGGGTCACACAGGAAAATCCGACCTTTATTTTAAATTGAAAATAACTTTGTGTCTCGTCTCTGTCCGTGGTGAAGGCTTTAGGGGTCAGAGAGAGGGCAAGACTCTTATCCAGACGGCCAAAAACACCTGGAGAAAAAGATAACATTTCATTACAAGTTATACTTCAATTGTCAGTGTAGTCTGTGAAAATTGTGCATTGCTAGTAATCAGTTTTTTTATTTTACACGGATCTCAACCAGCCTGACTCTGCGACATTGGCTCCACCAATGGCAGGAATTGGGGATGGGACTATCTTTTTGTTTGACGGATGGCAATTCGTTTTGATGCCAGAAATTATATTTAATAAGTTTAAAATTATATTATATCTTTTTTTGGCTTAATTGTTGGATGTGGATATAAATAAGTGGTCCCATGATTTTTCCCATGAGAGGTGCATAAATTATATCTATTTTATATTTAATTATATTTTTAAAATGAAAAATATAACAGTTTTCACTTAGAAACTATAAAGATGTGATACGTACTGTAACACATTGAAATAAACTTTTAATTTTGAAATCGATTTTTTTTTTGTTAAACATACGGTACTCCAAATAAGCTTGGTTTTATTTACAATTTCGAAAAAAATATATTTTTTGACAGTGTATTATAAAAAGATCTCTGGGGATGTGATTGTTTTTGTCCTCCGTGTGGTCTGATGTAGAAATAACTCTGAAAGGTTTAAATGAGGTCGATCACTCTTGATGTCACCCTGAAGAAAAAGAGAGTGAGGGAAAGAGAGTGAGAGGAAGGGCAGGCATGTGCTGTGTAGCTGCCACCATGTCAACTTTTGCCTTTCTGGACTGACAGGTTGTCATTTTTTTCTGACCGCATCCTGCAGACTCTCCGTAATGAGCTGCTGTGAAGTCCGGAACATTCTCCTGACCTTTCAGCTGCTCGCGACGTTCCGAGGCCTTCTCCTTCCACGCATCCTTGTCAAAGGGCCAAACCGCAAAACGTCAGGGGATGAACGCTGGCAGGGACATTAAAGAAAGTAAATCCAACAACAAAAACAAAGACACGGACACACTGACACCTGTCTCACCAGCACCTGTCTCACCAACAACCGCACTGGGCGCTGATAGACAGACTCCTAGAGCTGATTCTCCGTCGTTTAGCGGCTCCTTGCGGTTTTGGCTTTTGTTGATGCTGATGTTTACTCACCTTTGGTCACCAGAATTTATTTCACAAACAAACTCTAGCCTAGTGTTTGAAAGTCACAGGAAAAAAAAAACAGAGTATGCAGACAAAAAAAGATCCCGCCATTTCTTAAATGACAAAAAATTCCTTGGCTCTGAGAAGTGTGACCCAACCTCATGCCCCCACTGTTTGGCTTTCTGCTCCAGGTCTCTGGGTAAACACCTGCTTAAAAGGCATCGCTCCTTTTTTCTCTTCTGTTCTTTTCTTGGCCCTCTTTCTCCTGATCATTTTGCTCTAATGACGTTTACAGATGTACTTAGACCTCCTTGTGAGTGTTTTAGACCCAGGCTATTACCACCCATGTTTACAGCTATGCTAACAAGAATCGCATTACGCCCGACCTGTCGGGATAGAAGAATTCAAAACCAAAGCTCATTCAAAGCTGTCTTTATCTAAGTGCTTAGCAAGACAGCCAGTCTGGACATTCAATTTAAAACTCCCATACATGCAGTCATATAAGTTTGTGGATATTAAATTGTTGTTAACCCACACATTCACACACACACACACACACACACACACACACACACACACACACACACACACACACACACACACACACACACACACACACACACACACACACACACACACACACACACACACACACACACGTCTGGTTCGCTGTCTTTGTGGGGACTCTCCATAGGCGTAATGACTTTTATACTGTCCAAACTGTATATTCTATCCCCTACACTGCCCCTATCCCTAAACCTACCCATCACAAGAGACATTCTGCATTTAAAAAAAAACATTGTTTTTTATGTTTTTTAAGCTATTTGAAATATGAGGACTCATGCAATGTCCTCATATATCACGTGTAAGTTGTAATACCAGTGTAATATGCATGTCATTATACACATTTGTGTCCTCATATATCACAAAAACAAGATCACATGTACACACACACACACACACACACACACACAATAATAATAATATAACTACACGTTGAGTCAATTTGACTCAGTTTTGCCCAGATTTTGAGAAAACTGAGTGTGAAAAACTACTAACTAAATTTCAAAGACTTTTAAAGACAAGTAAACAGTCATTAATAAATAAAAACAAAAACAAAAAACTACAAGCAATAGCACAAATGAATAAATACAAAAGAACAAAGATATAAATTAAATAATCAGTGCTTTTAATTTTTTTTTAGGTAAGCAAGTACAGAAACTAAATAAAGTAATCTAATCAGTAAAATAACACTGCATATAATCTTCACTTTACAAATTAAATAATGGTTCATCCTTATTTAAGTTACAGAAACGTTATTCAGTAAAGTGCAGAGAGTGATTTCCTTGTCTTTTATAGTTTGATTAGGAATATTAGGCTGCTGTCGCTTTAAGACTAATGCACGGACCCAATATAATGATGCACATGGATTCTTTCTCTACATTTCACAACCGACTTGGATAAAAAGCCATAACTGTTTACTTGGATACTCGCAAAGACGGGCATTTTGAAACAAATCTGTGTGAACCAGTCCGTTTAGGCGCAGGGAGACGTGTAAGTTAATTAATTCTTACATAGTTCTTCTATACTCTTTGGTTCCAGTGCACTTTCACGGGTATAAGGTTGGAATAACACGGGTTACAGGTTGCCTGGAACGCGGCATAAGATCATTAAAGGTGGGGTATGTGATTTTCTTTTTTGACCATTTTTTTCAAAATCACTTGAAATCCTTTTCCTAACCCACTTACTGGCTGTAAATTAGTAGCACTGAAATGAAAATTAAGCAATTTAATCATCTGTGGAACGGGCAGGACTCGAAAAACTCCAGCCAATCATTTTCAAGACCGTCTAGAATCATTGGACAGAAAATGCGTCACTCAAACGGTTGTACCATGCCCCCCTCCCCCCACCCGCCCGTGTCCCGTTTGTGCGCATACTCAAAGCTCGTGACCCAGTCACAGACAGTGCAAGTCGCCCCGGTACAGAGAGAGAGAGAGAGAGAAAGAGAGAGAGAGAGAGCATCTGAGTTTTCGCTCGTGCTTGATTGCACGTCCATGTTTTTCGAATGGGTGGAGTCAGGGCCAGCGTTGTAGAAGAGAAGGTAGGACCTTATGAGTTGTGTATTTTCAAAATCTGCCGGCCATTTTGCATATCACATACCCCACCTTTAATTTTAGGCCCGTTTACACGTGGCTACATGGTTATTTTGAAAAACGGATATATTTCCCTTCGTTTACACGCAAACAGAGAATTCGCCTCTGAAAACGATTCTTTATAAAAAATTCCGGCCAGAGTGGAGATTTTGGAAAACTTTGTTTGCATAAACTGAGGAAAACTGAGTTTTAGGCAACCAACGTCACAGTATGCGACAGAACTTGCACCTGCGTCAAAAAGTGCTCTTTGTTAAAAGAGAAAGAGGAAGTGAATTGGCAAGGCTTGAAAACGCGTACAAATGATATACTTTCGTTACCATGCAGCACTGGCCCGATCGCAACCGTGACAGCTCCTTCAAACGTCCAGAACGTCTTTTTCTGGCTGAAAGGAGCACACGCATCCGCCATGAATGACGGGTCACTCACAAAAGGTAAAAGAGGATGACATCTAGTGGAGAAGACTAGTAATAAGATTAACGTCAATCAGATATATTGAATGTACATGAAAAAACATTTGTGGCTTTTGAGACTCGACCAAAAAAAAAAATATTTAGGCTATCCAGCCCTGGATATAAAAAAAATCTATCAACTTTTCCATCAGACATATTTTTCTTAGTTTCAGTGTGGATGGATGTTACTGTTTTATTGTTGTAGGTTAACATTATCATTACTAAAATAATGGAAAAGGGTAATATTGCTTTTATATAGCAGTTAATTTAACAAAATTCTTAATAAATTAAGATATTATTATTGAGTAACTTAAACATAGTTCTAAACTAAACCACAGCAAATTTAACTTGCCCAGTTACACATTCATGGTGTTTTGTTCCAGAAGGAACAAGGAAGTGTGTTTTTTAAATGAATCAATTGAGTAAATTATTATATGACTCACTAAATACTATTCAAGGACTGTATTTATGAGTATGCAAATTGGTATGGAGTGAGTAAATGTTTCCTAATTTTTTTTTTTAATGAATCAGTTGAATCATTAAGTAAATGACTCACACACGTCTAAAGTGCAGTGTTATGGAAGATCCATTTCTTTCTTTTCACATCCAATATCCAACGAATTTTTTTTTTTCTTTTCTGACATATACCGGTACTCCAGTTCTTGTTAAAACTGTTTTGGGCACTTTTTGTGTGTGAAATCATATTTATTTTGTCCATCAAAAGTGTGCTTTCACTTAAATTGAGCGCGAGCAGCGCAGCAAAAATAGACTCGGCGCCGAAACCCGCGCTTCACTTCTGCTCACGCAACGCTCCTGCTTGACGCTCACGCAACGCTCCTGCTCCCAGTGTGAATGCGCTCACTGATTAACATGCACGCCGAAAAAAATACGCGCCGCTCACGCTTGCGGTGTGAAACGGCCTTAAAACACGAGGTTTCCTACATGTGCGTTCCGTGTGCACGTGTGATGCTGATGTTGCACGATGTTAATCATGCGGCGCCAGAGTGCATTTGATCGCATAAAATCTGAATATGTCAGACTGACCGGCCGGTTGCCAGTAGGTCAATCGGTGCATCCCTAATATATATATATAGTGGTTCGGCATGTACTTGTACCGCTGTTCATCTTAAATCCGACGATGCATTTGTAATATGGTTTGTAGAAAATAACAATACATAAAACAGACAGACAGAGTTTTGCTAATGTATGTTTCGGTCGTTGGATGGGCTACATATTCTGGCTTCTCATTCCCAATTCATTACAACAGTGATAATCAAAAACACACGGACATAACAGGCACTCTTTGTAAACGTCTTGTCCTTCGAATGAGCCGTTAATCCAAAATGGGTTCTTCTATGGCACCATTGCTAAAACACTGTTAATGCTGCTGCTAACTCTTGTTTGAGAGTGCTGGCAACTCATGTACATGTGTGTGCCGATCTTCTCTGTCTCAAACTTTTTTTTTCCCCTTCTGTCTGAACTTTTCAACTCTTGAACTCTCAATGGCCTCGCTCTCCTGCTCTTTAACAACAATTGGAGTAGATTCTTCCTTTTCAGATCTCCCTGTCGGGATCTCCTCGTTTTTCACACTTTGTTCATTCCTTTCTCTTCTCATTTGACAGACAGACAGACCTGCCCCCCCCGGCCACGTCACTCACCCTACCCAACTTCATTTACGGCCCTGATTGACACCTCTTACACACGCTCACACACACAGACATACTGTAGATGTCTTCTCACATGAATAGTATTAGCTTTACCTCATTTTGAGCTGCTTGCCTGTCAGTCGCTATTATTTGCCTTCTGAATGTGAATAGAGGCCTCTCTCAAAGACACTCAGGCTGTTTGTGTGTCTGTGTGTGTGTGTGCGCACACCATGGCGCCACTCTGTCCTTGTGTCTCTTCAGTGGCACCTTCATGTTGTGTGGTGTAGCCACATATGTCGTGGTGTAGCCACTTGTCTCTCCATTTATAGGACCTGGGAAAGTGGAGCAAAGAAATAGATGAGTGAACTGATATGATACGGTATAATAAATGGTATGAAGCTTTGGTATTTCAATTGATAACAGCAGACAGATGGGAATATATAGACTAATTTAGATAATTTCTTTGCTTGCCTTGCATATGGTTTTCTGGCTGTAAATATAAATTTAAGCAAGTATTTCTATAAAAGGCTATAGCAGACTTTTAGAAAAATGCTCTGGTTAAGATCAAGTAATTATGGCTTGATTATTTACATAATGGCAAGAAAATCTGTCCAACAATTTGAAGCATGAAGCTGCCTCCTTATCATTTTAGACTTGCAACAAAAACAAAACAATGTGTAAAAGCTTATATGTGACACGGTGTACAGCAAACAAGCTAAAAAAAAACAGAAATAAGTTTTTATAAGCTGTCGACCCCAAAAACGAAACAAAATTGGATACAGGCACTTAAGACCGAGTACAACGTGTCATATTACTCTGAGAAAACTATGCCCACTGGAGGGGAACGTAATCGGCTACATGGATAGCTTAGCTTACCGAAATATAATATATAAAACTGACATTTGGATACTTGACTTACCAGTGACAAAATGTTTACTGCACACATAGTGTATTTTTAGTGCATAATGAGTGTCAGG
This sequence comes from Chrosomus eos, assembly GCA_036326025.1. Taxonomy (NCBI): domain Eukaryota; kingdom Metazoa; phylum Chordata; class Actinopteri; order Cypriniformes; family Leuciscidae; genus Chrosomus; species Chrosomus eos. The sequence continues at coordinate 18,029,241 of CM070832.1, forward strand.
ATCCCACCATTTACCCATTCGTTTAAGCCTGTCTCCACTTTTGTGTCATTAAACGCTTGTTTTTTGGGGTTGACAATTATTTCTGGGTTTTTTAGCTTGTTTGCTGTACACCTTTAGCCTGGTTCTACCAGACTCTCGTACATTTCATTTGTACATTTCATACTGAAGGAAAATGAAATTGAGCGGAAGTGCGTAGGAGGGCGGAGCCAGGCTAGTACACCTTTTCACATAGCAGCTTTTAGACATTGTTTTGTTTTTTATTATAAGAAATGACGAGGAGGCAGCTTATCTCGCAATGCCAAATGGCAAAGTCAATGAAGACGGTTGGATTGTCTGCCCCCCCCCCCCCCCCCCCCCCCCGGGTGGGCGTGGTTTTGACGTGTGTCGCTCGGTCTCTATGACTTTTGTTTAAGGAATCTTTACAAAGCAAAGAAATGGTTAACTTTAAATTAAAATAATATTACAGAAATATGTTCTGTTCTGATTTTTCTCTGATTAGAGAAAATAAAAAATATTTATATTTATTTATTTATAATTAATTTATAGTTTTTATTTGTGGATGTTTGTGCAGCCTAGAAAATGTCAAAATCTGATCACTCTAGTGGTAAAATGATTTAAAAAGTACTGTTTAGAAGTTTGGGGTCAGATAGCTTTTTAAATTAATATTTACCTTTTGATCAAACTTACAGTAAAGACATTTAGATGTTACAAAATATTTCTATTTCAAATAAATGCACTTCTTTGACCTTTTTATTCTCTCTCCCTCTGAGAATCCTGAAAAACATGTCATGATTTCCACAAAAATATTAAGTACAGCTGTTTTCAACATTGATAATAATAAAAAAATGGGTCTTGATCCCCAAATCAGCATATTAGATTATATTCTGAAGGATCATGTGACACTGAAGACTGGAGTAATGATGCTAAAAATTCAGCCTTGCCATCACCAACATGACATCATGACTTTTGCGTAAACATACAAGTCAAGTGGCGTGTTATCTATGCGCATTTTGAGCTATCCGCGTGTATGCGTGTATGTCTACACCGTTAAATGTCCAAGTGATTCCGCGTGTATGTACACGCCGTTAAATGTATGAGCGAAATGAAGCAAAATGTAGATCTACATCTGGGAGCGATATTTTTTTCCTAGGATGGTAGGGGAAGACTAGTGACGGGTAGGTTTAGGGACGGGGTTGGGGTGGGTCATATATTTATATATACAGTAATGTAACGTTAAGTCAATGGCGTTCATAAACATGCTGAAAAGCGGTTATGCGTGTTGATAGCACGCCAAAAATGGAAATACGAATTGGCGTGTCATACATACGCCATTTCATGAGATCAGTCTGCCATCACAGGGTAACTTTGCTGATGTGGAAGCAGACAAAGACGATGGTGAAGATAACCCAAATGCAGTTGATTTACACTGTCCAAAAACATGAAACAAACCATGAACAAAAACTTGACTATGAATAGACATGGCGCATGGAAACATGGAACGGCATACATATTTCAATACACGACAACTAGACAAGGCAACTATCACACAACCAACAAACAAACAAAACGAACGAAACAAGAACCAATCAGAACACGACACATGAGACAAGGGAACCAATCAAAACATGACACATTAGACAAGGGAAGCACATGACATGATCACATTAGGGCAAGGGTAACACATGACAAAACCAGGAACCAAAACATAAAAAAAAAAAAAATGAAACATGAACATGAAACTAAACCCAAAACTACTGTAAACGTACAGGAATGATGGGGACATAAAAATTAACAGGAATGACTCCACAGAAATGAGACAAGTTGGTCTAAGGTGGTTTATAAGTCCTAACCAGTTTGCTCAAAAATATTTGTCCAACAGTCCTTGGTCCCCCCTTGGGCTACTCTTATGGAGATCACTTCCTCTCTCTCTCCCGCTCTCTCTCTCTACATCATCTTCTTTCTCCTCTGTCTTATCACCCTCCCCACAGCACTCCTGGGCATCCTCCAGTATCCCATCTTGCCCTTCTGTAATCTGTGACACCATTTTGTCAACACATATACTTGTATGTTTGACTTCCCTGTTCCCCTTTCTGTTTTTCAGAAAGTGTTATTTTGTCTACTAAAGTGTTTTCTATCGTTTTGTGTCTCTTTAATGTTAATGCTGATGGCCATGGCCAGGCTGTGCCCTAGAGTATACTGTATTTTTAACTTCAGTTGCTTCAGGTTGAGATACCAGAGGATCTTGTTTCTTACAGTCTGAGAGAGTCCTTTAGGTGCTTTTCTTTTGTTGACAAATTCCAAGTGGGTTTTCATTTGTATTCTCTGAGGAGAGCCTTGAGTCTGGCCTCTCTGCCATAAAGTCCAGATAATTGGAGTGTTGCAGTGATGTTTGTCCTTCAGTAAATTTCTCCCATCTCCATTATATGATCATGGAGCTCAACCAGGGTGACCATCACCTTCTTGGTCACCACTCTAGTCAAGGCCCTTCTCCACCGATTGCTCAGTTTGGCCAGGAAGCCAGCTCTAGGAAGAGTTCTGGTTGTTCCAATCTTTTTCCATTAAGGATTATGGAGGTTACATTTTTCTGTGAACCTTCAATGGAGCAGAAATGTATTTTTAGTCTTCCCCAGATCCAGTGGCGGGCCGTGCATTTCACACCTAGGCCTTCAGTGGTGTCCTACCTCAATTAATAACTTTTAATAGTGTAGCAGCGCACAGACTCTCTATAATTGTTGTGAAATTGCACCGGCAGTTATTGGGATAATGCGGTGAGTTCGGAAAAGGCTAGGTAGAAAGAAACGGGCAAGTGAGTTCGGCTTGTGCGTTTGTGTAGCTACAGTGGTTCTTGCATTCCGATTACAATAATCCCTTGTCAGACGTTACAATAGTATAAATGTTTTAAAAAAACATTCGATCATAATTTTACAAGAAAAAAAAAAACTATCATATTTACCACCGAAAAAACAGGGCAAAAAGCATTTTTACACAAAATCCATCCTAATTTCTTTCCTCAAAAAGACTTTAAGTAGTCTGTGTTTTAGTTCCAACAATAATCCTTATCTATCGAGGCTAATGCTGAAAGTAGAGTCTGTCCCGTCGTATTTGTCTGCTCGACAGAAGCAGTGGACACAGGGACAGTCACCGCAAAACATGACGATATGCACAGCTGTCCCATGCTCTCACTCAGAGTTTTGAACAAAATCAATGAGATCAGGGGGACTTTTGCTTTCAAAATCAGACATGGCATACATTACAGTCAGTTCTGTTTTTACCCGGACAGATCGAATAGTGTTCCGTGACTCTGCGTTAAGCTGGATAAGGCTGAATAAGGGATTTTTCCAGTAGGTTTGATTGAACCTGCTGGGGGTCGAGGAGGGAAAGAAAAATTAATTTGTGGGTTGAAAAACTATTAAATCTATAGGAATAAATTTTAGTTTATGCAGTTCGCTACAGATGCGATTAGCTAGCTCTGACTACCAGTATAGTAAACGCTCTGACCATCCAATCAAAGGACGTGAAAATGCCGGCGTTATTGTATACGCCTGCTAGACAGACATAATAAATGCATAGACGCCCTATTGGCCGCTGGATTGTACGTCAACGGCGCCGCCATATTGTGGAGGGCAACTATCCCATTACTCATCACTGGAATTGAGAAAAATGCCTGCTTCGTGTGCAGCTTGGGGCTGTACAAATCACAGCACAATTGAAAACAGGTCTCAGGGAATTACCTTTCACAAGCAAGACTGAACATTTGTTTCTGGTTGTATTTGCTCATTATATATTTAGTAATAGTAATGTTAGTTGGCCACCGGAGTCAGTCAGACTAAAATAGCTAGCGATGTCACTAGTTAACTTAGCTATGAAAGTTGAGACATGAGTTGACATGATTTAAGCTATATTATAGTTTTAGCTTATATTATATTTTATATTATAAAGCAAATTTCCTGAAATCTAAGTATTCATCTGTATTTTCTTAAATCCGACTTGTTTCGGGTAGGTACTAGTCACTATTTCATTTACTATTTTTATTATTGTCTATATTATTCTGCAATTGATATTACATTGTATTTGCTATTATTATAATATTATACCACTTGCGATTATCAATCTATTTTAGTTATATATTTTATACTATTATGTTATAATTACTATTCATTACTATTTTATTTGCTGTACACTGTTTATTTTATTGACTATACACTAAACTATTTACTATTACTTCTCACTTTATCTTATATTTACTATTTGCATTGCACTGTAGTTGTACCATATCATATGTATTACCATAAAGGATCCATCAGTTATCTTTGTTATTGTATATTCGTAGTATCTATCTGTAAATATCTATAATTTTAGTGCTATAAAAATACAGAAAGCAACCTGCCTGTGTGATTTGTATATATTTGCAGATTCTGAGTAGCCTGGGAAAGCCCAGATAACTTCCGCCAAATTTAGATTTGCCCTACAAGTAAGTCTGGCAAAGAGCTCATTTAAGCCCATTTCCAATCCGTCGAAATCGAGGCACCAATCAGAAACGTTGGGGCGGGCTTTACACGATGACGACAGTGCAGCAACGGTGAAGCAGATTTTGTAGCCTACATTACAAAGATGGATGCCGCCGTGGAACATCACTCGTTCGAATCAGCTATCGCGTCTGTTTTAAGTGATTTGAACGTTTCCTTTTTGTTAAAACCCGAGCAAAGAACAACACTCAGAGATGTTTCTCCATCGCTCTGCATACATGTGTCATCTCCTTCATCGCTCTGATTGGTTTTAGGTCTATCCAATTGCGCCCAGAGGCATTTGAGCGACGTCCGTTGGTGACGCCCCTTTGGAAATGATTTGTCTATGAAGCTTTGCCAGACCATAACTTAGTTACTACTGAGAATGGTCTGGTTTTAACCAGGGTATAGATTCTAAGCACAAGAAAAGCTAAAAATCGGGTTAAAGACAGAAAATGCTTTTTTCCACAATAAGAAAACTTTATTTAATTTAACGTGAAAATGTAATTATATCTCAGTATGGGGATCTTCACAATTCTTATCCCAGAATAAAAAGCCAAATACATGGCAAGCCTCAGCTTTGACAATTCCTTATAAAAAAATATTCAAGACTAAATCAATCGAGATTTTAAATAACAAGAGATGGAACTTTTTGTACAACACCTGAAATCGGTTGATAAATGTAAACGTTATTTTTGTTTTTATTCAGAAAAACGGCAGCTCACCCGTTTACTTGCATTTGTTTACGCAGTCTTGCCCTCAGCAATATGGCAGCTCACGTTGACATATCACAGCAACGTTTCAAAGCGGCCAATGGACGTCTATGTATTTATTATATCTATGTGCTAGATGGCCCCGTGCAGTCAAAGCGAAATCTGATTGGCTGATTAAATCTGACTGATTATCTGATTGGTTATAGCAACAGTTTCATTGCCATTGATTTTAAGCTACAGGCGCCCACACTATTGATTCTGAAGGCCTCAAGGCAGATTTCTTTAGCCATGGCAACACAACACATGATGGCAGAAATATGATTGGATAAAAGCTCTAACATAAACATAGCCTACACTACTGGAAGCAGCTCAACCAAGAGAAAAGCTATGAAATTAAGAGAAGGGACTATTGGGAATAATTTAATACTCGTTCATGGAAAAAAATTGATTATCAGAAACAGTGATTCTGATAGTGTTAAGGCCAGTAGAGAAGTCCTTGATGACCCTGACGGCCCACCACTGCCCAGAGCTGTGTGCTACACCACTGTGTCCTCACACAATCCTGTCTCTGAGCTCTTCAAGCAGTTTCATTTGACCTTATGGCTTGGTTTGGTTTTTGCTCTTATATGCATTTTCAGCTGTTAGACCTTTTATTGAGAGGTTTGTGCCTTTCCAAATCATACCCATTCAACTGAATTTACTTGTAGTGTAGTAACATCTACAAGCGAAATTAGAAATCTCCTGTCCCAGATTAATGTGAAAAAAGTAATTTAAAGTAGTTTAACAATGCAGCAACAACAAAATGTGAAAAAAATGAAGGGCTGCGAATACTTATACTTTATATATATTAGTATATGTACATGTAACGTTTTGTTCTGTAATGTAAATTACACACACCATGTCAACAATGCAAAATTTGAAGCTGTTATTTTTATTTTATAACTAAATGAGAATGTTTGGGGTGTAAGTTTGTGGAGTTGATGTTGTAGAACTAAACGTATCAAGTATCGTCAAAATATGTTCACCACACAAAACTTATTTTACTCATGAATTTAAAACCCCATTGGAAAATCTACAGTGAACCAGTGGCGAATTAGTCTTCCAGGTTTTGATGTCAGCCCTGCAGCACTGTAAAAGAAATTGATAGGCTATATAGATTGATTGAGCATTGTTACAGTGTTTGTCTTGTTGCAGACCGATTGTTTTGTACATTGTAAGGGGCTTTTTACACAGAAAGCTTTTTGTGGCATTTAAAATAGCAAGACCCAGGGCAGGGGAATTCTGTCGAGAGACAGAAAAGTTGTCAGTGGGAAAATTCGACACTAGCCTCCTGCTGTCAATGTGTGTAATGTGTGAAACCTAATAACGTGTACCAAAATCACAGCAAGTGTCAGGAAAAGGGTGTTATGATTTTTTTGAAAGTGGAAGAGTGAGAGGTGAAGGGTTAAGATGAAATTAAAATGCCTTTTTGAGCGGTGTTTGGGCGGGGGCTGCAGATCTTCACCTCTGGCGGTTTCCATTGTCTATAATTTCAGCTGTCAGTCCAGGTTAGATGGGACACTTTTACTTGTGTCTTTGACTGAAGAGAGTTTAGAAGAGAGAGAGGGAAGGTCAAGAGAGGACATGTCTGCTTTTCCCTCACTCATCTCCTGAAATCAGCAGGTGCATCTCTCTCCACTCTCCGTTATGACCCTGATAGGGGCATGGGGTCACCAGGGGTCAATCACTTGCTGATGATTTTCTTTCCGTCTTTTCCGCTGCAGTCAGCTAAACTGCTCTGGTTATCTGCGCTCGCCCTGCTGCACGTGAATTCACCGGCCTGACCTTTTTAATTTCATCTGACATTTTTTATTATTCAATTTGCCCTGTATTCTCGCACGTCGCTAAGGTCCTGTTGCTTTGAAAAAAGTCAGATGAAATAGAATATAAAAATGTAGAGTTGCTTGATTGCATTAAATAAATTGAAGGTGGAGGTGTGGATGATAATTGACTATGAAGGGCAGAACTAAAGGTACAGTTAAAATGAGAGTGCCATAAATGAGGAATGATAAATTTAATCTCAGCCTGATTAAATAAGTGAAAAGAGGAACGTCTCTTTGGGGTCAACCATTGGGCAAACAGAAAGATTGCCTGACGGACTCGTCCTTTGCTCAGGTTGAATATTAATGTGAATATGTCTGTGTTAGAGAGAAAAAGAGGGAAAGAGCACCGATAAGACTTTGATAAAGATTCGTTTTCCCAGGGATTTAATTATGTTGCCTTTTAAATCGGAGCAGGACCGGAGGGCCAGATGCTCCCTGTCCTTGTTGTAAAACATTCTCAGTACTGTTTGACTTTAAAGTTCACCTGCTTTGACAAATCTAATTTGTAATTTAGAGACTTACGGCAAGCGTACAAGTGCAACATGCTTTTCATAGGCCTCCTTAAAGGGTTAGTTCACCCAAAAATGAAAAACTTGTCATTAATTACTCAACCTCATGTCGTTCCAAACCCATAAAACCTTTGTTCATCTTCGGAACACAAATTAAGATATTTTTGATGAAATCGAGATGTTTCTGAACCAGCCATAGACAGCAAATTTCAAAGCCCAGAAAGGTAGTAAAGACATAGTTAAAATAGTCCATGTGACTACAGTGGTTCAACCTTAATGTTATGAAGTGACAAAAATACTTTTGAGCGCAAAAAAAACAAGCAAAAATAAAGACTTTATTCAACAATTTCTTCTCTTCTGTGTCAGTCAGACATTTTAAACAGTGCAGCGCTTCCGGGTTGGTGCTTTACACCAATGCATCGACACTTTGCATTGCACTTGGTGATGTAAGGTTTGGGTGCAACTGCTCGAGCTTGGAACGCCTGAATCCAATGATTTGGAGGGGTGTCTCAATACTTTTGGTAATAGTGTACATCCTTGCTGAATAAAAGTGTTAATTTCTTTAACTTTAATTTCTAAAAAAAATGGTACTGCCCCGAAACATTTGAACTGTAGTGTATACACCAAACATAATGCATAACAACAAAAAGTAGTTTTGAATAATCATAAAACCTAATTTTATGGTGATGTACGCTTGATAGGTTTTGACTGAGGTCAAAGTCTCAACTGCTCTCTATCTGATTCCTTTGAACAGATCTCAGGTAGACTGTCTTGGTTCCTCAGCTCACCCCAATGTTTAGACAGGCTGTAGTAGACGTCTACCTGAGGGGCTGATATACGGCTAGAAGAGGTACATGTTGGCCCCAGGATTAGGATTAGAGTTAGTTTGACAGCTGCCTAGCATGGTTCATGTAAGTTTCCATGTGTCCAGAAACAGCCACAGACATGAATCTTTGATAGGAGTTTACTAAATAAATAAAATATCCTATTCTTTTGATGAGAAATGTATTGATTGCTTGGTAAGGTTAGCATAGGTGTTTAGCTGCGGTGCTTATGAACAAGACACAGGTTCAGGTCAAGGTTCAGTCATTTCAAATAAAGCAGAAATGTTGGAATTATAAATACAGTTCTGCTCATAAGTTTGCATGCCCCTTGCAGAACTGGTTGGTCTAAACCAGAATATATAAAAAAATACTTTTTGAATTAGATGATGGGTGTAAATTGTAAATATTTTGTCTTCTTGGAAACATAAATATATCATGTAGCTTCTAAAGGGCAAAAAAAAGATGTTTAAACAAATTAGAAAATGTACAATCCACAGCTCGTAAAGCATTGTGTTGGCATCTTGAGCATCAGTGAATGTTTTCACCTTCACTTAATACAGTAGTTGTTTTGAGTCCCTCAATTGTTCAGTGTGAGAAGATGGATCTCAAATTCATACAGTCACTGTTGAAAATGGTTTAAATGTGCAGAAGATGCTAGAAAAGCAAAGAATGTGAGGAAACTTGAGGATTTTCTGGATAACAGTGCTTAGTTAAACTGCTCAGGACAAACAAGGGTCTCAAACAACTATCACAAAACACAAAATTAGTCATTCATCATCGTTATTTTGTCTTTTGGACTGTATGTCAACATCTGTTATTTGAAACAGCTTATCCATGACCTTACTAAATAAAAATAACATGCCATTTTTATGATCCCTCAATGTTTTTTAATATTATCTTGCATAATTCTGTAAGGGTTGTGAAACTTATGAACAGAACTGCTTTTTTTTTCTTTAATAGCCTACATGTTCTACATATTAAATATGATCTCCTTATTTACAGACCTCTTATGGACACTAATTTTTTTTGTTTTAACAAGCTTTTAAGATTTTAGGTCTAGGTTAACATACACATGCACACACACATTGTGTTTTAATTTTTTCTGGGGACCTTCCATAGACATAATGATTTTTATACTATACAAACTGTATATTATATCCCCTTACACTAACCCTACTAAACTTTGCATTTTTACATTTAAAAAAAAAATGTCACTTAGTATGATTTATAAGCTGTTTTCCTCATTGGGACCAAAAAATGCCCAAACAAGGATTTTGGATATTGCAGTCATTGTGGGGATATTTTGTCCCTATAATGTAGGGTTTATCAGGCCACACACACACACACACACACACACACACACACACACACACACACACACACACACACACACACACACACACACACACACACACACACACACACACACACACACACTGGAGGAGACCTGCACATGATTTGTTCAGGAGCTCTTTTGAGAGAATGTTTGAGAGTTCTCTCTCTCAGTTCTCACAGAGATCAAAGACAAACCTCTCACAGCTAAATCAACCATCACACACAATCATACAAACAAGCCACTAAATGCTGCCCAGGGAAGGAGAAATAGATCATTTAAATTATTATTTTTTTTTTTTTTTACTTATAAACGGGTTGGCTCTCTCACACATTCACACTATAGACAGAAGAGGCCTGTCACAGACAGATGATACACTTGTCAGATTTCTCAAAGGATCACTCAAGTGTTTTTCAAAAGCATTTACACATTTCTCTCCTTCCTCTATTTAGGAGAGCTGGGCGGACTCTATGAGAGAAGGAGAACCAGAAATGTGAATGCAGATTTAATCTCATGCCCTGGACAAAAACTATCCCTTTCTTCACAAACTAACATCCTCTGCTACACACACCTAAACAAGTGAAACAATCACTAGGAACTCTCAGACAGCTAATTAAACAATCAATCACAATTTCTCAAAAAGCCAATTCAAAAACACTCGACGATGAGCAGTCCCTAAAGCTGCGATTCAGTGTGTGGCGTAGAAAGGGTTGTGTTCGTCCCACTGGCTGACCTCTCTTTTGTTCTTCCCCAGATCAGTAAATACTGCTTCTTAATTTGCTCGCGCATGGCACAATAAAAGCCCATTAACTCATGCAAATGTGTGGCCACTTCAGCAGCTTGCCACGGCCGGCTGGCGCTGCTGTGTTCACGATACTGTGGCATCTGCAGCGCGGCACTCTGGGACGTGCCCGCTGACACCGTGAACGAGCGCACAGGGAGCGCTATGTGTCTCTGGTGAGTGCCAGGAAGGCAGTGTGCGCTGTGTTTTGATAAGCAGTCTTGCTAATTTGCCATTCAGGTCATTCGCATGTCTTAATTTAGGTGGAACAATGAGACCAATTGTCTCTTTTTTGTTTCACGTGGAGTGCTTCTCCGGCCTGTCTAGCGAATCGCAGCCTTGCGTCGCCCTGATGTCAAAAGTAAAGATGCAATTCTGTCTCATTCTCAAGCTTATCTTGGCCTATTTGAAACAGGGTCATCAAAAATGAGCCTTCCGTCTGACTGTCCATCTTAAAGTGTGAATTGAAGCTTCTTCCCTCTGTGGAGAAATTGGGTTTCTGTCGGGGAGAGAGAAAGAGCTGACTCGCTCTAAAAGCTGGTGAGAAGATGAAAGAATCCTCTTATGTCAGTAAACTTGTTAAGAGGCTGTGCTGGGGACAGCGTTTTCCCAACATTTTTCTCTTTTTTTTTGGTTTAGCGTTATTTCATATTTGTGGTAAATTTTATTTATTTATTTAGGAAAGTGGCAGAATTTTTTGCCCTTCTCTTTCTCTTTCTCCCTCTCCCCCTCTGTTAGCCCAGGCCTCGAGATAAGACTTGGCATGCTCAGCGCTAACCCTGTGACACAGACAGAAAGCAGAGATGCTGCTCTTCCTTCAATATGACATTAGATTTATTTTTTTCTGCAACCTTTAGCCATCCAAACAGGTCACACGGATGGATAGACGGATGGACCAAGAATATTTGAAAGTTATGTTTGGTCGCAGTCAAACTCCATATTTCTGCTGAAGCAGTCGGTGCACATGCTCCACACTGTTTTGCTCATATGTGTGTCGCAGATTCTTATCTGGCATTCCCTAGTCTCATTTTCATGTCTTTTTTACACAATTATTTTCTGTGATTCTCCACTATCACTCATTAGCCATGTTTCCATCCATCTATTTTTATGCAAATTTTGGGATATCGTTTTAAAAAATCGCTGGATGGAAACGCCAAGATGTGCATAAATTAAAAAAAATTATATCTAATATTTTTTTTATCCGATAAGAAGACATGCGCATAAACTATGATGGAAACACATTTACTAAATAAATCCTTCAATACTAACAAAAAAACTCACGTGACTTTGCCTATGTGATTGTTGTGTGTGTGTGTGTGTGTGTGTGTGTGTGTGTGTGTGTGTGTGTGTGTGTGTGTGTGTGTGTGTGTGTGTGTGTGTGTGTGTGTGTGTGTGTGGGTGTGGGTGTGTGGAGGAGACAGAGGTGTGTTCACAGCATCTCAAATGTTGATTTGTTTATTCTAAAATGCCTGAGCCAAGGTCTGTCATCAGAATTATTTGGTATGATGACCTCCCAGAAGTGTCTCACATGATTGCGTTCCCAAACCCCAGACATCCGAACGCAAGATAACATGACAGCGTTTATTGCATTTCATCTGCATGCTCTCGAAGCTCAATTCATTTATGATGGATGAAAAAAGAGCCGCAGTGGGTTCCCTGATTACTGCAACTTTCTTTATTTTTTTTTTACAAGAAATTTCCTAGGAAGTGACGATTTTGTTCATTTAAACACATGGGATGGAAACTGTGCTTTATTTGCAAATCTTTTATATATTCCAATTTTGTGCATAAGTTAAATTTGCAACTTTGGATGGAAACACAGCTATTTACTGCTGGAAGTATTTACTTTTTGATATACAGTATTAAGATGCTTTAATTAACATCTGGGATTTTTCATGCCACTTTGTTCTAGCTAAATTTGTAATACTATTTAATCAAATTTATTAAAAATAAAACACATTGTAAGTGAATTTAGGAATAACAAAATTAGAATGTAAAGGTATAACATTGATAACATTGGTAAGATTACATGTGACAGTGTTATTAAATTGAGTGTTTTTATATATTAAGTGAATTATATATGTAAAAATAGATCAAATGAGCATGTTACGTTACAATAAAAAAATCTCTAATATCAGCTAACTGATGTGGTACCAATATTTTGTGCGTCTCTAGATAAAAGTGTGTGCTAAATGAATAAATGTTATTATAATCTAGCAATTAAAGTGGATAGACCTATACAAAATGAGACGTTACTACCTAATAAATAGGCAAAAGCAGCTTGGTTTCTTGTGATTGTTTTTTTGGTAACATCATGTTATGTCCACCATCTGCTGCTGACTGGCATCTAATGTTTGTGTAGGAATGAATATACAAATCTTTTTGAATGCCATCTGTGTGAGAAAGAAAGTGTGTATGTTTGTGTCTTTGTGTTGTAGCCCACTGGGCCAGGCAGTTGTCACAGTGTGTGTGTGTGTGTGTGTGTGTGTGTGTGTGTGTGTGTGTGTGTGTGTGTGTGTGTGTGTGTGTGTGTGTGTGTGTGTGTGTGTGTGTGTGTGTGTGTCTGTGGGTGTGTGGAGTTACAGAGGTGTGTTCACCTTGTTGAGACGTGCAGAGGTGTTCCACACTGCGCTGACACCTGGCACAGAGCTCTGGATCAAACCCAGACACACACCAGGAGCGAGTGTGTGTGTGTGTTTGAAGAAAACCGAGAGTGTGTGAGTGGTGTCATAGTCTGGTGTGTGTGCCAGCATGTTGTGTCAGTAAGCACCCTTGAGATGCATATGTTTATCTGCGTAGAGGATTCATCTTTTTTCATTCCCTTTAAGTTAATGTGTTTTTGCATGTGTTCAGAAGTGTATGAACTCAAATCGCTCCTCTTTTTTATTTTTTTGGACCAAAGGTGCCAAAAACTAGTTACAGTCTGAAAACAATCCATCCTATCTCTCCAGCTCTCTGTGGTGATATGAAAGGCACAGTGCAGGGCTCTTGTTGCATATCTCCACTATTGTTCTGTCTGCCTTTCCTCTTTCTCACTGGCTCTCTCCCTGTTTAGACAGTCTCCTGTTTGAGTTCGATCAGATGTCGTTCTGCCTGGCGGAGCTGCACTTGTGGTCCTTTAGGAACAGCCTGCATGTCCCAGGTAATTAAAACACACTAGGCGTCTCTCTTTCACACATTTTGTTGCCTCTCATGTCGGTTCCCTCTATCTCCCCTGTCTTCTTTTCTTCTCATTAAATGTGCCCGTTTGGCTCTCTCTGAATTTGTCTTCTGTAATAATGAATATTAGTTATTTCAGAGCTGGTTAAACTGCTGTGTCATACACTTATGTAGGTTATTATTACACCAGAGCAGTTAGTCTTTTTATTAGAGACGTTCTATGGCCTATAATTAAATTTATGGCATACATAATTATAGCTTTTAAGAGGCAGTTTGTAATAAATACTTCATAATGCACAACATTTCAATTTGTCATGCCTAGTTTTTTTATTGGTGCTTTTACTGCTTTATAGTAAAAAATCCTCACATCCTCACATCCTCTGCTCTGCTCCTGTTTTAACCTTTTTAAGTCTTCTCCTTGGGTATTCTGGTATACTGGAAGTGTGTGTAGGAGGAATGTGTATTTTGCTTTTTCTAACAGACGAGTCCAGTTATCAGTTATTTGGAAAATCCTGTGATAACATGTTGTCGCGGATTGTACGCTACGCATGCATGTTTGTGTACATGCGTTATATTATGTTCTGCAATCTGTTTGCAAGCATTTGTATGTGATTGGAGCTCTATCGCCTGTAGCCAGCCCTCCTGACCCGTGCATTGAGTGACAGAGAGAGAGAGAGAGAGAGAGAGAGAGAGAGAGAGCGAGCAAGGAAATGAAACATGCGGTGAATCCGCCAGGGTGAATGAATGAAAACTTTAAAAAAAATTATCCATGGATGGAAATGGTGTAGTCCATCTTTATTTGTAATACCATGTCAGAAGTACACAGCCTATGAAGAGTAAATCAACAGTAAATCCAGTGCAAAGTCAAACATTATAGGTGCTCACATATTTTTCGTAACGTGCATGCACCTTTTGAATTCTTCTAGACAGGATTTATTTTAGCTGTTTGTCGCTAACAAACCAGTGTTTCATTTTGTATTTGAATAGTATTCTGACCTCTTCTTCCCTCTTTTGATTTGCCTTTTCACAGATACAGACATTGGCACATACCAACTCTATGAAAAAGGAGAACCAGGTATGCTGCGTCTTGTGATTTTCTTAAATATATCATTCATTTACAATTCTTTCTGTCTGAACTACAGTATTCTGTAAGTGTCTTGAATGTTCACTTAAATGAAGTTCACTGAATAACAAAACTCTTTATTTCCTCTAGATTTCTCTATAAAACTCTAGATTTCCACAGAATTGTAACACCCGTCATTCACAAAGTTCTACAAATCTCCCTGCACCTTTTTTAAAAAAAAAATCTTAAATCAGTATTAAATTTGATTATACCTTACTCATTCAATTTTTAAAGAGTTATCCCTAAAATAAGCTGAAAAAGTCTGCTTCTCACGTGGGCCTGCTCATCACTGTTACAGATGTTCTCTAAATGCTTCTGGGCAAATGAAGTGACACAGGTTTCTTGAGTTTTTTTTTTAATGTGTCAGATTAAACATTTTAATAATCTGGACCCCTCATGAGAGGACACTGGCAGCTCTGAAATGTAAAAAGCTTACTGATTAAAACAATGACAAAACTATTTTCTTCATGTTTAATACTTCAGACTTGAGACTTGAAAGGTTTTGTTTTGTTCCAATGTTTTATATGATAACGTCAGAGAAAACACAAAGGCTTTGATGTTTAAAGACTTTGAGATGAATTAAGAAGGGGGAATGTAATAATGCAGTGTTAGTTTATTTCACATGCCTGTTTATTAACAGAGATCAAATTTTTTGTTAAATCTGTAAAAACAGCATACATGCTTATGGCTGCATAAGTCATCTCTGATGGTAATTTATTTAGATATTTTATCTCTCATCTCCCATTTATGATTCACACAAGGAATGAAACATGACCCTGAATTACTTTAATGATCTTTATTTAACCTGCAGTGTATCATTTATACTTTATAGAGCAGGCTATAAAATCAACCATTTTTAGAAATGGAGTTTCTGTTTGAATGTGGGACCTGCTGTTTCTCATGGCCTCCAGCAGAGGGCGAAGGAGACCCATGCTTCTGTGAGGAAGGGGGCTCTTCACCCCTCTATCCCGTAGCAGATGTGTGTGTCTGGGGCAGGCAGGGGCAGAATGGCAGAATCTGATTAGCAGCAGTAATCCTGGAGCTGTCCAGCAGGTCCAGGCCTCCAGCAGAGAGAGGCAGTGCTCCTGTAGAGCAAGGCAGGGAATGGGTCCGTCTGGTTGGGCCACTGAGGGCTAGAGATCTGGGACTCTGGGGTGAGATGGGGCTTAAGGTTTGGGGCTATAGCATAGAGAAGAGAGAGCATGCTGACAAAGCAGGAGTTTGGTCTTGCCTCAGTCATTTCCGTCTGTCGGGATACCTGTCTCTCTGACTGTATGAGTCAGTGTTTTTCTCTTTCTGGCAAACACACACATTGGGGTGAGACTACAACTTAGTGAACATATGCTGAGAAAGACATTTGAGGGAGTGTTTACACATACATGGGTGTTGCTTAAACTATGGGCACTTTTATGTGGCAGGAATTTATTTTTTATTTTTTTGTAGGTTACATTAAAAATGTTGAAATGTCTTGCCATTCCTTCAAATGTTTTGCTAATGTTCATATATTTTATATTTTTAGTTACAGACTATTTTTATTTTGTATATAAACAAAGTATATAAAAAAATATATCAAACTTTTAATCTAAAACAATGAAAGTTCACTGTTAAACTATTAATTATTACATTTAAAAATTAGAATATTATAAACAATGAGTGAAACAGATAAACAATTTTAATATCCTGTGTATAAAAAATAATGTATATAATAATAAAAAAAATTACCATCACTCGTGATTTCCATCACACCCAACAGGCCTGTTTTTTTTTTACTTTGCAACCAAGGACACAAAAGTGTCAGTCAAGAGCAATGTAGTGCCATCAACATAAATATCAATTATGTTTAATAACAGTACTTTCATTATCCATAATTTCCAGCAATGGATATCTGCAATAGAAAAACTAACACAATACAACAAGACGAAGACGTCAGCTAACACGACATTAAAAAGTTACCATAGTAAAAGTAAAAACATTAAAAAATACCATAGTAAAAACCTGCAATATTGAGTTAAAGTAGTATAAGTATAAAAGTATAAAGTATTGAAGTATAAAAACACAAACCAATACATTTTCACCTGTGAAAAATTATCCCATTTCTTTGGGAATTTAAATCTCGTTGGTTTCACACCCAGAAACTGCGCAATGTTGTAGCATCATTGATTCTTACTGTGATTGACAACATGCTGACTGTTCCAAGATGGCAGGATGTGTCTGGAGCGGTCGAATGTGGAATCTACGTATACATATCTATAGTGCAAATGACAGTGGTGGAAGTGAGTTCACGACTCAAGAAAAAATAAATTCGTCGGTGATGCATTCATTGTTGTATATTTTTAGTAGATAGATTAATCTGGTTAGCATGTGAAATTTTTTTTAATAGAGTTTACCTTCTACAAAGGGCCAAAACACCCACACATAAAACTCGCTTTCGCATTCTTTCGGAAGATTTAAAAAAAAAAAACATAAAAATGTTCTTACAATGTTTTCTTCTTCTTTGTGCAGCCTCTCCTACAGATCAGCATTACTACAATGAGAAACAGCAGTTTGCAGACAGTAAGTAATCCATTATCAAACAATTAACCTTAATGTCAATAATCATATTA
Organism: Chrosomus eos; assembly: GCA_036326025.1. NCBI lineage: Eukaryota > Metazoa > Chordata > Actinopteri > Cypriniformes > Leuciscidae > Chrosomus > Chrosomus eos. Next base: position 18,046,653 of record CM070832.1, read on the forward strand.
GCTCATTATTTAAGAACATTGGTTTGCATGTTTCTAAAGCAACACTCATCTGATTCCTAATTTAAATTGTGCTTCAGATGCCTGGAAAATTAAGTGCCCCATTAGAGCAAATCTGACAAATATTAAACATCACTCCATTATCCCTCCACTTCTTCAACCCTCATGAGCCTGATGCAACATTAATGAAGAAGAATGAAAGCTACAAGTCACGATGATGGACAATATGATGACGTTTTATCAAGCTTTTGTAGAATAAATGTATTTTTATGACAGTTCTACAGACTTCATGAAGGTCTTCAGTGCAGCAGTCCCTTACTAAAAGTATTGTGTTGGTACCATGGCATGGTGATGGTATAATACCATAGTACTGATTATGTACGGTATACGGTACGGTACGGTATGTTCTCCAAAGTACTTTGAAGATTAAAGTATGGTACCATGTCAAAAAAACTGGTAATATGGCATTTTGGGGTACTTTTTTGTTGAGAATGTTAAATGTTTTGCCTGGACCATTTGCATTTTTCCAGCTTCACATTTGACCATTGCACAATTTACAGTGGTGTTCCTTTTCTCCTTTTAGATTTTGTATTCATTTTAAGACAAGTACAGCCCGTTAATGTAGTTTATTATAGGTTTATTTTATTTTATTTTAACCTATCATTTATTTTTAGTTTATTTTATCTGTAATTTATGTCTTTTTCACATCAGTTATGATGTTGTCAGTGTTGACTTCCAGTATGGCCAGTGCCTTCCCACTGTGATGCCCAGTTACCTCCTACCCGCTCACACTGCTGGTGGGGTAACTCCCGTCGCCCTCGAGAGAAACACAAACACCCTTATCAGGAGACACAGACCCGTCCCCCTCTCGCCCCCGTCCTGCTCATCTCCCATCCCCTCTCCTTCATTTGCATTCATTTATTTCTGCATCCTCTTACTCCTAAAAGACAGGAGACATGTCTTAATGGTGTAGAAATAATAATAATAATTAATAAATAAAACAGATTGGATTTGATTGCGGAATCTTTACGAAAACAAATAACAGACCTCCTTTATTTCTGTGGGTCCCTGTCCCGGATGAACGTATTAATGCATTAATGCAAACGCATACTCACAGATTGAACTCAGCCGAGAATTCTATTAACGTTTCTTTCTCTTTTTTTCCCCCTTCGCTGGTTTGCTCCAGAGGGAAACAGGGACTGAGATCTAAGCGGAAATTTGGGGGGCTTTGTGAGCGGAACGAGACATTTTGGAGTGGCGTATTTAATGTGTTTAATATGTTATGGTAACTTTGAGTTCTTCCCTCGGGTGACTGTGCTAACTCAGGGAGCGCTGATTGAATGAGACTGCCGCGTTACACTGAATTTAGCCTCTGTTGCGCTATTAGTTAATATTTCGCCTTTAAATCCCTTCTGTCTACAGCATGAGAGAAATAAAAAAGGAGAAAGTAAATATTTTAGCTAATGAAAATAGAGGAATGTTTTACACATTAAAAGGGAGGAGGGTTATTATCCACACTTTGCATTGTAGATCAAAGGAAAACATTCAATTTTGGAGTTTGATTGGAAAGAAACTCTTTGCAAAGAAAAACAAAATTGCATAAAACTTGAATGCAAATGGGATGAGACTTTATTTCGTTTTTAAAACTCACTTTAACATTTAATGAAATATAAAAAAATATATACAAATGTGAATTATACCAATAATAATACAATTATTTAAATATAAATGTTAAAATATGAAAATTTTAACAAATATTAATAATTACTTATATATTAATATTAATTATACCTTTCTTAACTTTTTAACAATGATTTTATTTGATTTTTAAAAAAAAACGTTATTCTCCAGTTTATTCTTCAGTTTAAATGTCCCATGTTTGCATGTGTTTGTACCCAAATCATCATCAGGAGGATTGCAATGAGAGGATTTCATTCTTGAGCTGTCAGCTCAGATTCATTTGTAGGGTGACCTCAGGTGGAGCTGTATTTCAGGGTCAATCCTCTTCGCCCTTAAAAAACCCACAAACACAAAAACACATTCTTTTGGCTGTCTTTTATTGCTTCATTTTTGCCTCTGATGACGGTGCATTTCATACCTATGTCCTCTATTTCTGTCACTCAGGTCGGGGTTACCCATGGTTCCTTAGTAACCGTCGTCCGGAGAAGCTGCGTGATGCCCTAAAGGAACTAGAGGTATTTGTTTACATTTCCTGCAGTCCGATTAACAAATAGGAGCATTCTCTCTCTCTCTCTCTCTCCTTTCATAAGGAAAGAGAAAATCCCCCCGACCTTCTCTTGCTCTCGCTCTCTCTCAGTCAGCACCTGTGTGGGTGCCTCTCTGTCATCGTGGGGGATATTTGAGGGGGATGATTGGGACTGTGAGCTGGCTCTCTCTCTGCCTCTGGCTCTCTCACACAAACCTAGCTTTGTTCAGTCCAACTCGGGCTCATTTTTGCTGCCTCTCCGTATCTGAAACTGGAAACATCCTTCTAAACCTGACCCTGAAAACGGGGTCTACTCATTCCTAGTACACATTCTCTGTCTCTCTTTCTCTCAGGAGCTGCTGCAGTCATGCCCGGTCATGAGTGTCAGATGGAGAAGCAAGCAGTGCTGTCAGGTACCTTACCCAGCATGCACCAGTACCCAGCAGGCATCAGGCCTTCTTGGCATGAGTTGGCTCGTGTAGCAGAGGTCAGGCAATGAGCATATGCAGACTGTTTGTGTCAAATACTCTTGGGGAATTTATCTCTGGGATCAAAAAGATTCCCTTCTCAAACACATCACTGTAGCCCAGCGGTTTTCCGTTGAGTGTGGATTCTTCAGCCACGTGCGCACACATTTTTCGCACCTAAAGTGCTTGATTTAGGCCATTTTAAAAGGTCAGGAAGATCAAACGTTGTTCGACTTTTTTTTTTTTTTTTGGTGGTCAGATATGGTTTTTCCTGGCCAGCAGCAGGGTCTGATTGGACGCTGTGACCTTTATCCACTGTTCACATTCTATAGAGATGAAATTCCACCTTATTCCAGAAGAATGTTATCAGGCAGCAATTTTAAAAAGGGATAGTTCACCTAAAAAAATTCTGTCATCATTTACAGTACTTGATCCCATTTAATTACAAACTAAAAGAAGATATTTTTGATCAGCTGTTTTTGTCCATATTATGAAAGTTAATGTGAAAAAGAACAAAAAGTTGGCTTCAAAGTAGTGCTGTAGATCATTTAAACATGTATTTGGTTAATCACACACATTCATCATGATTAACTACACCTAACATTGACATTTGTACTCATAAATACAGTATATTTCACACTGAATCTTCAAATGATTGTGGAAACAACATAAAGAGAGTATTTAAAATATTTAATATTTAAAATATTTAGTTAATGGCATCTTTTCACCTTTATTTTCCCTCTATTCATTTTGTTATTGTTATTGTTATTATTATTATTTTATTATATTACAACATTAGAGTGTAATTAAAAACCAGGTCTAAATGGAAAAGAGATTGTCTTTATCATTTATTACAAATAAAATTAAAATATTATACTTTTAATTGAATTGAACTTTAAAAACTTTTAACTTTTAAAAAAATGAGGGGAAAATACATTAGCATTGCTGCTTCAGGAATTGAAAAAAGAAATATCGTTTTAAATATTTTTAACATTTTAAAAAGCAAATATTAATTTCAGAAATTGTAAAGTTATTTCCCAACCTTACTTTTGTGGTTTCATCCAACTTTTCGGAAGCCATACGATCATACTGCATATGACATTTGATGAACACATCAGCATTTAAGCCTTTATTCACTCTCAAATCAAAGCATTGATCAACACATACATATACAGAATACATCAATTATGGCGTCGCAAACCTCGAACGCACAACTAATGTCAAACCTCATTGGTTATCAAATGGCCAAACGTCATAATGTTTGAGGTTTGTGTCACTATATTTGATGTAGTTTTTGTATGCATGCATTGAACAGTGTTTTGATTTGGAGCTTGACCAAAACAGCTGAAACTTCCTTCAAAATATTGTCTTTTGTGCTCTACATAGTAAAAAGAAAGGTTTGGAATGACACAAGGATGAATAAATGATGACAAAATATTCATCTGTATTTACAGTCATTAAGTCCCATTCAGTGTGAATGTGTTATTGTTTGTTACTGTGTGTGTAGATGCTGTTGAGATCAGGTGTGTTGGTGACCCTTATCCTGGGTGGAGCTCAGATTGAACGTGTGGCCATTGACAGAACGCTGGTGGGGCGACTACCTGCTGACACCATCAGCGACGGTGAGTAAAAGCGTACTCACACGCTACCCTTCCTCTCTTTCTTTTTTCTTGCTCTCCTCTTCTTGTCTTTCCCTCTCTCTTTGGCGTTTCTCTCACTGCTCATTTTCCCAGCATGGGCCTGGGCGGCACGCACACCCACAGGTCAGGAACGGCAGTCCCTTCTGTTTCTCCTTCTTCCGTTACTCCCAGAGGAAGTTCGAAAAAACAGCACACACACACACACACACACACACACACCACACACACACACACACACACACACACACACACACACACACACACACACACACACACACACACACACACACACACAACACACACATCACATACATACATGTCGAGGTTCCTCCTGAATCTCAGGGGAATCTGCCATGGCTCCCTGTCTTATTTCTGGTTTGTGAAATTGGACACTCTCCCAAATCTGCTAATTATTTTCTCATATCATTTATTGTTTAGAGCTTATATGGCTAAAGCTCTCTGTGCCAGGTCTCTAGATACCTGACGAACCTCTCTCTCCACCCCTTCCTTTTTCCTAGTAGCCCCCCATAGAGTGCCATTCAGGCCCCCAGAGCCCCTAATTACCAGAGTTATTATGTGTGTGTGTCAGAGAGAGAGAAGGGTGGGGGTGCCAGGAAGGCTTCTGCATCTGTCACTTATTCAGTTAGTTTCACACACGCAGCCAGACCTGTTCTGGCCTTGATTATTTGTTACTTTGAGAGATCGAAAACGTTGATTAGTTGTAATGCATCTATAGCTGTTTCATTAGTACAGTCACAGGTTTAGAAGATTTGTAAGATGTATATGGACAGCCAAACAATGATATGAGAGGCATTTGGGAATATTTTATATTTGTAAGAAACTCCCACAGTAATCTTAGGTAAAAACGGCTTAGTATTTTTGAGTCCATTAGTGACGCCTAAAACCTAATGAACTACATTATAAATATCCACATTATTGAATCTTGTATTTTTTATTTTTCTTCTAGAAATTAATTTCTCTGCTGGTAAGAGTTTCAGACAGTGATGTAAACATGTTTTAAATGAATGGAGTATTAACTAACTAAGCAGATTTAGGGGAATTTATTGATTTATTCTGCTAACCCGCTGCTCATATGTTCCAAAATCTGTTTACTAGCCCCTGGACACAAATTTGGATTTTTTTTTTGGGAAGGATTATCATGGAATCTTCCCATTAATTTGGCCATGATTACTGAACACTAATGCATGTGTATTTTCTCTGAAATTTTTGTAATCTTTTAAAAGCATGTTGAGTATTCCATGTTTTTATTTTCTTGTTTGTTTTTATTTTCCAAAAGGATAATGTCATTTAATTTGGTAGAGTGTATCATTTACATTTTAGAATTTCCAAATCACTCTTGAGCCTCTCAAAGTACGTGGCTAAGCTAAAAACTTTGGTTTAAGCAAAAATGATTCCTTCAAATTCCAAAAGTAGATTTATTTTTTAAACAAAAAATATATCAGCATTTTAAGTTAGATTTTTCAAAATCTTTTGCAAATGTGTATGTTGTCTTTGTCATTAAAGACTTGCTGAAGTAAAACTTAAAAATGACGCTTAAAAATACTGCATTTAAGACACTATTCCTTTGAAATTAGCACCCTGTTTTATGCTTGAATGTGAGATGATTCATAATTACTCAGAAGCGCTGATATTCCGTCTCTAATTGCTGTTCAGGTTGGAAATTCCAGCCCTGAATATCATCCTCAACTAAACCTGCTTCTCTGAATGGGTTGTATTAATTTTTTTGCCGTTTAATTGGTTTCATAAACAGATTAATTTTTTAGGAAGGGAAGGTTAATTGCTAATCACAGTGTGGAGAGCTTGTCAACAGTTTCACTGCAAATGTCTCTCTTTAACATGAAAGCTGCATACCCTACAGGCTTTACAGTCTCTCTCTCTCTCTCTCTCTCTCTCTCTCTCTCTCTCTCTCTCTCTCTCTCTCTCTCTCTCTCTCTCTCTCTCTCTCTCTCTCTCTCCTCTCTCCTCTCTCTCTCTCTCTCTCTCTCTCTCTCTCTCTCTCTCTCTCTTCTGTGACTCTTAAACTTCTACTCTGAAACACTTATGAATATCATTATGTGCATTTCTGTGTGTGTGGGTCACATTTTACTTACAATCACCTGAAATCACCTGCATTGCTTGAACCAGCCAATAGTCAAATGTTAAACTTCCATTTGGGAAATTTGGATAAATCGTCCTTTGGAAAAATGATCTGTAACTGAAATAAATAATGTTTTTTTAGGCAGTGCAAAACAGTAAACAGTGCAAAATGCTTTTCTGTTTGGGCTATGTTAGGATTTGAGTCAGTCTGTAGTGATTATAATGAGCATTATATTTGAACAATAGGAGTATATAATATGTCCTCATTTAGATAGCAAAGTAAATGTGTCTGCACGCATGCACGCTATGTCTTCTCACAAGGTTATATGAGTTTTGACCTTTGACCTTACTCTGTGGTTTTCAGCGGTGATTGGCGATCGCTTCCTGCTGTTCTCGCTGATGGAGAGGAGTCAGGTGTGTCAGGTTTACTTGAACAGGAAGAACCAGAGCTCACCTGAACCAGCACGACACTTGGAGAAACTAACAGCTGCGGAGATTAAGGTAACACACACACACCTTTTACACACACATCTATTGAACGCTCGCCCAAAGACATACACTCACACACACATACACACACTCTTCAATACACACACATTAGCACATTTTAGGAGGAAAGGCAGCACAGCCTCTCCTGCTTTCAATTAAAACGCTTTAATGAGGCTGGTCTGGCTCTTTCCACAGGGCTTTTAACTCTAATAATTGCCTGGCTTTACTTGCTTTCTTTTACCGCTGGGACAGGTAACACTGTGATTACTGGAGCTCTTTTCTAATGCACACCTGTGGGGAACATCACGTCCAAACACACAGCACTTCTCTCTTTATAAAGATATCACATCCTTTATGACAGTACATCTATATATCCCTGAGAAATGTTCTTCCCTCTATCTCTAAATTTTTTTCTAGGATTTTTTTTTAAGGAAAGAGAGTTGCAGATCATTGTGAACGTCCCCTTATAACTGTTTTGCATCAAGTAGCTTAAATTTAAAAATGCTTTATTCAAAACATAACGAGATAAAGCAGTTTTTTCTGTGTGCACTTTACACACTGTTTTCCCAGATTGCTAGTACTTGAATAGGAAGAACCTATTTTGAAAAGGGACTAAGAAAGATTTTTGCATTTTCAGATAAATTAAATTTGGAATTTGGAATATTTACATTTGCATCTTTGCATTTTGGCTAAAAAGATCTGATATATTTATTAACATTTTATTTTTGTATGAACCAATAATCAGGTAAAAATATGGGCAGGGTTAGACAATAGACAGGAAAGCATATGGCACAAGGAAACATACATGACAAGCCATTTGCTTAAGCCAAACACGACAACATGAAAGCACTCAGTCGCGTGTTACACAGCACAAGTCAAAACATGACATGAAAGCACGCAGCTGATGTAAACATGAACCGTGCTCTACACAAAACACACGTGTACAGAGGAGCGTACGGGCCTAGCGAACTCGAAACCAGAGACAGAGCGCATGAGAACTAGCAAATACTCATTACGTGCGCTCACAACAGATGACAAACACACGGAGCATGAATGTCCGAATCCCGACACAAAACCGAAAACCAAACTAGACTGAAGTGCAGCGATCAGAACGCCACGCACCTCACAAAAAACAACTCGCATGGACCGAAGAGCGCACAGCTCGAGCACACTCAAATCCGCACACTCACACAAGACAAAACAATACAGTAGCATCAGGGCACTACTCCTGACACTACCCCTCCCTTCCGGCCAATCAGGGACCCCCGGAAGACGGCCAAGGCGGGAATGGAGGGACGAACCAACGGACTCCATTGCATCTGGAGTCTTAGCAGAGTGCCAGGGCGGTGCCGGAGGAACGGACCAGGCGGGCTCCGGCAGGTCTGGAGTCCTGGCAGATGATCAAGGCGGAGCCGTCAGGGCAAGGCACTTTGGCGGATCTGGAGTGGCCTCCGGACCTTGTGGAGCAGAGGAAGCCTTCCTCCTCCTCCGTTTGCAAGAGCGAGGTGACGGCATGGAGCTTGCTGCCTCTGGGGGAGCTGCAGCCATCACAGGCGCCTCAAAAGAAACTGCAGCGGTCCAAGCCACCACAGGAAGGGCTGCAGTGGGCCCAACCACCTCTGGGTAGGTGGCAGATAAACGGACATGTTCTGAATCCTCCTTCTCCCCGAAGGGGTCATCAGAGGACTAGGAACTTGGCAGTTTGTGAGGTGAATGGGGGCAGGGCCAAGAGGATGAAGGCTTGTACACCTTATTAAGGCTGTTGTTGAAAATGTCCTTGAGCACTGCGTCACTGATTTTTAGCCCCTTCTCTACAAACAAGAACTGGTGAGCAAAGTCCTTCACACTGGCCCCTCCTTGTCAAAGAGAAAGGAGTTTGCTGTCATCTGATGAGCGGAAGGGCAGGGAGATGGAAAAAAGAAAGATACCCATTCTTTGCTGAGTTCTCTAGTGAGTTCTCTAGTGGCCAGATCGTTCTGTCAGGTTTAGGGGTGATGAAAAAAGTGAGGACTCAATGAGGCAGATTAACAGACTTTTATTTTGATAAAAAATCAAACTAAAACAAACTTAAACTACCCCGAAGTGGAAGACTTGACTTGACTTGACTGCAGTGAAACACACGAGGAGCAGGTAAACATGGTGCACGTTTGACAACTATCTGGCACAGGACTGCAAACACAAGGAGAATAAGTAGGGAGCAAGCAAAGCAGGTAATGAGGGAGGACAGCTGGGACTAATGAACCAATAATCAGGTAACAACATAAGCAGGGTAAGACAATAGAGAGGAGAGTACATGGCGCAAGGAAACATACATGACAAGCCATGTACTTACATCAAACATGACTAAAACACAAGCGCATGGCCAGTGAAAACAATCACAAGCCATGTGCGCACACAAAACGAGACATGAACACGCAGCTAATGAGAACACTTATAAGCTGCGTGTTCACACAAAACATGACAACATGAAAGCACGTAGCCAGTCGCATGCTACACAGCACAAGACGATGTAAACATGAGCCGTGTGCTAGACAAAATGTACAACACACGTGGACAGTACGGCCCGAGCAAACTTGAAACCGCACACTCAGACAACAAGACAGAGCGCACGAGAACTAGTGGATATTTATTCAGTGTGCTCACAACAGACAACAAACACACAGAGCATGAATGTTCGAATCCCAACACAAAACTGAAACCAAACTAGATTGAAGTGCCGCGATCAGAATACCACGCTCCCGCACACAAAACAACTCGCATGGACCGAAGAGCGCACAGCTCGAGCACACTCAAATCCGTGCCACTTACACAAGACAATACAGTAGCGTCTATCTATCACAAAACCAAGAATAAACTAGACCAAAGTGACAGAACCCTGATACTACCCCTCCCTTCTGGCCAATCAGGAATCCCAGCAGACGGCCAGGGTGGGACCGGAGGGACAAACCAGACGGACTCCATTGCATCGGGAGTATTAGCAGAGTGCCAGGGCGGTGCCGGAGGAACGGACCAGGCAGGCTCCGGCGGGTCTGGAGTCCTGCCAGACGATCAAGGCGGAGCCGGCAGGGCGGCTGCAAGGTTGGAGCCGGCAGGGCAAGGCACTTAGGCGGATCTGGAGTGGCCTCCGGACCTAGTGGGGTAGAGGAAGCCTTCTTCCTCCTCCTCCATTTGCAAGAGCGAGGCGACGGCATGGAGCTTGCCGCCTCTGGGGGAGCTACAGCCATCACAGGCGAAAATGCAGCGGTCTCAGCCACCACAGGAAGGGCTGCAGTGGGCTCAACCACCTCTGGGTAGGTGGCAGATGAGGCCGAAGGGGTCATCAGGGACTTGGCAGTTTGTGAGGGGAATGGGGGCAGGTCACCAAGAGGATGAAGGCCTTCTTCTCCACAGTTTTACACCTCATTAAGGCTGTTGTTGAAAATGTCCTTTAGCACTGCATCGCTGATGTTGAACCCCTTCGCTACAAACAGGAACTGGTGAGCAAACTCCTTAAAACTGGCCTCCCCTTGTCAAAGAGAAAGGAGTTTGCTGTGTTTGTCTGCCATCTGATGAGCGAAAGGGCTGGGAGATGGGAAAAGAAAGATGCCCATTCTTTGCTGAGTTCTCTAGTGAGTTCTCTAGTAGCCAGATCGTTCTGTCAGGTTTAGGGGTGATGAAAGGAGTGAGGACTCAATGATGCAGAGTAACAGACTTTTATTTTGATAAAAAATCAAACTAAAACAAAATAAACTACCCCAAAGGGGAAGACTTGACTTGACTGCAGTGAAACGCACGAGGAGCAGGTAAATATGGTGAACATTCGACAACGATCTGGCACAGGACTGCAAACACAAGGAGAATATGTAGGAAGCAAACAAAGCAGGTAACGAGGGAGACAGGTGGGGCATATGAACCAATCATCAGGTAACAACATAAGCAGGGTAAGACAATGGGCTACTTGCACATAGCAACCTGACGTCATATCCACAACGGGTAAATACGGCTCGCTGTCTTCCGGTGTGAAGGTGTACATACACAACGTAGACATTTTCCGCCTAATACTAGAAAACAGTACAACATTATAACACGCATATTCTGTCAGCCCGGGGTTGTTTATTAGCCTAATGTAAGCTAGCAAACTAACGTAAGGCATAAAGTTTGAGATATATAGACTTACCTTCATATCCGTGGATATATGAAGAGGCATACATTTTAAAGCCATTCTCTCTAATTTGCTGGTAGGTGATTTGGAGTAGGACTTACAAAGGCGATATACGTCCGTTATTGTAAGTTTCGGCAACTCTTGTAAACATCTCATCTCATAGTGTAGAATAGCACCGGAAAAGACGAGGCCGCATTTCCGGTAAGGAAGTAGTTACGTGCAAGGAGCCCATAGAGAGGAGAGTACATGGCACAAGGAAACATACATGACAAGCCATGTACTTACACCAAACATGACTAAAACACAAGCACATGCCCAGTGAAAACAATCACAAGCCATGTGCGCACACAAAACGAGACATGAACACGCAGCTGATAACACAAAACATGACAACATGAAAGTGCGTAGCCAGTCGCAGTCGCATGCTATACATCATAAGACGATGTAAACATGAACCATGTGCTACACAAAATGTAATAACACGCGTGGACAGAAGAGTGTACGGCCCGAGCAAACTCGAAACCGCCCACTCAGACAACAAGACAGAGCACACGAGAACTAGCGGATATTTATTCTGTGCGCTCACAACAGACAACAAACACACAGAGCATGAATGTCCGAATCCCGACACAAAACCAAAACCAAACTAGATCGAAGTGCCACGATCAGAACACCACGCTCCGCACACAAAACAACTCGCATGGACCGAAGAGCGCACGGCTCGAGCACACTCAAATCCACGCACTCAGACAAGACAAGACAATACAGTAGCGTCGGGGCTCTGTCACAAAACCAAGAATAAACTAGACCAAAGTGACAGAACCCTGACACTATCTATATAATAAAATGTGACCATTATTATCGTTTTGTAAAATTGGTCACAGCCATGTAGTTTTTCGCTAGCAGAGCAGTGGTGTAGAGGTTGGAGGGTGGGGTCAAGTTCATCTTCTCCTTTTCAGAGGAAATGAAGGTGATCGCTCCATTCTTTATCCCTCATCCCATTCATTCTCTGGCTTTCCAAAGCAACTTGTCTAAAAATTCATAGCGGTATTTAAGAAAAAAAAAATCTTTATTCGTCTTCTTTTTGAAAGCATTAACCTCATTTTAATGGGCCGGAGACCAAGTGTGCGGAGATCACAATTTGGATGGGTCTGATTATGGACTAAACACAATACATAAATACATCAGGCTCTTAACACCCTCCGCACCCGAACATTATCGCATTACTGGAGCGCTTTGTTGCGATGGCAGCCTGAGTATGAAAGCAATCTCTCCTGCGGTGTGGCTGGCTCCAGCAGCATGGCTCTGATAAGGGGGGACTGTACGCACCCCCCCTCCCCCCAAACCCCTGTCCTCCCTCCCCGACACCACCCCCGCCCACCACATCCCCCATCCCAGCCCGGCCGGCCCCATCCACTGCCTGCTCCACTGGACTAAGCTTTGAGCCTAATCCTCCAGAAAGAGGGTCTGATTATTGCTGACCAGCAAGCACAGGCAAGATGGGGAATCAAGTTTTGGGGGGAGGGCAGAAAGAGACAGAGAGATGAATGTTATTTTCCCACAGTCTGTATTGGTTTATTTTGTTTTTGTTTGTTTATTAATCTTATATAAATCATTTTCATTGGGGATGATACTTAACATGCACGATTAGTCTTTACAGGCGCAATGTGAAGGTCAAGGTTAAATGAAGAACAGTTTTTGTAGTCATAGACAGTTGTACATTTCTAGTCCTCCCTATTGTGCACAGATAGAGTTGTTGACATAAAGAGAGACTCATGGTTTGCTCTCTTGATAAGGCCTTTCAGAATGAAGTATATGGAAATGACTGCTATTATGTTGCATGAATAGGCACTGACTCTATAAGAGCCATATCGTATTTTCATGCCATTTATTTGTACTATTGGCTGCATTGAGGGTCTGCTTTAAATCCTCAACCCAGAACTGCTGAAATAGCACAAGATGAGCCATTGCAGATATGAGATAGAGTTTAATGTAGCGGCATGAGACAGTGGCGCAGTATAGGAGAGTATATCGCTCCTTACTGCACTTTTATTGCAGTCCCATAAACTGATTGTGGATTTAATGCCATTTCAAAGGAACTAGTTATGAATACATCAATTATTATGTCTATGTTGAGGCTAGACAGTCTTGAGTGATTAAAGCTTTTTGTGCATCAGCCAAACAGCAGGTGTGTCTCAATCAGGTGCGGCTCATTTTAATGAAATTTGGTTGTCAGACTTAGTCAGTCTGACTTTGCTTAATTAGAAACCTGTAATTTTGGTTGGTTTTGGATTGATCTGTGCTGCATATTTGCTGATGTATCTTAGATTCTGAGGCATAATGAGTATGTAATTTATTTTTTGTTAAAAACTACGTCACTATGGTAAGTCTACTGTAAGTTTAAATTCAAAAGGTGTCAGGTTTGATTTGGTGGGAAATATTCGGCTTCCGCCATTTGTCGTTGTGCGTTTCCCAAAGGAAAGACAAGAAGGTTCAAATATTATAGCGGCTGACATCCTACTTACTTGCTCAGATGACATGTTTTTCAAAGAGACTGATTTCTTATTGTAAGTGATCTTGGATTAGATGTTTCTTGTGGATGCCCATTTTCACCTCTAAGTTAAAATAGTAAGAAAAAACGTTTTAATATAATTAAATATGATATTTTTTTCAAAATGTGAGATACATTTAAAAAAAGCAATCATGTAGTAAGTACACTACGTACATGTAGGAAGTTTGTAAGTACATGTAGTTACTTAATATTACTCAGTACTTAAGTGTATAATTACAGTGTAACAAAGACACCTCAAAATAAAGTGTAACCGGTTTTTCCATAGGATTTTCCTTTTTTTCTTTCCGAATCCAGTTCATTCCTGCCACACTGTGGTTTGTGACAGTGAAAGCATCTAGAGATCTTATTAGCAGTCATACAAATACCTTGTTACCTTCAAACATCTCACAAAGTGCAGAACAAATGCAACTAATTCAAATGAATCTACTAAAAACCCCAACAAAAAATAACAATATGGCTCTAATAAAAACCCCAACAAAAAATAACAATGCCCTGCTACCTGAAACGGCTCAGGCCACATTAATAAAGCAGCACGCAGCTGTAATGTGTTATGCAGAGGAGTTGAGGCAATGTTTTATAGATTTTTTGTGGTCCGATTCCTTTACGGTTGTTTTTCTTCCGCAGGTTTCAGTGGTGGACTTACCTGGCGGGGGACGGCGCGTGGAGCGCCACATGGGTCTGAACCGGACGCAGGATGTGGCCGTGTGCTGGTGGCCGCTCTGTAACGAGGAGGTTAGGCCTTGGTCTCCCATCCCTAGTGCAGCGGACAGGGCAAACCTGGTGCTGCTCGCCTGCTCGGATGCCCCGGGGCTTACGGTAAGCAGACACTTACATGGCTTCAGGGTTGGCCTTTTATCCCTTTCTAAACTAATATTTTTTGGTTAGAAATATGTGAGGTAAATTATGTGATTTTGGAAAAACTCGAAGGTCAGATAAAAACCAGAGTGTGACCTCCTAAATAATATAAATAATTTTAATAATGGCCTCACAATGCTCCATTGCTCAAGGTTTTGGAAAGATTCTCAATTCCCTTTTCACCCCAGTCTTTTTGTCCCATTGTACCTTTCTTTTTTCTCTTTTTTCATGCTTTACCAATCACCATTGTATTTCTCAATGAGGTCCTGTAACTCACAGACTGTTCACTTGAACTTTTTCTTTCCGTGAACAGCCAAACTTTGACCTTCCTGTCACTGTGTAGCTGACACCCTTTCATTGTAGAATGTATTTTGCTCTCCAGTGAATGTGCAGTTATGCAACAGCTACACTGCAAATGTTTTCTTGATTCAAAAAATATTAAGCGCATAGAATAGAATTGCACGCATTAATCTATCATCCTTTTTAAAGGCACCACTCATTTTATGCTTGCGTCACTCTGGATAGCATGTCTTGGACTTACTGATGTCTAGCAGTATCAAATACAGCATCATGCACGTTTTACAGAAACAGTCATGATTTATTTATTCATTACTATATATATATATATATATATATATATATATATATATATATATATATATATATATATATTAATTATTTATTTATTTATTTATTTATTTTTCATTATTTTTTCATTCCGAGTTTCATTATTTAATTAAAAAGTGACTCGTATTCCATGCAGTGATAAAATACTTTTAAAGCTTTTATTTAGGCTACTGATATGACCAGAGTATTTGTCTCAAAAGTACTAATTCTTTTTTTGTGTAAAACTTTTTTAATGAGGGACCACTTATAAGACTGTCCGTCCACTTCTCCATTTCTCCTGTACATTCCTTCTTTTTCCTGCCTCTCAGCACTGTTTAATATTGAATGGCGATGAATCAAAAATCAGCAAGCAGTGCTTAAACTCCCAACGTTGCTCTCTGGTTTTTAACGTATGCAAAATCTTCACTCGCAGAGCAGGGAATGAGAGAGACAGAGCGGCGTTTCCAATTGCAAATGCACCAAATGAAAACAAACAAGGGGTAGAAAAATGCTAAATAAAAAAATAAAAGGGGGGGGGGGGGCAGCATGAAGCGACGCTGGATTGCTCTGGTTGGAAATGAACCCTGGATTTATCCTCGGCCTTCACCTATTTATTTTCCTCTCTCTTTCTTTCTCTTTTCCCCTCTGTCTCTCTCTCTCTCTCATTTTTCTACGGTAAAAAAACATTAAAGTGTCTCTCGCCTTCATCGTTTCTAATTAAAGTGTTTGTTGTCATTTTCAGATCCGTGGTGTGAAATCAAGCTAGCAGTTTATGTAAGACGCGAGCGGTGAATCAAACGGTTCGCTCGGCGCACAGACACACACTTCAATCAATTCTGCCTCATATATATGTTCCCTTTGTTAAGTTTGCTATCTGCATGCTAAACCCATTTTCTGCTTAGTCTTCAGCATTTAAAAAGTACGCTTTCTTTCCCTATGTGGTCTTAATTCTTACCCCTCACAGATAAGCACTGCCAAGAGACACACTTGGAAAAACACTCGTGCACACACTTATTTATGCAAACGTTTAACATTTTTAATCAATTCCCCTGTTCCTGGAATTTACGATTTTAATAAAAAGAATTTTTATAAATACACTTCACTTATTTTGCATGTTGAGGTGGTTGTTATGTTTTCAGTAAGCATTTGATATCTCTCTTTTTCCTTTTTTGATAGTTGTTTTGCATATTGAGGTGGTTGTTGTTATGTTTTCCGTGCGCATTAGATGTTGTTTGAATATCCTGTTATCTCTCTCAGAACACTTCTCTTCATTTGTTTTATCTGCATATTTACCAGGCGTCTGTACTCTATTTACAAATTGCCACATTTCTTATGTCTTCAACCAAAAGCATATTATGCTTTTCACCCAATGTGGAATGATAGCAGAAAAGGATAGTTTTTACAGTTTTAAGGCCTGTTTGAAAATTACTCCAGACATCACACAGGAAACATGGAGTCAGTGACTTTTAGGGTGGTGCACTTTTTTCAAAGGAATTTCTTGAGGAAATTTTGTGGCCGCAAATGGTTAAACTATCTTTAAAAAATGTTTTGTGATATACTTATGACTTTTTCATGGTTTTATGTTTTTATGCGTTTTGTTTGTTTTGTCAGTGTTCCATGTGATAATGATCCTAACAGAATTGCTCATAACAATTTCTTCAAAGCTTGGGGTTGGTAATACTTTTTAAGTACAGTAAACACAGTAATATTAAGAAATCATTCTAATATGCTGATTTGCTGCTTAAGAAATATTTCTTATTATTATAAATGTTGAAAACATTTGTACTGTTTAATATTTTGTTAAAACAGTAAGACATTTTTCAGGATTATTTGGTGAATCAAAAATTCAAAACAACTGCATTTATTTGAATTAGAAATCTTTTGTAACATTGTAAATGTCTTGAGTGTCAGTGTTCTTGAGTGTTCAGAATCCTTACTTAATTAAAGTATTAATTTTTAAATTTACTGACTCCAAACTTTTGAATGGTCTGCACACCTGTTTTGAAGTATTTGTCCTTCTGCTGAATTTATTTCCCTTATTTTTGGATTTGGATTTCATTTATTCCTTATTCAGTGACTTTGTCGGTGTTGATTTGATTCTGGAAGGCTCATGTGGAATGGTTTCAATCTCTGTCATTTTTCCGTGCATGGCTGCTGTTATGATTCCAGGGCATGTTATATATGAAGAGAAAAGGTCCGAGTGGAATGTGATTTCCCGGGTTAAATTCTTGGGCATGTGCAGGTGCAGTAGAGCGAATGCTTCTGTGTTGATTTCATGCCACAGCGGCCTGACAAGCATCTGAGTAGCACACACACACACACACAGACACACACTAGAAGAGCTGAGACTCAGCAGCAAGAACTTTCATAGATTGCCTTCATCATCATCATCTCTCTCTCTCTCTCTCTCTCTCTCTCTCTCTCTCTCTCTCTCTCTCTCTCTCTCACTGTTCCCCTCTCTCTCACTGTTTGCTCTCTGAGCTGGAAAATTGGCTCAAAGAGCTCTACTGCTGTGAACAAGGCCTGCTGCTCAGCTGGACCTCTTTGGGTTTATCTTTCAAGCTGCAAAAGAAAGTCCAGAAAAGAGAGAAAAGAAAAGAATATTTGACAGTGACTGAAACAATAACTAACAGAGATCACTTACCACTGTCTCTCTTCTCTCAACTCTCTTCTCGCTCTCTCTCTCTCTCTCTCTCTCTCTCTCTCTCTTCTCTCTCCTCTCTCTCTCTCTCTCTCTCTCTCTCTCCTCTCTCTCTCTCTCTCTCTCTCTCTCTCTCTCTCTCCCTCTCTCTCTCTCTCTCTCTCTCTCTCTCTCTCTCTCTCTCTCTCTCTCTCTCTCTCTCTCTCTCTCTCTCTCTCTCCTCTCTCTCTCCTCTCTCTCTCTCTCTCTCTCTCTCTCTCTCTCTCTCTCTCCTCTCTCTCCTCTCTCTTCTCTCTCCCTCCTCTCTCTTTTCTTCTCCTTCTCTCTCTCTCTCTCTCTCTCTCTCTCTCTTCTCTCTCTCCTCGCTCTCCTTTGCACAACCACCCACCCAACCTCCCCAACTCACCAAGATGCCGTTTGTCTTTGTGAAATTGAATCTGTCATTGTTTCAGCAGCAGCTGTGGGATTTGCAATGTTTGTGTGTGCGTGTGTGTGAATGCAGGTCTTAAGAAGGATCACTCTGTGAAGATGTTAAAACCTTTGTGGCGGGTGGGAGAAAGACACTCAAAATGTCCCCCAGTGCTGAGGCAAACACACTGCCTCTCAACCAGCTCTCCTTTATTTTTTCACCTTTTTGTTTTTGTTTAGTGTTACCGTGGCAAAGAGCTTAGCGCTTTCTCTCTGTGGCTATCCGTTACTACTAAACCGGATAAACAAGTGTGAGGATTGTGCAATTTCTTGGTAGTTCCTGATGGCACTTGTGGTCTTTGATTTTACACGCATAACAAAGCACAATGGTATTCAGGGGTTATAGCGTTTAAATGTGTTTTATTAGCCAGAGGAGAATCTGTAGCACTACCTAGCATGGTATTATCAAAGCATAAGCCTCACAAGGTCACATATTCTGGCCAGAGCAGTGAGCTGACCACCTTAAAATGGCCCAGAAAGGTGTTCAACCTAGCCCTAGCTCGGTTTTTACTAGCTTAGTGCTAGCGGGGTCAGAATTATCGTAGTATTAGCCAAAGCAGTTGGGGCGTTGGTCTTTTGCTAGCATGGTCAGTGGGGTGTTGGTTCTGAGCCCGGGCCCAGCTGTGGACAGGCCCAGAGTGGGGGGCCTCTGTGGCTGGGGCAGGTGTGTCTCAGCGGGGCCTGGCTCTGTGGAGATCTGGCACTGTTCCGGATCTCCCCTCTGTGCTGTCAGCAACTCCTCTCCCGCCCTCTCACTAAACCACTCTCACCCCCTGGGGTGCAGCGGGAGTTGGCCCAGGGGGGATTACAGCTATAAAAAAAAGACAAAAAAACTCATCCCCTGCTTTCACAGAAACCATCGGCAACCTGCTTAACTCAGTCTCCTACGCTGGCGCGCACGCCACGGTTCTGTGCCAGCCCATCTCTCTCAGTCTCTCTCTCACCACACCATCTGCACCAGAAACACACATACTACAGGTAAACCCGAACTTCCTGCGTGCTGCTGTCTGATAGGACATTTTTTAAGCTGTTTGTGTGCACATTTTGAGGTAAAATCTCCAAACAAATTTGCTCAACATCTGTGTTGGGCCTGTGATTTCTACTGTCTCAGGGATGCAGGAGCCCATGCTGAATATTTACTTTTGCAAATGTTTTGCAAACTTCTGGCCTCCCTGTGTTTTTTCAAGGCTGTCTGTCTGTTTTGCTTTTTTAATCGTAATTGGTTGTTACTTTTCGCATTTATAATTTGGAAATATAATTTAGTCACCCATTTTCCAAAAATTTTTATTCTTTAGAATTGTGGCGTA
Source organism: Chrosomus eos (assembly GCA_036326025.1). Taxonomy (NCBI): domain Eukaryota; kingdom Metazoa; phylum Chordata; class Actinopteri; order Cypriniformes; family Leuciscidae; genus Chrosomus; species Chrosomus eos. Next base: position 18,066,139 of record CM070832.1, read on the forward strand.
GGCAGTGCACATGCTTCGACACATTTATCTGTCGTCCTCAAAGCTTTTCTAATGTAATTGATTATAATTAAAATTTTAAGATGATTCATTCACCATTTCACTTTAATGATTTTTTTTTTTTTTTTTTTTTGGATAAAAGGCAAAGAGTTAAGGTTGCTCAAATTGAGTAAAGGTGCTCAAACTGGTGTCACGTTTGAATCTGACTCATTACCTGATCCCTTTACCTCTCTTCTCATTACTTTATTTTCTTTTCCTCATTATTTCCTATTCTTTTCTGAACTATACTACTAGACCATATATAAAAATTTTATTTAGATAAAAATATCGATTATAATTTAAAGTTGCAGGTACAAGTTTATGTATTTACATGCACAACCAATTTATAAACAAATTCAAATGGTAAATGCAAGGGTTCATATGCTTTTTTCAAAACAATACTTGAGATACTGAACTTTTGACTTTGTTTCTCTCGGTGTAGGTTTTGAGCTCTGTCCGAACTGACGGGAACCCTATTGACTGCAGATTTAGTCTGACCCAACCCTACCATGTCCTGACTGTGGAGCTACACCAAGAGGCCAAACACTCCACGTCTGAACTGCATGAGGAGGCCCAGCCTCCCGATGTCCAAACTTGTGTGTATGAATCTGCTCATGGACGTCTCCAGCGTCTGTCCGGCACTCCACTATCCCTCAAATCCAAACCCATAACCTGTAGTCGTGACCCGTTGGAGCGCTGGGTTCTCCTTGGGCTTCAGGACTGCTCTGTGGTACTTTTCGACCCACAGACTGGCCTCTCCCAGTGGGCCACCTCCTCCATGGTGCCGGCGATGCTAGCTTGGCATCCTTCAGGAGCTCTGCTGATGGTGGGTGGAGGTCAAGGCGAGCTCCAGTGCTTTGATATGGGGCTCTCGTCTCTCCCTCTGCGGTTAGTGAGTGAAGAACCAGTCCCAAGCTCTGCAGGCCCCAGCCTGCAGCTGTCTCGCCACATGAAAACCTCAGAGGGGCTAGAAGGGATCCAGTGGGCCTACTGTCCGATATCCCAGGGAAACGAGGGTCTGGAGGCACATGATTTACTGCTGCTTCGATTTCATGGAGGGCCACTTGCTGTGCTGAAGCTAAGACTGGGTCAGTGGGACCTTTGTGTAATTTATTAAAATCAAAGTAGAGCATTTGAACTCTAGCACTAAAGGGTCTTGAACATGATTATATTTATATAGCCAGGAGACTTAAAACACAAACTCTTCTAAAATGGCCTTAAATACAGTAATTTAAATACAGTATGGTTTACTCCAAAGTCACATATGTTGGAACTTATGCCAGAGAGAATTTACACTACACATTTACACAAAAGTTACTATTATTCAGCAATGATGCATTACATTGATCAAAATTGACAGTAAAGACATTAATAATGTTACAAAAATGTGCTACTTCAGATAAATGCTGCTCTTTTAAACTTTCTATTGATGTGAATCTGAAGACTGATAAAAATTCAGCTATGCCATTACAGAAATAAATTACATTTTAAAATATATTAAAATACAAAATGGTTATTTTAAATTCTAATAATATTTGACAATATTACTGTTTTTACTGTATTTTTGATCAAATAAATGTAGCCTTAGTGAGCGTAAGAGACTCACAAAATATGAAAGCATCTTTCCGACCCCAGACTTTTGAATGGTAGTGTATTTTAAATAAATATCTCATTTAATTTAAGGGCATGGCAGCATACAGTAAAACTGGTCCACATTGCATCTCATTTTGGCTAAAAACTGCCCACAAGCTAACTTATGACTGACATGTACAGTTTAGCAACAAGTCACAGTTCAAGCTGGTTAGTCGAGTCAAGTTACCTTTATTTTTTAAAGCACAAATCAGGAAAGTAACAGAATTATGTTACTGTTACTTTTTGCAAACTTTATCAAATAAGAGACAGATTCAAATTCTGCTGTAAAGCAGCTGTTGCAAGGTAGTATAATGTGATTATTCAGCTCAATTTAGTTCAGTGATGAATTAGTTATGGATGAACTGGTTAGGGTTTTAAATGAAATAGTTGATACCACAGTAATAGACTGACGTGGTAAAAATCATGCATGTGTGTATTCTGAATTTGAGAACTGATTACTTCATAGACTTAAAAAAACAAAAATGATTAGGCTACACAGTCCAGAAATTTGATATGTAGTTTTATTTTCTACTAAGTGGCACAAATGCAAAACTTTTCTTAAGAATTTGTTGGTAAAAAATGGCGCAGCGGTCAGTGCACACTCAACACACTGAGCTGTGGTGCTCAAATGGGTGACACATTTGAATCCCGATTCCCATCCTCAAAACCGTATATACGTACATAGATATCTAGTTTTCTTGTTACTAAGTTCTCAAATAAAACTCAGAATATCTTTCAAACATTTGATGTCACAATCCTCACACACTTTGGCAAATCCAGTGATTAGTTCTTCCAAAGTGAGCAACCCGGTATCTTGTTTGGGACATAAAGTCAGCCGATCAAATAAGAGCTTGCCCGATCAAGAGAGTGTGTGCTGTTATTGTTTGTAATATAGTGGTTGTACCATCTGAGATTTCATTGTAAAAGACATTTGAGGAAATGGCAGGGGCCAAGTCTGCTGAGGTCACTCAATACCCACCCTTGGGCTGCCACCTCCAGGTGCATTCTGGGATGCATTTCTCCGATAAATCATTTACAGTGGCTTACGGTCCCTCCAGGCACCAGATAAAGTTTGCCAATCAAAACCTGCCCATGCCTAGAGTTTAATTTTGACTTTGGAAGTGAATGTGACTCCCAGCGACTCTGTCAAAGTTTTAAATGGAGAGCGTCAGCAAGAGAAAGAGTTTTCTATGAGAGAGAGGTAGAAAGCAAGGGAGGGTGGAAGGGAGAGAGAGCGGCAGCAGTCCCCTCTCCTCTGATCGTGTGCCAAGGTTTTGATGAAGAAAGCAAACGCACATCCTTTCCAGCTGATAATTTGGAGCAGCTAGTGAGCAGAGCTTGTTTGCCCGTTTGTCTATTTATTTGTTTGTAAACGTGTTTGTTGGGCTTGTCTTGCTCACGCGCCCATATTTATTGACTTATATCTCCAAAACTGCTACATGATGAAGTGAGTAAATCGGACGCACAGAAGATGAAAGAGTTGGCAGACCTCCAGTCTTCCCAAGGAAGCAGCTCTTTCTTTCTCTTTCACTCACCCTCCCTTCTTTTTTCCTCTCCTCCCTGAGTTATCTCATCTGGGCACGCGCTCGGCACAGGAGAGCTGCTGTACGGAGTGGATACGGGGGGCAGCTGGCCGGCACACTCTGAGAAAGTGAAAAAAAAGTGAGTGAGGGAGAAACAAGATTAATTTAAAGGAGAGGAATTTGCACAGCATTGCAGTTTGGAGGCCTTTGGTTGCATCACATATAGGACACCCCGTTTGTTTTGGTTGGGCCAGATTATGCAGATTGTTAACACTTTCAATTAAATAAATTAGTGGGGTATTTTTTAACCAATTAACCACAATTAGAAGACCAAGAAAAACAGCTTCCATTAGAGTCAAAATAATTTTTTGTTTTCTATCACTATCGGCAATGAATTAAGACGTCACCAAACTGTTATTTCAAAAAATAAATGTTTCCACTAGATTAATTTAAACATTTAAAATTAGTTTCCCATTTATTTCAAATGTGCTAATTTTTGAATGAAATTTAGGAAAAACAAGCAAACTATTTTTTTTTTTAAAAAGTGTATATATATAACTAAAAACAAACTGTAAACCAGTGCACTCCTCCCCAGTGTGATGTTTGTCAGCTTGATCACAGGCCTAGGGAGAAAATTAATCCTTTTCTTTTTCAATTCGGTGTATATGTGTGCTATAAACAGCATCATTGTGTTATTGTGACTCTCTGCAGCTCTTCTGTGTCTGTGCTGACGTCTGTCATTTCTCTCTACACGTTATTAGTCACATTAGTTGCTCTTCAGGGGCTTGTGGGAGGCGGCCTGTTAATTTCCCCACATGCAGTTTTAATTGGACCCTCTTCGACCTCTTTTCTAAATTTACTTACAAAAAAATGGTGGCGTCATTTCATTTGCCGCAAAATGGCGCCTCCTTCTGCTCTCAGCGTCCATGGGAGGTGATTTTTGTCTGAGAGGGGAGTTAGAAACAAAAAGAGATAAAGTCATTTGCTTTTCGTTGCTGATATATGTGTGTGTTCCTTTAAGACTTCAGGAATCATTAATGCAGATGCTCTCAATTAAGTTGTTTTATTCATAGGCAACATATCTCTGTGTTTGTATGATGTTTGTCAATGTTGTATTTGCATGTGGTTTTTTGTGGCTGTACTGATGGTCTCCTGTTGAGAAGCGAGCAAGGTTAAGCATAGCTGCCGTTCAGAAGCAGATCCAGTATGGTTTGATTAAGCTCTATTACATTATTAAAGGCGCCTTTACGGGTGTCAACTGCCTCAGGTGATTACTGCTCGTGATCACAGACGCTAACGTTCACAGAAAGTTAGCAAGAGAAACAGACAGATGAAAGAAAGGAATAGAAAGATGTGTCAGAGAGAGAAGAGACAGAAAGAGTGAGATACTTAAGCATGAGTGTGTGAAATGAGATGTAAGAGAAAGTTTGAGTGTATTTAGGCCTATATTTATGAAATGCTCTCGATGCACTGTGAAATCTGAACCTACTGTAAAATCACAAACCTGAAGATATTAAAGATACTAGCTGATAATGTAACAACAGTAACAAAAAAGTACAATGTAGTGCTCAAAAATAATTTTACTAGCTTACCACAAAGATTATAAATCGCCATTTTTTAAGGAAAATATTAATTTTCTTTATGAAAAAGTGAACTATAATTCATTTTATATTAATAAAATATTACTGATTTGACTAGATAACATTATTTCAGTGAAATTTAAATCAGCACAATTTAACAACAATGTTCAACACAACACAACAGTCAACACGTTGCATAAATATATGGGTGATAAGACGGCACTACTTGATAGAGCAGTTCAACTAAACCAAAACACATCCTTACTGTGACCTTGTTTTGTTTTTTTGTACTATAATTCTTAGAATTACTTTGTAGTTCTATGTAAATGCCATGGCACATACATAAGATATTTAAAACCATGATAAACAAAAGTTTGAAGTCAGTAAATCAGCATATTAGAATGATTTCTGAAAGAGCATGTGACACTGAAGACTGGAGTAATGATGCTGAAAAGTCAGCTTTGTCATTTCAGAAATATAAAAAAATATTTTTTATTTGCAATATTATATAATATTATAGCTGTGACCAAATAAACACAGCTTTGGTGACAATAAGAGACTACTTTTAAAAACATCATAATCATGTTGTAAAATTAGTGTTAATTTGCCTTCTCATTTCGTCGCCTTCTCCCTTCTCACTATATAGCTGTATTGATATCAGCCGTTAAAAAAATCCATATCAGTTGACCAATAATTTATGCATTCAGATCAGTTTGAAGAAAACTTATCTGTTTGACCCTTTTGTGATTAAAATGGTGTTTGATTGTCTTGCCAGTAAATGCATGTTTGAGAAGCTTTGTAAACAGTAGAATGTACATCCATTAGTCCGTTCAGCTGCTCTCACGATCCCTCTCTCATTGATTCTCCGCTGTATGTGGCTTTTTTTTTTTTTAAAGCATCCGTTGTTCCTTCTAAACAAGGGCATTTTATTAATATTGATTTTAATTGATATCTCAAAATGATGCCCTTTTGTGCTTTTCCTGGGCGCACTGGCGTGAACTGCTGTGCACTTGCATGAATGTACAAAGTGCAATGGTTGATGTCAAGATTTTCAACTTCATAATACATTACAGTGTTTCTCGCTGAACTCCTCATCATACAGAATACTTGGAATATATGGCACAAGTTGCATGGAATTAGTTTATGATGTTTGCATCCTCTTTAGAAAAAAACTGCCATCAAATGCACAAGTGTGACCATTTGTCTATGTTTTTTTTTTATTTCTTTTTTGTGTGAACCAGAGATGAAAGCCATCTTTTAGCCATTAGATTATTTTTTTTTTAATTGGCTGGTGTTGTTGGTTAATGTTGTCTTCTGTTGTGATGCACTTAATTTAATTGATATTGCCACGTGAAGTTGTTAGAGTGGATGACATCACCTGAACTTGCCACACCTTGAATCTTATAATTCTCTAAACTAACTGACAGCAGTATCCACACCAACGGGTACGTTTAACCTGAATCGACTGCATTTGCTGTGTGTCATTTCAGTACACAGACAGACACACACACACACACACACACACACACACACACACACACACACACACACCACACACACACACACACACACACACACACACACACACACACACACACACACACCTTTCAACTGTGCTACAGGGAAAGAGCACAGACTGAAGATCGATCCAAATGTCAATGGCAATCTTACAGAGCGCCGCTTCTAAAGATCTCCAACCTCATATGATCCAGAGCTTGCACAATCTCACTCTTTCTCTGTTACTTGTATTTATTTTAAATAATTTTTTACCTTTTTTGTGATTTTTATTTGTAGTATATTAAAAAGGGTACAGGAAATTATGTAGACAAGAGTGAGGGAAAGTGATTGGGAAACAATCACTTATGTGCCAGAGCATGACAGTTGCCATTGCAGTGCCGTTGAAAGTGATTTTGGAGAAGGTTTGCTTTTGTCATCATGTATTTTATATATGTCATGTCATAACCATGCAGCCACTGAATAATAAACAAAAACAGTAATTATTCTATGTGCAGGTGTGTTTAATGGTGCTCAGCTAGGCCCAGGCGATCTGGTACAGCACCGTTTGCGCTGTGAGGAGATGGATGCAGCACTGGGAATTCTGGGTAATATGGACTGGGCCATGATGGGAGCAGAGTGTTACAGGTCACTCATTTCCATCACAGATCACCTGATGAGAAAACCACTGGACCAGCAGACTGAAGGTAAAGACTCCAGACCCTACAGGCTTTGTAGGCACAGAGACTAAACTAAGCGCAATAAACACTTTATTGTCACACTAAATCACGTTATGTGCTCTGGTGCTGAGAGTGAAATACAAGCAGGACAATGGAGCACAAAACCATGTGTTGATGGATTGAGATTGACTGTGGCCCCAAAACTATTTGGACCACTTGTAAAATATCAGCAATTTATCAAATCAAGTGGCATTGTTTTAAATGAATCATTGTTTGTTCAGAATTTTAAACACACTTTTCTAGTAAAACATTTCATAAGTTAAAAAAAACTGTATATTATCAATTTATTATTATTATTATAATTTAAATAAATAAATGAATATACATATACATTGAATATACTGAATATGCATATTTGATCCTGATGTGTGTGATTGCAGATCAGTTGGAAGCAGCTTTGGGGCTGTTTTACACTCCCTGCAGACCCCTCTCAAACACTATCATTCTGGAATACAGAGACCCCATCAGCAGATACGCCCGGCGATTCTTCCATCACCTGCTCAGGTACACACATAACACACACTCTACATACTGTTCACCACACCTGCATCTGATGGTGTGTGTTCCAGATTGGAATGGTTTAATGTATCCTCTTCAATTAAATAAAAATCACCATTCAGTCAGGTGTTCAGAAATGTCTATTTAATACTTCTGACTTTACTCTTCCAGACACCAGCGGTTTGAAAACGCCTTCTTGCTGGCTGTAGATATTGGAGCTAGAGATCTGTTCATGGTGAGCACACACTTTCAGACACGCACATACTGCAACAACTGCCCCGAAATGTACTTGGACACTTCCAGGGATTCCCAAACCTTTTTTATCAGCCAAACCTGTAAAAATAATCTTTAAATCATTTAATTTTCACAGTTCTCTGATGTTAGTTAATGGTCACATGACACGCTGGTAAAGAAATAAAATATTTTATCTTTTGTTTTAAGTATTTTATTTTTAAATTATTTATTCATTTTAATTTTATGTTTTTATGATTGTTTTAATCATGATTTTCATCTCACAAACACCCTGCAGTTCCCTCACAAACCCCAGATTGGGAAACCCTGCATTAGACAACCATAAAGTAGATGTTAGTGGATCATGTACATTTGATAAGACTGTAAACCCACTTCAATAAAATTACCTTGGTTAAAAATAAACATTTAGCTTTGCGCAGTGGCAGTATCGTAGCCTATGAGGTTTATCCGAGGCACGATTATTGCTAATTGAAAACGTTAAAAAAAAAAATTTAAAATGTGTATCTCATGAAATTCATAGGTTATAATTGTGACTTAAGTGTCCAAGTGCAAATTTCTAATGGAACAAATTTGTAACAAAATATACACTACATTCAAAAGGTTCAGTGAAGAAATTAATACTTTTATTTAGCTAGAACACATTAAATTGAACATATTAAACAGTTACAATGTTCTTTCTATTCATCAAAGAATCCTGAAAAAAATGCATCACTGTTTTCAAAAAATTGAGCAGCACAACTGTTTTCAATATTAATAATAATAAGAAGAAATTATTCTAGAGCCACAAATCATTATATTATAATGATTTGTGAAAGATCATGTGACACTGAAGTCTGGAGTAATAATGCTGAAAATTCAGCTTCGCCATCACTGGAATAAATTACTTTCTAAATGTATTCAGAAAGAAAACAGTTATTTAAAACGGCTATAATATTTAAAAAAATATAACTGTTTTTATTGTATTTTTGATCAAATGAATACAGCCTTGTTGAGCATAAAACATTTTTAAAAATCCGAATGACCCTGAGTACATATGAAAATATTCAAAACTGACAGGTAATCTGCAGGCAGAAAGCACAACTGAATTTAAGGGATACTCCACTTTTTTGGAAATAGGCTCATTTTAAAACTTCCCCAGAGTTAAATAGTTGAGTTTTACCGTTTTTGAATCCATTCAGCCGATTTTCTGATATTTAGAAGAATATCAGTAAACAGACAGTTTCTGGTCTCATTGACTCCCATAGTATATTTTTTTCCTACTATGGAAGTCAATCAGACCAGAAACTGTCTGGTTACTGATATTCTTCTAAATATCAGAAAATCGGCTGAATGGATTCAAAAACGGTAAAACTCAACTGTTTGACTCTGGGGGAGTTTTAAAATGAGCCTATTTCCAAAAAAAGTGGAGTATCCCTTTAATTGAACTAAGCTAATAAAGACTTTTCAAGAAAACGTATCAATCTGCGATTATTATTAATACAAATATTAATTAATTTATTATTCTGACCGAGGTATAAAAGAAAAATCTGTTTTTAAATGAACTTCAAAATGAGTTGCAATTGTCCATAATAACAGTGTAGTTCTAGGTGGGTTACACATGCAGAGAGCTTTGAGACTGAGAGGCTCAGGGCAGGTGCAGTTTGGGATTTGAGGCCCCTGGCCATGTCATGTCCCCTCTCTCCTACCATAACAAGAATCCCAGAGACTCCAGAGAGCAACAGTTGCTAAGAGAGAGAGGGAGGGGGTGCGGAAGAAAAAGAGCGAGGGAGTCTGTCTTTCACAGCTCTCGTGGCTGGTACACTATCTTTTCTCTCCCTCTCGTTTCTCACTCCTTTAAATGGTCCTGTGTGTGTGTGACCCCTTTTCTAGGCCTCCTCTCTCCATGCCCGAGTGACACCTTCCCTATTAGCGTTCACACCGGCCGCTGTCTCTCTCTTTCTCTCTGTCCTTTTTTCTTGCAGTTCCTCTCTCTCCCTCCTTCTTTCACGCTGATCGCACTCGTTCCAATTCATTCCCCACTAAGTGCTGCTGCTGAGGGCCCCAATTGAAAAGGTGGAGCTCGAGCCACACAAGCCTGAAAGGGCAGAGAAGAGAAGGAGGGAGGGAGGGAAAGAGAAACCGGGATCTGTTATTCTTGGGACATGCACTGGGAAAACGAAAAAGAGAAAGGATGAGAGAGACGCAAGTGGCAAATTATGAATGGCCCATGAATATCAGTCCTTCTGAATCAACAAAGAGAAGTGAGAGCGAGTGAGCTAAAGGTAGAGAAACGGAGAGGGAGCTAAAGGCAGTGGCGTTTCACCCCACGGTTTTGGCTCTTGACTAATTAGCCACAGAAGTTAAATTAAACCAACCGCAGGAGAGAGGGAGAGAAAGAAAGAAAGAGAAAGGCAGAGAACGAGCGGGGGTCCTTGCTCCATCTGATTTGGTCCCCTCTGTGTCACAGAGGTCAGCTGAAACAAAACGGACGGAGCCCCACGCAAGAGCCCCCAGTATGAGTCGGGCTCGAGTCTCTATTGTCTCCGAACCAACAATGGAGCACCGAAAGAATTTCTCTTTCTTTTCTTTTGTAAGAAGCCTTTTGTGAAGTGAAGCACTTTGGTGTCGGAAGAAATTGGAGGGGTCGGAGTCACCCAAAGGGGTAGAGAGGAAGAGAGAGGGAGGGCAGGGTTGCCCCTCCACTCATTCACTGGAGTGTTTTGCATAATTGTTACATTCTATACTTGTAATTATCCTGTGATGTGAACCTGATAGTGTCTGCACTAATTCATTTAGCCGTATTTTGCTGACTTTACTCATTCCTCGCCCTTTTTTTGATCTGCCGATTAATTAATTAGATCATAATTGTGATCGTATGCTTGCTTTGTTGGTTAATGGGGCGTATGCACGTGCGCGTGTTTGCTGGATCGGAGGGGGTCGTGTTCATATCAACGATTAGACATGACGCGCGGCACTGAGCTGATATTGGCTGGTTTGTGTCGAGATGGATAATGAACTCTGTAAGACCCTCTCGCGTATCTGATAAACACCTTCCTCAAACACTCACGTGGATTACAGGTGTGATCCTCCGAATTGTCTTCGCACTATTGTGTGTGTGAGTGTAAATGCGCAATTGTGCATGTAACGGTTCTTTCTCCCTCTCACGCTCTGCTCCACTGGTCCATGTTAATTTTAAACTCTTTTCTGACGTAGAGTGAATATCAAGCTTCATCGCTGGACCAGCTGTTTATCCTGTCTCCATATGCCTCTCCAGTCAAAAATAACGCTAAAAGGCCGTTTATCCGTGTTTGAGCTCTTAAAGCTCTTAAATAAATAAGATTAGACCAGATCCTGTGTCCTGTGTAAGCTGTGGTGAATAAGAGGTATAATATCTGATTTATGTACAGAATTATTGTCATCCCTCTTATAAGTCCGGATTCACTCTCTTTTTCTCTGTCTGTCTCTCTGTTCCCTGCCTTCCTTTCTTTCTTTCTTTTTCGATCAATCTCTCCTTCTGGCTCAGAAAGCATTATGTTCTGCTAAGCTGAAATAAAGGTCTTCAGATGCATTGCTAATATCCACCCTTTCGTTTTCCCTGTCAATTCTCCATCTTTACCGAAAACATGATGCCCTTAGAATGCTCTATTGTTGCATCTGATTTTTCCTCTTGTATATGTGCTTATGGAAATAGGCATTCTTAAAATACACAGCCACTGAAAGTTCATGCCTGTAGCTGATTCAGGGCTCCAGACTGTGTCTAAAAATATAATAAATCACAATAATAATTTAAAATCGAGATAGCTGAGTTACTCAAAATAATTCATGAAACAGTCCTAAACTCGCATATTAGTTAGCTGTTTGAATCACAGATTCAGTGAATTGAGTAAGCCGTTACTGAGTTTGCAGTCGAATTAAAAAATAAAACATATTAACAATATAAAAAACAACCACAAACATTTTTTAGCATAATGAGTTATGTTTGTGAGGTTTAATCTAAATAAACTCAATATTAAAGAAGTAATTTGTCTTTTTTTTTTTTTTAAAGATGAAGAATCATTGTTTGAATCGTGAGGTATTGGCTCTCATCCCTGAGCCTGTGAAGAGCTAAACCAAGTCCTGTTTGATGTTTATAAGTCACTCTTAAAAACTCCCCAACACCCCTCATTTGATCAGACTTGGAGAGACTGGTTGACAAAACAGGCATTAGTGCTCTGCAGGTCTGACTGTGCTGTATTCACCCTCCCTGCATCTTGCCGCAGCTCTGACTGATGTCCCTGAAGCGGAAGGATGGGTTTAGCGTTTAAACGGACAGACAGAGAGAGGATCTTATTAGTATCGGAGTCAGCACTGAGCTTCTCTCACAACTTTCACTTTAATTTACCCATGAATGGACCCCTCCAAGATGGTCAAATATAGTCTGTCAATTACATTATTATAAGTTCTTCTAGTCCAAACATCTGAGGATCTTCTCTACAGATACATGAGGATATTCTGTTGACTGAGAATGTTTTATACCACATTTTTTGAACTGAAGATATACATACTATGTCAGATTCATTTTAGAGAGTTCTAGCTCTTAAATTGAATTGGATGGTTAGAATAAGTTAAATGAATGGTATACACATATATGACCAAATGTGCAAGTTTACATGTTTGCAAGTTTTATTTCATTGAATTGTATTTTATATTTAATTTTATTTAGAGTTTAATTAAAGTTATTATTCTCCTGGAACTGATAGATGAACTATTACTTGGCAAAGGAATTGTTTATTGTGGTTGTTATTTTTAATTAGTACTAACTAAAGATTTATAATAAAATATTACTAAATATAAACTATATTTGTTTATATTTGACGTTGCCCCGTTTTGTGAAAGCAGCACATACAATTTCTATAGTGAATTCACCACTGTGCTGGTAGGCCTCTCTTTCTTTAGTTTATTGCTTTTTGACTTATTTTATGATGGTTTTTAAAGACTTTTAGTTGAATTCACCAAAAAATTCTGTGGTCAGTGAAGCACATCTAGTGTCATTGTTCACATAGACTTTCTCCGGGCAGTCAGATGTGCTTTATCTTTGTTGTTAGTCTCAATCCAGCATCCATTTTGATGGGACTAATGGTGTGACATTTAAAAACATGTTTGTGGGTTAATGGAGGTCTCCTGACTGCATGAGGCTCTATAATAGATATATTATAGTCTATTCTTTTGGATGAGAGGGCTCATATTTAAGAGAGAGAAAGAGCAAGAGAGAGAGTGTGAATGTGTGTGCGTCACACACCCACCTGCACGTAATGACAATAGTTTAAACTCTATTCTGACATGAAGAGCATCGCTCCTGCTTTTTAAAAGATGACACATGCCTTTCCCCACATCTTTGTGCTTTTTGAAATCAGTATGATTGCGTCCGGTCAGAGTTCAGGGAGAAAGAGAAAAGGAGGGAGGACAACATAAAGGCGACTGAACAAATGAGCAAGACTGATTTTTGAAAGTTTGATACTTTTATCTGCCCCCCCACCCCCCTCTGAAACTTCAAACAGGTTATTTAATCTATTCTCTCTCTTTTTTTCTCCCGCAGCCTCTATTCGCTGCTTCTCTCTCTTCGAGTTGAGCGCAAAAATGAAAAACGGAAAAAACTGAAGTATTGTCATGTGAGCTGAGATTAATTTTAGATTGCTCTGCTGTTCTGCTTTACCTTCAAAGGACCTCCATTACGTGGCAGCAGATAAGGGTGAGGTGGTGTTAGCCGCTGTAGCCAAGAAGAAGGCTAATGAAATAGACGCAGAGGCACAAACATCGGCACCAGGTGAGAGAATTATTCACATAATGTTAGTTACAATAACAATGATCCCAAATCTCCTAGTGGTGTATTAATAATGTTTTGTAAGAGCAAATGATCACTCAAAAACACTAATTATCTGCATGTTTTCATTTACTCGTTAGAAAAAGAAAAAGAAATGCAGAAAGGTACAATTATTTAAAGCTGAACTGTTTTCAAACAGGTTTCCTGACCACTCCCACACACATTTTAGCTGGGATAGGTGAAATTATTTTGAGACAGAAAAAAAAAAACTTAACTTAAAAATTCACAATTTGGAGCTGTTGCAGGGTGGCATGTTGTGCTCTAGCTCTGAGTTCAAAACACGTACACTGTTCATTTCATTCAGACTTTCATGATATGACATAAGACGCATGTGACCCTGGCCGATGGCACCACTGGGAAATTAAAAAAGTCATTAGGTTTCTAATGTTTAATCACTTATGTAATTATATTTGACTTATTTAAGGGTTTTTTAACGCTGTGCACAGATATAGAGGAGAGTTTGATTTGTTCACGTTGTTGATTGGCTGAATAGGTGCATTAACCTCAGCTCTAATATTCTGTTTTCTACTGACCTGATGAGGACGTCCTACGTGCAGCTCTTCAGCGATGTTCAACGAATATTTCATAGGCCAACAGGATGGGCAGACATTAAAATGAGAAAGGGCAAAGAAAGAAAGGAAAAGCAAGTGGGAGATGAGGGATGGACAGAAGTAGTTCAGCTAACAGGTGTACAGAAGAGACAAGGGAGGTGTTTAGCGTCTAATAAGGGGGTGAAAACTTGAGGGTGTGTGTGTTTCCCACCCTGTCTGCCCATAAGCCTCTTAATTATGTCCTTGATGATTTCCCTGCTCTCTCACCCCAAGCAGACCTTAGCCTTGGAAGGAAGTGCTTAAGAGCGTGAATGTGAAATGAACAGATGGGCAAAATAGTCTGTTTGAGGGCATTTTACTGCTGTTAATAGTTAAAATGTTGCAATTAGAAGTCATTGCTTGATATTTTTTGATATAGTGCAAAATACCCTCTCTCTCTCTCTCTCTCTCTCTCTCTCTCTCTCTCTCTCTCTCTCTCTCTCTTCTTTTCAGTCAACTCTGTGTAGGTTTTCAGGTCAATAGCTTCTTTCAGGTGCTGATATTGCCTGTGTGTGTTTGTGTGCAGAGATTATTGAGGAATAGAGGAATATTTACAGGAAATTCTGTAGGGCAGCGTGGAGGATCATAAATAGGGAATGAGAGCGGTAGGATTCTGCTTTGTGCTGTGCATTAAAAAGACAAGGTGTCTTGTTTATATTTGGCCAGCCTGAAGCAAACGTCTCACACTGTCAGCCAACCATGACTCTAAAGGACATACGCACATACTCTAGAAATTCAAAAGTTACTTAATATTCACACATTATATGGTTGTTCTCATAAATAAAACACAGTGTCAAACAGCAGCTTTAAGGGTGTTGTTCTGTTGTAGCTGCTTTTGGATTATTATTAACAATTTAGCTGTGCTGCCTAGTCTCTTAAACCAATAGGACTGTGCCAATCTATTAAAATATGTAATCAAATCAATTACATGATGCACTAATTAATTAATCAAATATCCACAAATTAGTGCTGGGCAGTATGATCTGAAAATCTGTATTTTACTGTCTGGAGTACATAGATTAGAAAAACATTGTATGGTCAAATATTTATTTAATTAAAAAAAATTGGTGGTAATCAAATCAATTTAAAAAAATAACAATTTAGTTTATCTTAAAAGGTAATGATTCTTTTTATTTTTTGGCAAGTTTACGGTTTAAATTAAAACATGTATGAAAACTTGTGTAATATTCTGTAAATATTCCTCTACTCTGCAATAATAATATATTTGTAATAATTTCTTCAAGTTAAACCAAACTTTTATTTTGACGTGTTGTAAGAAGACCAGTTTCTGTGTATACATGATGCTGTTTCATCAAATATAATGGTGAAATGCTCGTAAAGTGAAAGGTAGGCTTGGCAATGTTTTTATAAACACTTTTTGTTATACAGGTTGAAACACTCTTCACATCCTAATAGCGATCAATAATAGAAGTGGTCTAAATATTAAAACATTTACATAAATGTTCTGTGGAAGTCTCAGGACCAAAAAAAGTTCATCCAATCATTGCGTTCGTTCCGAATACAGTAGCCTATATGGCGGATGCAGCAATTGTTTCAGCTATGCATCAGCATGGCTGTATTTGAAAAATACATATTTTACGTGAAATTGAAACCACATCGGTTGGTTGAACTCCCTGGTTGAACAATACCATATTCCGCCCAGCACTACCACAAAAAGAAGTTCATTTATTCGTATTAAAAGTGGATTTAAAATCTACAGTAATCAATAATATAGCTATATGAACATATACAGAGGATCCTTCAGAAATCAGTCTAATGTGCTAATTTAATATGCTCAAGTAACATTATTATTATTGTCAGTGTTGAAAACAGTTGCTGGTTAATATTTTCGTGGAAACTGGGATTTTTTTTCTTCCCCCAGAAGTCTAATAAACAGAAAGTTCAAACGAACAGCATTTAATTGAAATAAACATATTTTGTTATATTATAAATACCTTTTCTATCACTTTGATTAATCTAATTATAAAAATCATACCCCCAAACTTTTTTTCTTTCTTCAAATTTTTTATTAAGTGTAAAGTAAAAGACATAACAAAACAGACATAGTGAAGACAGTCCACTTCTTTTTAATTACTATTACAACAAAGAAAACAACAGAAGAAATTGGGGGAAAAAAAATGGGGAATGGTGATAATTCGAAGGGACTGAAAATATGTTATAAAAGGTTGCCATTTATCATGAAAAGAACCATAACTAGCATGACCCCAAACTTTTGAATGGTAGTATATATAGAGATGATTCATTTTTAATTTTAGTTTTTAAATGATATGAATGTACTTATATATTATAAAAATCAAACACTACTGTTATAGAAATTCATGTGTTAATGAGGCTTCCAGGTTGTCGTGTCAGAACAGTCTTTTACACTGATGGTCAGGAAGCAAGATTAAATTGCAGAATTTGTATTGTGTCATTAATTATAATTGTTTGCACTCAATGAATGCATTAAAAGAACAGCCCTAATAATGTATTTTTCCTTGCATTTTTATATTCCTGAACTCCCTGCAGTCTCTCTCTGTCTGTCTGTCTTTCCATCCTTCCACCGTTGCTTTGTTGTCACAGAAGAGGATCAGTGTCCAGTATCTCATTGAGGAGTGTGTTGATTTGGTGAAAGAGCCAATTGTAAAGGAGGACTCTGAGAAGAGCGTATGAGAGGGATCATCTTATAGCTCATGAGACGCAGACGCACACACTGCTGTGCTGTAGGGTGTTCCCTGAGATCAAGTCTCACTTAGTGTCTCTTGTAATATGTAACCTTCACTGTCTCTGTCTGGGAGAGCCATGTACTAGACGCCCATGTTTTACACTATATGTCATGTTCTGTCCTCCTCCTCTCTCTCTCTATTTCATAGAAGAGCTTCTACATTTAAAGATTCTTCATGTTAAACTGTTTTCCTCGGGGCATGGTGGGATTTTGTGTGTGATTTCAGATGAGTGTCAGTCAGCATACGGAGGGCAGAGTGGAGTCGAGCTCCCACCAACCAGCAGCGACAGAGATGTTCACGACCCCAAACGCTGGAGCACTGCATCAAGGTGTGTGTGTGTGGTTTAAATGAATACGTCTAGATTCAATTGTTAGCTGATACATTAGTAATTGCATTTCTTGAAATGCCATAAACTGGTGCTGTTAGCAGTGTCATTTGAGTGCATTTCTTAAAGGGAGAGGTCACCCAAAAGTGAAAATAATATTACTTACTTGCCCTCATGTCATTCCTATCTGTATGCTGTTTTTTGTTTTTGTGGAACGCTAAATTAGGCTAAATGTGATCCATAGCAAGAGTTGTGAAGCCATACGCTTTATGAAATTTACTGTTAGACACTGTTTCATAAAAATGCTGAAAACCACCCTGTCTGGAGCATTGTTTGTCAAGTTTAATCATTCAGTGACTAATGGCGTAATTTCAGTCTGTCCCTCGCTTAAAACTATATCACTATATTAAATTTCGAAGCTATAGACCTTATGGACAGAGAATCGGGGCGCCGCATCTTTAGAATATTGTCTTTGACTTCGTTTTGCGGTCGCTTGTATATTCTATGGCATCGCTGTCCGAGTAATTAGCTGTGAAGTAGATTACTTATTGTAGAGTTAACGAAAGTTATCACGAGCATTGTAATGCTTATCATAAGCATTGTAAAGCATATGTCTTAACAAATGGACCTTGGGATTTTTTTAAGCGAGCCGTTCATTCATAACTACGCAAGATCGCTGTGAAAATACAGACCGGAAGTCAAAAGACAACGAGCTCAGCGCTGAAAAGGGGCGGAGCTACATAAGGTCTATATGATAGCATTATGAACTACTTTTGTAGCTTGATAGAAGTAGTAATTTCGAACGGTCATGAAATGTAAAATACTTATGTGAAGATTCTTCAAATATTCATAGAATGTTCAAAGGGAAAAAACAACAGCATATAGCTTTGGAAAAACATGAGGGGAGTAAATAATGACAGGATTTGTATTTTGTGAACCATCCCTTTAAACTCATGTCAAACATATCACAAAAAGGGGCGTGCGGTCCATATAAGCTACGAATGCTCTGCATACCCAAGCCATATGTGGACTCGCTAATTAATATAAACACTATAAATTACTATACATTTCTTTGTTTGAGGTGTACCATAAAGCTTATATGATAAAATGTTGGTAATATTTATGTAACTGTCTGCCATTTGTTTATTTGCTAAAGAATGGTAATTTTCTTCAAATCTGCTAGTTTCGTGTGTTTTGGGTAAGTGTATCCACAACAGCTTTGGCGCCCACACTCTCTTGTTATTTATCGTCATCGTTGTCCTGCGTTCTCATTGGTTTTCTGGCAAATAGGGGATTTACTGCGCAGGGAAAAAACTGTCCGTGAATCGCTCGCCCAAGCGGAAAAATTTGCTTTTGCTGCCAGATCTCGATCAAAACATTGTTTTTGATACAAAACTAACTAGACTAGTTTCAGTTATGACTTTTTTGTTCTTTTGATTTATTTGCATAGTATTTCATTTTCTCCAAAGGGAAATAATTTTTTTCAAAAACTTAGAGACCTACTGTATCTATCAGGTTTGTTAATCGCTAGTATATGCTCATTTCTTATTATAAACTCATCCAATGTATCTGCACATTTTTTGACAACGTGCCACAAAGAAGTCACAGCTCGCCACTGCGAGACATATTTTAAGCAAACACCCATTCTAACTCTTCTAGTGTGTGTACTTTACTCAAGTTTGGCCTGGAGCATCACAATAAGGTTGTAGAGTGGATGTGTGTGTGTGTGTGTTACATGAGGATTGTCCTATTGTCTTATCCTCTCTCTGCTTCCATTGCTGCTGACGGAGGGACCATTGACTCTGTGCTGACTCTCTTTCTTTCTGTCCCACTTAAGCTCCCTCGATCTCCTTTAAATCCTCCCTCTCCCGTCAGCCAGTTACGAGTGGACGGCCCAAAGAGGATGGGGTGGGATTAAAGGGTTTTTAAAACATAAAATAAGGAGTGTGGGGTAATTTGGCAGCCTGAATCCCAGTTTACAGGCCTGCACTGCTACACGGCCGGATGCAAGACATCAGAGGGAGATGCTCCCACCCAGATAAATAGCAATCGAGAGAGAGAGGAAAGCCTCTTCTCATTTTTCCCTTTTTATGTTTGTTTTTTGGAGTTTTTTAAATTCTATTTAACCAGACTAATCTGGTCTCCGATGAAGTTTTATTGTTCTTTATGCTGAGCCAATAAGGCTTAGAGACACTGATTCGAGCCTCATGCCTGCGTTGTGCTGGCAAAGAAAAAAAGATGTGAGAGTGAGCGAGAGGAGGAGTACAATGACTTGGTGGCATCACCGTCGGTTGTACTAAATCCAGCCCTGCGCAGGGAGAGAGGCAAAGATGCGGATATCTGGAAAACATCCCGAGTCTGACACACATCTGTTAATGTATCCTTTTATTCTCACACACAACACACTCAGATAGACACACTCCAGCTCTTGGACTCGTGACACTTTTTGCATCCGAGTGCATCTGTACATGTGTAGCGATGTGTATGTGTTTGTTCGCTTGTTTGTATGGTGTGGGCTGCGCCCCGTAGGCCTCTTTTTCTCCTCCTCCCTCGATTCCTTGTAAACGGCGTGCATCACTAAAGGAAATAGAAAAACCACCGAAATTGGACCCCATCTCCATCGCCAGTCACCGCAGAAAAACCCAAATCGCACAGCCCACAATACCACTGATAACATTCACGCAGTCTTACACGCTTGCTGGATTTGACGGCACGGCGTACGGTGGCAGCGGTTCGTGTTTTTTGGAATACCCATGAATCCCTGGGAAAGGCCTGACTCCCACACATAGCTGCTCTGTTTTGACTTGATGCTTGGTGTGTTGTGGTGTGGTGTGTGTGTGTTTGTTGTGTGTGTGTGTGTGTGTGTGTGTGTGTGTTGTGTGTGTGTGTGTGTGTGTGTGTGTGTGTGTGTGTGTGTGTGTGGTGTGTGTGTGTGTGTGTGTGTGTGTGTGTGTGTGTGTGTGTGTGTGTGTGAAAGAGATCCAGGCCTGTCTGCTGTGCATGCTAGTACACTGAACAGGATGCAGAAGACTAGAATATTTCCATACAGCATTCACTGTTAGTCCGATCTTATGGGGTTAGAGAGATTTCTTTACTCATATTTTTAGTCATATATGAAAAACTTGATTCCACAGGAATAGAGCTGCAGAAACGTCGACTTCTGAGGCTATGGATGACCTCTCTAACACCCTGACAAGTCACCGCACCTGGCCTTGGAAAGACACAGGTGTGTTCTTTTGAATGCAACTCAGTTTAAGTAAATACTGCTCTCAAAGTAGATACAAAAGTTACAGGGTTGAATGAGTACATTGTTCTCGGTATTTGGATGAAGGCGTACAGCTTGTTTTTCAGCTTTATTGGCATAATTTATCTAGTGACTGTGTGTTTCACACAGAGCTCTACTGCCACAGATAATTCCTTCATTAATGCCCTGAGAGTGATATCTTCCCCTCTGTTTTGCCCACTCAAAAATAGGTTCAAGTTGACTGCCTTTTTTTCTGCTTTTATTGTACTTAGCTAATCATCCTAAAACATGAATGTTTTATTCTTTCCTGTCCACAGAATAATTAAACTTTTTTCCCCATACATATTTATTGGACAGTACAGACTGTAGGCTATTACAGACATTTACATCAGAATTTTAATACATGCATAATCCTGAATGCTAATGGCACAGTCATAACTTACCATGGAGAAACCCTCCTCCAGTTGAGCCGCAGAGGATGCTTGAACTCCACACTTCCGCCCACTCGTACATACAGTGCACTTACTCAAGATTACTGAGTGATTGGTGCTCGGGCTGATCACCTGATTCAGGTGTGGCGGTAGAAAGGTGCTGCTGTGACACTCAATGTGTCGTCGTACAACTTTTCTAAGACTTTAATGTGATGCTCACTTCACTTGTAACATTTGTATGTGAGTTTATTTTCTTAAGTTTGAATTTTTTCTCTTTAGAAATCAGCCTTGTTGACCGGAACACGCAGGTATTGTTTTAAATTTTGATAGTATTATTGTATATTTCTTATTCTTGATGACGCACTGTGTTGTTAACTTTTTCTCGGAGCATTATTTACAGTCCTATAACTGATGAATGTTGACAAAATAATATCTATTTATTAATATAAATACAAATATTTTTAATAATTTATAATACTGCCGTTATGCTGATAATTGTAATAATTATGTTCTTATTTTGTGACTTATAGGTTCCTGAGGAGGGGAAACTGAAAGTTATTCATTTTGGTTTAGTCTAAATTAGTACAATCAATGCTATTAATAGTTATAAAAAATATTTTAGTAAAAAAAATTTTATGATTAAATGTGCTTAAACTATAAATATTTGAATAACACTACTTTTGATTCTGTTGAATATTTTTATGCTTGCACAGTGTTTGTTAAATCATTTTTGTCACGTAATTTGTCACGCTGTATCTTGGATACATATGTTTATGGCAGTACTGTACGCTTTGTTGAGAATATCTATAAAAACAATTTAAACCTACTTTTCCATGGGTATTCCTTTTTTGTCACATATACTCCTAACCATTCTGGCTCGTGCCAGTCACGACCACATTATCAGAATGGATGTTGAGGGTCTGTGCAAACGGCTTTTTTATTTTAGTAACACTTGACTTTCTTTGAGCATGGTGGCACAGAGGCCACACTAGTATCCCTGTTCTTGATCACAGGATCAGTGGTGCGGCTTGTGGGCTGGGTTTAATTCTCCACCTGTTTGGTGTATGAGATTACATGCAGAAGAAATGCAGAGGGGATACGCAGCGCGTCTCTAAGAGGAGGCAGCCGTTTCCCCCCAAAGTCTTCATACAGCGGCCGTGTCAGAACTGTCGCCGACCTGCTCTCCGAACTTAATCTGACAGCACCCAGCCATCCATAATCCCTCACTGTATCGTAATCTATTTACTCTGCATTCTAAGAGGATTTTCTTTTTTTTAAAGTATATGTACAAGATATATAACTATGAATTTATGCTGGAAATGGAGGAAGGGTCAGGAGAGGAAGCTTTTGTGTTGCCACCTCTGTTTTTATGTCTGTCTGTTGGTTATTCTTTGCACGTTTTAAGGACAAATCGGTACTGTTGTCACTATCATTTGTTAGTATATTTTAAAACATTGCACTGCATATTATATTTTGTAATGTACACATTGCCCTTGATTTGTGCATTAAAACAATCAGCAATTATGATGATTGATCCGACAATTGATTGAGTAGTTTTCAAGAGGCATCAGTCTTATTTGAATTATATATATTTTTTTTAATAAGTCTGGCCTCCAGTCACTGATTGTGTGCCAGGAACCATTTTCAACAGCTCAGACTTAAGCTTAAAACTTATAATCACACAGGATTATTTGAGATCACAGTTTTTCTGTAAATGACAACCTTGTAATCCTGTGTCGAGTCAAACTAAGAAAATGTTTTGGATCAAACAATCTTTCTGGCAAAAATGCTGAAATTTGATTGGCACATCATTGAGTTTGATAGACGATGAGTTTCTTTTACAACATCCAGAAGCATTGTTAGCTTCTTTTTGAGATATGATAAGGGATCTGATCTGTTCTGGTCATGTTTGTGTATTTTGCAGTATTACATCAGTCTTATCCATGAGGTCATTGAATTCACGCCTTATAATATTCTCTTTAATATTAATAATTTGAACTTTTTTCGATTGTTTTCGAATGTACCAGTGCAGATGTTTTTATGAATTTACCTGGCTCTGCACAGTTCATCAGAGGTCTTTACATCTAATTCAACCAGTTGTCATACACCACCAGATATTGAACAAATCTGCACAAACAGCCATTGTTAGTGTTCATTTCCTGAATGGTTGTGTAAGCAGAGGGCAAACTGGTTTTCAGTCCTCACCCTCCCTGTTGGATCAACAGCTGAGGAAGGCCTCAAGGTTCATCAGAGTGGCATCTTTCAGACGGTGAGGTGATGTCACAGTCTGGACTCTTGATAGGAGAAAAATTAACTTGACAAAATGTTCTCACCTCAATTAAGAGTTAATTAACTGTTCCTTTTTTAATTGCAGCCATTAAAATCAATTATGTCACCAGTGATTGCACTGTTTTGTCAACTAACACTTGAGTGGTAAAATAGTAGTAGATATACATTAGAGATCCTATTCCAGTCGCTATCATTTTAAAACAATATGTCCCAGTTTCACAGACAGGGTTTAGATTAAGCCAGGATAGGGCCTTAG
Source organism: Chrosomus eos (assembly GCA_036326025.1). Taxonomy (NCBI): domain Eukaryota; kingdom Metazoa; phylum Chordata; class Actinopteri; order Cypriniformes; family Leuciscidae; genus Chrosomus; species Chrosomus eos. The sequence continues at coordinate 18,089,594 of CM070832.1, forward strand.
ATCAATTAGGACGTTTAGGTAGACATTTTGTTTCTGCCTTAAATTGTTCAAATTAATACATTGTTTGCTAACTGCGTGATTTGTAGGCTATATGTATATTTCTGAAATACATAACTTGGACACAGTCACTTATGAACTGATCACTCAATGATGTTGCTGATGTATTTTAAGATATGCCAGTGCAAGTTGCTTTCAGTTAAAACAGCTCAAAATATGCATTTTAGTCTGGGACAAGCTTAAGCCAGGGGTTTGTGTTTTTATTTATTTTGGTCATAAGGAAAATCATTCAATATAAATATTTTCCATTTAATTTATTATATATACCAAGTAGTTACTTTAACCTTGCACCCTAATATATGGGAGTGAATAACATCTTTAAAAAAGTTTTCAAATCATTTTAAACCAAGGCAATTTTTTGTACAAATGTCACATATTATATTATTTCAGCAAAACATATCAAGTCATTTTTAGAGTTAAGCCTACTCTGCTTGACAAAAATATGCCTTTTTGTTGAAAAGGTCAGAATACTTTATACTTAAAATAATTATGATAATAATGACTTCGAGACAAATATTTTACCGTTTATTATTAAATATAGGCTATATATATTTTAAATATAATTTCAGCTTTTTAATGAGACTTTTTGTAGGCTATTCTGAAGATATTAGCCAACAGCGCAGACGTTTCTGAATGTAGCCTAGGCCCCACAAAAAAAGAAGAGTTTTCGCAAAACAGATTAGAAAAAAAAAAGCTTTCGTTGTCCTAAAAATCATTTTTCAAAAGTTATAGTTTATTAGGGGCTAGATATCTGTAGCTATAGCCTACCTAAACTGTTTGGTCAGTTACTGATTTAAATGATAAAGTTATATATGAGCTCAGCAAGTGTCCATCCTGACAGCCATAATGTCATCTGTTCCTAAGACCTCAGCATCAATACTGTAGGAATAAATCCCTCTGGTGGTTTTCCCACCCTCAGCGTTTCTTTAACTCACAGAGGCCTGGAGTCAGCATCTCGCCATCTCAGCAAACCCTTCGCTCATCACACTTCCGTTTTCCCATTAATGCTTTTGGTCGGTAATCTCTTTTACAGTTTTCACATGTAATAATATGGTGCCAATTGTGGACGAGCCGTCCCACCCGGGTGACATTTGGACACATGAGCATATCAGCGAGGCAAGAGTGGATTGCTTCGTAGGCTACAGCAGTAATGAAAGCGTCCTATCCTCCTCATGAACTGAGAAAATTCCACATTTTGAGGACATTTTAATTAAAATATACTTGACCGAGGGAAGTTAAGGCTTTTTGCCGCAATAATTCGATTTTAAACAATTTAACACCGTTTTAATAAAGAAAGAAAAAATACTTGCAAGGGGCAATCTAAAAATAAAGTAGCCTAAAGCTTTCTCAGTGAATTGTAGGCTATTTGAGTTGTGGTATAGCCTACTCAAACGGCAGTGAAAGCCACATGCCTTCCAGGTAGAAACAATATGATTAAACAATATCTTCTGGTTGAATAGCTTAAATGACAAAATAATGGCAGAGATAATTTTAAGTAAAATTAGACAGAGGTCAGGCTTAAACTAACATGTGACCTATTGGCCTAGTCCCTCTTACATGTTTTTACCCAAATTCTCACACTTTGATAGCTGTTAAAATGCACGTGCCAGCCAGGCTTTACATTTTGAAAATCATTCCATTTCAAAATAATGAAAACTGGATAACGTGGTATTTGAATGTGAGTGCTTAAATGGCCGATGACGTTAGATGTTATTAAATTCAGACCTTTATGATAGGCCTATCCTATCGGTTATCTTTCGCCTTGACAAGTTTATGTAGCCTAAGGACGAAATATCTAACGTCTGAAGACGGGAGCTTTGTTTAAGATAGCCTAATTCGGTTATTTATTTGATCGGAAAAACAATCACAGATGTGTGTTGTTATCAATAGTGACCAACTCTGTGAAGTTCATGGACATGAAATCACCTCTCCAGAATCATGCCGGTGTCAGTTGAAAGTGTTAGAACGAACAGGCCCTATAATGTTTTCTCTCTCACCCCTCGGGCTTAATAAGCAGGTGCTCCACGCGAGGGCGTGTCCGAGCTCCTCGAATTATTCCCCAGGAAGACAGGACGCAAATGTTTGTTTGATGCAAATCTTACAAATCCATTCATGTTTATGTAGTGTCGCTGAGCTGCGGTGGCGTCTCAATGCGAGCACAGTAAAACAAATACGCGTAATGTTCTTCTGCCCAAGGTGTTGATTCAGCTGCCAGGCCAACATCAATAATTAGCACACAAAAACACTGAAGCTGATGAAAGTCGTGCGAATGGGTTATTTTATTATTAGCCTATGCTACTAACGAATTTGTTCTGGGGAAAAAAAACACAGAACATGATATTCATTGAAACGTCGAGTAGTGTCTCTTCAATGCGCATTTATTTATCATATAATACAAATGTAATGGGGCTATAATAAATATGACAGATCTTTGTCATAAATTATAGGACTTAAAATAATGCAGGCCTTCCTGTGGTGAAAGACATATAAACAATTTACAACCTGTGCACATTCTTCATATCCGCTGCTTAATCGACCAAAAGGAAACTTTTTCTGTTCGAACACGTTCATCTAAACAGCTTTGCCAGGCCCTTGTTTTTCTTGAGCTATTTCTTTAATGGCCCGGTGCCTGACGGCTGCCTCCCTCCCGCTTTTGACCCATTAACCCAGACCCACCCACGTCATTACCGAATCAGAAGAAGCGATATCGCTCCGGGTTATTTTGGCGAAACGCCCTTGTGCTCCAGAGCGCGCGGATATTCTGCTGGGAAGCAATTATCGCGAGCGCATTCAATTACAACCTGATCAAATGCGTTAATAAATATTTAAGAAATTTTGCGGTGCCGTGGCCTTTATAACAATTTACACAAAAAGACCTTCAAACGATTGTGTGTTTTCTAAAGCCCAACTGAATATAGGCCTAGTTAAAGTCCACGGTTTTGAGTTAATCAATTTTACACCACTGCATACTCAGTTGTAGCATCCATTCCCATGGCAAATAACCGATTTATTGAGGAGCAAAAACTTAATCCTTTCCACATGACAAAAAAAAATGCAGTCAGCAACATGGGGGTTTTCACTCACGCCCTTAAAATCCTCTCAGTCCGATAGAAATAAATCAATGTTCATCAAGTTCAGTGCAGATAATCATTCAGCTCTCTATATAGATCACTGGTTGAAAAATAAATACAGTTGTATTGGCCATGTAAAAGTTGTTCTAAAACCAAAATGCATCCAGTATCTCACGGAATAAATAAAACTGAGGTGCGTTTATTGTACTTTACTTATTTATTCGTTCGTTGAGAGTTGAAAATATTTGCAACAAGAGAGTAAATTTCGGGTGTTAAAATCGGACATAGCCCAGTCAGAAGTCATGTAAAAATTCTGGTATTAACTGATCTTTATTACGGACATGAATGTAATGATCTGCGCTTGCAGTACATTCAGCATTTCACTGGCATTTGGGAATTCTTCCTTAACCACATTTTTTCATCCACATGATTTTTTTTTTCTTTTCTCGGTTAGAGCAATTAGAAGTCAAGTGCTGTTAAATGCATCCAAAAATTGTAATCATGCCCGTGCTCTTTCACCGCAACAAATCTTCAAATGCTAGTTTACCTAATGGAATATCACAGCCAAATATCCCCCGCTCTAAAAATATCCAACGTATAATTAAGATTATTTTTTTCAAAATGTAATTTTTCCCCCCCACATGATGTTCTCAATATAAAATCCTATTTATTTTTTCAGGGTAACAAAAATTGGTTTTCAGTATATCAAATAAGTCCAGCGGCCAATTCTTGATCTTTGGATTATTTGGGAAAAAGATTTACATAAAGTCGTTTCAAAGTCTTAAACCATTTGAAATCCAGTAACACCAACTAAATATGGTCAATGTAACTGACCCAAATACATATGTACAAAATTCAGCTCCGTGGAGCTGACTAGAATCTGTCATCCTAAAAAATAACCATATTTAGAAAACGAAACAGCTGTACAGGGTTTGAGAGGTGGAGGTAAAACGGTCGCTGAGCGTTCAGTGTCCCGTGTAGAAAAACGATAATCCAGATCAGGCAGGAGAGTGACGCATGTTCGGCGAAACACTTCAGAACCAGAACTCTGGCTCGTCAAGTAAATGTAATTAAGTCTCTTCAGTGAAAAAAAAGGGAAAACTAGCTTTTTCATTTCATTCCACAACTTTGCAATTTTCCCCTTTTTTTATCGCTGGGGGGGGGGGGGGGGGGACATCTAACTATTCTGTTAAAATCTGCAAGTCCATATATATTTTTTTCCTTAAACTCAGCACACTATTAAAACGAGAGAGATTGTGAAAATGGAGGGCATTTAAAAAAAAAAAAAAAATCAGATCACAAGACTTGGAACCTCCAGGATGCTTGGTCTTTGTAGTCCAAACAGTCTGTAGTGTTGAAGTTGAGCTTCCAGGAGGAGGCCGTTTGCTCCTTGTAATCCAGGCAGTCAGAAGAATTGAAGGCCAGCCCAGTGCCACTGTAGGCCTGGTGGTGATGGTGGTGGTGATGTCCTGAGGACTGACTGATGTGGTGGTGGGGGTGCGTGGACATGGATGAAGCTGCCATGGGGCTGAGCTGGTGAGGGTGGTGGTGAGAGTGCATGGGGGCCAGATAGGAGCCACAGTCCACCCCACTGAAGTAAGAACCGGAAGGAGTCGGGTAGCCCTGGCTGTAGCCGGTGGTCTGGTTGTAGGGCATGGGGTAGGAGGAGCCGGCCGTGCCTGAGACGGAGCGCTGCATGCAGGAGGTGTTTGAGGGAGCGACGGGCTCCGGCAGGGAGACGGACGGGGGTGCGGAGCCTGGAGAAATGGCAGGGCTCCAGATTGAGGAGACAGTACTGATAGAGGTAGAGGTGCTACTGATGCCCGTGTTATTGGTGGTGGAGGAAGAGGAGGAGGAAGAAGAGCCAGCACTGGGAGACTGCCGGAGGGGTGAACTGGCCGCTGCTCTCGGAGCCTGTGCTCTCCCGGGTGGGCGAGGACTTCTTCTTTGCAGGCCGAGCTTTAGTGCTGCTGCCACTCTGCTGCTGCTGACGACATTTAGCACGACGATTCTTAAACCACACCTGCAGGACGGAGAGAGGAAACAAAAACACTTCAAATGCACTGTTTGAACAACACCTTTAAAAATAGATGCACATGAAAAGAGGACAGCACAGAGTCCATTACGCCTAATACACACACACACACAGAGCCCCATTAAATGATTATGGAGACCTTCGTGCATGGCTGAAGGACATGTTGGAGAGCCATTGTGCAATATCAGAGTGGAAAATAGCTAGTTATTAGCAGTTCCTGGCTTTAATTTGCATGCAGGGCCTTTCTGCTTTACTGTGTGGATCTAATTTCAGTGCTTGTAGACGACTGGGTGATAGCAGCCTATTGAGTTTCTCCGCAGAGATGGTAATTCAATAGTGGAAGGAGGGTCTGACCGTGTAAAGCGTTTTGTTTCATGTGCTTATTAAGAGCAAATAAAATTTCTTGGGAAATTGACGGAGGGTTGCTCCTTCAGGCCTCGGATCACTTCAGAAAAAGCATTATTTGCATGAAAAATCCACAGCGGATTGCGGGAATTTAACATTTCCTGGTTGGGTCAAATATTCACTGGTATTTACATTAAAGTGAATGAGCATTTTAATCACAGTGATCTGGGAAACACCTTCATATATTTTGACTATAGGGCCACATTTCCTCAGTGCAGGAATATCAATTCAAATTCGACAAACAAATGCACTGAACACTACTTTGGTTTGGAGATAACTAATTATTCAAACGAAATTTATTAAAATTATTTCATGCTGCATAATTATTATTTTTTTAACCCCAAACAGACAGAGGAGCAGAAATCACTTACCAATTAACCATAGTTCTGTAATGGCTGTACAACTAGGCTGACAACCAAAATGTCAAACACACACCTAGGAGTCTATAATAATAATAGCAATAATTGTAATCATTACAAACTACTACGAACTTTGAAGAAAATCAGTAGGGGGAGCAGCTGAGCATAAAGCACATTAACGAATATTTTGGGAAAGTTGTCATGTTTTCTAAAAGGAACCATTTAGTCTATTTAGATTTTTTTTTCTCCTCCAAACACTTAGTGGTTACATGTACCTGAACTCTGGACTCAGGAAGGTTGATCTTCAGTGCCACCTCCTCTCTCATAAATATGTCCGGATAACGAGTTTTGGCAAAGAGCGATTCGAGAATGTCAAGCTGTGAGCGCGTAAATGTCGTTCTTTCCCGCCGCTGCTTTCTGGGCGTCGCTGGGGGAAATAAAAACATGTCAAAAGAGTACACAGAATAATATATTATGATTTTGTTTACATGAGACATAGCAAATAGCTTCAGGGCATTAAAGTAATTATATTCTATACTTTAAAGCGCTTTTAAATTCTTAGAGGACTTTGAGGTTTTGTGGGTTATGTGTGCGTAAGTGCGTGTATATAGTCATACACATATAAAAATAGGCTAAATAATATGAGCATATCAGGTCCATATATATAGGCTAAATAATACAATGAGCATATTAGGGCCAATAAGTCCTTTTTAAACATCGAAAAATGCGCTTAGACAATGTCAAAAATTTCAGTAAAGCTTTATTGAAAACAGTTTCTACAACTTAAAAAAAAAAAAAAAATAGACAAAAACCACAGACGTGATTCTTGATTACAAAGCGCTGTGTTAAACACGGGTCATCACGTAAACCGTGTTATTGAAGTACCTGGGTATCCGACGGACGGGTGCAGTAGGTCCATGGCCGCGCCGCTCAGCCCCAGGCCGTTCATGGCGTAGGGGGGCTGTTTGAGGTATGACATCATGCTAGAGGCAGTCACGGGTCCCCCAGATCTTGCCAATAGTTCGATTTCCCCCGATGTTGCAGTTTGACGAAGGACGGACCCGATTTAAGTTACTGAAATGTGATTGTAATAATATTAACAACGGGTATTAACATTATGTGTTTCAAAAGGAAATTAAAAAGCATGAAAACTGCAAAGTAAATTAAATAGGAGTCAATAAGAACTGAACAATTATTAGAGAAAATATGGTAGCCTATAAATAAGTGAATCTAATTGGTTTCCTGGTTTTAAATCCTACAGAAAATGTATATTAGGCTACCTTTTCGATGATGATGATATTATTACTAGCCTACTAATAATAAATTTAAAAAAGGAAAATAGCACAGTGGTTAAAAATGATACCAGGATGCTTGACATGAATCAAAAGTATTATTGTATTTCTACAAATTGTAGAGTTTTAGCTGAAATATTATTACAAATATAAAGTATGAATATTCCCCATCTTCGGACATTTCCTACATAAAGACAAAAAGCATTTAAAATATTTCGTAAGAATTAGCTACATTTATTTTACATTCGTTTTTTTTAAAGTAATGATTTACATTTTAAATACGGCTCTGCAGAGTCTCTTAACGGGGCATTTAAGACTAAATCTGTGCGGTTTAAAAGTAGCCTACTTATTTAAATAATTACAGGCCTAATAAACATGGTCTTCAGTGTCGCACTGAATTTAGCTTTGTGTAAAAAAAATAAAAAAATAAGAGCCTAATAGAAAATGTTTATTGTTAATTCTTTTTTAAAAATTGTTAAAACAGATAGGCTACTTCTAGAAAACGTATAATCGTATCGTAGACTATTATTATCATCACAAGACCGTTTAAAAAACGTATATAGCCTATTGTATGGCTATTAACGCGTCGTATTAATTTTGTTAGTCATTCAATTTTTAACCAAATTTTGGAGCTGACTGGTTATCTAGTGGAAATGAATGTGGATGGGCCCCGTGCTGAGAGAACCGAGGCGTTTAGAGTTTTGTGTATTCCAATCTATTCCTTGCTTATTCTTTACTCTGTAAAGACTGGTTAGAAAGAACACATCTACGTGCAAATTAACTCAATTACAATGCAGATTAGACCTCAGGGGAAACACCTTCATTTCTTGGCCTTATCACCAAAATAAATTAACAAAAAAACAAAACACGCCTCTCCAATTACTCTCCAAGTGAGCTTAGGCTGTACAGCGGCGGTGAGTTGATCTGTGCAAAAATGCTCGTGTTCGATTCAAACATAGCCTATACGGTTTGCTACTTTTTAGATTGAATTCATTTTGAAACATTTGCTTCGAAGCGACTGAGACAATTACCAGACTGTTTACTGCGTAACTTAAACACACCACTGACGTCGGTAGAGTGAAGAGGTCAATAAAAATAGAAAACTTTTTTTTATACTCCCAAGAAAACCAAATTTGTCTAAATGGTATATCAGAAAACCAAATGTTGTGCAAACATAAAAAACAAGACATTCTAACACTAACTGAAACCTGTATTAGTTCCGTTTTGTGAAGAGTTGAACTAAAATTATGGGGGGAAATAAATTAAAAGGCTTATTTGTTCTTACCTTTTTCAGAACCCTGCGTCCTTCTCCTCGCCTCAATATTTGCAGTCTGAAAAGACGATAAAAAATATCCACCAGTGGAAGAGTTCAGGAAGGCAAATCGACCGAGGAACCTCACCAAATAAATGTCGTCTAAAACTCCTCAAAACTGCAACAATGTTGATATGCCGCACGTGTCTGGCTTTTAGCTGGACTTCTTGTAACCTATTGAGTGTGTGTTCCCGGGGTTTAAAACCAAATACGTTAAACTCATTTGCTTTGGCTTTCTCGTTCGTGTCTGTCACTAGTTTAAGGTGATTGCTAATGTAGACGGATGGAGATTGATCACCTTCTCCTAACCCTGCCTCTCTAAGAGCGTAGGACACCTGCAGATCCGCCCACTCCAGCCAATCACCGCGCATTCCCTGCCTGATTGACAACTGTAACAACCAGTCCACGGGCAGAACCTCTTTAAAGCCCCACCCCGCGCTGACTAAAGACATCAAGAACATGCACCGTCCAAATAAATCTTTAGAATTTCGAGAAGACCAAAAATATCCAGAAAAGTGTTGACAAAAACATTTCCTAGAAATTGGTTGGTAAATATATTAAGAAATGGGGCTCATTTATGAAATTAAGGTAGGCTATAAAGTAGGCTACACAACATTTAAACTAGCTATTTAAATTATAATATTTAACTAAAATACCTTACGAGTGTGATATTGACCAAAACATTTAATTAGGAAGTCGTGTCAAATCTAAACAAAGCATTTGTCTTGTTGCTTAATGACAATTGTAACAGTTTTGCGTCTTGAAATGTAGACTATTTTGGTTTAGCCGTCCTCTACAAAAAAATCAGAAACCATATCGAATATTTGATTAATATTAATTTATTAATTCATTTGAAGGCAGAATTTACCCACTTGGATTAAACAGTCTAATATAAATAAAGATATATAAACTATCCAAAGAGTTTAAAAAAAATTAGAGGACATTAAGGTCTTAACTGAAATGTCTGACATCAAAAAAAAAAAAAAAAAAAAAAAAAAAGAATTCACAAAGTAGGTTTGATGCTACAAACTTTAAGTGATCGATTCATATATAGTCCATCGATTTGAAGCGGAGTAAAATGCATCAGAAAAGTTTAATTTATCCACTTTATCTATTTTAATTTTTATTGTTACCCCGCCTCATGAATATTAATGAGAGGCTAATCCCCACTTAGAATTACATTTCAGAATAGTGTGCGTAAAGTTTAATAGGCAGACGGAGAGGAAACGTGAAAGGGAGTGAAGAAAAACTCGGCCCTTCCAAAAAAGAAACGAAATCAGCACATAGAGAGAGTCTGAGCCTCAGAGAATCAAAGAAAGCACCTTTCAAGCCTCACTTTCCCAAAGAAATGCCAATAAAATACGGTAACAGAATATCACGGAGGGCGCGGTGTTTCCTTAACTGTTTCTGAAAGGCTCAGAAGATCTTAATAAGGCTTCGCTCGGTCCTTTTGTTGATCTCACAAAATCAACTCATTCTAATTGAGGCCTGAGCTGAAAGCGACCTAATGTTCAAAGCAAGTGACCGCCGGAGGAACGAAATTACATTTTTACTATATGGGGCATCCAATCAAAGACCGGGCGGCTTTACACGTTCTTCTATAGATCAGCAAAGTCATCGACAAAAGTACTCTTGGGAATAACAGAGATGGTGCTGTTAGCCGCCAATAGTTGCGGAAATAAAAGGGAAAGTTATTGGATACTGCTTAGAAGTGGGGTGACAGGGAATGCGTATATTAAATGTTTATACCGTCTGTTTAAAGCACAAGTGCTGCCTCCAGACCCTCATAAAGGAAAATTCCACCTGCCCTTAAACTATGTCCACGGACAATAATAATAATAATAACAAAATGTGATCCTTAACCAGCAAACGGACAAAATGCAGGAATTGTATATTTATTTCGTGTGTGTTTAATTCTTTCGGCCCTGACGTTGCTAAGACCCCGTGATAAACCCAGAACAAGTATCAAGTTATCAGGTTGCAAGAAGCTTTTGTAATAAGAGTATTTTGTCTAATCCCAAATTGCAGTCGAATTTTCTAAATGCTGAGCTCGTAAATCTCGGGATTAGAGGAGGCGAGAAGAGGAGGGGGAAAAGTTTGGTTTCTTTAGCCGGCAGGATGGGAGCGAGTCGGCGATGTTGTCGGTCCTTATTAAAACGGTGATGCATAAAATACGATATTGAAGCTCGTACAGAAGGCTCGGTACCGTTTCCCCTGGTGTATTTTAGGACGAGGGAAGGATTTTCGGCGGTCGAGGGGCTTCGTCAAGTCCAACTGCTCAACACCTGAAGTCAGGCCGTGGACTTCAAAGCAGCTGGACCCACAGAACGCGCGCTCTGCTCGCGCTGAGATGCTGTCCTGCTCTCGACGCTGTTTTGGATAGCTTTTTTTCTTTTTGTCTGCATGCGATAAGAACATTTATTTTGAAAAGCTTTCTTTTATTAATTTTCCCCCCACATACACTATTGGTTTGAGCCTGAAAACAACAGTTGGCAAAATGGACAACAATCAGGTAAGGAGGGAATTGTGCATTTTGACAATGCCACTGCATGTGAGTGTGTGAACTAGAACTACCCAGATAACATATTCCTTTTTTTTTTCTCGTTTGTGTTTGAGTGTGTGAAATGAAGAGAAAATACCAGAGATATCTAAACTTTCTGATAGTTGCTCGACTGAAACAGAACATTAATTGAGTTACGATATAGGCTAATGCAAGAAAAACACAAATGCATCAAATAATTTAATCAAATATTTTTTTGTTCAAAAAATAAATAAAAAATAAAGTTAAAAAAGAGCTACTTGTAAAAAAAAGTGCAATTACATGACAGTTAGGCTACTTTAATGGCTATTCCAAAAGTAAAATATTAATATTCTATCCCACGTTTCACGGGGACAAATCAGATGTATGCATGCACACCTTGTATTAAATTAGGCATCTGAATGGACTCAAGAACAGTTCAAAGCGGTCATTTGGATATGAACACCACGCTACCGTCTCATCGGGATTACACGGACCTCGCCACAGGTCTAATGCATAAAATTATGACATGCGTTTCAAGCATCTCACAGGCTAAAACTCTCCGATTAGTTAAGGCAACAAACAAATGTCCTTTCCGCCGCCGTGTAATGGCTTGTGAGCGCCAGTAAGTGTCTTCTATTTAGAAGATTACAGTCATCTGTGATAACTGCCAAATAATAAAAACAAAAACAAAACGCCCGGGGGAAAATGGAGGTACAGTCAGACCCAACCATCAGCAAATTAATGTGGAAGTATTAGAAGGGCTAAGGGAGGACGTCAGCTGTCAAAACTTATTTTGCTCGTTAAATGGAGGATGCGAAGCTGCGGTGATGACTGTTTGGCTCAGAATTAAGTGTCGGAGGGAAAGCAGATGCTTTGGACGGAGTGATTTTGCCTTAATCTCCCTCTGAGGTAAGACCTCAAACAAAACACAACGCAAACATTCATTTCAAAATAACCGTAAAATGCTGGGGAATTTTCGCAAAATGAACTGGATGTCCCTCTCGAGTGCCTGTAAATTGTTTTATTAATTGATATATATCCAGAAACAGCTGATATATAAAACGTCTTTATTTCGTCATAGTGCGACTTCATATGGGGTTTAAAGTAATGAGTGTCAGAAACAGTCCAGTCACTCAGAACATACGAAAAATAAAATTATTAATTAATGACACCATTAATTAAAATTTATTAAATCACTAGGTTAAACATCATATAGACAGGCACATCTATTCAATTATGACAGAAGAAAATGTGCAATTATTTGGATTTTTTTTAAATAAAAACGAACAGAACTGCATCAACGACTAAATTAAATAAATGTGTTTTAAATAGAATTTAGGCTAATAAAAGTTTATTCATTATCAGCTGAAAAACGATGACACACAATTTTCTTTAGAAAAACAAGGCCAAATCTATTAGCAAAACCCAAAAAACCACACGAGCTGCTGTTTGATTCGAGTATGAAATCATTTTGAATTTTATTGAACAGTGATATTTATAGTACAGTTGAATAAATAAACCGGTGATGCTCGTACAATAAAGAAGTGAAATATGCGGACAAGAAAAGCCTCCCTTCTAACTATACAATAAATATTAAAGTCTTTGAGCAAATGTACAGGATTGTGAAAATGGTTACTTTAAAAACGTCTCAAACAGTAATAAAAGCAAACAGTAATAAATTACTCTGATCATGACACTGCTTCTGAAAATAAAGTTGTTGTTTTTCTCCATGCTTTTTTAAGCCTCAAACAATGAAATGAAATGTACAACATGACTGTTTATTTCTGTTTAAGCACTATTTCACTCTTCTCACTAAAGAAAGCTCTAAAATGTTTGGTAAACATATTAAACAAAGTCAGTAAAACACAAAATCTCTTTTTTATGCAACAAGTCCCCCTTCACAAATATTCTACAGGTAGAAAGTTGAGTAATTAAAACATTTCAGCTCTTGTTAGAGGAGAACATGCTGATAGATTTTCTTAAAACTGAAATGTGATATGATTTTGAAACCCAATCCTATTCACAAACAGAAAATGTTCCCAGTTTATGCGCTGTACCGAAACTTTGAGTTATAATTTCCTGTAAGAAAGAAACTGCGAATGTCTTAGTGTTCAGATTAATCTAAATTATAATGTATTTAACCATTTAGTCCGAAAGTTTTTGAAATTGTACAGCTTTTTGCATCTCTTCAAATATTAGTTCTTCAAGTACCTTGTTTGTGAAATCCAACAAACCAAACAATAACAAAGTGAACAAAGTGATTGAATTTGTGTATGTGAAACAAATAAATCTCTCTTGTATTAATGAAACAGGATGCATCTCAGGGCATTCAGCAGTTCTTCAGCCCTCACATAACAAAAAGATCAACATATGAAGATTTAAAACAACGATAATAAAGTGTATGCTGTAGTCTCTATGACACAAATACATTTCAAGACTTTGTAGCGTACACGTCATCTTGCTCCTTTGTTGCTTCGGAAATGACCATCACTGAAGAACACACTTCTCCTCTTTTTTTGCCATCTTGCCTTTGTTCTGTTCTAGGGTTCTCTCCAGGTGCTCATCTTCCTCTTCAGCCCTGCCGACACACACACAGGACACACAGGATCAAAGGTCACACACATGGACACAGGAGAATGCCACCTGCACCTCCACCACCTATGACCTGTACTCTGTCTGAATGGCTTCAGAGTCACTTCAACTCTTGAAATATTCACAAGCCCTCTCTGCCTGACTCCATACCCCCCCCACCCCACCCCACAGAACACCTAAACATGCTCAGTGGCAAAGTGAATGAGAGCGACTGCAAACTTTGGCCTTTAAACCCTCCCTGAACCACGCTACAGGGCCTAAAGGACTAATCCTGGCTCTTACAATCCCACAATGCCTTGCGGCAGGAGGACTTACTCTTTCTCCTGGGCGTCCAGGTCTCGGACCAGCGCGTCACGTTTGTTGACCAGTATGACCAGCTCATCCAGCAGCAGCTGCTCTCGCCGCTTCTGTGCCTCCGTCTTCTGCCAGTCTGGTAGATGGAGAGGAAACAAGGGAGAATGTTAGAGAAAAAGGCTGATCACTAATCACTGATCCTTCCAACACAATCCAGAAAAACTGGACTTAAAGTGATAGTTTACCTGAAAATCACAGTTCTGGAAAATCATCATTTACTCACCGTCATGTCGCTCCAAACCTGTATGACTATCCAAAACGAAGATATCATAAAAATGAATCTCAATGTTGTTTTATCTTCTCTTCTTTTCCGCAGAAAAAAGAAACTCATACAGGCTTGGAATGACATTAGGTTGAGTAAATGATGACAGAAATGTACATTTTGACCTTTAAAGACATGGACGTCATATCACTGTCCCGTGATAAAATATTCAGAGAAGAAAGCGTAGCCCGTACTGTTGTGGAGTAATTGTGAAGTTGTACCAGGGCACCTACAGGTCCCTGTATGGAGAGCAGCCACGGTGGAATTCAGACAAAAAGGATCTGATAACGCGAGTGAATGCGAGGACAGTGTTTTAAGTACACTAACTGCTTTCAGACGCCTCAAAACAGCTCCCAAAGAAACGCACTGACGCATTTCAGATAGCATGAATACATTAAGATTCACACTAAGAATAAATAGCAAACAAATGTGTCCATGAGTACATTATAATTCCGATTTTTTTTCACTCAAACAAACATGGAGTTCCATAATCTGGAAAATATGTGTTTTTTGTAATGTATAAAAGGCGAGTAACTATAGCAAAGGTCTCTGTGAGGTGACCTGCTCATGTCCCTCTGCCAACAACAGGTCTGAAATATCAGCCAGGCAGACGGGATCAGGCCTTACTGATACCAGTGCAGATTAGGGCCCTGCTCACAGCCAAGGGGAAGTTATCTTACCGGGCCTATTCTTCAGCCCGCTGTAAGAACAGACTGTACTTGTGTCTTTACACTGCTTTATTAGCGCTCCCTCATGCACATAGACTCACAAAAATACACGCATACAAAATCAACTTTTCTTATTATATAGAGCCGCCAATTCCTATCAAAAAAAGAAAAGAAAGATAAAGTACATTCGGCCTTCTGAAAAGTCAATACTTGAAATAAATGGACTTCATTAAAAATAAATATGTTATGTGAAATTGCAGTGTGGCGCTGAGAGAGTCGTTGGTCCCGAAAGGTCTGCTCCTCGCTCTCGTTTAACCTCTCCGCCTTTGAAGTGAAGAGCGGAGACAAAATTAACACAGTTACAATATTTGAAAGTTATTTGGCCCCCAGCAGCTAAATAGTCTTTGGTGTTCTGACACTAGGCTTCAGAGAGGGTACTGCTAAATATTTGAGAGGATTTGTCTCAGCTTTAACAAATTTGCCAAATTTGAACAAAAGCTGCAGGAAAGAAAATGGAAAAAAAAGGTGCATTGTTCTTTTTGCAAAGCAATTTAGCTATTTGCAAAAGTGAGTTTAATTTTCTGTTATGATAGCAATGGCCATTTCTTGTGCGCCTGCGGTGCTGACCGTATTTAACGTCCTACAGGCCAGACTGTTTATCCTGCATCGCCCTCCATACGTTCCGTCTTTCACGACCCTCCTCTTTAATTCGCTCTGTCGTTTCTGCTACCCCTCCGTCAAAAACGACAATGCCTACTTCACAAAGACCTGCCAGGAGGGTAGGCTACAACCAACAAAAACTTCTCCTGCATGTCCCAAAGAGGTAGAGGGAGAGAAAAAGCCCCTCGACTCTTTACCTCCTCCTCCTGTTCCCCTTCAGCATTCTCAGCCAAAAAGCCACAGATCCTCCCCTGCACCTCCAGCAGAGGCCGCATGCAGCTGTCAATCAAGCGGAAGCGGCACCGCCCCCCTCATTAAGAAGGTAAACAATGACTATGGACGCAGAGGGACACGGCAGAGTAAACGAGCCATCGCAACTCGCCAAAAAAACACTAACGGAAGCTGCTGCCTCCTCTCTTTTCCCTCGAAGAAGAGATGGATGAAGACTATTTGGAGTTGGTGGTGGTAGTGGGGTGGGGGGTTCAATCCTTTTTGGATTACTCCCCTCTTTCTCTCCCTCTCATCGCCCTGGGCAATCACGTTAAAACTCACATGGTCGGTGCTTATTCAGATAACCCTAACAATGCACACCAATGGTAACCATGTGAGCACTCACAACCCACAGAAGAATGCGCTGGTTCAAATCCCCATGACCCTCCTCCACAGCAAAATTTATTCAAGAGTGCAACCTGCTCGGCAGCTTCAGGAGGCACAGAGCTTCTTCTGAGAGTTCTGCTGAGAGATCACTAAACACAAACTCCACACAGCCGCTCTGCTCGCTATAGTGTGCGGACACACGGAGCAAACTTTTGGACTGAATGGAGGGTTTTTTTGGAAGAAATAACAGGAAATAAGTAGTGTTGGAGGAATCCAGGGAAAAATGCATGATCTTATTACAGCAGATTTAGGCAAGCAGTGGGCAGGCTGGGAGTGCCAGCGTAAGATGGAGCTGGAGAGAGGCCAGCGGGGAATGAGACAAAGACCAACATGGAGAACCATGACAAGGAGGGTGACGGGACGACAGTCCCTGGATTCTTACCACGCTACACCCAAACTACATCAGATACAAATAAAGTATCAAAAACAAACCACATACACAATGTCTTTGAATAAATCTTTGAATTACTAATCTGCATCTTGTGTTTCTGTGCATGCATATGAGCGATGTTACTAATTTGTTTTTTTTTTTAAATAGAAAAAACGGGCACAAATGATTTGAGTAAAATGATACAGCCTTGATATCAACTACTGCTAACAACTGAATATTATCACCCAAATTAAATAAACACAGTTAAAAAAAATATATATTAAATACAAATAATATTATAAAAAACAAAACGGAACATCTTACGACAACACGAAAAACTTAAGTGAATCGGGAGACTACACAAATATAAATATCTATTAGGTGCTTTTGTATAAAAGTGGATATTGAGTGTCAAATGCAGAAAGCAACGGCTAAATGGAAATGAACACAGATTTCAGTGAATAGTGTAGAATGAGAAAGTGTCGTCTCGCCTTATCTCCAGTTCCAGTCAACTAGCAATCTTGAAAGAGTTTGCAACATCATCAAAGCCGGCCATTTGATAGGATTCTCACACTGCACCCAATCAATCTGAGGAATACGGCAGCCCAGACATGTAACAAAGCTCAAATAGATTTACAAATGGGGTTGTAGGGGGATAAGCCCTTGCACAGGATTACATATTGATTTTAAACATATAAAAAAGCTTATCATATAAAACCGTAACAACAAAACTGGGGGACCTATGCAGAAATCCCTCAGCAAAAAGGAGCGTCCACTTTCAAATATAACGCCCCGGAGTGCACCGCATTTGAGGAAAGAAAGAAATAGGGAGAGGGGAGGGGGAAAAAGACGAATTTGAGAGAAAGCGTGTGTGCATGGCAGGCAGATAAAAAGGGCAAAAAGGATCAATTTGGAGGCAGAGAAATGGGAGTCATGGCATATTGTGGAAGGCCTCGGCACTTTTCTTTGCCTCCCCACAGCAGAGCGCAGACTGAAGGGGTTATCGTTTACCTGACATTAACACTCACCCTGTTTGCTCTACACTTTTAACCGAATCCTTTGCGTCTTTTCAACCTGCCTTTATAATTTATATAAAAAAAATCTTACTTGTGTCCACAGGCTTCAGATCTAATAATGTGTAATGCAACAGGCAACAAGTGTAGCGAGTAATGATATCTACAGTATTATTATTTATTAAAAAAAAAAAAACCTGGTCCAGCTGACAAAGGTTGTTCCATATGTCATGCTAGTCAGGGTTAGGAAATTCAGATCTGAATAAATGTGTCAAAAGGAATAAATCCCTTATAAAATTAAAAATTCAATTCAATTGAACTGGCTAAATTCCACAGCAAAATTGAACTGGAATTTGAATGGGAATGACAGGAAGATAAGTTTGCATTATAGGAAAATAATTATTCTTCGATTATGGTTCATAAAAGATCTATCTATCTATCTATCTATCTATCTATCTATCTATCTATCTATCTATCTATCTATCTATCTATCTATCTATCTATCTATCTATCTATCTATCTATCTATCTATCTATCTATCTATCAAATCAAACCTATCAAATATTCAAACTGTTTTAAACACTTTTTTAAAACTTTTAAGTCTTTGCTAAGCCAACATTCAAAGTTTGTCTTGATAATGAGGCATTTCAATTTATTTAATTGCTCTACTTATTATTCAAATGTAAATTTGAATGTAACTTCAAAATTAAATTCTAACCTCAACTACAATTCTCAATTCTAACCTCAATTACTTTTTCTAGAAGTTAGAAGAAAAACAACATTTAAGGACACCTTATAATGGACAAAACAAATCCTTCTTGATATTTTGTTTAAAA
Organism: Chrosomus eos; assembly: GCA_036326025.1. Classification (NCBI taxonomy): domain Eukaryota; kingdom Metazoa; phylum Chordata; class Actinopteri; order Cypriniformes; family Leuciscidae; genus Chrosomus; species Chrosomus eos. The sequence goes on from CM070832.1 coordinate 18,108,058, forward strand.
AACAAACATTAAAATGCCTAAATGCTACCCAATCCTCTCCATGGCATCTATACGAGCCTTCAATATTACTCATCTCCAGGTCACACTGACTGTAGACTCTCCTCTGCACAGTCGTGGGGTCGAAGAGGGTGAGTATTTTTCTCTATCAGCGAGAGAGTGTGCACTGATACGGGAGAAAGTGTGTATGTGTGTGTGTGTTTGTGTCTGAACGCCTCAGCCGCTACACTTCCAATGTCATCAGCTGACCAAGCAAATCAGCAATTACCTGTCTGCATTGCCTGGGCGCGAGAGCCCGTCGGGGCTCCAAATAAGAAACTGATGCACGAACCTCCTCACCAGCAGCTCAGAACTATCTCTGACTCGCTTCAGAAACACCCTGACTCTGAATGCCAAGTGCTGGGCCTCATGAGAGAGAGAGAGAGAGAGAGAGAGAGAGAGAGAGAGAGAGAGAGGGGAGCAAGGGAGATAAAGTGAGAGAGAGAGAGAGAGAGAGAGAGAGAGAGAGAAATAACTGCGAGTGATAATTCAACAGGTAGCAGTGTGTGGACTGATAGGGTTGTTACAAGCAGCAGGGACTGAATTACCACTGCCGTGGACGGACCCCGTCACCCTTGCACATCCAGACCAATATTTGGAACTCACTCCATGTTCACTGATAAGTGGACACAAGGCTGAGGCACTTCAACATCTGAACGTTATTAGTTCTCGATATCGGGCTCAGCATTTAGCGTTCAGTATCACGGTGACTCTCAGCGTGGAGGAATCTTTCGGAAACAAGACAGAAGCATGTCAAAATATTGAGATGAACCATGTTGATCTGCCTCGGCGGAGCCCTGGAGGTGAGAAAGTGTGTGGCGAATGGCAGCATCACAATATGGGGAGCTGTGCTCTCTCTGCTTGGCTATTCATGTCCACTGTCAACCTCTCCGAACTAATTAGAATTGATTTATGATGGATCAGCTAGCTTATCAGGTGCAGAAAGAAATTACCATGGCTAGCCAAGGGGTGAGAGGGTCACCATCGAATTGTAAAATCAATTTGCATTGATTGTAAAAGGTTCATTTTGCGAAAGAGGACACAGTCAAAGGGATTAAACTTAACCAGACAACTTTGATACAGCACAATAGGCTTTATTTTTTTTTTTTACTTTCCTTACCTGTCTGTATTACACGCACTCAAAAAGCTTATAAACATGAGCGCGTCCTCTGGCGCCCTGGGGCACATCACAGAGATTTAATATTGATGTGGAAATGACATGTGTGCACTTTTGGCTGTAATACTTGTGATTTTGAGAGTAAATCGTATATCTTGTGTACAATCCCAGGGTGACATTATTAAAGGGTAGTGTTTTCAAATCAGAGCTTGGTGGGCGGAGCATATGTCGGTGGTGTCAAAGATCACGTCGTGGGCAGGTTTAATTAAGCAGGAGAGGATCTTTGTCTTTCACAGAGTGCCTCTCAAATTCAACCCCAAATCCCTCTTTCACTCCCTCTTACCTTCAATCGCCAGCATTGCCCTTAATTCTCGGTTCAGCAGCTCAAAGCGTCTCTCCAGATCGTGTTCCTTCTCCCTGGGCAAGTTGTAAAAGTTCATCAATATGTTAATTACTAAATCATTAAACACTTAAAGAAACCTTTAATAAACATTGATTCGTGAACTCGCCAACACCTTCCCTACCTCACATTAATCTACTGCAAATAAGCGATACACAAACCGGAACAGAGGGGACTGAGAGCGGGGAAATGGCGATTGGGGGGGGGGGGGGGCTTAAGCGGGCGGGCGGACGGGTGGGGTATCACGCGGCAAATTAAATTTCACCACTTTCAAATGTATTGGAAATGAGCTAACTCTGTCCATAATAGAATTTGTCCTTCACAGCCTGTTCGGTGACTAAAAAGAAATGAAAGAAAGAGAAATTATCAAGGCCCTTTTAATTGAGCACTTAAAAAGCCCCTTTCCAGTGATATAATGTGATTAGAATACTTCAATCTGTCATTTGTGAGAGCTTTGAAACTCTGTCTCTTTCTTCTCCTCTTCTCTCTGTCGCTCTTTATACAGAATGAACAGCCGCCCAGATTTCTGTACGTCTCACTCTCACTTTTAAAGAAAAGGATAAAAGGTTTAAAAAAAAATGAACATTATCATCTTTTGAGGCAATAAAATATTAAAAAAACCTGCGAAAGCAGTTAAAAAAAGAGGGTAAATATGCAGGTTATTGTTATGGCTTCCTCTTTTAGGTGAACAAAGTCATTTTTTGCAATTCTTTTTTTGGTCGATCCAATTCTCATAATGGGTGGAATAATACAGTCTTTGAAATCACATTATTGCAGACGCGTCCGTACTGATATGGCGTTTTGTCCTCTTTACGGTGGAGGGCCGCCGGGGAGGGGTGAAAGTGAATGAGGGGCCCGACCTTCTGACTGGGCTCAGGTCTCTTGGGAAAATCATTTCAAGTGTGGGTCTCAACATATTATAGGTGTGTGTGCTCAGAGACCACAGCTTCCATTGGTAAGGGTGGAAGAGAGAGAGAGAGAGAGGAGAGAAGAGAGAGAGGAGAGAGAGAGAGAGAATGAGTAAACAGTAACTCACAGCAGAGAGAGCTGGTTCTGTCGGCGGATCAGAGCATTCTTCTTGTTGACCAGCGTGAACCATTCCTGCATCATGGATTCCTCCTCTTCCTTATTATTCCCTGAAGACACACACAGAAAAACTTAGCATGTAAAACTTTATAACATTCTTGTCATAATATAAACATCATTCTGGACTCCCAGTGGGCAGTAAGTGGGTGCTTCAGAAAAATACAACTAAAATAAATATCTTCAAAAGAAAAGAGTACAGAACTTCACATTACAATTTCATTCTGTTTTCTAAAGACTGCTCAGAAATCATTACTAATTATTTATAGCCATCAAAAATCCCCACTAATTACCCAGACATGTCTGTAAATATTAATTAGCCAATTCAAGTTTCACAAATCTCCACCTTAAACCTCAATACAACGGTTTAATTTCTAAAGCGGCCTTTAAACACACCTTAGCTGAAAGGAACACGCACACTTTTGACCGACTTTCTCTGTAACGGATAAGTTAAGCACTTTTCTCACACCTCCAACGAGTATAAAGTGCATCAAATGAGATTATCTGACAGGCTTTTCTCAACAGCGCAGACTGACACGCACATTAGGAAGCTATCCAGATGTGTGTTCACAACCATATTTAGCCACATATTAGACACTTCACAAGGGACGGGCATTGTCAGTAAAACAGAGATGCCTCTGGATTAGAGCAGGATTAATGAAGGCTGGTTACTTTCCTCCGCTGACTGGGATTAAAGCTTCAACTCCAGGTCTTTGTGCAGCCTCAGAGCTTCAGATCTGATCCCATCCAAAAGCACATGTCCTGTGCCTTAGGTCTACATGTGCGGATGCCGAACTTACACGGTCGGAAACTACAGGTGGAGGCCCGCACATTGCTCGGGGGCTGAATGTATGACAGGTAAGAAACTCAAACACTTAGTTTAATTCTACTGGCAAAATACAGCTGTCTGATGTGTCTGCATATCTGGAGTGCAATGTTTGATACTATTCAAAAGTTTGGTGTCAGTAATATTTGAATATGTTTAAAGAAATAAATACTTTTACTCAGCAAGGATGTATTAAATTGATCAAAAGTGAAAGTAAAGATTTTTTACGTACGTTATAAAATATTTATATTGCAAATAAAGATGTCTTTTGAATTTTCTATTCATCAAAGATCCCTGAAAAAAATGGGATCCACAAAAATATTAAGCAGCACAACTGTTTTCAACATTGATGATAATAGAAAATGTTTCTTGAGGACCAAATCATAATTTTAGAGCAATTTCTGAAGGATTATGTGGCACTGAAGTCTAATGATGCTTAAAATTCAGCTATGCCATCACAGGAATAAATGACATTTAAAAATAATCTAAAATAGAAAAAAACGTTTTTTTTTTTTTTTTTTTTTTTAAATCTAAAACGGAAAAAGACAAAGTAAGTTGATAACATTCTGGGGGACAAAGATTTCACCTTTAGTTGGTTTTGTCTGACCAAGCGATGTCATCTCGATTCAAAACTTTATTTGACCTCAGAAGGTATCAAAGGTAAGCAGACACTGTAGGGTTTGGTAGTTTGGGCCGTGAGGTAAACCGGTTAAGTGGGTTCAGGAAGAATGACTCCGATGTCAGTATTCTGAGCATTTTTGTGACACTAATTATGTCTTTGAAGAGGGATGAAAGAGGAGAAAAGATGAAAGATCCTTTAAGCTTATGTAATCACATCACCTACTCTATGCTCCTGTGATACCTGTCTGTTCCTGACAGCATCAACAACAGAATTAGCATCTGTACACAAACATGCTCACTCTTTTTACTGATGTGAAGACTTAAAGATGCAGTAGAACTTTTGTAGATCTTAAGATGAGATTTACAGTGCCACACTGCATGACTTTGATGTGCATTTACTGTAACTGTAGTGCCAAACACAAAGACAATTATACCTAGCATTTATGGTCATATTATACTGCCAAAAAGATTATTTAATCAAAGTATGAGAAGCCATAGTATATTGTGCAGAAGAGTGCTTGCAACCGCTTCAGTTGTGACTACATTCACATTACAGCATGACTTTCAGTGTTTTATTAAAAAAAAAAAAAACAGTTACTACATATTAAATATAAAGGACACACATTTTTTTTTTATGATTATTTGTTTATTTTTTCAAGGTAAGGACACACATTTTTAGTAAAAAACTATTTTGTTGAATGACATCTTTTCATCTAGATAATATAGTTGCTATGCAACAGGTGGACAAGCCATAAATGTTACTATATCATAGATTTCAGCATGCTGTATTGACCAATCAGAAGCCAGGACTGGATATGTTTAAAAAAAACAAGCGAAATGACAGTCTGTCTGTGTGCACAGAGCCATTGCGAGGACGGGGTGGGGGTGACAAAGGGCGGATCGTCAATAAGAGTCTGATGTGGGAACTTGCACCTTGGATCTTTTTTCCATCACGCTGTTGCTTGGCACCATGTGACTGTGACGCTGGTCATGTGAGAGAGACAAATCCGCTAGCCACAACAAAGCCAGAGGCTGCCCCCGGTGGGACGACGGCCCTGTCACTCACCCCCACCAAAACTCCCCAGCCCTCCACCAGGGGAGCCGCTCTCATGTCTGCCAGTGCCAGATGTGTGAAATTTTGCATTTGACGACAACACAGTAGACGGGAGGGGGGAAAAAAAGAGGGGGTCCGGGATTTAGGAATCAAGCCTGGATTATTGTAGTCAACTTTTAAATAGTGCAGCTCGGAAGGGATAAAGTGTGCAGTGACAGGTCATTGTAGCGACGCACAGTCAAATGAAACAAGCAAATAATAAATGGTAATATTAAGCTTGTGTGACATTGTAAGGGAATGACGGATTAGTAGCCGCATCCCGGAGGCCATTGCCTGAGCTTCAGCACTGACAGAGCCCTGACAGCATGAAAGAAGTCCTCGCTTTACCACTAAAACAAATAACACACATAAAAACACTCATTCTACAAAAACACACATTCTACAGTGCCAACACTTAAACTATGACCTTTGATGGGGACGAACCCAAATAACTGATGTCCTGAAATTGCAAAAAGTACAAAGCAAAAATAAATAAATAAATAAATGGTAACACTTTACAATAAGCTTTTATTACTTAACTACTTGGGTAACATGAACTAAGAATTAACAATACTTCAACAGCATTTATTAATCTTAGTTAATGTTAATTTAAACATTTACTAATACACGAACAAATAATGAACAGCTGGAATTGTATTAACTAACATTAACAAAGATGAATACACACTGTAACAAATATATTTCTTATTGCTAGTTTAGTTAACTAATGGTAAACTAATGTTAATAAATAAGACCATATTGTAAAGTGTTACCAAATAAATAAATAAAATCTTCTTTGCCTAAGTTTTTTTCTTTTTATATTTAAATGAATCTGATTTAAGATTATGTAAAATAAAAATGCCATAATTTAGACAGTTTACACAGACAATACAGTTTAAACCAAATCAAAATATTTTCATAGTTTTGCAGTGCCCGTTTAACCCCAATTTTTTTTAAATTGAACCTTGTTGGCTGTTTAAGCACTTTTTTTCCTGCTGATTATCATTACTTCATTTAAAAAAATATATTTTTGGTTGAAGTATATATTTCTGTAATGATAAACTAAAACAATAATATTAATTTAAAGGATTAAAATGGTTTTGTGCACTTGAAAATGATTTATTATATTATATATATATGAATTAAAATATGTTTTTGCATTTGTAAGACAAATAATAAGAGAAGTTAGCAAATTATAACACTTTTCTAATTATAAAAACATTTATAATAATTTATCTAAATTATTACATGATTTGATGGAAATGTATTTTTTGACATTATTTAAAATAAACAGAATCTGCTTCCAGTTTGGCTGATCAGTCTCAATCGCAATCACTTTACAAAACACGAGAGAGAGAGAGCTACACACACCCTACAGTCCACACATACAGGGGCCAGGCTCGCCTGGTAGGCCCGAGGGCCTGTGTCCGTGGCAGGGTGATCTGGGCCCTGCAGCCCAATCAGATTAAGATAATCATCTCAGCCACTGTTGCATTCAAAACAGATAGCATTAATGAAATCCTCACACATTTCACAATCTGCCCCTCTTTCCTGCTAACCTTTACTGATTATTTACTAACACTTAACAGCACACACACATAGACCAAACAAACCTCAAGTCACCCAAATGTAAAGTTTCATGTGAATATATGTAGGTTATATTAGCTAGACTATAGCTTTAAACCGATATACACCTGATTAATTTCAAATACACCCTAAATAGATCAAGGCACGACTGTCACAAATCCAAAATATTAATTAAATATCTGAGCTGCTTTAGCAACTGGTTATAAAAACCACAACTTGATATTTGGGAAACATTAGCATACCAGATCTTTCCAAAAGTTGCCAAAATGCTTAAATAAGAATGTTTTCCATTTGCAAGGCATGTAATTAATTAGGCTAAACACTGTGAATAGCAAATTAATTATGTGAATTGAAGGTTCTATTTTTTTTTTTTTTTAAATTAGAACCTTATTTAGATATTTACAGAATGATAAAAAGCAAATAACTCTGAAGTAAACCTCCACAACAGGGGGATTGTTTTGCTTGGCATTTTGTTTAATTACAAAATTCCCCCTCATTTGATTTAGATAAAAATCTTTCTAAAGCATTAAGAAACCAGAACAATTACAAATTAATCCTGAGTCCTGCTAAGAGCTGGGTGTCTTTACTGAAAAAAAAAGAAGAAAAAAAAAAAGGCTGGGGGTGGAGAGAAGAGGCCATAAAGAAAAGAAAAAGAAAAGAAATATATTAAACCCTGTGATCACAGCAAGCTCTTCTCATTTCTTATCCACCCGTTTTCTGTTTAATCCAATACCCAGTAATCCAATTTGTCTATCGGAGTTTGAAGGGGAAGATCTCCACTCCTCCACCACTCAGTCACTTTTTGAACATTTACGATTTATTTTAAGTGGGCTGACTCTCCTCACTCATTCATTCTGAGCATCTGACTGCCGTTTCCCTCTTTTTTGTTGTTGTCAGGAGTGAGAATGCATGAAAAAGAGAGCGAGAGACAACTAAAAAAAGTAAGTAAAAAGGGGGGAAAGAACAAGATGAATCTTGTGCGATTGAGAGGAAGCTCATTAAGGCCCAGTCAGGGAGTCTTTTTGAATATGCATGAAGGCAATAATCAGATCTTCACTCGTCACTGAAGGAGAGAGCGGTGAGAACAAAAGGATTGATTTAATTACTCTGAGTGGGTCTGCAATGTGGAGAAGTCTTGTTAGCGTGGGCTGAAAGGGCAGCACTCGCCTTGCGCCGCTCTGATGGAAGGTAGTTTAGCTTTAACCACAATACCTAATCTCAGGATAAAGCCCCGGCCATTGTGCTTTAAGACGCCCATCACTAGTTTCAAAATGGACCGAACACATTTTCTCTTGTTTAAGCCAACCTAGTTAACCACTAACCTTTTCCCCTGCTTGCTATTTATCTGGGGATCAGCCTCTTTAGGTGACCGAGACCCTGAAAAATCAAAGAGACATGTAGAAAACGGAGATCTTCAAAAGATTCCATTTACTCTACTGAAGAAACGGTTAATTATTTTGAGATTAAAATAGAATTAAACCACTTAAAGAATATCATCCAAATAACTAAAACATAATTAAATGACCCCCCTCTGTATTAAATCACTTAGAAAATAAATACAAGTTCTTAATACGAGCACTGATCATATTGTATGTTTGAGGAAACACGTTATCAATTCATGATCACAGACTGACATATTTGAGTTAATGGAACATGAGCAGTCAAAGCGCATTACAATTTAATTCCTCGCAAAGTGTCCCGTCACTGGGTTTTCAATTGCCACGGGTATTATTGACCTTCAGTTGCTTGCTTTGCGGCTTATGAGGAAGGATTCATAAGCGGAGCGGCCTTACAGCGAGGAGAGAAGAACCGCAGGAGGAAAACAGGATCGCTTAAGTCGCCCTTAATGACAGAAAAGTCTTGGCTATACATACACCGTTATCATACATCCTTTCATGTAATTGTTTGAACGTTCAGTGAGGGACTGACAGAAGATAGTCTGTACCTTAATACTCGTCTCTCACCCGCCCCTAGCGCTGTTAACACAAACAACTCCTCTGCAAACACCCCAGTCCCCCAGCACTTTATGTCGAGTTTGGCAGGGGCAAAACAAACAAATGGCAGATAATAGTTTTTTTTTCTATTTTCTATTTTTCCAATTTGTGTATATTTTCTCCTTTTACCTAATATCTAATGAATTTGCATATCCATCAAAAATGGTTCTTTTACTTTAAAGCAATATTTTGACATGGGGAGTAACAGTGGAGACTATATAAATTGTAGCCTGCCTGTCTGAGTTAAGCACCAGGAATCACAAATGTGTCCATCTCTGCCTGCAGCCCCTTACTCTATTAAACTGTGTTTGTATTCCACCCTTCTTTTTAATCAATAAACATTATCACAGACTGACAGACTATCAGCTAGTGTTGGCCGTTCCTTGCTCCTTAATCCCTGGGCTGCCTGTCCACTATCGCAGCTTCACGATGAGCGTAACAGCCAAGACAGGCAGTTTACATTACAAAACAACAATTACACCCCTCTTCACAACAGCACTCGCGATAAATAATGATGCAAAATGACAAGAATGAATGAAATGAAAAAAATGCTTGATGGATGAAACAGTACCATAGATATTGTTTGACATTTGTTTAGTGTTCGAGTTATTGTCTTTACATTTATGCATTTGGCAGATTCTTTTATCCAAAAGCAACTTACACTGCATTCAAGGTCTACATTTTATTCCTGGGAATCGAACCCATGAATCTGCCGTTGTTGTGCCATTCTATTGTTTGAACTACAGGAACAATAATAAATAGTCGAATCAAATCCAAATTAGTTAATTGTAATCTCACACATGTAATCTCACACATGGTGACATATGATTTGCAAACAAATTACATATATTATCTTATATGTGTGTGTGTGTGTGTTGCATTGTATACACAACAAATAAATCTCCGAATTTAGAATGACAATATAAATGTAAAAAATGTAGAAATTGAAAGCGTCAGTAAGTAAATGAATGTAAATCAACAGTTTGTACTCAAGTAAGGTTAACAACAAATACCAATTAAAAAAACTAATATATATATATATATAATAGGTTTATAGAGATTAAATCAACCAAGTTAACCCTAAAATGCAAGTGTAAACAAACAAAAAATAAGACCTTACATAATAAAATATGACCTACTACGATATAATATGACCTTCAGGGTGAAACACTGGAGCCAGAGGTCCTTTCTTTTCTTATTTTGACAAATACTATCATTTCACTCTATCACACACTTTAAACCTGCTTTTGGGAGCGCTGAACACATGGGGCAGAATCAAGGGCCTTTGGAAAAAGCAGAGTACTTCAGGTAATTAAAGCTGTGCGAGTGGCAGATGAGAGCGGTAAAAAAAAGATCACCTGGTGAAGCCTCCGAAAAGGTGTTTCATTAAAAGCCTTTTGCCATACAAGCACGGCACAATGTGGGGATGCTGTATTTTACCACTTGTGCTCAACAGGCCCTCAGAGCAGCGACTCGGATGAGAGCAGAAACCTATCCCGGTTAATAATCTCATAACAAAAGCTAAAAGACATCATCCTATTAACTAGTGGTCTCCAGCGCTAATGCGAGGCACTGCCTTGTGCCTCTGTATAGAGAACGCAGCTATTAAAAAGGAGTGTGTGAACAGCTGGCAGGAGACTCCGTCAGACCCGGGCCCTCTTTCACCCTTTATCTGTCCCCTCTTGTTCGGGAGCTGTTATTGATATCATGAAACTCAACGTCGACGTTGGTCAAAAACTGAAATTTGGGTCTCTTGTTTTAATGGAAACGAGTGAAACGAGAACACTAAGGTCACGGCATTTCTGTTTTACGATTTAGATAGTTCGTTTCTCTACAATAATTCGGAGGAGGAATGCAAGTGACACCTCCCCCTTTCCCTCCAGCACCACCAACTCCTTGTTGCACATTTTACCTTTTTTCTTTTCTTCTTTCCTCTGTCCTTTCTTTCTCGGGGGGAATATTAAATGAGTGAGCCGGCTGAAAGGCGCTGAGTCGCTGACACAAAAAGCGTTAAAAATTCTCATTTGGTTGTCTTTATTTTGCTAGCGCCATGTGGTCCTTGAAGATGTTGAAAACACGGGAAGCAGAGGAAAGATCAGAGCCGGCTCATTAGCATTGGGACAGAACTGGAGAGGCAGCGGTGTATAGTGGGCCCTACTCCAGAGCTCCAGTGAGAGCGGTTGGTGGTAAGCTCCCTGTTTCATTGTGCTTTTGTCTTTCCTCTGGGTCTACCTCACAGCGGGGAGCAACGCTAGCCCCAGGTTACACAAGAGAATTATGGGAAAAAATTATTTTGACCAAGGTGGAGAGGACTCAGACATTGTCAGACATAGGCTTTGTGGGCAAAGATGATGTTCTTTGCGAGATGACAGAAGGTGTAAACGATTCTTCTTCAAAGACCCTATCATACTCGAACTGAATCCACTCTTGGCTGTTCAATCTACTTGTACAGTCTGAGAGAAAATACCCCACAGACCAACAATGTTCTCTGAAAATCATACCACAGTACAAACCTGAAGTAGTTATGCAGAAAATGTTAGACTCTAGTTATAATTATTAGGCATGCAAATAAAAAAGCTGTTTATTAGGAAATATATTTTAGCCCAAGGGCTTAGTCATGATGACAGTATCCATACTGGCTGACCAAATGGCTCACATTTTGATGGAAAGAGAAAAACATTAGTTCTAACCCATCTCCATCTCACCCCTGCCTTCCCCAGTCGTGGTGAAATGGATAAAGGTCTAGTTGGATTGGTTTATCGGGTAAATCCTGCTGGTTGGCCTGCTATCTTGGATGATGACCCTGAAGAATGTCAACAGCTCATTTCCCCAAAGCTGGAAGGAGTCGCCATGGAAGTCATAATCTGCTCCTCGGCAAAGCCCTTGATTCAAATACCAAATCTTTCCATCTTTCCAAATATATATTAACAATCGTTCACTCCTGCACAACCATAACACTTACGAAGATCTGAGGAGGAAGCGCTTGGTACCAAATACTCCAGCTTTAAATTTTATAGAATGGTCTTTTGTTGTCATGGCTTCACATTAATTGACGGCAAACCTTGACAATATTAATGTAAGAGTTCCTGACTGTTGCTTATAAAGCATGCAACATCAAGGTCATTGGTTACATTTTTAAGGGCGGATCAAATGTATAAATGAAAATATGTAAGTTACTTTGGATAAAATTTGCATAAATGTTAAGATTTTACCCACTATAATTGCTCGCTTGTCATTAGTTAAAATGTTTTATTTTTTTGCATGAGATATATTCACACACAAACCCTGCATGTTCTGTTCTGACCAACAGGACGACAGCGACAGCATGAGACACCAGAGGGATTTTTTTGGCCACGTTGATGGGGGTCATCTGCTTGACACTAACTGGCCTCCAAAAAAAAAACCAGGACCAGATGTTACCGAAATGATCAACAACCAAAGCAACAATAGCTACAGGGGGAGGGAGAGAGCAGCATAAATTAATGGTTGATTTCTCTGGCTTTGATGGAATTAGCGGTACTTCTTTTCCCAATGTGCCATGTGAATGTCCTTGCGTTAAACGTTTTTTTCCCCTATTCTCTTTCTCTCTCTCCCTCTCCCCTTTTCTCCCTTTTTGACAAGTAAGGCCACCCAGCAGAAAGCAACTGATGCAAAACCCCCAAGTAATCCCTGTGTTTATCTCTCCACTGTGGTAAGTCTGAACACAGACCCCATTATCTCACGGATTTGAGCAAACTTTCATTTATTTGTTGGCCTTGGGTATTCTTTCTTCAACTTCGATGCCTGAGTTTAGGATCCCCTGATTCCCCTATTCCAATGTAAATAGATTTGCATAGGGTCACAATGCATCTAGCTGAGTACTGATTAGCTGACAGAGGGGAGGCCTGTTTGCAAGGGTGGGGGGACCCCAGTAGACATGTACATGTAAAAAGGTGCCTTCCAGGAGGGAGCAATGAGCACATACATATGTATCTGTGATTGCATGAAGCTTCTCAAAATCTCCACAAAGCCAAATGGAAAAGGGCTGCTTGCATTCCTGCCCCCATCTCTTGTTCTTGGACCAAAACTAATGGTGTTGAGTTGACTGCACCTGAATTAAGTGCTAAAATTGACACAAATTTACAACTTCTTCTGTATTTTCTCAGTAAATGTACGATGTAGATGTAAATGTAGACATAATACACAAAGAAACAAGACGAATTCACTCACCTTCAAGTTTTTCCAAACCCGTTTGACTTACTTTTTTCTGTTGAACACAAAAGATGATATTTTGAAGAAAGTTTCAACTGTTTTTGTCAATACGATGAAGTCAATATAGGGTCCAAAACAACACTAAATGAAAAAAATAAAATAAATCTAAATATCTTCTTTTGTGTTCCACAGAGGAAAGAAATGTGATTGTAAATTGGTTTTCATTTATGATGAAGGGGTTTTTTTTCAAAGGATTTTATAGATGCTTTTGACAATAATCTGAAAAATCTTGTGGGTCAACAGATGTAAATTGTAAATATGAGCTATAATAGATTTTTAAACTAGCATTAACAAAGGTGGCAGCCTTGGCCCCACCTATTTGGAACACAAGTGTTTTGGTAAAACATTAGTGTGCATTGAGGACAGGTTGTAGCCATTTAGGAGTATCTCTGTTATCTCATCTACTTAGGACCCGCTCTGCCTCTCTGTTTACATACTAGAGGTGTGAAATTCTGGGGGGTTATCAGAGCTTGAGCAACACTCCATTTAGATTCACACCGAACCCTGAGAGATGCTAAAATGGCTACCTGTAGAGACGACAAATTAGCACAAGCAGCAAGGTCCCGCCAACACCTGCAGAATGTTTTTCTTGCTAATATATTATTTGCTTTTATTTGCTTAATCCGTTTTCCAAGTAAACGTCTGAGCAAACGATTGCAGAGGGTGAAACATCTGCTGGACCCCTAGATGTTCAGCTTTTAAGATGACTGTCAAAAGCATTAAAAAAGTCCCTATTTTTGTTATTTAACAGACGTTCCAGCCTGCTCAAAATAATATAATGTGCATTGTATAAAAGAAGATATATTGAAGAATGTCTCAACTAATTTTGTTTAAACAATGAAAGGCAATGTGGTCCAAAACAACATTCTAGTCCTTTTAAAAAAAATGTGTTTACAAAGACACTATTCAAAAATATTTTTGTGCTCCACAGAAGAACAAAAGTCATATTGGTTTGGAATGACATGAGGTTGAATAAATTAGTTTTCATTTTTTGAGGAACTATCCCTTTAAGTTCAGAAGGTACAACAAGATAGGAGAATGAATGTGACATGGCTAGAGTGAAGGAAAATGGGTTAGTTGAGTGCAGAGGTGCAACTCCCTCTGCGTTGTAGTCATTTCCCTCCTGCAGTGTCTTTGCATAATTTGCTCCTCCTCCCCCATTAGAGCGGTCGGCTCGTCTCCCCGGGCCATGTGTTAGAACAAATTTGAGCAGTGTCATATTGCACGTATTTCAACAAGGCCAATACGGTTCCCGCCCAATTTGCTTAATGAATTAAGCTGAGGAGAGTAATGGATGTGCTAACACTATTAGACGCCCTCCACACATCTGCATTGTCGATTCTGGCGTCCATCCCCCGCCTCCTCCTCCTCCTCCATTTTTTTTTCTCTCTTTTTCTTTCCTCAGGTTTGCTTAAGGACAAATTGATAATGAGTCTCCTCCCTACAGTAACTATAAAAGTAGCTTCCCTCGCTTATCTCTCCATCTCTACTAAGCGGCTAACAGCAGAACAATAGCATTTAAATGGTCATTTCCATTAGCTCAAATGAGCTGTTTTGGGTGTCGTTAGCGTGTTTTAGCATGCTAAAGGTGGGCTGGGGAGAGACGCTGTGTGCTGATAAGGTTCAGGTAGTACGTTAGAGGAATGTGTAGCCTAAAGAGGCCCATACAAAGGGAAATGAACAACAACTGAACTAGCATAGCAGGGCTGTTAGCACGTGAATGCCCCTAATTACAGGCCAATCCCGCGTCATTACACTTAATTGTAAAGTGTGTCTTAATCAGTTTCCATATGAAAAGGTCTATTAATTAAGTGCATGACTGAAATTCAATTATGTTGTCAGGAGACAATTTGTAAACCAAATAATGATCAATTATGCAAACCGAGTCCCACGCACCAAAACTGTTTTGCTAAGCCTTTTTCACAATGAGAACTTCTCTAAAAAAAAAATCGAATGTAATAAAATTAAAAACAAATTTAACACAATTATTGAATGACATTCAAAAGCCCAACTTAAAGAAATACTTCAAATGTCAGACCTGTTAGTGTTTTCTTTTCCTAAATATGTGTCAATTTTTTTTCCATTGAACAGTAGCTTATGTGTTTGCGACAAAAAGTAGGGTGTTGCGCACATGATATGCAAGTTCAAATCTCGCCTGCATCACACTAAGCCATTCCCGTCTCCTCTCGACCGTCCACTACATTACAGACAAAAATCCAATAAAAATGAAAAAGACAGACACACACACCAGTGCCACAAAAACACAACAAAAAACAGCAGATCATTGAGGTCTTGGCTGGCGTTGCAGAGAGTGGCTCTCTATTTTTCCACGCGTATGGAGCCGCAGTGGCACGGCACTAGCTGCGTTTGGCTGGGTCTTACTGGAATGGCAGTCAAGGGGGTGGGGGGGGGGGGAGATGAAAAGGCCTCAAGATGCTTCAATAAAGGAGAGATTATAATAAGCGCCATCATTGTGCCCCTTTTTGAAAATGTTAATCAGGCATATCACTGCCTGCCTGCAATGCCACATGTAGCAGCGTTTAACTTAACTTCACACCAACAATTTAGAGGACAGCAAGGCCACTGCAAAACACATGGGGGGGGGGGGGGGGGGGGGGGGGGGAATGAAAGAGAGGGATAGAAGGAAAACGAAAACAAACGGGGATGAGAGGGAACGCTATGATGGCGACTCATCGTAATTTCCGTGCCGCTATAAAAATCTAAATTACATGTCTCACAATGCAGGCCGTATCTCCTGCAACCAACAAACCCTCCCCCCCGATACCCCCCCTCCGCAGACACTATCCACCCCGTGCGTTTTATCTTAAGATTCTCAGACAATGCCTGGAGGATCCCCTTCTCTAATCTTCCTTAAAATCCTCTTTCATCCAACTGTTAAAGAATGTTTGAAAGCCTGACACCAGACCAAAAAAAACCCTCTTCACATCTGGGAAAAGCTTTTGGAGGGAGGGGTTGCTGGTTGGGGGTTTGAATGTAAAGTCAATGCAACTTAACTAATTAAATTGTTTTTGCCTCTCGAACATTCAAACGGCTTCGGGGATTAAAAATGGCTTATGTGAGGCGTTTTTCTTTCTCGCTTACAGAAAACATCACAATAGACTGGTCAAATGCTAGGAGAAATTACTCATTTTGTTTAATACAAGAGTAGCGCTAATGTCTTACATCATGCATTAATTGAGGCTAAAGGTCTAACCTGTTGATATTAGGTAGCGAGAATATATGACTTCACAAAGGAGATCTACGCTGCCCACGTAACGGTCCGGTGAGAATTAAAACCAGTGGGAAGAACAAAGGCCGCAAAAGCCAGTAGCCGAAAATGGACCATTCTGATGTTAACCAGCTCTTGAAGTCGAGCACATAGTCCAGCACTAAACCTGAATAGGCAGTCACCTCCTGATCCAGCGCTGGCCTTTGGTCGTGCCGATAAAAGCCATCCTGATGAGCCGAATTCCTGCGTTTGTCTCCAGGCTTACTTTTCTGCTACTCACGGCGCACGCTTAGCAGGAAGGCTAAACGAGGTCTTTGGTCTTTAAAATTAGAGTGGACAAGCTACCGAACTAGCATGCAAATCCCATGGAGGAGAAAGAATAGGACAGAGGGAGAGAAAAGGGAAAAAAGAGAATTGAAAGAGATGACAACAGAAGAAAGAGAACAGCAGAGAGGGAGGAAAAAAAAAAAAAAAGAGTTTGCGATTACACCGATAGAACCCGGTGCGTGTCGATTGCGCGAGACATCACAAAACCCGTCTCGTCCCCAGAACCGGGGCGAGTATTATGCTCTAAACACTTTTCCTTCTCTTACTGCGGAAAGATTATACTGGTTATCCTATTAATGCAGCTGAAATGCCATTCTAGTGTCTTTAAGCTCTTGCATAGGAGGTCAAGAGGACTATGCCACCGCTTACAAGCATGCTGTGGATGTAATCTTCCCAAAGTTACAATAATTAATGTTAAGCTTCTTTAGCAATACGTTTCTGAAAGAACTTGCCTGATAATATACTTAAAGCTGTGTTAGCTGTTAGCTGTTGTCTGAGCTCGGAGACCATTTCCCAATGCGACTCACGTAGCCAAGCTTAAATCTTTAGTCAAACTAAGGGGCTGGTTACAAGCATGTTGCCTTAGCCACACAAGCAATTCCATTTCAGTCTTGGCGGAGCTGAGATCTATAAACGCAGACACTCAAGCAATTATTTCTGCATGGCCAACACTGTCTTGGAATGTGGGCAGGGAGAATTAATGTGGGAATGCTGAGAGGGGGGGAAGCGGAAAAAAAAAGGGACTGACGTTTTGAGACTAAAATATAAAAAGGTGCACATCCGTGAAGAAGCCTGGAAGAGGACGGCCACGTCCCCGAGAATAAAACAAACATAACGGGCCTCTTTTGACACGTTTATTTTCGCTGGCACAGACTGTGATGGCTTGTCTGTAAACTGCATTAAGCTGATGATATCCGTCTTGTATGAATTTCTGTGACCGCATCGAAGAAAAGGGGAAAGGATTAGCATGCAATAAAACCTGTGTCAATCTTATCAGACTCAAGTGCAATTCTTAAACATATGTTAATCTCGCCTAAAACTCATTCTTTCCCTCTGCTTTTTTAAAAAATCTCTTATCGAGGACTCTGTAGGTGTGAGGGTTTTAGAGCACCTTTAAATGCCATTATTTTCATAATTGCGTTCATTGTTGCAGGTTATAAAGCAATTTGAAAATCATATGTGTGCATAAATGCATGCTGAGCAGATGTCAGGGAGATGTATTCAGAGGGTTGCTGAATATCAAAAGCCGCGCAGATAACATTTACACACATTTCAATGCTGTTAGCTGAAAAATTTCAATGTGATTCGGGACGGTATTGTGCTCGGACAGAATGGCGAGGTGTGCAAATAGCTCTCCTCTCTCACTTTTGATTTTGCCAAATGTTCAAAATTGATATGTTTTCGTCTAACATTTTTAGACATAATTCTGGGGATGTGGCTAACTGAGGTAATGGTTGAGTTGCTGGTGAGATGGGCATAGAAGCCTGTGTGTGTGTGTGTGAAGGACACTGCTCCCTCTGGTGTGGGAATAACAAGTTCATTAGGCAGGAGCCACCGCAGGCCTCTGCCTTCCCCCGAGCGCTCTGCATTCCGTTTACGGCCTCCTAGCCCATCAGCGGCTGCATCATTAGGGCTCTGCCATAATTAAGAGCTGTTAGAAAGTGAATTCTCCAACTGCAGATTAGAAAATTAAACTATTTACTGATTACATATTAATAGAAGACAACAATGGCAGTCGCCATAAGCTTGGAAGGCAACCAAGGAATACATCTGTGTACTTAATTACCATAAACAATGGTTGCATGGAAATAGAGTTTTATACGCATTCCCTTCTGTAATACGCCTGATATCAGAAGACACTTGACAATTCGTGTTCAATTATCTCCATTCTTTAATGTGCTGTGAACTGCACACAGTAAATAAATTAACCAGCCCAATTACTGTGAATTCATCTGGGAAACAAACGCAAAAAACCAGCAGACTAAGGCAGAGCGTATAATGAGGTGGGGAGGGGGGTATCAGGGATCACGAGTAGTTCTTAGTACAGTTTTTATATGTATATAAATATAACTTTGTATTTGTACATACATGTACACGTGCATATATATATATATATATATATATATATATATATATATATACATATACACATTTCACGCATACACACACACACACGCATATATATATATATATATATAAATAAATATACGTGTATACAATACATATATAAAATAAACATCTGTATCCATTTATATATATATATATATCATGAATTTAATTATTAAATATGTATATATATCTAGTGACCACCCTATAGTATGGGTGGAGGAAGCAAATAAATAAATACAAAAGTTAAATAAACATGCGTATGCAGAATTATATGCAGAAAAAAAAAATCAATTGAGGAAAACTAACTAACTAAATCCCCATTTATACTTAATACTTAAAAGAATTAAGTGCCACACAGTTTGGCAGTATGTTAAATTTAATATGTGTATGTAGAGCATAACAAAGACCTTGTTTGTTTTGTGTATTATTGGCTATAGAATCTGTTATTGAAGATCATGTTGTCTGTGAACCTGACTGAGGCGTGAATTCACCCGTTTGCAGTGCTGAAATGCGTGCACTAGCTCAGACAGGTAAGCACATTAAGGTGAGAATCGTACACACGGTCTGGTGTGTAACAGAGCCTCTTATTTCTGTGTGAGTGTGTAAATATTGCTGAAATGTCTGGTTTGGTTCTCCACCTGCTAGGGCATTCAAGCCATTTATCATTCAGAGCGAGAAAAAACCCTTCAAACGGACACAGCGGCTTTGACTTCAACAGGGTACAGGTGAGTGGGGGAGAGGGAGAGAGAGAGAGAGAGAAAGAGAGAGAGAGAGAGAGAGAGAGAGAGGGAAGAGAGAGAGAGAGAGAGAGAGAGAGAGGAGAGAGAGAGAGAGAGAGAGAGAGAGAGAGAGAGAGAGAGAGAGAGAGAGAGAAGAGAGAGAGAGAGAGAGATGGATGGAAGGTTGGGCAAACACAAAACTGTGATAGTCATGATATCATCTTCAATGTGATGGAGAAGCATAAAAATTCAATCGTCTACTTTACCCTCCTTTTTTCACGACGCAACCCTTGTGAGAAATTATTGTTTCATATCAGCATCTGGATGGCAGGAGGTTGTTCTTAAATTTGGGTTATTGAGGTGCTGGAGCCATTGCCGTTCTCGCTCAGAACGAAGCTCTATGTTTTAATAAAGGCTCAGCAGCCCTTTTTCCCTGCTATACACACCTGAAAGATCACCCCACATTCTTTTATATGTGTATATGTGAGGAGGAGAGAGAGGAATAGAGGGAGGGGGAGAGAGAGAGAGAGAGAGAAAGAGCAAGAGCATGTATCTATTAATATGTTTCTTTCATTATTTCAACATTTCCTTTTCTGTCCAGCCCCCAAATAGCAACCCTCCCCGTTTCTCTTCCTCCCCTCTTCACCCTTTACCCCTCTGCCGTATCCCCCTCTCTCCCTCCTTCTCTCTCTCTCTCTCTTCTACAGCATATCATTGAAGGCCAGATATGGGGTTCTGTTGCGCATGGCTGCACGGTACTGTTCAATAGTGGCTGGCTGGCGGACGCTATCAGCACTAGTTATCAGCTCCCATGAAGGCTCTCTTATCACGGCGGCCCAGAGAGCCTCCCTGCATCCTCACCGCCCCTTTTCATATCCCCGCTGCCGCCCCAACATCCCGGCTTCAAAGATTCACACTTCCCAAACTCCATAAGAGTTTGTGAACGCTCAATTTGCCAAAACTGTTTACAGTGTAATTGGGCGGCGTACCTGTGTCCATGAGATAGCGCAGACGCTTCTCCACACACGAGGCCCGCGTGTCGATCTGCCTCTGCTCGCTCTCCAGCGCCGCCAGTTCTCCCACCACGTACTGACTGGTGTCTTTGAACGCTTTCTGCTGGGCAAGAACAAACGAGAGGAAGGGGGTGTGATGAGAGGTAAGAAATGAAGCATCACATTCTGGGTTTATACAGCTTTTTAATACCAGGGGAACAGTGGTCAGAATAATTACTGGTGAATATTGCTTTCATTCGCTTAATTAATTAATGTTCTTTTTTCTGCTTTCTTTAAAAATTAAGACGTGATAAAAATGATTTAAAAACTTTCCCAAATTAGGTTAATTACAAAGATGAGGTAATAAATAACAATAATACATACATTTAAAAAGATTTTATACATTTAATTTTTTTAAATATATCAAGTAATAATAAATTATATATTTTTAAATCATATTAACAATTTAAAATATATGTTAAAAATTGTATACATGATTATAAAATAAAATAAATTCTGAATGTATTTATTTTTATTTATTCATGGCTTAATAATGTTGATTTGCAGTTACAGACTTTAGCTTTAAATGCTGAGCATGTATATAAAATAAAATAGATTAAATTAAAATATATTTTTTTCTGACTATGTTTGAAGATTTAGACCCATACACCCATACTATAAAGACTGTAGCTTTAAATGCTGAGGTTTGACTTCATGTGTAAAGCCTGGAGGCAGGAGGGTGTGCTTACAAACCAATATAAACACATGCTAAATGACCGCAGAGAGAATCCAGTTTTACAGCAGTCTGGAGACTCACACGCAGAGGCGCAAAATTGAAATGTGTGTGAGAGGTGGGTCAGTGCCTAAGGGCCTATCAGCAGGGATCTAAGAGATCTACACAACACACGTGTGTGCTCAGATTCACACATGTACGCGTTTGGAAACATGCTTCTATTCTTTTACGCATGTGGCCCTGGTGCCAGCACCTTCTGGCTCATGGGAAACACTGAAGTGAGGAATGAGACAGTGATTAGGGACAAATACAGTAATTAAACTGCACGCTTATTTCCAAGTGTGTGATAGTGACAAGCACTCCCACCCCCCTTTCTTCCACTCGTTTATCACCCACCTCTGTCCTCTCCTCCTTCCAACCTTCCTAATATTCTAAGAAAAGTGGGGGGAGAGGGGGAAAAGAGTGCTAATTTAAATTCACATCCTAGAGATTGCTGCAAATATATATATATATTTTAGTGCTGATGCAACTTATTTCATAATAGGAAAGATGGAAATGGGGAAGAAAGTTTTTTTTTTCATCCAAGACAGCACTTTTTCTGCCTGAGTCCTCCTGCTGTCCATCAAACTCTACCTTCCTCTTCCTCGCTGCTCTATCAAATACTTCTCCCACAAATCAATTTTACACATGATCAGCCCCCTCCCCCTGTTCTCGCCTCTCTGCCATAATTAAGTGTTGAAATTTCCATATATATTATATTAATGCAAACATCATTCGCTGGGTAATTCAGCTTGAGCTGGGTAATGGGCAAGTTCAACACCCATTAACCCCTACACAGAGAGGGGCAAAGCTGGTCTCCACTGACCTTCCCTCTCTCTCTTTCTGTGTCTCTATCTCACTCTTCCCAGGATATGTTTCTCTACGCTCTGTCCCTATATTTGGTGCTGCAATAATTAAAATACTGTAGTTTCTTTAGATCAGCCTGCATAGAGAGAATGAAAGAAATGATAATTGCATAGTTCTATAATTCTATATATATTTACACTATGTGTTTATTCCCTTAAAAATAAATCAATACATTTTTTTGATGGACATTGGAACCAGAAATGGAGACAAAAACGGAGGAGAAATTCAGGACAAATTGAAAGTGTTCTGAGAAAAAGACAGAAAGGTGCGTGAAAGAGGTATATCCACTGCTCTGCCCATTTCCTTTTTTTCCTAATCTTACAATTATCAGGCAATAGCAGTCTAATTTGGCTGGTCTCTTTGGCTTTAGGGAAGAACAGATTGACATCAGCGTTCAAAAACCTCTCTGCCCCTCAGACAGATGTGAGTGACTGTGTGCGACTGTGACATCCAACTACGACCTGGTGTCACAGACAACATCAGAATGAGCAGTGCTGACAGAGAATTTAAATATGCATTAAGTACTTCATCTTCAGTTGGCTTTCGTCCTTCCATCTCTGTCAGAGCTCCTCTCTCCTCGCCACTCCTCTTCAAATCTTCAGGCACAGATCTCTGCCTTTTAACCTCTAAAGCAAGAGAGAGATACATTAAAAGTTGGTTGATTCTCACCTGACTATAAATGAATATGAAGAATTTTTTTTGATCAGATGAACCTAACCCAATCAGATAGATCTGACTTCTCCATTAAAACAATCACTAGGCTTATATAAACACCATATAAAACTGTTATTAAACTATTAGTATTCTTGGAGACCTTTAAGAGACATCTCAATACTCATTTTACAATAAGCCTAATTGGCAGAACTGAACCACAAACCGGAATGTAACAGACATGCTCATCTTTATGCATTAAATACATTCATTTATTAATCACTTAACTGTTCCACAATGCAAAATCCTCCATAATCTTTGTTTATGCAGTCAAACTGGAGGAAGTGACATCAGTGATAGTAAAGGACCTCACCTGGCCTGGTCTCTACGTATTGGCTGAATGATTTGAGCTGTGTTTTCCTGACAGCAGACTCCTTGTGGAAGACAACGGGACTGCGCAGTCGTTCCGTAGCCCTGCGGAGACGCTCTGCATGCAATTCATCCACATTATTCTATAAACACAAAAAAAGAGAGGGAGGGATGAAGGGAGAAAAAGAGCAGTTAACTTAAAAGTAGAGCGGAGTCATTTGAATAAAGGTTGCTTCTGATGCTGGTCGACATTAAAGAAAAGAACAAATTAGACACACATGGCCAAGAAATGTTTAACGATGGAGTGCCGTGCCTGAAGAACGGTCTAGGAAAGGTTCTGCAGCATTTGGTACATCTCAGAGTCCCACATTAACTCACAAGCACAAAGAAAATAAGGCAATTAAGTCTACTTTCAACAAAACCTGAGCCAGAAAATGTATTCAGATTATGCAAATTAAAAGCACTATTGTCTTGGAAGCGAACATGTGTTAGCAGCTTCTCACTGCGGCTTCCAATCACCTCAATATTAAAATGTGTTATTATGTGCCGGGCCCAATAAGCCAAGCAGACTGGAAAGCGAAACGACGGCATTCAGAATAACATTTGCAACGTCAATAATAATAGGAAACGTCTAATAAAGTTCGCAATTAGCGAACACGTTCCACTGCTTGAGACTAGGAGGGAGAAACATTGTTAGTGCAGACGCTAGCTCACTGGTGTGTGTACAGAAACTGCACAGCTAATAAAGACAAGCGTGCACAAACAGACACACATACCACCTCTAGCCTGTTTATACTTAAATTATAACTTCTGAAAACAAAGCTACAATTAGCATCTCCCTAGAGAACAACAAATTTAGCCTGTGTGAATATAAACAGTTATAGCTGTTTATACAACTAATCCCACGTGTTTAAAAGGACGATATCAGCTGTCACAGCCCTAATCTGCAGCTTCTCTTCAGACAGCAATCATGACAGATTGTAACTTAACTTTCAGAAATTCCTATAGGCTGGATGAGAAAACACTTGGGTACTTGAATGTGTGTGTGTGTGTGTGTGTGTGTGTGTGTGTGGTGTGTGTGTGTGTGTGTGTTATATATATATATATATATATATATATATATATATAAAATAAAAAACGAATAAATGTGCATTTTCACATCTTAACCATTCTTTACCAATTCAACAGCATTCATTAATCTCAATATTTACTGATACATTTTTAAGATCTGTTAATATTAAGTAATGCACTGTGAACTAACATGAAATTTTTTATTAAGTTAAATAAATTCTGTACAAATATATTGATCATTGTTAGTTAATCCATTAACTACTCCTAACAAATGTGACCTTATTATAAAGTGTTACGGAATTTAAGATAAAAACAATTTTATAAAAAAGAAAAAAATCATAAGAGTCACATCACATGACATTTTACAACCTTGATTTTCCTTCAGAAAAACTTGAATTCAGAAATTAAAAACATGCTCATCATAGAATAGGTAAAATAGAGTCATCATATGTGTACATTTTTGAATAAATAAATAATAGATATGAATGGAGAAAAAAAACAAAATATGCTCATTCATAAAACATCATACAATGGCAATCTGATGGTGAAAAAATGTCACCCTAAGTCCGTCCCTATAAGTGGAATGAGTACCGCAGTCATCACACAAAACCAAAGGCGTGAGCGTGTTACGTGTTAAAACGACACATTCAACAGCCTGGATCTCTAGAGACAGCTCAACAAAGCCCTTTAACCCTGTCTGATTCCTCTCATGTTAAAGTCCAAAGAAAACAAACAGGATTCAAACCCAAAGCCCCGCTAGAATCCTCGTTTCCCGGAGGACCCAAGGCCTCCAGCCCTCGCTAACAACCCCTTCCTTGAAACACCTGCCCCCACGGCCCCTCGGTACCCTGGCTGGGGAAGATATCAGGCCTATCCCCACATCGCGATCAGCGCTTTTTAATCTGTTATCGTCCCGATCATTATTGTGGTGGTGGTGGGTATTATTTTGGCAGAGGTGTGTGTGTGTGTATCTGGGATGCGTGACTAATGTTGCGGTCTGCTGCTCATTGCAGGCGGTTATCGTGTGCCACCATGGCAGCAGGCTCACAGTGCATAGAGACAATTGCTAATGAGACACAACCGGCAGCACTGGGGGGCTGCAGTGTGTGTGCTGGGGGGAACCGTTCTGTCCCACACCGTTATACTATGGCCTCGAGGAGTTGTGGGACGGGAGAATCCTCGAGGGATGGAACGGTTGAGTCAGATTGTTTTAAGAGTTAAAAGACAGTACTACAAGAGCAGGTCTTGAGAGAGAGAGAGAGAGAGAGAGAGGAGAGAGAGAGAGAGAGAGAGAGAGAGGAGGAGAGAGAGAGAGGAGAGAGAGAGAGAGAGAGAGGAGAGAGAGAGAGAGAGGAGAGAGAGAGAGAGAGAGAGAGGAGAGAGAGAGAGAGAGAGAGAGAGAGAGAGAAGAGAGAGGAGAGAGAGAGAGAGAGAGAGAGGAGAGAGAGAGAGAGAGGAGAGAGAGAAGAGGAGAGAGAGAGAGAGAGAGAGAGAGAAGAGAGAGGAGAGAGAGAGAGAGAGAGAGAGAGAGAGAGAGAGAGAGAGAATGTGATCCTAATGCGTTTGTCTTAAAAAGGCAAGAAAAGACGTGGAGGAGGAACACATTTGATACTCAAACTTCTTTATGCAGACAAGGTTGCAATGGAGAACAGGGTGAAGGTCAGAAGAGACAAGAGAAAGCGTGAGCTGCTCTTTCTTTGAAACCCCACTAACCACTGAGGCTCAGAGCTGCAGTGCTCGTAACCCTGCTGATCCTCCCCTGGGCTTTGGCCTGTTGTGTAGGCCTGCAGCTCTGCAGCAGGTGCTGGACTGTTCATAGAGAAAGAGGGTACAAGACCCTCATCACTAAAAAGCCATTTCATAATGAAGGCATACTAGAAATTATCAGTTAAATCACCTCATCTTACAGTTACTAAGATAGAAATTGTTCCTCGGAAACACTTGCCAACATTGTTCATGTGCACATGTATAAATTTTTGCTTAAATAAGTGTCATACACTACTATTCAAAGGTTTGGGTTAAGTAGTTTTTTTTAAATTCGTTTTTAGCCTTGGTGAGCATAAGCGACTAAAAAAAAATTCTAACCAACCCCAAACTTTTGAATGCTATTGTAGCTGAAAGTTTTTCTCATGGCAGTTTTTCAATTAATTTAGTTAAAGTTACTGCTAATACTTGATCATTTTTATTAATCAAAATAAATGGTGTGTATAAATTATGCTATTATTGGTTAATTATTAGCAATAATATAACTGGGTAAATATTCTTCTTCTCCAACCCAAATGAATCGCTATATGTGTGACAATTTGCGTCATCCTCGTCATGTCTGTATATCTGTCTCTGGAATCTAACCTATTTGTGACTAGTCCTTGGGAAACCTCGACCAATTATTTCACACCTGCTGCAGTGCACTGAAAGAGGCCTGCCGACTCAAACGAACACATCACTGCGGTCATTGTGCATCAAAGAGCCTGCTAACATCTGCTCACAGGAAATCCCCTCTGTCAGCAGAGAGAAAGAGAGAGGCAGAAAGGGGCGAACAGGTGGGGGAAGGTAGTCGCCAGCATCTCTGAACATGCCCTGCAGTCACCACCTGGGGGCTCTGAATACAACAGCGAGATAGGAGGTCATCACACACACGCGTATAAACAACAAGCAGCCAGCAGTACACAGGTATGCATGATCTTACACACAGAACGCTGGTATTTAATAAACAAGGTAAATCAATCCACTGCATGTCAGCGTCGTGAGCCACACACTGCTGTCGATACATCCCAAAGCTCTCTTCTCTCTCAGAAAAGGTCAGGTGTGATATGAGGTAATGGCTGTAAAATGTCATGCATGTGTTCTGGCTTAATATATAAACACATGATGATCCTCAGACAAATAATAAACAAGAGACAGTGAAAAAAAAAAAAACAACCTGTCTTGGTCTTTTACCTCACACACAACTAAGCCAATCATTTCATACTGTTAAAACTACCATAACAAGTCTACAATAAAATACAATAAATAAGCTCCCAATGCCCTTTGGGAATGTTTAGTTGGGTTTATTTTTGCATATCATGATGAAAATTTGTGTGGTGTCTTTCAACACGCTTCTATGTAGTTACTAGGGTGTTCTGGCTGGTTGTTTACAAGCCCAAAACAAAAGAGCACAGCTCCAAGTCTGTATGATATTCTGATCCCTAAATATGGCCCAGGTCCTCCTTCATTGTAAAGCTTTTTTTTGTACTCATTCTATCTTAACATCTGTTCTAAGTCACTTAGAAAAGTAAATATTACATCTTTTGAGCTACACGTGACACAATTTGAAGTGACTCGTGTCTTACTCAACAAAGTTTATTACTTATACTTAGGGAATCATTGTGCACTCCTAACAATGGGCAATAATATTAGTGCTGCTTGCTTTGTGAATACAATTAAAGATAGAGTAGGTGGGTGTAAATGTTACCTGCAGGCCACCTGATTCAGGGCTGAGGGGTGAAGTACTGGATGCCGTCAGTGATGAAGAAGAGGATGAGGATGAAGGAGAGCTGCCACCCTGTGGCCGAAACTCTGTGAGCTTCTTGAGCTTCAGGTCCACATGCCTACTGTTCATCACACCTAAAAAGAGAAAGAGAGAGAGGGAGGAAGTGTTATATGCAGTAGGCCACTCGTCTCCAACACACAGATAAGCAGAGGACATGACAATGTTTGCCCTTAAGCAAACTGGCCCTCTCAACCTCATACACACTCACATATACACACACTTTGCTGGAGAGATAGCGAGATGCTGTGAGCACGACACACCTGGAATGTCTCCCTTGATTCATAAAATGACACCCACACACATGTTGTGAATTAAAAGTTTTTTTGATGAGTTTGTTGTTCCCAATGTACCCTTGAATTTTAGATTGCTGAGCACAACCCATTTCTGTTGGTTGGATTTTACCGAAATATATAATGTACACTACAATTCAAAATTTTGGGTTCAGAAAGGCTGTTATGCTCAGCAAACCTGTATTTATTTGATTAAAAATACAGTAATTGTTTCTTAAAACTTTGTCAATTTTCATCAATATAATGTATCCTTGCTGAATAAAAAGTATTAATGTTTTTACTTACCCCAAATGTTTGAAAGGTAGTGTATATTAATTACATATATAATTTTGTATATTTCATAAGAATATTATTACATATTTACATATGTAAATATTTTTCCTAAATGTATTTAATTACTAAATGCATTAACAAACAATACATATTGAAACTTATAATTTATATATAAATGTATATCTTCATTTTAATTAATACAATTATGATACATATTACATATAAATTATTATTTATTTAAACATTTTGTAAATAATCAAATGTGATTAAATGATTTTATAATTATGATATTATAATGTAAAATTATTATAATAAAGTTATCTAGAGGCCTTGCATTATTGTTGTTTTCCAGTTTCTCTCGTAAAAAAAAAGAGAAAAACTCTTTAACTTGCTTTGTTGAGATCACAAAACAAGACATAAAAAAATAATAATGCACGACTTTTTTGAGCCTCTGTATATGCCACAATGAACTTTGTACTGTACTGTTTGTGAATTAATCCTCTTGGGAATTAATCAGCGCTGTGTATTTCCACACAAGATTTCGCACAGCTTCAGCTGCATACTGAAAAAAAAAAAATCTAAAAAATCAATGGACACTCGGATAGACTCCAGCTGAAACGCTATCCATTCATTTAGCTCTAATTCAATGGACACTCGGATAAACTCCAGTTGAAACGCTGTCCATTCATTTAGCTCAAATTCAAAAAATCTCTAGCTTTCCTCCATCTATTTTTGAAACTGACTGCTGCCCAAAGTATTTAATTTTTTCATCAGTGAGGGAACAACGTCAGAGGTGAGAAGCCACACATGTGCACGGCTTAAAGGGAACTGTGCTAGTCCCTGTGATTACTTGAAAGAAACACAACCCACAATACCTCCTATTTCTCTTCAAATGAACAATTACTTCTAAATTTCTTCCTTCCCATGCAGACTTGTCTTTCACATGTGTTGGTGCCTTATTTTATGTCCCTCTTTATATTCTCCAAGTCTGTCTTTCTCTAGTAACCTTTCACTAGCAGGTGTAGCCTTGCCCTCTCTTTCTCTCTCTCATCTGGGCTGGAGATGAAAGTGAGGTGAGGAACCTTTTCATGTGGGTCCTGTTCTCCTCGTCTCCCAGCATCCCTCTCTCTCTCGCCCAAAAAACACCACAGGAGTCATTTGTGTGTGTGCGTGTGTGTAGTGACCAATAGTTTTGCTCAGACACAAGAGTCACATCCCCAACTAAATAAAAGTGTGCACCATGATAATGACATGATTTCATTTCTGTCATGACAACTCTATGACATGATTTCATTTCTGTCATGACAACTCTCTGAGTGTTTGGCATGGTAATGGGTATGACAATGTTGATATATTTGGTCTTGGAATTTATTTGGAATAAATCTGGTACGCTGCTGCTGCAGAGCAAGTATGGGACTGGCTACTGTCAATACATACATGACACGCTGCTGCTGTACAATATAGCACACATGAATTACCCGTAGCAGATCTATACAGGTGGAGCTGGGGAAGGTGGTGGGTTTCTGAAAGCGTGCTGCAACAGCTACAGAAAATGTTGACCAAGTATTTAAAGGTTGAGCACACAAGCTCATTTTCTACTGATACAGCAGTAACCAATACAGCTGTGCCCTATAGAGAATGATGTGATTGCAAGCAGGTCCAACCCGGCTATGAAAAATAAAAAAGACTAAAATAAGCAAAATGAGCTCGTTTTTCATAATCACAATGCCGGAAAAAACATTTTTTTTTTCTGTAAAAATATAGACCTTTTCACAATAATAGACAAAAACACAAACCAAACAATGCAACAAACAATGTAGATAGACTGCACATAAGTAAACTAAAGAGAATAAATCATATATCATATCATATGACTTGCTCAGCAAGACACAAAAACAAAAAACAAACATTAAAGGAGATTTCCGGTATTTAGCACTTTGAGTCTATTTTCTAGTTTCTTTTGGATGAACTAGAGGGGTGGATACAGAAATTGACGATGGGTCCTGTCTCGACTTTTTGACTCTTTTAGAATCGCCTCTGACCGCTTCAGAGTGGCTGTCTATGAGCATGCACAAACATGTCCTTAAAACAACCCTTAACGGTCGTTTTCAAAACTGTGCAGCTCACAGAGTGGTTAGTGGTGTTCGTTGATGTTCCAAAACAAGTAGCGTAGCGAAATACAGTTTCTGTCTTGTTTTATTTGGCATTTTGTAAATCGCATGATTTCTGTTGGAGGACTCATTGCTCGTTGATATTACTGTGCTACCGGAAACGGAAAAGGGGTCTGTTTACATTTGGTTGTAGTCTTTTCGCTTGATTCTCCGGTTCTCTGTCTCTCAGAAGGCTAGCGTGAGCAGAGCAACTGCAGAAAAGGGGTTGTCGCCATTAAGTGGTCGGGAGTGTGCTAACGCTTCAGACTCAAATATCGAGCGGAAGTTTATACGCGGTTGTGAGGTATCTGAAAAAATAGTTCCACTATAGCAAATAACACGGATTGAAATCATACATTGCGCCAATATATTTGTTTTTAATCATCAACGAACACCACAGCTTTGAAAACGAACGTAAAGGGTTGTTTTAAGGACATGTTTGAGTATGCCCATAGACAGCCACTCTGAAGCGGTCAGAGGCTATTCTAAAAGAGTCAAAAAGTCGAAACAAAATTTCTGTGTCCACCACTCTAGTTCATTTAAAACAAACTAGAAAATAGACTCAAAGTACTAAATACCAGAATTCTCCTTTCATAATTATAATAATATAATTGTGTTTGTCTTGGGAATATGTTCAAATAGGTTTTAATTAAACTCTTACAGACACAAACAACCCTTATGTGTCTGAAACAGATGAGCTTATTTTGAATAAAAAGATAAATACATTTTAAAAATTCATTTAAAAAATACATTAAAAAATTTCTCAACAGAAGAAATATTAAATTAGAGGGCTGAACAATTTTGGGGAAAAAATCTGAGACTTTCCTGAGAATTAAAAAAAGAGCCGGTTTGCTGTGCTTGTTTCAAGGGCTGCACAATTTGGACCAAAGATGTTGTTATTCTATATCAATATGACCATAATGATAATAATAACAACATTATTTCAGTTAAATTTTAATTAATCATGCAGCCCTACTAAATGAAGGATCATTATGGTAGGATAAAAGGTCAAAGGTTTAAAGATGCACACAGATAAATCACTACACACAAGCACAGGTGTGTAGCATTAACCATGTTCACACACAAGCAGAGGCCATGCAGTATTTGGGTTACCCAGAGAGGCCAGGTCACTGGCAGAGTTAGTAAAATCATCCTCCATTAGACATGAAGACGACAGCTCCTCCTCAGTGTTAGTAAGTGTGACATCATCAGCGTGAGACGCCGCCGCCTCAATATCACTCCTGCCCTCCTCATCCACACCCTCCACACTCACCCCATCCACCACGTCTGCGAGCAAACAAACAAACAGGGATGGCCAAAAAAAAAAGAGAAGAGCAAAGAGACAGAGGTGATTAGTGAAGCATTGAGCGTTAGTTCAGCATTCCAGCGGGAAAAGAAACTTTGCATGTTAGTAAAGAGACAGAAAAGCATTTGTTTAGACCCAGTTATACATAAAACGGTAATTCCTTAACAAAAAGTTTGCTGCTGTCACATTGGGGTGTGTTTGTTTGAGCTGAGAAAAATCAGGCAGATGGCTGAGAATGTCTGGCAGAGAGCTGAGCTTTATGTGTGTGTGTTGCATGGCAGATTTGGCCTTGACGGCAAAATCTCCTCCAGAGTTCCTCTTCCGCATCCACAGATCTCAATCCCACAGAGCCCTTGACAATACACACTCAATCCAAACACATCGATCTCATTCAGTTATATGGTAACTAGAGCAGAGCCGCACACACACACACACACACACACACGCTTAAATAAGAGACAGAACAAATATGAAAAAATGGTGCTGCATGATTTAAGGAAAAAAATCTAATTGCATTTAGTCTGATTGCCATTTAAAAAAAGTTCCAGGTTTCCTGTGCTTGTTCGTAAGTCTGCACAATTTGGCCAAAATATTTGTGATTTGCAAAATGTTTTTGAATACCATTAATGTAATTATTTTTTCAAAACAATAGTACTAAATATAAATATTAAAATTAGAAATATTACTATTGTAATATTTCAATGTAAAATAAAAAATATTTTATTTTACACTACAACTATAAAGTTACAACAATTAAAACATTTATGGTCATCTTCATTTCTTAATTTTCAAACATTAAACCATAAAGCTTTTATTTTGGTGGAAAACCAGAGAGACTTAAGGCTTCTCTCGTGTTGACAACAGCTGGTTTATAAGCACTTTTCATTATAAGTTTGGGAAGTTTGTCATCTTCCCAAACGTACGTTATAAGCAACCCAAACTCAGAGCAAATGCAGAGATGGAGTGAAGTGGAGCAGCATTTAATCTAAACTGAGCTGATCTGAGACACTGAAAACACTGTTCTTTTATGTGCAAGCAGCTCATGATCCAGACTGCTTTACTTTGAACCACCCAGCACATATATTTATTTAATAAAATCACAGCTTTTGTGATTTGATTATCGCACAAAGCCATATTACGATTTTGGTTTTATTTCGATTAATCGTGCAGCCCTTTGGCACATGCCATTCTCCAGAAAAAAAAACATTTTGAAAAGCAGAGAAAAAGAAATGACAGCATGTTCCTTATTTCCTTTCTCATGCTTTTTTAATTTACTTTCCATGATATAGCCACACACACACACACACACACACACACACACACACACACACACACACACACAGGGCAGTGCTAAGCTAATTAACAGAACGCATTCTGCTGGAGTTGGTGAAAGTTTGCTGGTGAATGTTTTGCTCTACTCAGCTTGAGCTCTCTCAGAATTAGAGCAGAGTATGTGTGTGTGTGTGTGTGTGTGTGTGTGTGTGGTGTGTGTGTGTGTGTGTGTGTGTGTGTGTGGTGTGTGTGTGTTGGTGGGATTATGCGTTCTGCACGATAGGCCTTGTGCATCAAGCCTATAGCATTTCCCTCCAACCTGATTTTTAATGAGTTCTACAATTAGCAGAGTTCAACAGCCTGAAAGGCCAAATAAACCGTTTTTTAAAAACTGTCTTTCTTTCTCTCTCTGACCCGGTTTTTCCTCTGCTCTCCATATGCAGGTTTGTCCATCTCTGCAGGCCACGAGATGTGTTCTGTGGCGTTTCCGAGATGCGGTAAACGCGTGATTGTGGAGGAGGGAACACTATTAGGCGGACAGGGAGAGGATGAAGAGAAAATGGAGGGCGTCAAAGAGGGAGAGATGAAAGAGATAAAAGGAGAGGAATATTGTGTCTCCCCTTGAGCTGTGAAATGGTACACACGGACACGAGCCGGCACAGAATTAGGCACAGCGGCTAACCTGCTATGTTAACACCTCGCGTATTAAACAAAACCTCGACGCGTCGCTAACACCCCTCTCGCTCGACGTACGTGCACGCTTTTAATTATACGCAGCAGCTAGCCACAACGCTAACACCCCTTGGCGTAAACACGTTTAATAACACACCACAGCTACCCGCTATGCTAATGCCCCACTGTCACAGTCCTTCCAACGGCTAGCGCTACAGTAACGTGCCGTCTCATTGTCCTGTAATGTGAAATAAAAGGAGAAATGGTGGTTGATGATAACGCGGGACGCGGCAGGAAAGCCGAGCTGAAGAAGATCCGGTCTATAGGAGTCCTCCATGGACAATGAGACGCTGATTACCCAGCATGGGTGTGTGTTATAATGACGGTGATGATGATTTAGGCCGTGTGGACTGGTGTGTATGTGTGCGTGTTGGGGCATAGGGCTCTGTTGGCTGTCGCCAGAGTTTTCCTGATGTATTTCCGAAGGATTACGTGTGAAGCGACTGCCTGAACAAATGGAAGTGAAGCCCTCTGTGAACACCTCAAATTAGAGTTCAGACTATGTGGGTGTGTTGGTGTGTTTCTTAATGTAATGCTCCTTTGGGCCTTGAAAGCAGAAGTGTTGGTTGTCATTACGGAGTGAGCAACAAAAACGCTTTTTAAGGGCTGAAAGCCACTAATGGACACACACATATGGCCTGCTCCTAATGGACACACACACACCAAGCTTCGTGAGCCAATTAAAAATCTCACAGGCCAAACACCAGCATTCGGCCTTAATGTTCTGTCAGGAACATTTTTACTACCATTTGTAGGGAGCCTATGGGAGCCAGGACTAACAAACGCTGACAAAATGTGTCTCATCAGAATAAACATTACCATGGGGATTGAATTCCAACCCGCAATAACATGCTTATTACTCTGCAGTTAATAGTGCAATACTCTATTGAAGGATTCCTTTAGCAAAGGATGTAACTTTTGTACATTTGTATATGTAATGCACTAAAATAAAGCATAAAATATATATTAGATGAACCCTAAAAAAAATTAACTTCAATTAATTAAAGATAAATAATATTATATATATATATATATATATATATATTATATATATATATATATATATATATATATGCTATAAAAAATATATTTTTCAGAATGCATGTTTTTTTTATCCATATAATGAAAGCTGTTGTTTTGTACCCCATTTACTTTTTATATTGCACCTCTATTGGGCAAAACAATACCAATATTTTTATGGCAGTGAATGAGTTGTATCAATATTTAACATCCCATTTTTTTTATCGGCCATCTTGGATGTTTTTTTCATCTGACCATGAAGCACTGCATTGTGGGTTTACCATAATCATGAAGGATGTAAAGCTATTTTAGAGTTCGCAAAGCAAGGCATGTACATTTGGGGAGACTGTCTAGATAGGCAGGTCACT
This sequence comes from Chrosomus eos, assembly GCA_036326025.1. Classification (NCBI taxonomy): domain Eukaryota; kingdom Metazoa; phylum Chordata; class Actinopteri; order Cypriniformes; family Leuciscidae; genus Chrosomus; species Chrosomus eos. Next base: position 18,143,112 of record CM070832.1, read on the forward strand.
AGGTTTTGGAACAGAGCTTCTGTGTGTGGCATTTCAGCGTGAACGCATGCAGATTTGCGTGTGCGTTTGCATGCTTATGAGAAAGTGTGCGTGCGTGTTTATGCATTGTGAGTGTATGTGCGTGTTCGGCCTATAAAAGCCCCCCCCCCCTGCACTCACCTCCAGCTGTCTTTGACCTTCCTTTTAAGTTGTTCCCAGCTGCACTACAGGCAATAGAGGTGGAGTCAGAATAGAGAGGCAGTTCAGCCATCTTTACTCCAGATCGAGCCTCCGCTATCAGCTGCCTCGCTCGCTCTCGCAGCTGCCTGCGCCGTTCTTCATCACGCTCCTGACACACACACACAGACATAGGCAGAGGGAGAGGGGGGTTATTGAACGGGTGCCATCTCAAGTAATTGACAGAAATGCCATTTTCACTCCTCTCTCTCCCATCAGATCAGACTGATAGCAGCTTTCTTTACTATCCAGAATGGAGGGTCTCTGGCACAGAGAGAGAGTGAGTGAGAGATTCACTGCATGGTTTATTTGTCATTGATTCTGTATCCAGACATAATAAACCTGAGATATTTGCTGGAGTGTCATTTTTTCTCTGACAACATGTTTATGAGTGTTTTGTGTGCATCAACAAGAGGTAGAGACAGAAATGTATGCATCAACTACTTCACAACATCAATTTGGGAATAGACAGATGAGGAAAAGAGAGAAGACGACAAGGATCGGGAAATGTCATTGGATCCAAACTTTACTACGTTCATTAGTGAAAACTGCGTATTAAAGGGATAGTTCACCCAAAAATGAAAATTATGTCAGTAATTACTCCCCCTCATGTTGTTCCAACCCTGTAAGACTTTCGTTCATCTTTAGAACACAAATTAAGATATTTTTGATTCAATCGGATAGCTGTCTCACTCCTCCATAGGCTTCTATGTAATTGTCTTTACTAACTTTCTGGGCCGGCATGTTTCAATGTTTAAAATAGTCCAAGTGACTACAGTGGCTCAACCTTAAGTTTATCAAGCGACGATAATACTTTGTGCGCAAACACCCCAAAAATAACGACTTTATTCAACTATTAATTTTTTTTCTGTGTGGGCCTCTGAGTGAGCTCACGTAGTGTAACAGCGCAGCGTTTCGCGGTTATACGTCAGAACGTAGGCTCACTATTGGCCAGCATCACACACGACCAGCGTCGGCCAATTGTGAGCATATGTTCTGACGTACGTTCCTAATTTTGTATAGCAACTAGTTTATTTTATTTTCCTTTATTAGACTATGCAAACATTAAATGAAATGCATTTTACCAGATCCTGTGCATCTTGAACCTGTATTTTTTGTTGGATCTGGCAGGTTTGATCAGGAAGTTTTTAATCCAGTATGTGTCTATATGAAGTGCTGGCTGGTGTAGAAGTATTTAATGACTTTTGATGAGGTCCACACTGATTCCTTTGTTCCGTCCAGTCGTTATCAGCGGAAAAAATAACAATATTTTTGTGTAATATTTATAAGTTGCAGTATCACTAGCCCTCATTAACATTTAGACAGGTTCGCTTAGCATGATGGGTAACCTGGCTCCATAGACAGCCACATGAACACATTTTCAAGGTGCTAACAGGTTTCTAAAGGAAAAGAGCAGAGAGTGAATTAGCCCAATTGGTTACAAAAGCGTTAAGCTAATTAACCCCATTTCACCTGTTTCTGTGGACACTGTTTGTCTGAGGCCATTGTTCAGAAGGACAATAAGTGGAGAGATGCAGATGAGGGAATCCCAGGAGCACTTTTCAGGGGTCCAGCCTAGGGGCCCTTGAGTCTCAGGGTAATTTGAACATGCAAGACAAAGCTAAGGCCAGGTTACACCTGAAAACACAGAAGTGCTCCTGCCAAAGCTGAATTGGGCACGTTTAGTGCGAGTGTGTGTCACTGTCCACTATGCTCTTGCAAAATGAATACATCTGCTCTAATAGGGGGGTAACTTGGAATTGCTCAATTTAATCACATGGCTATAAAAAAAAGGAGAGAACCATGTGTTTTTGTGAATGTGACCAAATCTGCTACTATAATAATGTATTTTTCGTTTGAGCTGTGAGGCTTTTGCCCTGTGCTCGTAATATAATTGTCATTCTTTCTGTAGCTGAAGTCTAAAACGCTACATGATCGGCTCAACCTTGCAGGTATCATCACACACAACCTTCGACACACTGTTTTACATACAGCGATTCAGGGCTGGGCTAGCCATTAGTACAGAAAATGAGATTCTATGTGTGTGTGTGTGTGTGTGCCCAGAGGACAGGATTACCACCGTGCCCAGTGTAAACTGCTTTTAGGCAACTCAGGAAATGTTCTGTAATACTGTAGTCAAGGAAAATTAACAAGAGATGAAGAACCACAGCAGACAGAGGAAAGGGGAGATGCTTCCATCCATACAGACTGTGCTGAAACATTTAACAGAGGCTTAAACTGGTCAAATCTGTAAAGGTGCAGACAGACGCTTTATGAAGTTGGAAATGCATAGTATAGCTGGTATAAATGCTGATACACACTAAATGGATGCTGACGTAAAAAAGCCAGACACTTGAATGCATCTCAGTGAGTCTTTTCCTAACCAGAACAATTTACCTGTCACTAGTCACTGAAAATTGTGAGTTTTCACATTTTATTTAAATGAACCCTTTGTTTTTTGTTGTTGTTTTTTTTACACTTTTTACACTCAATTTTACACTTTTGTAGGATTTAATTGCATTGGAGTCGAAAGACTTTTTTCCCCCGACTTTACAATAATATTCTAGGCATTAATATTAATTAATTAATGCAATAACATAATTATATATTTTCAACATATACTAATATATTTTGTAAGATTTAAATGTTGTATAAATTAATATTAAGCTAGATTAATAAATGCTGTACAAATAATCACTATGAAAATCATTTATTTTAAAAAATATATAACTATTGCTAAAGAATTTAACCTTATTGTAATGTTGCCATTTATTCACATCATTGTTTAATGTGATCATCCTAAATTATCCTAATAAAGCACTTATTTGAAATTGAATTGAAATTATGAGAGACTGAAAAGGAAAGTTAAGGTATGAGGTCAAAACAATCATTGAGAGATACAAATGAACTCCCCAAATGAATCAGCCTTGCACGATGTGCAGAATAACCACTGTGGAACGATCCATTTCTACAGCAGCAATGAGGTGTGAAACTGTCTGTCCTCCTATGAAGAGATTTCTTTAATGACTCTCTCTTCAAATGGACTTCAAGTGGCTCTTCTTCAGCTACACTGAAGCTTGACCGTTCAGTCTGGACTCTCCAACTGAGCTATGCTTGGAGTGAGAGGAAGAGAAAGAGGGAGTATAAGGAAGAGGAAGAGAGGGGAGAGAGATCAGTGGCCCATCCAACCTCCCAGCTGCAGATCTCAAAACATAATGAGGGGATCCACAAGAACGAGTGAGGAAAATGAAAGAAGAACATAAGGGTGGCAGAAACAATGACAAAGTCATAGTTAAAGGTGTAGAAGAAAGCATGGTGTGTGGGAAGACCTCACTCCATCCTTTGGGAAGTAAAACGGGAGGGAGAGAGTCGCAAAAGCAGATAATGGAGGGCTGTCGCCCTCGTTCTGGACAGGAGATCCAGGGAGAGAGGGGGTGGGCAGTAGAGCTGAGGCCCAGACAGAAGCACTCACAGTGGGTATGGGGTCCCGGTGGCTGCCCCAGCCTGGCTGCTCTTTTGGAGGGGGCTGGAGGGTGGGTGGGGGCTGCGGGGTGCAGCGAGCCATGGAAGGAGTCGCTCGGCTGGGCACACACACAGGCTCAGGGCCCTGGCGCTAACACAGCCGTGCCAGCCAGCCAGAGACGGTGCCAGCCAGTGAAGCACAAACAGATATATTTGTCATGACACACTGAGTGTGCAGACAAGGGGAGGGCTACACACACACACACACACACACACACACCAACAACACAACAAACAAAACACCAACACACACAAACACACCCACACACCACACAAACCCACACACACCACAAGCAGTGCAGAAGAAGAGAGGTTTTGGATCTTTATCCCGTTCAACAACAAATGTGTGTGTACAGATGGGAATCATTAGTAATTTATCAATTATGGTTCTGATTGCATAAATGATTCCATGGATGATATTGTTATTTTAAAGAAAAATGGAAAATGATGGGAAAACAACCTGTTTGGTCTACTTATTAATTGTAGATAGAAATTTTAGAAAAAATGTACTAGGGAAGGATAACAAGCATATGATATTATGTTGGCATATCGTTTCTGTATGTATTTAATTGGATGCATTATTAATGTCACTAAAGTTAATCTTTAAACAGAGATGCACGAACTAAATACCACGACGATTCAGAATGAGTCGATGCCGATACAGAAAAATCTTCTCACTAATGTGCAGTACTATACAGGACCCTCTATTTGTACATACATAACATTAGAGTAAAAACTAAACTAAGCCCGGCCCACTATTATTTTTTTGATATCTTTTATTTAGATATAAATAAAATACAAGTAGTTTAAACATACATATTAAAAAACTGTAGAGTGGGCTAATTTAGTGTAATTAATACAACTAACTAACTATAAACATCAGATAATTCTGGGGTAATCACATTAATACATGTTACAAGTTTATGACGTCTTACCACGTTAAAACTGATGAGTGATTACATAGAAGTACTGTGTCTTTTAACGACATTTAGTCATCATGTTTTTCATGCGAAAATTGAATAAATTGGAAGAATTTGTGCCTTATGCTGCCACTTGAAGCGATACAGCGATCTGTCACGTCACATTTAAGAGTGTCAAACGCCATTTATAGCCTAAATTTTGCGATAAAATAGACATAAATTGAAGGCAGAGACTTTGTTTCTTATCAGAAGTAATAAAACACAAAGCTTTTCATGATTATTGAATGGGGTACAAATAATGTTTTGTGCAGGGAAAAACTGAGGACCTGGCAACCCTGTCTTGAACTATGGATGATTCAAAGGGTCAGATGGAGCTTTAAGATTGCTATATTTTATACTTAACTCTTAATGCTATCTTCACACAGTATGAGTTGCAATCTGACGTTTTTCTGCAGCCTTTTGATTAACAGGAATTAATCAGAACAGATCATCTGCTGTTAAACAATCATCCGATGGCCATTCGTGAAAATAATTGCTTTTATCGGCCAATAATCGATTATTGGCCGATACATTGGTGCATCTCTTTAAAAAGAGATTCAACAAAATTGTTAAATGTAATTTTTTAGAAAATCTCAATTTTCATACTGTACATTAGAATGTTGTGATGCTCAAATTCTCTTGTAGCATTTCAAATGACTGATTTCAATTTTTAGTGTTTTATTTTTAATTTAAACAAAATAGTATATATATATTTTTTCAGCCATTAAATGAAAAAAAAGATAAATTTCATGTTATTTTTACTTATTTATAAATAAAACATTGAATTATTTCTATATTTCAAAAAATTCTATAAAGTTTTTTTGTAATATGAATACTTATGTTTAAAAGTGCATTTACAGACTTTTTAAACTGCAATGAATCGCGTGAAATGAAGTTGACTGCCGACATAATTATGAAGTCCGATGAAGTCCTCATGCCAATCAATCTTATTTTAAGAAAAAAAAAAAAAATCAAAGCTCTTGATTTTCCACCATACTTTCCTATGAACTCATACGCAAATAATCTTAAACTCTGCATAGTAAAAAACGAACCCAAAAATTCAGTACTTTCACAAAAGCAATCAAATATGAATGCAATGTTTGAGAAACATTCGAGAAAATGAAAACATTGCCACGTCTCGGGCTCATCAACCCCCCTCTCTCTCCAGTCCTTTAGAAAGTGACCTGTGAAATAAAGACTCTTCCTTGTACTCTTCACCTCCCTCTCTCTGCACTGTCTATCAAGCCCTCCTCTCTTTTATTCTTCCTTCTCTCCCATTTCTGTCCTCTTTAAATGGAAAATACAGATCGCCTATGATCTGTCCCCTGGCTTCGTGGTCTGTAATGAGAAAACTTCACCTTATGTCCCCGGCCATTCTAAAGGAAGCATTCGGCTGCTCCCGTTCACAAATCCAATTATATGTAGTCGAGAAAGAGAGGGAGAAAGAGAGAGTGAGAGTGTACGGGATGGGATGGGAAGCGTTGGGCAGACGGATGGCGGACTGCTTTTCTTCTGTAATGTGGCCTCTGCTTGGTGTTGAGGTGTCAACTTAAAATGCAAGTAGTTGAGCATCAGCTAATCCTACAGCAGCCTGCTTTAGCCCCCAGCCAAACCAGAGCGAGAGAGAGCAGGAGAGCAAGAGAGAGCGCGCACGCGAGAGAGATGCCACCGTGGCCTTATCGCTGGGCTGCAGATGTGGTTCCTGGATCAATGCACATACACCACGATCAATGCATTTGATAAAGAATTAAGAAGAAAACTGTACATGCTATCAAAGGCTGTTGTACATGGCATAATTATGCTTCTGCATGTGTGTAGATGATACTGGTGTGGAGCAAGGGCGAAGAGATAAATAGAGAGATAGAGATAGATGTCTTGCAGGCTACACAGCCTGCCCTTAGCACCCGGCTAAAAAAAAAACAAACAAAAAAAACACCTGTCAAACAGTTACCAACCCATTTCAGAGGAGAAGTTGAGGACGGAAGGATAAAGGGTATTGGGCAGGTTTGCCCCTCAGAAAGACATCTGATATTTAACATACATGCATACGTACACATCATGTGAGAATGAAAATAATGTCAAGCGAGGGATTACTACCAAACAAAACAGGACAAAACATGCTTATTTCAATGTATGACTGCAGAGAGCCAGAGGCAAGAGGGATATATAGATGGAGGAAGAGCTGTGTCAATACTGCTCTCTCACACACACACACACACACACAGCTGAATGTGTGCAGTTGGAAAGACAAACCCCTGATGTGGGTGAAAAAGTAGTAGATGAACAGGTTGAGCAGACGTCTTGTGTGCAAGAGGGAAGAAAACTTTGCCCTTTACACGACAACATAATTACCTGGCAGAAAGAGTCATTCATCACAAGCTGTTCTCACAAACAACACACACCTGCTTCAGTCAACATTTAAGTCAGGTTTCTTCCGTAATGTGACGGTGTTTCATTGAAAATAAATTTTCAGCATCATTACTCCAGTCTTCAGTGTCACATGATCCTTCGGAAATCATTCTAGTGTGCTGATTTTGGGCTCAAGAAACATTTATTATTATCAGTTGCAAACAGTTGCTGATTAATATATCTTGTGAAAACATGATACTTTTCCAGGATTTTTTGATGAATTAAAAGTTCAAAATCTCTGCAAATCTGAAAAGAAAATAAATCAATAAATGTCCATTTCTGCTCAGAAATAAATCAAATTCCAAAAGTAAAATGGGTTGCGGACAACAATGCACATTTTTAAGTTTCATATTAACTTTAAAAAGTTTTATATTATTCAGTCTTTAGCAAGACTTGGAGCATGACCATTAAAAATGTATTAATGCGAAAGAAAATCAAGTTATTGGAAAATATAGTACTAATGCTTGTACTTACTTTCTTTAATTAAAGTGTTCGCACAGACACACACACACTCTTAGCTCTCTCTCTCTCTCTCTCTCTCTCTCTCTCTCTCTCTCTCTCTCTCTCTCTCTAAACAAACACTTTACAGTCCAACTGAAATAACTGGATTAAACAATTGCAATTTCATATCAAAATGAACTTAAACCTGCTTTTATCCTTCATATTTTATTCATAGGAGACCAACATATGAATGAGGTTAAAAACTGAAGGGTGGTAGGAAAGAGAGAAGGGAATGATGTAGTGAAAGAGAAGAAAAGAGTGGTTGTTGTGGTGGAAAGAGAGAGAGAAAAAGAGAGACGAGAAAAGAAAAAAAAGAGGAGACAGCCCCACTGAGAAATAACTGTGTGTGCGTAATGCCGGAGAGAGCAGTGGCTTGATCACAACTCATGAAGAGATTGGAGGGGCGTCTCTCTCTTTCTCTCTCCCTCTCTCTCTCTCTCTCTCTCTCTCTCTCTCTCTCTCTCTCTCTCTCTCTCTCTCTCTCTCTCTCTCTCTCTCTAACAGTTTCTCTGTTCCAACCAACCGCTTTGATCTCCACACTCACAGCCCTTCAACTACCTTCTATCCATTCTGTTTCATTAGACGAGAATCCACCAGAAAAAGAAAGGTTTCCGAACTAAAAGACAATCGGAATGCAGCGCGAGAGAGAGGCTGTGTAGTCACGTCAGCATGTTAAAATGCATATGGAAGGCACAGTCACGGTTCCTTTGAAAGTCTGAGGGAATCGTTTGAGGGCGTCAGACCCAAAGAACAGAGAACAGGAGGACGACTGTGGCCTAATTGGCCCAATTAACTCTGAGTCTCTGGTGCTTGCTGGGACAATTGGTCTTCCCCGGGCCTTCCCACTGACTCTCACGCATCAGAGGTGGGCAGACGCTAACGACTGTGGACTACAGAGAGAGAGAGAGAGAGAGAGAAAGAGAGATAATGCCGTACATGGTGCGTTAGCACGGAAAACAGATTTACATAGAAAAAGCAATATATTTGATTACGTGTTGATTTTATGACTGACGTCGCAGTTAAACAAGGCAGAAAACTGAACATGATAGAGACAACGGTTTGCCTCAAAACACACACGCACAAGCGCACAGGGAGGCCGCCACAAGTTCAAAGGTTTGCTCCGTTTCTCTCTGAGAGGGAGGGTCATGGGCGGCTCTGAAAAGTCACCGCACTGTCACACAGAGCGGGAGGGAGGGCTGAGGACGGAGAAGAGAGTCAGGAGGGTGAAGCAGGGCCTCGTCGGAAAAAATCAAACACAGTCCAATTAAACTAATCATAACGAGCCAGTGAACACGAGGAAGCTCACCTGGAATCTTTTCCCTCTCTTTTTCCTCCCCCTCGCCGTATCCTCCATAATTACCCTGGCCAAAGCGCTGTGAAATTACTGCACTGATCAACTAATGCTTGAGAAAATCTGAGGAAATGCACTGTCCCCTTTTTCTGCCTCCCTCCCTCCCTTTTTATGATTTAAAGGACTACATAAATAAAAATCATTTCCCAATACTATCGCTCCTTCTGCCTGGCTTTCTCTTCATCGAGGACAGAAAAGAAGGAAGAGGAAACTGAGAGAAGATTCTCTTGACTTTTTTTAAAGGTGTTGCCCATGAAAGAATGAAAAAATGTCAGGGAGAATTAAAGAAATGATCTATCAACAGCAATTGTGGCATAATGTTAATTACCACAAAATGTAATTTTGAATCAGCCATAAATTGCACAGTGTAACACAAGACGAGGCAGTAAAAATTCAAATAGTGTTTAAATTTTTTGCAAAAAAACTTGTTAGCATGAAACTAGTGTGACAGAAACACTTTAAATGTTGAAATTATTACCGGAGGTCTTTCATCTTTGTTGTAATTATGACATACCTATGGGAACCTGGAAAGGACTGTTAGAGCTGAAATAAACTAAACAAAAAAATATTAGATAAACTCAAACAAAAATAAGAAATGCTGCATTGGCATCTAGATAAAATAAAACATGTTTAAATTGAAGAAGTACTAAAATGACTAAAACTAAAATATAAATATATTTTTATACATATAAAAAAGGTTTTTTAAAAAGCACATACAATTACAAAAACTCGAAAACATAAAAATACATCTAATGTAAAATATGAATAAATACAAAAATATCATATAAATAATATTAAAATAACACTGGTGCTTCAGTGTCATTTAAATCTTCTGGAATTACTGGAACTAAAAGATCTTGCTGTAACACTATGCCAGAAATGTTAATAGCACTTAAATTAAGCCTGAAACATTCCTTATGTATGTGTATACTACCATAAAGGAGACGTTGTGCTGCTGTGTTTTTTCTAAATGTTCTTTAATTAGCGATTTGCTCTCACCAGGGGATGAAGAACATGAGAGTGATGCAGAGGTTTGGTCTTAATGGATTGTGAAGGCCACCTACCCATAGTACAATGACCACTACTAAACAATTTATACCGTTAGCCTACTATCAAAGGCCTAAACACACACATACACCGAGTTAGCAATGAGTAGGATAGCAGGGAGACAGAGAGCGAACGAGAGAAAGAGAGAGTGTGTGAGGGAGACAGACAGTGGTGACAAAGATCAAAGCAAGAGAGCCATCGCAGCACAATGGAGCACAATTAACATGGCATGTAAAAGAACAAGAGAAGCACACACACACAGAGCAGTTCTGATGAGAGGGGTGGGCTCACTGATGGCCCATTGATACACACCACTGACTGTGGACAATGACTGGCCCGCTGGCCATCTTCACACACAATCAAGCATGTATGCTAACTGCTAACACTGCGACCATGGAGAAGCAGCGCTTTATTTAAAAGACCCCTTGAAATGGTTCGACAAACTTTTTTCCTCCTCTAATAATTACCGAAGGGCTACTCGCTTTTAAAAAAGAAGCCAATAGCAGTATGTCATATACATCACATCCCAGCAAAACTTTGTTTTTGAAAGAAGTAGCTTATGCTCACCAAGGTTGCATTTATTTGATCAAATATACAGTAATATTTTGAAATGTTATTCAGGGTTCCTGCACACTTTTTAAAGTCAAATTTAAGTCTTTTTAAGACCTTTTTAAGACCTGAAGAAATCAAAATTAATACCATAAATTAGGGGTGTGCAATATTAACAAAAATATATCTCTATATTTTCAACGCTTTGTTGGTAATAATTAGATGATTTTAACTGATTGTGTTTTTGTGCTGGTACCATGGCTGGTTTGGGCCTGTTTTTGACAGCTGACTCACGAAGATATAAATATTTGTCATATTCTATGCAGTGGTCAGTTCACAGCAGTGACAGAAATTATTAATTAATATGCAATATTTGCAAACTTAAATTGACTTCCAGGGGCATTTTAACCTATATATGGACATTCTTTCTAAACCTATTTAGAGTTATGCATCACCTTTTATGTCAAATACTAACATTCAAATTATTAAAATTAAATTATACAGTAGTTATACTTATTTATACAGTAATACTTAATTACACAATTATACAGTACCACCGTTACCAGTCAAATTAAATCATTCAATCAAAATCCATCTTTGCAGAGCAGAGGTGACACAGAAGCAGCATCAGAAGTGGCATTAATATTTACACTCCATGCTATGAGAGAGTTAAAAAAAAAAAAAATTCAATATTTAAATGATTTCTAATTTTAACGTTTTAATTAAAGGGTACTTTAAATATGAAACTAAAACCGCCAGTAGGTGGTGGCAAGTCACTGTCTTAATAAGCGAGTTGAGAGAGTCATTCATTCAACCGATTCGTTCAAACGGCTGATTCATTCGGGGAAGAAAGTGATTGTTCATTGAACGTTAGAATGACTCGTTCAAAACGCGGATTTCAGTCAAGAAATCATCACTGTCTGTTGCATTGAGACTGACTGCTACGGGTTCATTTTGAAATTCTAGTCGGCGAAATAAAGGGAAAACAAACAATATTGTGTCTAAAAAGTAACTCACAATGTTAATTTATTTTTAATTTAACTATTGTATCATAAACATTGCACTTGTGCACGGGAAAACGGCACTCACTGATGTGATATTCTAATATAAGAAGAACATAATATGATGTAAATATAAGACAAAAACTAATTTGGGGACATAGCCTACCTTTAACTGCACACATCACGCACACGCAGTGAAAGCACGAGAGACAAATGCGATGTCAGCTCACAGCTCACACGTTAAAACAATGATTACAATATCATATTAGACAATAGGCTACACATCGCACACCCCTACGCACATAAAGAATGAACTAACGACTGAACTGACAATCGCCAACTTTCTCCTTTTCTCCTCTCTCGCGTGCAGGAGACAGACGTTATGCTGCCGCGAATGTGATGCGAATTGTCACGTGACCAAGCAAATCCACAAAGATAGAATAATAAAAAAAAATACTACGCTAATTAGTTTTAATTTGTAAAACACTTATATTTGTCTAAGTCGAAGTGTCATCTAAAATTTAAGACCTTTCATAAGTAAAAATAAGACTTTATAAGACTTTTTATGGCCTTAAATTTTAAAAATCTAATTTAAGACTTTTTAAGACTTTTTAAGGACCCGCGGGAACCCTGGTTATTACAAATGAAAATAACAATTTTCTCTGTTTTTATATTTCGAAATGTAATTTATTCCTGTGATGGCAAAGCTGAATTTTCAGCATCATTACAGCATTTCTTCAGAAATCATTGTATTATGCTGATCTGGTGCTCAAGAAACATTTCTTATTACTATTATAAATTTATATTCACATTTTTTTCAGGATTCTTTGATAATTATCAAAGGTGTTTCGAACTTTGTATTCATGCATTTCCTATAACTTTTGATCAACTAAATGCATCCTAAAATGATCAATTTCTTTTTAAACAACAAAATTTTACCGACCCCAAACTTTTGAACAGTGGTTCAATTTTGGGGCCCATTTTCTCAAAAGAGAAACAGTAAATTTAGACAAAATTTTATCTTTCTCATCCATCCATTGAATATTAATTTTAAAACTAATCAAATCTTCCCTGCTCTTCTTTTATCTGAATGTCAAGAACATTTAACAGTTAGCAATGAACAGAAGCACACAGTATTTCAGCCCACACTAAAGTGCTCACTACACCCCAATGACTTCGCACTCTCTCGCTCTCATCCATCCTCACTTTCACCCCTCCATCTCTATCTACTTTGAAAGAATGAAACAAGTCTTAATTTAATTAAAATATTCCCTCTGCATGCTAAAGCGTAAAGTCTCTTCTTAACGGAGGAGCTTCATGCAGAGGCCAGTGATAAGATAACAGGGCCTACTAATCAAAACAAGACATCAACTAATCTAATCTAAATCACTAACAATTACCAGCGTGCCAAGCAACGCTCCCTTTTGATCAATGTTTTCTATTAAAAAGTGAAACAATTCAATATTCTGGCACGCTAATGCACTGAAGCCTCATTAGCACATCGTCCTTGGGATGGAGGCATTGTGAACGCACACACAGACGCTAATTCGTGGTTAATATACGGGATGAGGACCATTCCCCTTCATCAGACTGCAGAGGACTTTTGCAGGAGAAAGAGACGGCTAGAAAAGGAAATATTGTTCTTTGAAAAAAAAAACTTAATTTATGGCAGCATCACACTGAGGTGCCCTCCTGTTCCTTACTTTCTTATGCATTTCATTCAAGGGCATCTCATTTTCCTTTTAAAATTCATACAGCAAAACGTCTGAATAAATCCACCACACGCCAGATATTTCATCACGTCCTGAAACCCCTCCCCTGTGGTTCTGTATGTTTATGCCACTGTGTTTCACACTATGCTTCCCCTAAAACAGGATGTCAGGAGAACTGAAATGTTATTCGGATGTGACCTGAGCTTTTTGACGTCGAGTGTCAGCCGTCCTGCAGTACTGAGCTCAGTAGAGTTTGATGTTCTCTGACTGGTCACTTCCTACATCACTACCTGGAGCCCTTAAGTAACCCTTAAAGACTTGTCCTGTGTGAAATGAGAGACTCTGGCATGCAGGCTCTTGGCTATAGAATAATATTAATCTCTATTACTTCCTGTCTGACAGGTCCTGAGAGGAGCCATAGAAAGGACCTTCTAGGTGTGTATTTGTACTTGGCAATAGTTTATGGAATAGTTTGTGGAATTTTATTTGGGGGGAAAAAACTCTCTTTTTGGGAACATCCACAATTAATTTTTAAAATGCGAAGAAATTGCTTTAACGGCTAGGTCTTATTCTGTCTTAATGATTTTTTTAAATAAACTTTTTTTTATAAACTTTTTTTTTAATAGACATTTATAATGTTAGAAAAGATTACTATTTTAAATAAAAATTTCTATTCGTTAAAAAAATCCTGAAAAAAATTATGGATTTTGCAAAAAAATTAAACCGCACAACTGTTTTCCACATTAATAATAATAAGAAATGCTTCTTGATCAAACTCAGCAAATTAAAATCATTTCTGAAGCATCATATGACACTGAACACTAGTAATAGCTTCTGAAAATTCAACTTTGTTGTCACAGGTATTAATTACATTTGAATATATTAAAATAGAAAAAATGTTATTTTAATTTGTAATAATTTTTCACAATATTACTGTTGTTACTGTATTTTTAATCAAATAAATGAAGTCTTGGTAAGCATAAGGGACTTCTCACAAAAACATTCAAAAGTCACAGTGTAAAAAAACAGAAGTCTCTCCTGAATGTCAATATCCAAGTAAAGGTGTGTGTGTGTGAACTCACATCAATAATCTGTGGAGTATGTGTAGGCGACAGTGCGTTAGTGGTGCTTTTGTTTCCAGCCTTCATGGCGGCATCTCTACGGGCCTGTTCCAATAGCAGCCTGGCCCTCTCCTTCAGCTCCTCTTGACGAGACAGGACCTTCTGCAATTGAGAGGAAGAGGTTTTCACTCAATTTTAAGTGTAACAAAGTTTCCTTTTGTATTAGAATAACCATGATCTGTTTTACCTTCTCTTCCTTGTTGTTAGACACTGGTGCAGTTACGACTTCCTGAAAAAAAAAAAAAAAAGTAGGTAGACAAATCAGAAGATCCCTCATTCCCCCATATCGGAGTCAGATTAGCATCTCTTCTAAACACTATAAATTATCATCAGATTAGTATGGCTGTGATTCTGACAGCTGAGAGGAGCTAGAGTGACGTCTGCCCTGATCACTAAACATTGTGGGTGAGAGGGCAACTACACTGTGCAACGCATTCAGTAAAACAGCCAAATGAAGTGCCAACAAACTTAAGGCTGTGGCACAAGTAAATGTCACCATGGTAGCGCACCTCTCATGTCACAGCAGAGGCCTTGATGACATGTCAAAATAAAATCAGGACAAATCTAAGCTGGAAAGTTATTCAGTGGAAGAAATGACAGTGATACATGGAGAGTGTGTGATAAAAGTTGGCTGTGCTGCAACACCTGCAAGTGTGTGTGTGCATGCTGTATAGATGAGGAGAGGCTCTCATGCGGAACACGCTATAACCCGTGTCAGTATTAGAGCTGCAGGCGGGACGGCCTGTACATAATGACATGCCAATCCGAGTGACACGCGGCTGCTGTCTGTGCCGATCAGGCGTCTCACAAAATGGCAAAAATATCAAACATGTATAAAGCTTCAAACAGTTTTATGTGCTTTGATTTTATATGCTAGCTTTTCCATTTAAGTTGTAACTGCTTTTCTGTTGGGAGTGTTCAGGGCATTATTCATTTAACTTGCATGTGTATCTACCTGTGTTTGTTACATGAAAGTGTGTGTGTGCTTGATGTTGATGACTTGCTTGTGTTGGACCGTTTGTCATGTGTGGTTTGGTCATTTCCAGTGCTCAATGGATCCCACACTTTTAGACCAATGAATTTCCAAAATGGTTCTATGACTTCCAGTCATTTGTGATGATTGAATAAGGTATTTTAAAAATAAATTTTACATCACACAAATAAAGTGTAATTTCTTATCAATTAAATATTAATGTTATAAATTTCCATGAGCTTTTAGGACTTTTTTTTTTTTTATAATTTTTTCATGACTTTTCTAGGCCTGGAAATCACACTTGAAATGGTATTTCTGGTATTTCTAGGTTATCCGGAATATTGGGAACCAGGGTTGTGTGAAATTGAATTTAAAATTTAAATTCTAATTCAAAGTCTGAATTTGACTATAATTTAAACTGAGGTAGCAAACGTGATGCAGAATTACAATTTGAATGGAAGTAAAGTTAAAATTAACAGAAATTCATATAAATTCATGACACTTTATGATGTTTTTTTATCAGAAAAAATAAAAAAAAACATAGACAGATGGATAGATAGACAACAAGCCAAACAGATAGACATAACAGACAGACAGATAGACTAAACAACAGAACAAACAACAAACAGAAAAGTTTATAGACCTTAGAGAGAATTAAATATAGAACGACAGAGTGACAGATAGACAACCGATAAAAAGAATAGTAGGATGATAGAAAGAACAACAGACAGAATGATAGAGCCAATGACAGAAAGATGAATAAATAGACAGATAGAATGACAGAGAAAACAGACACACATAGATAGAACAACAAAAAATGATAGACAGAATGACAGAACTACAGTCAGATGTTGTCATTTTGTATTCAGAAATATGGCATTAAGCATGCATGTGTGTGTGTTGACATTTACCTGTGTGTGTTTAGCGGGTGTGTGTGTGTGGTTGGTCTGGGCACTGCTGTCTGATGTGCTGTCAGATTCCGAGTGGCGCAAACTAGCTCTCTTCTTCTTGATAAGATCAGTGTCTCTGTTGTACGTGAAGCCCAGTTTGTGTGTGTTTGCTAGAGAAGACCCGGTCTGCCATGTGGGCAACCCAGATTCAGTTTGTTTTTCGGCAGGTCGTGGGGCCTCGTGCTGCTCCTTGGAGACTCTGGTGTCAGCGGTGGTCAACCCACCCGACTGCCCTCTCTCCTTTTCTCTCTCCAGCCTGTGAGACAGGTCACCCATGTCCAGTGTATCTGCTTTGAGGAGCTTTTTCTGTTTTTCTGCAGCAGGAGGTTGGCTGGTGGAGGTCTCCAGGCTGGTTCTGGTGCTCTGGGCAGGTTGTGGGTGAAGTTCTGTGATCATTGTAGCTGCTGGAGAGTCATGGCCTGCTTTCGACAACCGTAATGATGGAGTTACTTCTTTTAAAACTTCCCAGGTAAGACAGACAGAGAACCAGATCCCCCGCCTGTCACAACTGACTTCACTTCCTCTTCTTTCTCACCATGCTCACTATTACTTTCTGCGGCATCCTGATCAGTGGGCTCACGGTTAATGTCGTTGAGTTCGGCGTAGAACTTGTCTTGGTCAATAGAACTGTTTGTGTCCGTTTCGAAATCGCCAACTTTGTATGTGCTACGACTGCTGTTGGCTTCGATCTGCACAACGTTGAGTTCCTCACCACTAAAATGTGCCCGGATCTGATACAGGTACGTCATCACTGTCAGCTTATCCGGGATCGCCAGCAGAACCATGTCAGACGGCTCTAGGAGCCGAGAGATTCCCAGACTGGCAAAAACATCATATGCCTGCAGACACAAAAAGACAAGTTTAAAATAAGTAATAAAGCACAGAAAATAAAGGACAGTATCAAATGAAACAGGGAAAATAAAACAAGGACTGGTGGACTAGAAAAGTAATTTCTTCGTAACACACTAAAACAACAACATTGTATTCTGAAGGGCAAATAGTTGGGAATTTTAAAAAAAAAATTCTGGTTCAGACTATAACTCTAAAAACTAAAAATAAACAAAAAAATCTAAGTCAGGTAATCGTTTTATAAAAAACATAATAAAATAAACAAATGATAGAACATAGGCAAGATTACAAAAATTAAAACCCGTCAACCAAACAACTCATCAGAATAAAAAAATAATTAATTCTGGGTCAGACTATCACTCTTAATTTAAAACAAATAAATAAAAATCTGGGTCAGACGATCGTTTTATAAATAAATAAATAAATAAACATTAATCAAGCAATTAAATATATACATTTTTAACAGTCTTTTCTGTTTTATTGATTTATCTATCAAAGCCAATTTCTACTTGTATTTGGAGCATGGCGGGTGTTAATTTGGACTACTTTTGGTAAGGTGGAAGGGTTGGGTTTGGAGAGAATATAGTAGGGGAAAATGTGAGGTATGATGAAAATGTAAAGTAAAGTAAAGTAGGGAGAAAGCGGTAGCATTAAAGTGAAAGGGACAGACAGGTTGAGGGGTGAAAATGAATGACGGGTGAAACAGGGTAAACTACAGGGTTTAGGGTGGAACGGAATGCTAAAGTATAGGATGAAGGGAAAAGAGAATGATAGGGTAAAGGGTGAAAAGGAAGAGGGTTGTAGGGTGATGGGAAGGAGAAACAGTTAGGGTGTAGGATGCATGCAGGAATTAGATTTGGGATAAGACAAGCTGGGATCAGTAGGATGCGGCAGGCGGTGACAGCTAATGTCAAGGATGGTTCTCCATGATAAGAGAGCACGATACCAAGAAACACTAAACTAATCCTGCCTCAGTCTTATCGCATATATCTCCCACTCTCTCTCCTTCCATCTCCCTCACTTTCTCCCCTTTCCGTCACTCTCTCTCTCTCGGCAGTGAGTATAATTGCACTGATTTGTCCGGTTGAGGAGAACAGGCAGATAATCAAACAGCCAAACTCAATCCCTGATCGGGAGATAGAGGGAGGGAGGAGGAGAGAGAAACGGAAGGAAGAAGTGAAAGTAAACTGGCTGACATTATCACGGTAATCCACCGAATGAATGAAAGAAAAGTTACTTTCTCTTTCTCTTAAGAATCTGAGAATACAACAGTATAAAGCAAAGCCTACAAATTAGGCTTCTGTCTCGCCCTCCCCCAGATTGGGCTTATCAGAGCTGCTATCAGAGCCGAGCTGATGGCCGAGAGAATTCAGCCTGTTGACCAGTGTTCACTATTGTCTTAACCTCTGCTGCTTACCCAGCTACTGACTTTATCAGGGTTGTCCCCTTTATTGGCGTGAGCGAGAGAGAGAGAACGCAAGAGAAAGGGAGGGGAGGGATAATCAAAGGTAAGCCGATTCTCAATTTACAATTAATCTCATCTTTCTTTCTCTCGTGCCTTCTCTTTTTCCTGTTTGCTGGAGGCTAACAATGGTGCGCAGCTTGCAGAGCAAGGCAAATGTAAGGTACAGACAGCTGAATAGAGAAAAAAAGGGGAATGAAGAAGGGTGGGAAAACAAAGAGTCGTCAGGTATGTGTTGTTTGGGTTTTAGCTCTAAAGAAAGAGTGAATAATTGGTGGAATGAACGAAACTAAAGTGTCTGATTGGGATTCTTAAACTTCAGCTACATTAACACTGCAGCTGAATGAGGTCCAAATCTCATTTTCCTTTGCATGTTACACAATCAGTTTTTTGGCAGGAATAAACATACTATGGAAACTAGGGAAAAAACTGTTTATGACATTATTTGCATAAAAAAAAATAATTATAGTAAACAGCATATATTGTGAATAATCATTACAAATTAAAAGTGTTTAATGAATTTTACAATTTTATTTATCCTGAATTTTCAGCATCATTACTCCAGTCTTCAGTCACATGATCCTTCAGAAATCATTCTAATATGCTGATTTGGTGTTCAAGAAATATTTCTTATTATCAGCGTTGAAAACAATTATGCTGCTTAATATTTTTGTGGAAAGTGTGATACATATTTTCAGGATTTTTTGATCAATTCAAAAGAACATCATTTATTTGAAACAGATTTTTTTTACAACATTGTAAATGATTTTACTATCAATTTTGATCAAATTAATGCATTGTTACTGATAAGTATTAGCCTATTATTATTTTTTTATATTGAGTATATAATAAATAGTATACAATTATATATACTTATTAATATTTACAATTAAAAAATAATATAATTAAATTATACAGAATACAAAGTGTTTATATTCATGTATGTTTACAACTAGTTCCTAAGTTTTATTGCTCTAGTCTTCAAAACAGAAAATCGTGCTTGATTAAAATAAATACACCATGTAAACAGCAGGTTGTGTGCGAGTGTGATTTAACCCTAAAATTACACTTCTGATGCACTGCGTCAACAACTACCAAACCTATTTAGTCAACGGACAGAAATGTGCTGTTTACCCTTTCAGTGATAAAAGATGCAGCAGCACTAATAACCCGTGTGAACTGTGCGATTGTGTGTTTAAGACTTTCTCTTCCTGCTCCAGTCTGTCGGCCCCTCCCCCACGCTAAACGGACAATGAAAAGCATTTTGTTTTGTGAATGACATCGCTGAATGATTGACAGGTATCCATCGCTGTCAGTCACACACACAGCCAGGGGGCTTTCCCCCCCCCCCCCCCGTCTGCACATTTATCGAGGAACACAGGAACACATACACGCAGGCGCACACGTGCACGCACAGATCAGATATCATGGGAAATTACTGCTAGTTTCTCTCTCGACACACACAGAGAAAATAATTCTTTTCACTGCCTGTATGACCAAACCTCCTCTCCCCTCTCGCTATTGATTGCTCTTATCTGTCATATTTCAATGGAGATTATTGCAATCACGGCTGTGCCAGAGAGGGTCGCGCTGATTCTATCACATGGAAATGAATGCATTATATAAATGTGTGTGTTTGGGGCTGTATAGAGAGTGCTCTTAACCTCCTCAGCTTGGGATAGTCATTTATTGTTCAAAGAGAGTGAGAGTACGCACACTTTTGCTGTGTTGGAGAGAGGAAAATTGTGTATATGATAGTCACTGAACGAGAGGGCAGGAAATGAAGTCAGTAAGTGACTGCAGGGATAAAGTGATGACAGATGAAAGGAATGGTGGGAGAGCGCAAGGAGCACTTTAAACACACCTAATAAAGTCTAAATGGAGTTAATCTGAGGGCTGAAATAAGAGATAATCTGCAGCACTCCAGAATACAGTGATCAATCAATGGAGCGGAATTACAGAGGAATTAAGTTTTATACATCCACAAATCCAAACAGATTCCAAACAAATCCAGGAAGCAACTCTTCAGCAAATATACATTTGTTTCATATCGTGCGCTGCTGTGCATTGTGTGTGTGTTTTGAGGGAGACCGAGAGGAAGAGAGATGCTTGGAATAATCCTTGTTGGCACAGCCACCTGGCGGTTTATTTAAACGGATTTTGAGAGTTGACAGCAATATCCACACCTTCCTCGCTCTCTCTCTCTCAAAGCCCATTTGTTGCGCACATCCCACTGAAAATTCTTGAATGAATGGAACACGGTATAATGTAAAATAATAACAAGAGAGGGAGAAAGTGACAAAAAAGTGAGAAAAAAACAAATCGTGCCAGTGAATATCTACCTGAAGCAGATAAATAAGTTCAGCTGAAAATGAAAGGAAGAGTGTGTAAAGGCAGATCTCTAGGAGCAGGACTGAGAACTTCTGCATTAACTTTGCAGTATGACTGCCATCATTATCTGAGCAGGTGCTTTGGTTTTTATGCTACCATTCAAAAGTTTAAGGTTTAGTGTTTTTTCTTCTTTTTTAAGAAATTCATACTTTTAATCGGCAAGGATGCATTAAACTGATTACAACTGACAGTAAAGATTTCAACATTGTTAATTAAAAAAAATCCTTGGTATTCATCAAAGAATGTTGAAACAATGTATCACAACAGCACAACAGTTTTCAAAATTGATGATAATAAGAAAAGTTTCTTGAGCAGCAAATCAGTATATTAGAATGATTTCTGACGGATCATGTGACACTGAAAACTGGAGTAATGGCTGCTTAAATTTATCACAGGATTTGCAATGACAGGAATTTTTATAGAATTTTTTAAATAATATTTTACTACACACACATATATGTGTGTATGTATATTATATATATATATATATATATATATATATATATATATATATATATATATATATATATATATATATACATACACACACACACACACACACACATCTATACATATTCTATATATATATATATATATAATATGAATGATAAAAAAATAATATTTCAAAAGTCTATAAGGGCTTGGGTCGTGTCTAGCAATTATACATAATTTAAGAACAACAGTAGTTAATGGGAGTTCTTCAGAAGTTTACGGTGTGTGTGTGTGTGTGTGTGTGTGTTCTGTTTAGACCTCATTTTCCCTGCATTTTCATCTAAGTGTGTGATTAATATCCCTTTATTTCTCTCTCTTTTCTTCTCTCTCTGTGGAGAAGCCTGTAAAGTTTATTTATAGTATGTTTATGAATTATGATGCTATCTTACGACTCCCAGGTGACTTACTCCATCCACACAAACACGAACAAAAACACACACACATACACTCTTCCATCAGTGTCGGCAGGGGAGCCGCATTCTGAAAGTGGCAATTAGAGAACGCTGGGTGGGAGTGAATCAGATTTATAACAAAATAAATCACCTATGAGGAGGATTACTGATGCACAAACAAACGGAGAGAGTGTGTAGCATTTACCTTTTTGTTGTTTTCTTTAATATCTTGAGGATTGAGAGCCTTGTAGTCACTAGGAGGGAGGAAAGAACAGCGAGAGAGAGAGAGAGAGAGTTAGCTTTAAATATGCATCTCATGTAATGGCTGTAGAACTGTAACATGCAATTTCACAGCTCTGCAATCAACACAACTAATAGAGTGTGTGTGAGTGCAAGCAAAATTAGACACACACACACCCTTTACTCAAGCACTCAACACATTAAACATTTCATCTCTCGTTCTCCATCACCGTACCCACTGGGCGCCTGGGGTCTTTCCTCTCTTTAGCTGGGGAAACAGTAGTGGGGCTACTCTAAAAATGCAAAATATCCTTCATTTTTCTTTTATCATAAGCATTCACTACATGTCATTTAAACCTTGATGTGGGCTGGGTACTGTCCCCTAAGGAACAATGCGTTTTAAAAGCCTTTCTCCACATGAAGCATTTATAAACACATCCAGTTAAACTGCATTTTCAGCTGGTAATACTGTAAAGTTCATTTACTGAGATTTGATTCTATATTGAATAGTATCCTACTATTTGTTTTTACATTTTCAATCCCTCCCCAACCTACCCAGAACAGACTGCCTTAGAGACGATGTAAATTAAACTAATAGTACAAAAGATAATGAAAATGAATAAAAATAATAGCAATAATAATGATGATAAAAGAAATTTTAAATAAAATAAAAATTGTGCAATAGTTAAAGTTCCCTGTGGTAAAAATCAAGCTGTTTATCTTGTTTATAGGTCTATGTGGTTTTTTAATATGCTTTAAGATAAACCATGCATGTCAACAGGCATGCATTCACTTTAGCTATATTCAACTTATAGCCTGGGAAAGTCCCAAAATTGTGCATAGCATTGATAATATCAATGCTGTATGATACAGGATCTGAAATGTAAAGCAGCAAATCATCCGCGTATAATGAGAGCTTAACACCTCAACTGTTTATGCCATGGAATGAAGGCGCAGATTTTAATATCAGAGATAGTGGTTCAATTGCAATTGTAAACAAAAGGGGGTTTAATTGAGTCCCTTGCCAAAGAAACTGTTTTGACCACCATTCATTAGTAATCACAGAAGCAACTGGAGAAGTATACAGAAAAGACGTATCCACTCAATAAATCTGTGGCCAAATGTGAACCTATCTATAGCGAAAAACGATAGTCCCATTCCACCCGATCAAATGCCTTTTCGGCATCTAATGATACTACAATTTCAGGGGTGTCCTAAGATGTGTGTGTGAGTGTGTAAAGAACATTTAAGAGGTGATGGACATTAGAGAATATGTGCTAGCTTTTTATAAAACCAGTCAGATTAACTGAGATGATATTGATAAGGGAGACTAATCGGATGGCCAGTAATTTAATTTTGATATCTGCATTTAGCAAAGAAATTGGACAATATGAGCCACATTTTGTTGGATCTTTCTCGAACTTCAATAGAAGTGTAATCTGTGCTTCAGTAAGAGATTTTGGTAGAGTTCCTTAAGATTAAGAATGTTCAAAATATTAAGTAGGAGTGGAGATAATTTAGCAGAAAACTTCTTATAGAATTCGATTGAAAAGCCATAGGGCCCTGGGGCCTTGCCACTCTGCAACCCTGATATGGCGTCAGATATTTCTTGCAGCTGATCGAAGTATTTTTTATGTTCTGCTCTAAAAGTGGGGACATTTATTTGATAAAAAAATACCAATTGAGACTGATCCTTAGGTGTTTCTGATTTACAAAGTCTAGAATAAAAGTTCATAAAAATGTTATTAATTGTAAGGGGATCAATAGTTAATACTCCATCTACAATTTGAGAAATATGTTGTGCTGATTATCTGGATTTAAGTTGCCAGCCTCATAACTGTGTTCATAGCTTATTCTTCAGTCATGAGTTGTTGTTTTTTTCTGTCTTAAAGAAATTAAATTATACAGGTCTGAAGATCAATCCTTTCTTTATACAGTTCTGGGGCCTCATTTATAACCGTTGTGTACACACAAAACAGGCCATGAAAGAGGCATATGCCACTTCCAACGCATAAGTTGTGATTTAGAAAAACAAACTTGACGGGAAAATTTGCGCACCTGCACGCAAACTCTGACCCATGAGTACGAACGTTTTGGAGATGGAGCAGTTTGCGACACCGATGGTGAGCTGGAGTTAAAATGTCTTTTTGGTCACTTTTAGACAGAAAATCTAAAGAAAATTATACATATACAGAAAGATAATACAAATATAATTTCACTCACCAAGCCTGGCTTGGTAAGCTATGTAAGCTCCATATATGGTTATTTCGAGGAGGAGACACATGTGTGCACAATCTTCCGCTGACTGGGAAGTGAATTTCCAAAGTGAATTCTGCGCAGGTTATGTAGGCACGTTTTTATAAGTCTGAATATTTTTCTGAATACAGCTTTTTACACCGCATGCCATTGCCTCACAGCCTCACTTTCACACCGGTCATGGCAATGCTCTGAATAAGGTCTATTGGGGGCATAAACATTCACCAGCAAGACCTGGATATGAAATAGTTTTCCAGACACAATGATATAATATGATATAAAAATGAAATAACATTAGAAGCAGATTTTTGTGTATTATTATAGCTGTTCCTCTTGTGTTAGCATTAAATTTAGAATGGAAAATTTGTCCCACCCATGGTTTCTACAACCTAAGATGATCTGAACTGAGTAAATGTATCTCTCTCTCTCTTTTTTTTAGATCCCTTTATAGGACGATTAAGACCTTTAATATTCCATGATGTAAACCTTTTCTGTCATTCCTCCTCTACTTAAAACATCGGACATAGTTAAGTATGAAAGGATAAACACTGCACCTGTGGCATAAACAAAGCTGGTACACCACTAAATTACTTAATATCTCTGACAACAACCAACCCAAAACAAAACAAAAACAAATGGAGCATCTATAAAAAGAAAAGAAAAGAAAAACAATCAATGAGGCAGTAAACCAACCTATGAACATTAGAACACTATGTGTTCTAATGTTTACCTCTCCAACTGAGGCAAGCTGCAGGACTCATGTAACACGTTTTAACTGTACTCTCCAAAGCAAAGACGTGAACCGGCATGATTTGTCCATCCACCGGTGTTTTTATTAACAGTATCCTCCCAGATAAAGAAATGAACCGTCATAGTAAAAAAAAAAAGTAGTATACTACAAAATTATTGTATAATATTTATGCTCGCTTGGTTATGTGAGCAGAAAAATCTTTGCAGAGATTAAAAAATATATATATTTTTGATCTTCGTCACTGATCAACAATGCACAAAATGACATGATATGAATGCATTCAGCAAACAAGGTACATTTTAAATGCAGGTTGTCACTTAAGGCCAGTGTGTGTGAAAAGTACAGAGAAAAGGTAAAAAAAAATGTCTAGATATATGGAAATCAGTGTAAAAGTAACAGATAATAAATCAGTCAATCTCTTTCTTAAATAGACGGCGGCCAGATTCCTGATACTTTAGCGTATGCTAAACCCAGAGGGTGGTTGGCCGTGGCGCTGTCAGCACTGTGATGAATCTGCTGTAAGTGTAGTAATTAAGGAGGATTTGAGTCATTCCTGATGAGACCAAACACAGAAATGTTCAAAATAAGACAGAGGGATTAAATCTCCATCATAAACCATATTAGACCCCCCACACAGAGTGAGATTCTCACAGGGAGAGAGAGAGAGAGAGAGAAAGAAAGAGGTGAAATAGTGAGTTGTGTAGAGTTTAGGGCTGTCTCTGTTATCGAGTCATCTGATGATTATTTTGATCAAAGGCAACAGTTGATAATGGGTTAACATTAAAAAGAACAATCAATAAAAACTGTGAATCTCCATAGTGTCATAAAGCCTTTTTTTTTTTTGTAAAACTGAGTACTGTTTATTCAAGAGACTCTGACAACTATAGAGAGACTGGTGTAATGTGTGTCAGTAGACAAATTGACACTCCCTTAATCTAACAAAATGTGCATACTGTAATGTTTGTCAATGTGATTGAGAGAAGCACAAAAGAAGATTTACTTTTTTAATGATTAAGTGTTGGTTTTTTTTTTTTGCATTGTCAAAGTGCATTTTCTACATGGTAGATAAAATAAATTTTATGGCAAAATTAATTTTCCTATTTATTCCATCAATCTATTTTAGTATTTATAGGTTTAAAAATATATCTTTTCAAATTTTATTGAACTGGCAGTGTAAAAAAATCCATGTAAATGTATGGCTAAAGATTAATCTTAAAATGTGTTTTGGTTGTCAACTAATAGTCAACTTACTTCTTGATATAACATTAAACATGTTCACTCAAAAATGAAATTTAAGTTATTTTCTCACCCTCATGACGTTCTAAACCCATATGATTTTTTTCCGTATGTGTTATAGAAAACAAGATGTCACCATTTAAATTTTTGGTTGAACTCTCCCTTTACAGAGGAGGTAAGTTGTATCACCCATGCACTAAAGGAAGCACATATTGTGTGTGCTGAGGCTTATGTTAGAGTGTGTATTGTCATATAAGTTCATGGCTTACATAAAGTCAGGTCTGAAGTGGTGTAAAAGGGCACAGAATGCCAGTCCATTCCTCCAGGAAGTGGTGAAGTTGGTGATTTTGACGCCTCTGTAGTTTTTGGTGACTTCACGACACCAGGCCAATAGGGACTGACTTGCATTCGGCCTCCCACCAAGAATAGGACTGGGAATTGGACTGGGCTAAAGAAAAAGAGAAAAAGAGGGAAGAGTGTAATTAAAACATAAGTAATTTAATTACAGTTTTGACTTGATATCAATATATCTCACAGATTATTTATTTATCAGAACAGTAAAAGAAATACATTGAAATATATATGAAATAAATAAAAGTATACATAACCAAACCAATATTCATGAGCATGCAAAACAGTGGTCCAATAATGCCAGGCTAGTCTTGTCAATGTACCACAAGACGTACAAAAGAAAAAATAACTTCTGTTGTTTTCACAATAGCAATGTGTTGCATAATACAGAATATGGAGAAAAGGGAAAGGAATTAGAGAAACACAACTTTTAATTATACGGAAACATGAACTGTAACATGGATCACACACAACTAGTCCAAGCCTTGACTATTTTTCAAATTCTCACAATTATTCTCTCTTGCACAAATACAAACACAACCCTCTTATTGTCTCTCTTTTCTTCAAAAGTCCTTAAATTCCAATCAAGAACATCAGATCCAACCCATCTCTCTCCAATTAGCTTTGTAAGCTTAGCTTTGTTAAAAGTCGCCTCTGCTGAAACCCTCAGTCTAATTTGAACAAACACAGAAAAATGCACACAAAAGACTTACATGCTCGTTCTAATGAGAGCTTTGGTCTGTAAGGAGTGTATGACCATGGATAATGTAAACACATGATTAATAAAGACCAGCCTTTGAAGCTGTATCAGTCTGGATTAAGAGTCCAACTAAACGGAGGAACGAGAATTCTAATCCCGCAAATCCAGAAACACAAAGCGGCAGGAACCCCTTCGCACCGGGAGTCTGGCCACTTTCGGACATAATCCCGTTAAAAATGGAGACGCCGCGTTACGGATACATATCGCTTGAAATTCATATTCTGGGGTGCACACGCTCGCATTTTTTTTCCTCACAATAACTTTTTAATAATGATAATCAAATAGCCTGAGACAAAACTTGCAGCTATCTGATGAATTGCAGCCTGATAGATTCCACATCTAAATACAAATCTAACATGTTATAAAAGAGTGCTCATCCTGCAGAAATACATTATCATAGGACAGGTATCTGTATGGATCTGTGTGCATAGGAAGAGAGACTGCCATTCCCCTGATAAGAGCGCTATACATCAGCTGGTCAACATTTCACGCATGTACGGCAGCCAACAACGCCCCCTTTTGGACACAATTTGCTACTGCAGGATGTTTCAAGGACGCACAGACTTGAAAAAAAAATGCTTGTGAGGGGCCTAGAGCAGACTTATGTAGATTACAGCCCAAAACTCAAAAACTATTACAAAAACAACCAATGATATTATAAAGGGAACCGTGACGTCCTAAAGGTGTGGTTTGAGTAGATTGGCAAAACGGTGAACCTGTAACTTCCTTTAAAATGTTCAAATGCTTGCCTCTTAGATTATCATAATTAAATGCTAAGATCCAAATGAATGCCACCGAGGGCAAGTGTGTTATTTGTGCGTTTATACATCCTTCTGCACAATCTGAAAGGTTAAGGTTGTCTTGAAAGAGCAGGAAGGAAAAGTCAAGTGAGGGGCCCTTGGGGCTCCAACAGCCTTTTTACTCTAGAAAGAGATGTGCACACACACAAACAGACTAATAACAATGCTACGGAAGCAACCACAACAGCAAACAGATGAATACAAACAAACACCCAACAACGAAGTACAATAGTTGTATTATTTTATGTGAAGAAAAACAACATATTTACATAGTCTGAACCTCATTTAGATGAGTAGAGCTTTTAAGTTTTCAGCTTTATTCTTCCTTTTATTTTGCGTTTTTTTTTCTTCTGTTGTGATAGGCCCAATCTGTTAGGTGACCTCAAACTATGATGCTTGCTTTAAATTATGAAAAGTGAATTCCTCGTATTAAAATGTCTCATATTCAATCAGAGATCAACAACAGTGATTTACCGAATACTGCACATGTATTCCCAGCATACACACACATGCTACATGGGGGAAGGAAGAACACGTTAAGCTCTACACGAATGCAAAACCCGCAACCACTTTTCCATGTCACTTTTCCGCCATGCATGATAAGAGAGCTGTAAATTCCTGAGGCAGTCTTTGCTCCTTTTAAGAGATGTTTGAAGTAGCTGTCTAATTTCAGCTCAATAATTACCTGGGATTACCGGCCAGGTGCTATTAAAGCAATTAGAAGACAACAGTCGTTTAGGAGCACTCGGCTCTTTAGGCTAACAGTGCCCTGTGGCACCCTTACAGCGGGAGGAAAACAGTAACACTGACACACCAAGACACGTTTAAACTCTCAGGAACCATGGCTTACTTAATTCATCCTCCACTGCTGTAAAAGTGAGTTGACTCCAGAGTGCCCACCTGTCCTACTGTCAATGACTGATATGATCCATTATAAAAACCCAAATCTCCTAAAATGCTACATTTGCTACACAGTATTACTGTGAACTACTGAACTGTTCCACAGTTAAAGCGATAGTTCAGCCAAAAATGACCTTTATGAATTTCTTTCTTCTGCGGTCTGGTAACCGATATTTTTCAAAATAACTATTTTGTGTTCAGCTTAAGAAATAAATTCATACAGGTTTGGAACAAATTGATGGCGAGTAAATGACAGAATTTTTAGATTTTTGGGTGAACTACTGTATCCCTTGAACTGTAATGTTCAAATATAAACTTCTGAACTGTTCCACTGCAAACTGATTTACAGATAACGTCTAATTCACTGTAAACCTATTCAATTTGATACCTGAATGTTTCAGATATAAACTATTGAACTTATTCATAAGCATTCAGTGTTTCCCCTAGGTTTACCGGGGGGGGGGTATGAGGTGATAATTCACCTCAGGGCACTCATTGGATTATTGTAAACATGCAAACAGATAGAAAAGACATGCCATCGTGAAATAAGATAAATAACGTATTACCTAAGGCTATTTAGTTTGTTTAATAAAATAAATTGTAATCTGGCACTAGAAAGAAAATCTAATCAAATTTACTTGACCTTCAAGGAGGGGGCGAGCCGTTAGGGGGGGGGAGCGCCCCCTTATATAATGGTATGGGAAACACTGAGCATTATTTAAATTTAAACTGCTGGACTGTTCAAAAACTGCTTTATTTTTTTATGTAAACTGCTAAACTTCAACTGTAATCAATAGTTTTAATATAAAGTGAACTGTTTTTAAAGATCAACTTCTGTACAGTACCATTGTGAACTTTCAAAAAAATATTGATTTTTTTAATGTAAACTACTCAGATATAAACTGCTGAACTGTCTTACTGTAAAATACATGGTTCAGAGATACTAAACTCTAAACCACTGAACTCAAAATATCTGAATTGTTCTCAGATTATACAAGGAGTTACAGATTGGAATAAAACAAAACGATCGTTCCATTTTGGGTTCTTTAAAAACATTAATGGCTAAACCAAATTCCAGTCATTCCAGTGCATTCACAAAATAACAGTGATTTCAGTAAGCTGATAAAGCACTGGAACAAAAAACTGTTCTGTGGAAACGGTGTAAAAGTTCTGCCTTCATTCACAAGCTCACAGCACAGACTGCATGTTCTTACAAAACTACATGTGTCTACTGAAACAACACTGACAGGGATTTCTGGTGTCACATAGAGCGCGTGTACTTATCAAACGCAGCGCTGTCTTGCCCTGAGCAGCGGTCGCGGGGGGAGGGGGTGTGGGGATAGGAGGAGAAAAATAAACGATTGGCAGCGGCGTGTTTCTGCGCTGGAGGACAGGATTACAGCGCCGTTTCTTCCTACAAACAGAACATATTAAAATGAAGCTGCATTCATCGCTATCCAACACACACACACACGCACACAAAAAGAGAGGAGAAAAAAACAAAACGACACAAAAAAAAAATCATGCAGCATTTCAACATCTGCCAAAAATAAGATGGAGACAGAAAAGATATTCATTATTCATGATGGCAGCGAACGCACACACACACCTGACACATGGTGGAGGACAGGGGCGAGGAGGGAGGAGAAGGTAAAAGGAGATGAGGAGGGGGAAAACTTAATCTGTGTTGAATGAGAGTAAGAAAGATGAAGGGTGAAAGAGAAGACGTGAGAAAGAAGATGGAGTAAAAGAGTTTGGCAGACGAACTAGGAGAGGTCATGTGATCAGAGCAGTAGTCTTTTGCTCAAAACCGTCATTTATTAATTTATAAAACCATCAATTACATTTCCCTGTTGTTACAGTATACATTTTAACCTATAGACCTCTAGGGCCCAAAGTAATTATGTTACCTGCAACAGAAATAAAAGGAAAAAAGACTTCAATAAACTCATGCAATCACACACATGTATATATTCACACACACTAAAAAAAGGCACCAAAACAGCGGAAGCTTCAATCATGCATCCACTTAAAATGCCTGCGGCAACATCTATATATGGCATGTGTGTGAACATATTCACAATGTCAGCACTCTAAACTCTCTTACACACCCAGAATAGGTTTATGATCTTAGAGAGTTGTCTCACAGAATTAGTTGCGATTCGCCAAGTGGTGTTCAATTGTTTATCATTAATTGTTTTGCTTTCTGTAATTGCTTCTCAATTATTCAACTGCACCTTGAATCTAATGACTAAATTGTCCCTAAATGTGTCTCCGACTCTCTGTACCTGGCTTTCCTATTGTTTCCAATTACCTTGGATATTCAATTGTGAAAGATTCGTTGAACTGCTTTGAACCAAATCAAAAGCTCAATTATAAAAATGAGAACTCGCATGGAACATGACGCTACGGGAACGCATATTATAGACATTAAAGTAATATCAAATTACTAGTATAATTATACGGTGTGTCATTTCAAAACTGCAAACAATGAAGCCCGCATGGAAATTCAAATCACAAAGCTGCGGCCTCTCCAATGTGAAACGTTTTGAAGTAAGAGATTGTAATATCTGACGAAGATCAATAAAAGAAGTGATTCAACAAGACATCAGCACAATACAATCTTTCAGATCGGAAACGTACAAATTCAGCCAAAAAAAAAGATTGTAACTTTAAAAAGTATATTCATATCTTGTGCTTCCTTAGATTTTAAGTGACAAAGAAAGATGTTTTCACCTCTGCTCAAACAGCACCAGTTTCATAAGAATTTCATAATTTCCAATGACAAACTAACCAAGTTTTCTTACAGAAATGAGCGAAGTTCATTTGCCTAAGCTTGAGGCTGAGGGGGAGTTTTTTGGGCCTTGTACAAAAACACAAAATATGCGAGCATGACTAAATCACATTTCCGGGGCCTGTTTCCCATGCTAAGCTACACAGCTTTAAAATTTTAACACAACAGCCCTCGCTAAAACATAAGAAAATTTGGGAGGATACGTGCGAAAGCAAATCTCCCGCACGCGCTCGTGTGCTATACATGTGTAATGTGGTGTAATCTAACGTTAGAGGCGGTGAAAACACTGGCGGAGAGGCATAGCCCAAAACTCTGAACTGTGTAAATGAGCTTTATCTAGTGAGGCCTGCACACACGCACACACACAAAAAAGGTATTTAGAAGCAAAAAAGGCGACTGGCACGGGGTTAGCTCTCTGATAGAGGGAGGCAGGCGATCACGAAACACATCGAACGACTCGAATCGCTGTAACGCTAAACATCATCAACATGCGAACATTTCTGGCAAAGCACACGCACAGAACTTAACAACAACCTTCAAATTACCACCACACTAAACAAACCCTATGAAAAAAAAAACGTGATTTACTAAGGCGAATCTAGACATGAGAAAAAAACAAACATATAAAAGATTGTTTTTGTGTGTTAAAGAAGCGTTGTTAGTTAAAGCAGGGATGAGAGGGTGTGTAAAGCAGGAAAAACTAAATCTATACAGCGCTAATCTGCTTTAGACAACACTCCTCTACAAACAAATTACAGGAGGCGAAGTTCAGCGATCTGCTCTGATAAAGCTGTCATTTATCAATGAATCCGCAATGCACACGGAAACTCATTAAGAGCAGAGCAGCAGTAATACTGCGCTAAGAAGAAGGAGGGAGAGAGGGATGAGGAAAGGAAGAGAGGGAAACATCAGGTGTGCTCTGCTCCGCTCCGCCGTCAGATCGTTGTCCGCGGAGGTACGGTCTCGTTGGCAGATGAGAGCCCTGATAAGCGAAAGCAATTAAAAAGAATATAATTACAAAGTCACCCCTATCTGAACGAGGCCTTGATCAAAACACGCCCACGTCAATACGTCGGCCGGAGTGTGAAGCGGGATCGATGGAGTCAGGAAGGCTTTTACCGTGGCATGTTTCACACCATCAAACGGCATCACGCATGAGAGATGAGACGAGACGCACACTTAAGATAATGAAAGACATAAAAACGTAACCAGCAACAGAACGACAAGCTCTCTACATGACAAATGCCAGGTTTACTTCACATTCAATGCAGTGATTCTCAACATGTTGGGGTACTTGAAAGATTTCTATACAATAGAAAAAAAATCAATCAATTAAAATAATTATTAGTGGTTGATGCCTTATATTTTTCCTAGTTTTTTCAAAAGGAAAGAAAAACGAGTGTGTAATGTGGCCAAGTTTATAAATGTGTATGTATATATTCTTTTGTCTTTTTTTCTTTACTTTGTTTAAATAGGACTTAAAATAGATAGTTCGCCCAAAAAGTCTGTCATCATTTACTCACCCTCATGTTGCTCCATACCGCATAATATTATTTTTTCTATAGAACAAAAAAGAACATATTTCGAAGAATATGTTGTTTTGTCCATACAGTGGATGTCAATGATAAGTAGGGCTGGGTATTATGGCAAAATTATCATATTAAAATTCTTTTCAGGAAAATCACGATTCACAATTTTATCACGTTTTACTATTTTACAAGTGACTGAGCAGTACAGTCAAACTAATTTCCCTATTTTAAAAATGTACTCTTATAAGGTAAAAAAGAAAAGAAAAGAAAAAAGAATGACAGACCATTTCAGACCAAGCCAAGAAAATAAAGATGCATATTACAAATACAACAAATAAAATAAACAGTGCTTTATTTTTCACAGTAGGTGGATTTAACAGTAGTATTCAAGTAAGAAATTAAACAAATGTAAAAATAAAACACTACATACACTATCAATTATATATACACTGATTCTTATTAAAGCTACCGAAGTTTAGTAATCGCCCTCTTTTTCTGATAGGCTTTTAGTGTGCGTGCACTTTGGGTGTACGCGCTCAGAAAAGCGCAAGTCAGAACAGCGTGCGACTAAAACCGTCTAACCATCCGGAAAAGCTTTAAAATGCATGCAAATAATAGACTTTTGTGATTGTGAATAACTGCAATCTCACATGAGCCTAACCCGGTTCAAGTTTTTGAAGCTCCAAAATGCGCATCCATTCCTCACAAAAGTAATCCATATGACTCCAGTGGGTTAATCAGTGCTTTATGAAGCAAATTGATGAAAAATTTCCATATTTAAAACTTTATAAACTGTAATCACTGGGTTCCGCCAACGACCGTACCAGATTATTTAATATAACTCCGATTGTGTTTGGCTGAAATAAAAGTTATATACACATAGGATGACTTGAGGGTGAGTAAATAATGGGATAAAGTGAACTATTCCTTTAACAACATTCTTCAAAATATCTTCTTTTGTGTTTTGCAGACAAAAGTAAGTGAAGTCAATTTTCAATTTTGAGTGAACTATCACTTTAAGATGAATGATAATGCTATTGATCTCCATAAGAAATTCTAGTTAGTAAAGAGGTAATTCACCTTTTTGATGGACCTGGTACATAAAATAAATCTAAATAGTTAGCAAAACACTGCATTAATGAGTCACACAATCCCATGAGTCCAAAGTAACATTGGACGAACAGTCTGAGGAAGACATGCACCAGAGACATAGGGAAGGTTGGACACATGCAAACACACAGAATGGTTGGTTATTAATTCTGCTGCGATCTGTCATTCAATGGTCCAAAATCAGAAACCGCATAAAAAGAACCAAAACATGTTTTTATTGGCTATTATTGTGAAGCATTTTTTGGTTTCAGTGTGGACATATAAAATGACTTGATGCTGGAAACTTTTCACACCTGGTTAAGGCATGATGTTCACAACTTGCAACTCAAGTTGTGTATACCTCCTAAGTCCATTCAGGTATGCAAGAAATTGTTCAGAATGAGTCACTGAACTGATATCAGAACCATGAATGCATTAACATACACTATCACTCAGAAGTTTGGGGTCTGTAAGATTGTAACATTTTTGAAAGAAGTCTCTTAATGCTCAGCAAGGCTACATTTCTTTGATAAAAAAATACAGTAAAAACAGTAATATTACAATCTAAAATAACTGGTTTTATTTTATTATATTTAATATCTAAATTTTCAGCATCATTACTCCAGTTCTTCAGTGTCACATGATCCTTTAGAAATCATTCTAATATGCTGCTTTGGTGCTCAAGAAACATCAATGTTGAAATATCAATGATGAAAACCGTTGTGTAGCTTAATATTTTTATGAAAATTGTGATACATTTTTTGTGATTCATCAAAGAATCTAAAAAACAGCATTTATTTGAAATAGAAATATTTTGTAACATGTAAAAGTCTTTCCTGTCATTTTAAACAACTTGAATAACAGAGATAACAACAGTGTGAACTTCGCCAGTATGCTGTGGTCAGCCAATCACAACAACTTTTACGTGTAAAAGTCTTAAAGGTAAAGTAACAGTTTAAGTCTACAGATCAGATCAGGTCATTTAAAAAACCTCTGTGGAGAAAATCAAGTTTTCAAATGTTGTTTATGTGTCTATGTGGAGTTTTTAATATGCTTTCAAACAAACTATGTGCAAATTCACAAGTTAACACCACTGCTGAGTATTTTCTCCTTAAAACTGCAGTGAACCACTGACGGTCTCAAAAAGCGTTTTAAAATCGCAGTTGTTCTCTACATCACAAATGCCGTCATAACCAATCCTGTAACAAGTGGGGCGGCCTTAAGCATATCATTAACTATTCTCTAAAGCAGGCAAGTCTCAAGAGAAGCCAGGTTATCACGGTATATTTTTTTTTTGGCGTGAAAAATCGGGTAGATGTAGCAATATATCAGGTTAATTATGAAAATTATGTATATTACGATGTTATGATGAACTATATCCCTTTCTCAACTGAAGTTGTTCAAATCATTTGGAAGGATGCTGATTATTAGAAGGCAGACTGAGATGGCGAACTGGAACATTGTTTGTATAACATTAGCAACACATTATTAGCTGTTTGATAACGCAGTCAAGCAAAAGTCATATTAATTATCGTTACGTGTCCGACGTTGTAGAGAGCCATACATAAAATGCATTACCATTCTGATACATCGACTTGTAAATAAGCCTGTATAATTCACTCTTCCACTTCTTCTAAATCAGTTTCTGGTTCAAACATATGTGGCTGAATTAAACCACAATTTCTACTTGCCATTGTGTAGCGTTTACTACAGTAAAGTTGAAAGAGTGGAACAGGTACTCCGGGCTGGTGTGATGCAGGGTGGAGGCGGGGCTAATTTGCATATTCATAGCTCCAAGTATACTAATTGAAGCAAGGGTGTAGAGTTACATTCAAGCTATTTTCACAGGAAAAAACTTTTAAATATGTAATTTTGGTGATCAAAGATGGGTTAGGGTTAGGTCCACACTCCATCTTGATATAAATAAGGGGTATAATATGTGTGTAAAGGGTGGCAGGGGTATTAGAGGTGGAATGGGGGCCATTAAAAATCAGGGGCCGTTATTGATCAGTGCAGGGAGGTATGCAGAGGACTGTGGGTAAAAGGTTCTCCCAGTTGAAACGGGGTTAAGGCCACACGCCTTCGGGAGAGGAAAAACCAGGAGAAGATTAATCTAAAGTTACTCTCTCCATCTTCACCGTGTCATTCAAACTGCTCTCTGCCTTAAAACCACACACACACACACACGATCCTTGTGTACACAAATGAACACACACAAACCAAACACATACAATCATCAAACGCACACACACACCTGCCTCGTTCACACACACACACACACACACACACACACACACACACACACACCACACACACACACACACACACACACACACACACACACCACACACAACACCACGATCCTTGTGTACACAAATGAACACACACAAACCAAACACATACAATCATCAAACGCACACACACACCTGCCTCATTCACATCAAACATGCTGAATAAGGCGATTGGGTCAATCTGCAGCCGGCCAACTTCCCCACTCAAACAGGTATTCTTTCTAGAGATTACACTAAAGATTTGTTTTCATTTCTTCGCAGCCTTTTTTCTCATTCTCTCCCTCTCGTGCTCCCTCTCTCTTTCTCTGAAGCCAGAAGTGTAATCCCTGGCAGATAAAACTAAGGACTTACAACAGGAAGATTACCGAGAGCTTTGTAGCCTGTGTGTAGCAAGTCAACGTGGGTATTGGAGAGCTCTTCAAGTGCTTAACTCATGAACTGAGCACACGCACATACTCACACACGCAGGAGAGAAGGATAATGATAGTGGTATTACAGTAACAGGCTCAAAACACTCACACACACCTGCCCCGATGGCTCGAGGACCATCTAAGCAGTGAAATGCTAACTGTCATGCTGTGAACTGCTACAGATCCGATGATGGGGATGCAGAAGCCGTTTAATAGGTAAATGATGCCCATCCAAAACCTTTTGGATGGGGAACAAGTTCTACGTTTGCCCAGAATCTGATCAGGATAGGAACACTGAGCCAAAACACACACCTGGACAAAGTTTCCCTGAGGTAAAGTCAGTACACTGATGCTTGTGACATTCTTGGAGCACAAACATCTTTCACAGATGCTTTCAAGAGGATGCTTTCTCTCTCTCTCTCTCTCCTTTTCTGCACAAATAGCCCTCACTTTATTTATATTTTCATCAAATGGAGTGATTTCACAGATAAAAGCTCTAAGACTTTCTCTCTCTCTCTCTCTCTCTGTCCTGAGGCCTTAAGGTCTTAAAGAGTCTCAGATTCTCAGGTTCTGTCCCGCATCACTCAGCGGTAGAGGGCAAGCTGAGGGAGATTATTCTGGTAGAGTTTCACAGATTATGAGGGCACTATTGGGGTCTTACTGCCCCTCTGTCAGTAGTGGTTTCGTGGCCTCTCCTCGGGTCTCTGAAGGGACGGGCGGTCCATGTGCAAAAGCGGAACCGGGCCTCGAGCTGGGCTTAACCATGCTCCCTCGGACTTGGCCCCGGGTTCAGAGGGGGGTAACTGGACCAGGGTGAAATAGGGAGCATGAAATGCAAGCTTGGCAGGGGGGGTTGTAAGTCAAGCTGCCTTTTTGAATAGTATAATTTACAGTCATGGAGTAAAAAAAAAATTATATAGTACACATAAACAAACAAACACACACACACACATATATAGGCCTATGTTATGTTTATTATATGCAAAATAATAAAAATGCTGTATTTATAATTAAAAAGAACAACTTTATTTTAAAATTGCTCTTTAATTTCTTATTGTTAAACTTCTCATCCTTGTTCAAAACATTGAAAGGACTGATGCTACAACAGAGAAAAAAGACCAGAAGCATTAAAAAGACCATGTGGAGTCAAAACCCACCAGTGTTCACACAAACTAATTAAAAAATGCCACTGCCATCTGCGAACTCAATTAAATAATGTTAATTCACTTTAATTTCAATTTATCTATGTTGCAGTCTGAATCAGACGGTAGAGAGTGGAAAACAAAGAAGTGTAATGAAAGAGTGTAACCTGGCCCTGGCCCTCCCACTGTGGGCTCTCAGGTCATGAAGACCATCATTTAATTTGGTCTTGTGATTAGTTCTAGTTCAGAACCTTTTCATAAACTTATAAAAATGGAGGAAATGGAAAGTTACTACACTAAATTCTTTAGTCACGATTTCTTTGAGGAAAAAGACTGATAAGTAAAACTCAAGTGAAAGTGAACATGACCGCACAAAGTTACTAACATCTTTCTCAAAACTTTTGAGTCTTTCGTCTTGGTTGTGAGAGAACTAGCCCTAAAGACGGCATTGCCTCACTCTGGAAGGCTTTATGTAAATCTAAAGAGCTTTGCAGTGACTGCGTTTGCCATTTCTTTATATTACAATACAGACCATAATTTATGAAGCGTGAACTGATGAAAATCCTCAGATCAGTGCGTCCCTGTGTGGAAGACTGCTGTTAAACGACAGAAAGGAGAGAGGGGTGAGCAGGGAGGTGTAAAATCGCTTTGCTGGAAAAGACAAACGACGAGGGAGATAAAAAAAAGAGGAGGAGAAAAAGATGTACTAGTGAATCAGAACATCCCTTTCTTTTTTCGCAGCCCAAGACATCCTATTCCACTCTTCCTTGATGCGCCCAGATTAATTCTTCAACATATTTCAAAAACAGCATCCTGAAATGCTAATGTATCAAAGTTCTTGAGAGCCAAATAAGTTTATCTAGATCAGGGGTCGGCAACGTTTTTGTCATGAAGTGCCATTAAGCAGCTTCTCATCAAGCAGCTTCTCTGTGGTAATGCGAGCTCTAGTGCTGTCATATCTCGGTGACAGAAGCCATTATAACACGCTCTCGTATGTTTAGATTTTACCATTTTAGGAGGAGTAAAGTTTACATTTGTGGCTTAAACAACTATATGAATTTTGTCTGGTTTTACCTGGAATGCGAACAAAAGCCAACCCCTGATCTAAATCTTTCCATCCTTTGAAAATAAAATGTGAAAATGACTAAACTTACTGTTGCTTTTACATGTAAAGAGGCAACTACCGGACAGAAGAAGACGGCAAGTCAGCTAGATGAATCTAGATTCAAATAAATAACTTAAAAAAAAAAAAAAAAAAAAACTTTGACATTGTGTTTTTGAGAAGAATCAGCTAGCTAAAGAACTACTGAATATACCTTTAACACAAGGAAAAATCAAGTTATCAGCAAAAACACTTTCTAATTAAAAATATAACGCTAAACTAACGTCAATAATATTAATATGAATATTTAAATAGTTTAAAAAATCAATTTAAATCTATAGTATGTAAAATGGATATTCATTTTGAGATTTGTAAAAAATACCAGGCCGTGGAAGCAGAATGACGGTGAACCGAAAGGAGAGCCCTTTAGAAAATATTCAAATCTATACCAGATTGTGTTTACAAGACCATGATGACATTACCATACACACACCCCAGATTCCCTCTGTGAACGCATGTGTCTTCAGGGCTGCTCTAATCCACAAACTACTTCCAACAATTTCAACATTTCCATTACTTTGTGTTTTTTCAGAGATTATCGAGGTGTCCTATTCATTCGTTTTTCAACCTGCACCTTCCGCCTCACCTCAGGTCTGCGCGTGTGTGAGGGGGTTCCTCCAGCAAACACAAACACACATAGAAGACTCATAAACAAGGCCTTTGGGCTTCCCTGTATCTTTATTCGGAATGTGTGTGTCTCTAGCTAATCCCGTTTGATTTTTTTCATGCTAAGGTCATCTCATACACCACACTCAGAGGAAACAACCTCCCCATGCAGTCAAAGAATGGAATCATAATCCGTACAAAGTGGGTGTGGGATAGAGATCGAGGGAGAACATGATCAGAATAAATAGGGTTCTGCTGGAAATATAACATCTCCGATCAAAAACCCAACACTGAGAATCATTCTGATGGACCAATCACTGGTTTTAGTTGGACAGATCTGATGTGAGCCCAACGGTGTACTCGGAGCACAAATCCCATGAATCCATGAGCTGAAGTTTGTGTCCACCAGTTCCTGCTTCTGAGGAGTTCTTATTTTCCTGATGTCTGTGTGTGCGTGTGTACTCACAGGCCACTGAATTTGGGTAATTAAATGTTTAAGTTGGGCAGGTCTTCTCAGGCGCGGACACACACAAGTGCTGTGCTGTGATAAACCCCTCGCTATAATTAAATATGGACTACATTATAACGCACACACTCGCAGGCGTAAATAAAAACACTCGGCCTGTGGGGATTTAATCTGGCCATGTATAAGCCCCTCTGCAGCGGCCCGACGCCTTCCTTGCTCTCATTCACACTCGGTGGGCTTCCCTTCACCCCCTGCACCCTACGCCCCACACCCTCAGCCAGAGAGGGACCGCAGAGCCAGTTAATTAGACTCACTAAAGCATTGAGTGAA
This sequence comes from Chrosomus eos, assembly GCA_036326025.1. NCBI lineage: Eukaryota > Metazoa > Chordata > Actinopteri > Cypriniformes > Leuciscidae > Chrosomus > Chrosomus eos. The sequence goes on from CM070832.1 coordinate 18,184,122, forward strand.
GAGAATCATAATGCATATATAACGATCCTACAGAGCAGCTAATACATGCCTGTATTCAAATACTCGGAGTCAAGCGTGCAGGAAGAGGACAGAAAGCAGATGAGAGGGATGGAGTGAGAGGTCCTGGATGTCAAAAAGTGAAATGAATGGGGAAAACAAGAAATGAGGCACTGTTGGAAAAAAGGGACCGAAATAAAGACCCTGTAAAGATGACAATAAAAACTAGATTCGCCTTTTCCTGAAGGAAACATCACAATGACACGGCCCAATTGAATTTACTTTCCATTAAAACCATGTGATCTGGATGTTTCACAAGTCGGTATGCAAATATTACAGGGACATCATCACTGGTACTTTTCAAAAATTGAGATTTTTCTACATCTTACTAACATTCAAAAGTCAAATGTCTAGTTACAGATTTTTTATTTATTATATATAAAAAATTAATATACTCTGATTTTTGATCAATTTGTACTTTCCAAATAGTGACAGTAAAGACATTTATAATGTTACAACATATTTCTAATAAATGCTGTTCTTTTTAAGTTTCTATTCATGAAAGAATCCTGAAAAAAAACATATCATGAGTATTAAGCAGCATTACAGTTTTCAATACTGATAAATAATAATAAATTACTCATTTATCAGCACCGAATAGGCATATTAGAAGGATCATGTGACACTGAAGACTACTGATGCTGAAAATGTAGCTTTGCCATCACAGGAATAAATTACATTTTAAAATAGATTAAAATAGCTATTTTAAATTGTAAAAATATCTCACAATGTTGCTGTTTTAATTTATATTTGATTAAATGCAGCCTTGGTAAGCATAAGACTTTCCAAAACATTTTTAAAAATCTTACCAAAACCAAACTTTTGAATGGTAGTGTAAAAAAAGTATAAAGTTTACAAAAATAAAGGAAAAGTATATAGTTTAAAGTGAAGGATAGGACTGTATTTATCTACCAAAAAATTATCAATGTAGTCTGTATAGCCGTGTTCCAAAACCTAGTGAGCTGCCTACTTGGACTGCATCTTAGGCATCATAGGTGCATTCCTGACACAGTATTTTCCGAAAGGTGGACTGGTCTGTAAACTACCCTTTTGGCCAAAATCTAAGGACCCTATCAAACATGTGGCGCCAGGTGTTTTTTGCTAATTTCAACACAACGCATTTATCTTTTTCACGCCCTGCGCCACGTTGTTTAAATACTGTAGCAAAAGTATTTGCGCCTGGTCTGAAAACGAGGTGTGTTCAGGCGCATTGTTGACGCGTAGCTATTTTGAGGCAACTGAAATAGACTGAGCCATTGACCAACAAAAACCTGGTCTAAAGTCAATGGCGCAGAATTTTTTTGTTATTTAAAGGGCGCATTAGTAATATGAGCCTATAGGTGGGTTACAATGTAAAACATTAATATTGTGTACATAAAGATATGGTGGAATCCAGCTTGTCCTGTAGATGGTCTGCTTGACTCGCACAAGCAGATCCGTTTCCTCTCTGGAGACGTTCAGTCTTTCTGCTTGCAAATTCTGCTATGTAAAAAGCAACCCGCCATGGCACGAGTGCAATTGGATTTTAAAGGGAATGGGAAATGACACTCTAATTGGTTTAGTGCACTTTATGCCCAAAACACACCCATTACTCATTAAGAGTAGGGACAACCCTTTTAGACCATGTGCCGGGTGAGCCGACCATTTTTCCCGTCGTTAAACTAGCAAAAAATGGATTCGGACACGCCCTAAGTGCATTTGCGCCGTGCGCAAGACCATGCGCTTAAATCGTTAACATAGGGCGCTAAGACAGCTCAGTAAAAATGTAAATATATTTAATTCAATACCAAAATTCTAAAGAAAAAAAGTTCAGTCGAATAAAAATGTACTACTGGATTAATTCTTTCAGGGTTTTTTTCATGCTTGTTAGAGCATCACGTTGTTAGCGCAACAACATGCCAATGTCCGACTCTATTGTAAATAAAGTCCTAATGTGGTGAGGAAGATTTACCTTAGGTGAGGATGAGGCCAACTCTCTCCCTTTCACAGCTGCGACAGCTGAGGGTACCAGGGCATGTGGAGTGGACGTTCCTTCAGGAGCTGAAGTCTTTGGTGCCGGGCCTCCAGGGGCCACAGCAGAGTTGGGTCCAGCACAAGGAGCCTGAGGGGCCCGGCGTTTGGTGCTCATATCTGAGGTGTTGCTGTCTGCGGTAGAGGACCTGGGCTCATAGAACGGGTTTGATCTGAAAGCGGGAGAACAATTTGTTGTATTACCAAATAAAGCTTAAACAAGCAAATTGGCGATTTATGTGATTTTGTTCACTCAACATGTAATTGTCAATTTAGCTAAATTTGTTTAAAATATTTAGATTTTCTGCACCTTTCCACTTGTCTGTCTGTTATGTGTGTGTGTGGTTGTCTTCAGGTAAAGGAGCATCAGCAAGCATTATTAGCCAATAAAACGCTCTGCTGACTACGAGAAAGACCAGGTGCTCCAGAGGTCACGTCTTATGAACTTTGACCTGTGGCCTCGTCAGAGAGCTCACTGACAGGCGGACACAGACGTCCGCTGGCATCAATACACACTGCTGTGTAAAGGCCCATCACTCATCACAGACATACACACATACATGAACACACACACACACACACAATGAGGAGAAAAGACTGAGCAGGTATTCAGCTGAAAGACAAGGTTAAAGACAAAGTATCCCAAGCTTCCAAGCTTATGGACAGAGACAGAGCGAGAATGAGAAAGAAGGTTGGAAAGAGCTGACAGAAATGCGACCAAGTAAAAAAAAAAGAGAATGAAGTGCAGTCAAAACAACTGGAGGTGAAAGAGAGGACGAGAAACAGAAAGAGAAAGATAGAAAGCAAATTATAAAGAGAAGGTGACAGATTTTTTCAAAAGTACAACTTCCTTAGGCCAATCCTGTGACCAAACAAAATTGGAAAAATAATGATCAATTTGCAACAAAATTTCGTACACTTTTTGTTGACAACCTTTTTCTTGCAGGTGCAACAAAATTTTGAATGGGTTACTGACAGTTTATCAGCTGGGAACCAATATTAGACAGTACAGCGCAAGCTCAGAACAGGTTTATTTGCATCAGTCGAGGGCTTGTCTCAATCATGCGACATCTTACTACCCAGCGGTGGGAGATCAACTGAGATAGCGCTCGAGTTTGACGCAGTATTACTAACATCGTTACACGATCTAGTGAGAAGAATTCAAATTCAGTGCAGAATTCTGTTATAAACCATAGATATCAGATCAAACAGTGCTGACGTAGAAGTTATAGAAGGCTTTTCCGTCCACATTCACTATGGATTTAATGTTGTATCACTAACTGTAACCATGGTAGTGTGGCAGAAATAGTTGCATTTTTTTTACATTATTCATTTCAGGTTTCGTACAACCTTTTGAAAGTGTAATTAGAGGACTTTTAAATAGGGTTTTTATGTTACTTATGTTAACAAAAGTTAATTTTATCTGCATCTTATCTCAAGCTCAGTGCTTTAACAAGTAAACATGTAATGTTATTAGTTACTGCACTTATTAAAGAAAAATAATAGTAATTTTGTGATTAAATTATCTTTATGATTAAAAATCCCCCCACCCCCCAGCGTGGCACCAGTGCTACTGCTCTCAAATATTAGTCTGAATCCCTGCATAAATATATAGTTAAAAAGTTTCAGTCAGATTTTATTTTGAAAGACAATTATTTTATTCAGTAAGTATGCATTAAATTAATTAAAGAATAAAGAATTATAAATGTTATAAAAGATTTCCATTTCAGATAAATGCTGTTCTAAAAAGTTATCAGTGTCTTCTCTCATTTTCGCTACATAACGTCAGGTTTGGAGACGTGTGTCCCTGCTGGAGCACTGTGAGTGAGTGAGCGAGTGAGTGAGGGATGAGAAATGCAGAGATGAACAGACAAGGCCAAAGAATGTGGGGAACAACAGAAGCCTTGTTCCTGCTGAAAGAACTCGCTCACCACTTTCTTCTCTTCCGACAAGTGCTTTTCTCCTTTGCTCATACACACATGCACACATGCACACACACACTCACATACTACTAATGAACAATAGAAGAGCAAACAGAGGACAAGTTGTGTGTGTTCCTGACCGAAATGTTTTGTCAATTAAAATAATAATCACTGAAAATGTTCTGCTGTAACCAAGAGCCCCTCCCATAGTGTATCCCAGAATTCCTAGACTTACTCATCTAGCTCCTCCTCCTCTGTCCTGGCTTTGTTGGCGTACAGGTATTTGCTCATGTCCACCGGCCGGACGTTCTTCCTCTTGCTGCTTCTGGGTGGAGATATTTTAGGCTGGGGTTCGGGTTCGGGCTCAGGCTCAGCTTCGTCAAACGGGTTCCCATATTGAGAAGGATCCGGGTCTGTGTCAGTCTCATCAAATGGGTTTGAGGTATAAGAGGTGTCCCCATCACACACAGGCTCCTGATCTTTGATAGTGGGCCGAACATGGGACTCAGGAGATGCTTCTAGAAATACACAAACAATGCACAACATCCCCACCTGTATTATCTAAATTAAAACCATGATTACAGTACTATAAAATGTATAAACATGAAGAGACACAATAATTGAAAAAAATTATTGTGAATAATTTTATGATTGAAACAGTAATAACTTCTGTAATCACTTTAAAACAATACAGATCGTTTCAAAGCAGCTTTACAGTGATAACAGGAAAATTATTCAATGATGCAAAGAGTTAATTTCGGCTGTACAGCAGCTCTAAAAGATCAGTTCATCAGTTTAGTGTTGATTCAGTTCCGTTGTAAAGATTATCAATTATTAAATGAGTTAATTTCATCTATAAAGCACCTCTGGAGAAAACAGTGATGTCATTGACCAGCTCAGTTCAGTTATCAGTGCAGTGAAATGAATACTATTGTTGAAATTGTAAACAAAAAAAATTGCTGTTTATGAAGCTATTCTAAAAGTTCATCTTTTGTTAGTTGGGTGTAATAGAAAAGATTAACATGCTGTAATGCTCAAAAGCCATATTGCATAATATTGCATTACCATTATTACCAGTCTAATTTCTACAAAGCCCCCACTTGCGAAAAGCCCTGAGTGCTCTGACTGGCCAGCTGACCCAGTGCATTGTGGCTGGACAAAAACTTCAAGCATGTGCCGGAAATGTAACAGGCCTTAGCATAATAGCGAGTTTTAGCTTCCAAGGCTTTTAAAGCAATTGTAAAAACACAGTTAATAATGTCATCATTATTACCGTATCAGATTGAGCCAACGTCAGATTTTGAAAGTGCGGATGATCAAGGACTGGAACCAATTTAGCAAAAATTACTTGAGCATAACGTTTCACAGTGGTAAGTTTTTATTTTGTAATTGGGTGCTTACTGCTTTCACACCTGACTTATTTAGTTCGGTTGAATCGCACTAGAGTTCGTTTTCCCCCTTGGTGCGGTTCGTTTGGGCAGGTGTGAATGCAGCAATCGCACTCGGGTGCGCACCAAACAAGCATACCGAGACCTCCTCGAAGAGGTGGTCTCGGTACGCTTTCAAACGAACTCTGGAGCGGTTCATTTGTGGTGAGAACGTGATCCGACCTCGAACAGACCCAACTGCCAAAGAACTGCACATTTTTGGACTTAACCAGCTGCCGTAGTCAAACAAAACTATTATTTAGATTGTCAATAGCCAGAGACGGACAGAGTACACAGCTTTATTACTTGAGTAAAAGTATAGATACCCCTTACAAAATTTTACTCAAGTACAAGTAAAAGTACTACAGTCAGATGTCTACTTAAGTAAAAGTACTGAAGTACTTGTTTTTAAAAGTACTTGAGTATCAAGAGTACATTTTCTAAATATTTCATTACTGCTGCCACAGTGCTTACATTTATGTTTAGAAACGTCCTACATGGAGTTATGAAAAATGTTAATGTTAATACCTTGGAGAATGTAAAAGGAATTGAAAGTAAAATCTAGTCATTTTCATCTTTTTACCATGTTGCTTTATTCAACATTTAAGAAAATTTCAGAAAATTCAGAAAATTGAAATAGTCTGGCGAGGGGGGCCACGGGTTGGCACATTCCCGGGATGGACCTGCTGCGCGTTCATTCATTGTTTCGTCCATGGTTTTGTCTCTTATCTAAATCTGACCATGGAGTTGACTTTGGCGGAAAGCTGAAGGTGATTTCTAAAAGGCTGTCCCAATCAGTGACGCCTGCACAATAAAATCAAGTTTGAGAGGGAAATAACAAATTGAGGGTTTCCGAGACTTTTCCTTTTTCCTTTTTTTTTTTTAGAAGTAGTAACGGTACTCACGGTTATGGATAGAAATGTAGTGGAGTAAAGAGTACAATATTTGCCCTCAAATGTACTTGAGTAAAGTCATGAGTACTCCCCAAAAATGATACTCGAGTAAAGTACAGATCCCTCAAAATTGTACTTAAGTACTGTACTCAAGTAAATGTACTCCGTTACTGTCCAGCTCTGTCAATAGCGATACCTTTAAACCATGACTGAATTACCGCATTCTGCACTCTCAATAAAACTCCCATCATAAACACTGAAGTTGTCCGCACTGCACAAGGAATCTCTTATTTATATTGCGTCTAGACTTTGTTGTTTATGAGGGGATTTGCGAAAGGATAAAGCTTGTGCTGATTCTGAACATACATTGGCCCTCATTTATCATTCTTGCGTAGATACGGGCGTATATGTTGGCGTAAGATTATGCTTACACTCCTCTCAACGCCTAATTTATGAAGCTGTGCGTACCTTTGAAATCTAGGTGTACGCAATACCTGCCCTTGATAAATGCCGAGGCTGAAAACGATCGTCATTAGAATAACACGGCCCTATATATTCAAGTCTCCGCTTCCCCCATGCCCTTATTTTACGCCATAAACACACGGAAGACGGCAAAGAAGAGAAACTTATGCGACGTGGACATCGAGACCATCACCAGGGAAATGTAAAGAAACAAAATTGTTTTATTTAGGAGTTTAAAGGAGTAGTTCACTTTTAAAAAAACTTTTGCTGATAATTTACTCACCCCCATGTCATCCAAGATGTCCACGTCTTTCTTTCTTCAGTCGAAAAGAAATTAAGGTTTTTGATGAAAACATTCCAGGATTTTCTCCATATAATGGAATTCATTGGGAGCCAAACGGTTCAAGGTCCAAAAGACAGTTTCAGTGCAGCTTCAAAGGGCTTTAAACGACACCAGACAATGAATAAGGGTCTTATCTAGCGAAACCATCGCTCATTTCAAACATAAATAAAAAAGTTTAAGTTTTTTAAGCACAAATGCTCGCCTTGCTCTGTTCTATGATGAGCGTTCGTGACTGTCCTGTTCGAACTCGTTCATCAAAATTAACAAATCTTTTTTCGAGTCATGACTCGTAGGGTCCTAGATAAGACCCTTATTCATCGTCTGGTGTCGTTTAAAGCGCTTTGAAGCTGCACTGAAACTGTCTTTTGGACCTTGAACCGTTTCAAGTATAATTTCAACCATGATACAAAGTGTAATTTTTCGCCCTTATAGTCCGGACCAAATGAACCGAACTACAGGTGTGAAAGCACCCTTAAGATACAATTGACTATTACAAAGGGATTTTGCTTTCGCATTCAAAAACTGCGTCTCCACGACAACACTACAATTCACTGAAGACTCGCCTTCTTTCTTTGTGTATGCCTTTAGTCAGGCATTATGCTAATATTTCACATTGTGACAGACGTTTGAGGAAGTAATAACTGGACTTCGATCAAGGCGTTTTAGGCAGGTCTGGAGCAGTGTTCTCTGTTCCCTTTGTGGGAGACTAAGAGCTTTGTCACTTTGCAGATATTATACATGCACAAACAGATACAATACGAGCTAAAAGGAAAACATTAAATGGGTCCTTGATTATGATTTCACTTTTCTAACTTTAGTTAGTGTGTAATGTTGCTGTTCGAGCATAAACAACATCTGCAAAGTTACGACGCTCAAAGTTCAATTCAAAGGAAAACTTTTTAAGGACTAAAAGCGGGTTGTGACATCACAAACCCTCAAATATACATAAACCCTGCCCCCGGGAACAAGCAACAAAGGGGTGAGGCCATGTTGGGCTTCTATAGAGAAGAGGAAAAGTTGTTGTTGCTGGTTTTTTCTACACACCAGAAATAATTTGTCCTAAAGCTGACGAATTTAGAGAGATTAAGATTTATTGTTCACACTGTCCTGAACAAGATAACCTCAACATTTGTCTGTGCGCTGCACATTTTACTGAGAACGGCTTCCAAAAGAGAGAACAATGCAGGCTATACGCACAAAAGCTTCTCTTGAAAGACGTAGCCATTCCCATTTTTTCAGGAAAATCTGTTGTTTATGGATCACAACTTGTAAGTATTTCCTATTATTTGTAGTTGTGTTTTCTATAAACAGTTCCAATTATAAGCTTTATGTACTCGCTATGATTGATATACTGTAAATGAAGGGCAAAGCTTTTCCTCCGCTAGGCTGCTAACTAACATTATAGTATTGAAGCAGTGTCTATTTTAGCTTTTGTAAGCTCTTTAGGAAAATTATCCATGATTTTGTGATCGATTAATGTTTGTATTACCATATTTTTTTGGATAACATCGTATCTTATAAGAAAAAAAAAAGAAAGAAAAACATACCACTCCTGTGAAATCAGTGCTTGAAAAGTCTGTGCTTGATAAATCCATTTAGAACAATCCTCTTGTTTGTTAACATTGTCAGGGTCTGAATCGGGCTCGAAATGGTTTGAAATTGACAGCATTGTTAATATTTACATCTGAGTAGAGCTTGAGGTTATGAAGGGATGTGACATTTCCCGAACACGCACTAAGAGCTGCCAATCATAACACACTAGGCCAGCAATACAATCACAGCATATTTCGATTTCGGAGGGAGGGGCTTCATCGAAAATGACCCGTTCAACCAGACTGAGGAGAGAGGAGCTGTGAATAATGTAAAAGAAGTGAAACTTTTTTTTTTTTTTTTACAATCAAGCATAAAACCATTACACCCCAAAAACAAAATAAAGACTTTGTAAAAGGGCCCCTTTAAAAAGCATCATATGATCCCTTTAAAAAATGAAATGCATACATGGATTAACTGTTCACAATAAGTTCTATAACATGCATTTACAAAATAGGGTGAATTTTCATTTCATGCCAGGTTTAAGACTAGTCCCTTGGGTCATACTGACAACCCACTGACTAGTTGCATTTGAAAATATGTAGTTTTGCACATCCATAGTATCAAATGCATTTGTATAATTAAATATTATCTTAATAACGATTTTCCAAAATCCAGCTGCAGTAATCATTCCCTCTTCACTTAATACATCAACACGCATCTCAGATTGTTAATGAGTACAACCTTCCCTGTTGATAAAGGGGCAAAGGGGTCACAAAAAGGGTCAAGGGTCACTCCTTACCATCCTCATCCGGGTCACCAAAAGGGTTAAGGTCAACCAGGTCATTAGGTTCATCGAAGGGGTTAGAGCTCATGTTGCTCTGGTCTTGGTCCTCCTGATCCAGGAAGTTCAACTTACTGATCAGCTCTAAACAGTCAACATCCGTCCACAATGATAACAGAACAGAAAGCAAAAGAGAAAAAAGAACATTATTCATCAGTCCAAATCAATCCACGAGAAGAACAGATGAATTATCAGGTGAAACCTTTTTTAAAAAAAAAAAGCAAAACTGACAAAAAATAACCAATGAATAATGATTGACATCTGCACTTTGAAGTGAACCGCACCAAATGGAATCCAAAGGGAACCGGATCCAAAGAGCCGATGTAGGGTTTCATTCAGAACCATTACTCCCAACATGAGCCAGCTGGCCAAAAAAACAGTGTGTGTGGAGGGTGTGAGAGTGAAGTGCTCTCTGAGGTGATAAGAAAGGTGTGACGTCTCAGTTCGCTCCACCACCATGCCACCCTGACCCATATTAGGCCATCAGAGCGCTCAACCACATGACCAGTGGTGTCTTTAAAGACCTGTTCCAGGATCATCAACTCCATGGTCACGGAAACAAAGGTGGGTAGCTGGGTTCACTACAAACTGCAGAAAGTGGAACGAGGGCACAAGATCACAAATGAAGAACGCTAAATAAGGAGAAAAATATAGCACGAGGGGGAAAAAATATCAATGAACTTAACAGATGCTCAAACACATAGTACAGGAAAAGGGATGAGGAAAAAAAGAGGAGAGAAGGAGAAAGACAGAGATAGAGTATAAATAAAAGAATGAAGGAAGTTGAAAGCTGAAAGACCTTCAGAAGAGGAGGCAGGCTTATTTGCTTGCTTTAGGCAGTCATCTGGATCTCCATCTATAGAGCTGAGAGCATTCAGCTGCCTCACAATCTCTGAAAACAGCACAACATACACTCAAATACACACTCAAATCTGTATAATGCAATCAGAGGTATGCAATACATACAGACTCGTGTGTATGTGTGTGTCTCTCTGAACGGAGACTCAACTGTGTCTTCGCTCTAACAAACTGTTAAAAACTGATCGGACAGCATCGCTATGGCAACAAAGAGATTCCTAAACGCATACAATGAATAAACAACTCAAGCATTTCCATAGGAGCTCCATACATACACTTATAAAGGGATAAAAGCACATGGGCTTAATGTTAAGACTCCACAATATGGGGGGTGATGGGGGGCTGGATAATATCAGTGTCTCTCACACACACACACACACACACACACACACACACACACACACACACACACACACACACACACACACACACACACAATCAGAGATGCATATATGCACATGCAAACACTAACATACACACACTGGACATATGTTGGATGGACCTTATCATACACATCATTAACAAGCAGTGAAATGTGTATAAAAGCAGCTAATAAACAAACTGACCAAAAACAGCAAATGTAAACAAGGGCAATAAGTCTCCATATGCACAGGCAAATGCACACGCGTGCACATGCAGACAGAAACTAAACCACAAAAGAAAAAGAAAAACTCTAGCTCAAATGAAACAGTTGAACTGAGACTGAAGAAATGAAGAGTGAAGAATGGCACGCTGAAATTTACAAGGGACTTAAAATCCACACACACATCTATTCCATTTCTTCAATTGCAATCTAGAAATAAATATATACTTTATACAAATGAACCATACAGCCCTTAGAATTTATAGAAATTTTAGAACATAAATATAAATAGAATAGATTAAAAAAGGAACAAAAACAACAGAATAGAATAAGGCAAAACAAAGAGAAAAAAATACGACTATAATTGATATAACAGAATAGAAAATATAATAGAACTAATAATGAAACAGAAAAATATGCAAGAATTAAACAAAAATAAATATAAATACAATGATATGATAAATAAAGTTAAAGAAAAAGAATGGAATAAAATCTATAAAAAATTAAATAAAAATAATGAAAGACACAATAAAAAAGAACAGATCAACAAACAGAACAGAAAAAAACAGAATACAAAAAAACATGTACATTTCGCTGCAGTGAACTACTGTGCAAACAATTAGAACTGGAACAGAGTAAACAAAGGAACAGAACAGAAAGAAAAACCAACTAGAAACAGAAAAGCTCTTTGGTGGTGTTGTGTTTGTACAGAAAAATCGGATCCATTGGTAAAGGGTCTTCATATGAAATCAAGCAAGTTTTACCTGTGATCTTGGCGGCCTTCTCCTCCTGGTTCACTCTGTTCTCCTCATCTTCCTCATTCTCTTCCTCAAAATCATCCAGATTGCCAATATCGGCCTGCTTCATGCTCATCAGACTGGCCAGACTCTGCATATCTTCATCACTACACACAGAAAAAGAAAGAGACAAAAGCACAATATAAATCTGATGAAATCATTATAAAGGAGGCACTTCACACGCTACTCATTCGGACTGTTGTTCGTCAGCAGGCCCAGAGAGAATCGGAGGACTTGTTTTGCATTTTCACCATTTATTTTGGTGCAAAATAAATTTGAAATTGAGAATTGTTCATTTTGTTTTTGATAACACACTCTCCAGACTAACTAACCCTAAAAAAGTGAATATGGCCTTCCATTCACTGTGCTTTTGTGTAAAAAGCATTTTGATACACTGAAGGAGATGGATGGAAAAAGAGAAAAAAGCCAGGTTGACAGAGAGAGCGAGCGAGAGATGATTGTGTAAAGGGAATGCCCTTCATGGTCCTGCTCATAAGAGGCAGTGCAATACGGACATGCATTCCAGCCAGGGCATTCACAAGCACGCCGAGATAACGCTCTAGGATTAACTCCCTCTCTCCCTTCCAATGTCCCCGTTTTCTCCTTCTCTCTGTCTATCTCACATTTCTTTAAGAATGCGGTCCAGTCTTTCTTTGGCAGGCATGGAGCTTATTTGAACTTATGTAATGGGGTTTATTTGTGTGCTGTTGACATGATTCCCATGGGTTAAGAGCAGTTATGCTTCCGCCATGTAACCTCTGTCACACACACACGCCACAAAAGCCACACAAACACACACATATCTCATATAGCGCAAGGGTGAAATCACATACACTCATACATGCTTCTTGCCGCCTTTATTTAGAGGCAGGCAGAGATCAGAAGAAAAAAAGAAGAAAAAAGAGGGAAACAGGGATATTGTGAGACGAGTGAAGGAAAGATATTTACACTCTCAAGGCCAGTGGCTGGAAATATTTCATCTGACTTCTGTTTGCTGTGACACGCATGTCAAAGAGCAAAAGCTCACGTCTGGGCCAAAGTTCTCCAACAGGATTTGATTTCTCATCTTCTGACATTTTCTGAGCAACAGTACCCAGGGTACAAAATTTGCAAAGGATTCAAATAAAAATATTTTAAATAATTAATTCATAGTAATATAAATTTGATATACCACGAATACCAAATATGAATTGTATTTTAAAGACAATTTAGAAGAAGTTATATATATATCTTGGGCTGCAGTCAAGTAAAAAAAAGAAAGTATCAACTCTTTCCCCGCCGGTGTTTTTAAAAAAAGTTGCAAGCCAGCACCAGCATTTCTGATCATTTTCACTAAACTTTCATGGCCCCAAGATTATTTTGTTGTATGAATATCTGTACATGCAATATTTCAAATATAAATATATAAATAGGCCTATATCTTTTTTGCTTTTAACCATAAAACTATTTTATTTCAGCTTTATGGATTATTTTTTTATTAACACTTGAATGTGGGTAAGTTTCATAAAAAGCAACGTTTTGAACAAAAAAACAGAGAAATTCAGTTTTTGTCAAATCCGGATCGGATTCAGAACGATGATCATCATTATCATAATGTTTGATGACTGCATTATTTTACATGTGCATAAGCAATGCTTCTATCACTTCTTTCTGCTTCTTCTTTACCTGTATTTTGATCAGGAGATTCTATATGCTTTTATGCCCCCTGCAGTGAAAACATGGATTACCGGAAAATACCTGTGAATGGCTGGGAATACGGTTGGCACTTACCTGCATATATTCTGGGACTGCCCAAATGTCTCTAATCTTTGGTCCCGAGTGGCAGTATTTCTCGAGGATATTTCTGAGTTTCCAATTCCTAAACAGATTACCTTATTTTCATTTAATGATGATTCACCATTTAGTATTAACACTAATTTGGCTTCTACGAAAATTATATTTGCAGGTTTAACTGCCGCTAAAAAAACCTGGGTAACACTTTATTTGAAGGGGTGTGCATAAGACTGACATGACACTGTCATAAACATGACATAACACCTGTCATGAACATGAAGGAGTCTTTATGAATGTTTATGACTGTTGTCATTAAGTGTCATTCGGTAAATTATGACACTTTTAATGCAAAGTTGACATTGTTTAAAATGTCTTTGTTATGACAACTTGACATTACCCAAGACAAAAATGTCTTGATTATGACAACTTGACATTACCCAAGACAAAAATGTCTTGATTATGACAACTTGACATTAACAAAGACTAGGGGTGTAACGGTACACAAAAATCACGGTTCGGTACGTACCTCGGTTTTAAAGTCACGGTTCGGTACGTTTTCGATACAGCAAAAAGAAAGAAATGCCAGAGAAATTTCCTATTTATTAAAAGAAAAAGTGTGAGTTTTCCTACATCTTGAAACTCAGGTTTAAATGGGGTAATTTTTGAAGGATGAATAAATAATGTTTTGGTCATCACATTAAAAATGACATTTAAATATATATTTATTTATATAATATTTTAGTTTTGAAGAGCTGGAAAAAGATGTGTGAAGTACTTGAAAGCATTTCACTATTCCAGCCAAACTGGTTACAGTTAGTGTGTGTTACTATGGTGAATGTTGCTGATCTGGACTTATAACGTTATAACTAGTTCATTCACGGCACAATGTTTCTCCTGGTTTCCACGTCAGCGCTGTTTGATCTAATAGAGATCTACGATTAATAACAGAGACATGTGAACGCTTCTCACTAGATCTCGCAGTGAGGTTTTTACTTCAGTGGCGAATTCAAATGCTTGCTTTACTGGATCTCTTAGCCCTGTATAGTAACAGTGTTGCTTGATCGAGATCAGCTCGTGCTCATAGAGCTCGCGCTGTACAGATCTATGTTGCTGGACCGAACTGATAAACGCTCCGTGTCCGTGATGCACAATATAATGAGTAGCGCATTTTCGTTTCGCTTTCATTACGTTTGCCATGTGATGTTGCGCAACGTTGTGGTGGTCGTGCCAGCGCGGATTTTGTCAGCAGGAAAAATGGTCCAAGGAATCGTTCGGTTTGTATGCGTACCGAACCGGAAGCCTCGAACCGAAACGGTTCAATACGAATACATGTACCGTTACACCCCTAACAAAGACGGAAATGTCTTTGTTATGACAACTTAATATTAACCAAGAAATCATAACCTGTCAACCTGTCACAAATATGTCATAACAGGTCTAATTATCAAATTTCAAGCATTTTGCAGTGTAATAACCCTTAATGACATCTTTATAACTAGTACAATGTGTTCCACTTTACTTGAGGACAGGTAATATTCATGACACAGTTATAATGGTGTCATGACGGCCAAAGTTGTCACAGGTTGACAGGTTATGATTTCTCGGTTAATGTCAAGTTGTCATAACAAAGACATTTACGTCTTTGTTAATGTCAAGTTGTCATAATCAAGACATTTTAAACAATGTCAACTTTGCATTGAAAGTGTCATAATTTACCGAATGACACTTAATGACAACAGTCATAAACATTCATAAAGACTCCTTCATGTTTATGACAGGTGTTGTGTCATGTTTATGACAGTGTCATGTCAGTCTTATGCACACCCCTTCAAATAAAGTGTTACCAAAACCTATAATGCATTCTTGGTTTTCTCCTGGACCCCCTTCAATAGAAGAAAGGTTTAATTATTTCAGAGATACTGTTCTTATAGAAAGATAATTGGCTGTCATTCATAAAGCACGGAGCTCCTCTTTAGATGCTTGGGATAAAGTTATTGTTGCACTTTTGAAACCACCTGTTTTTTTTTCAAGGCTTTGGGGATTGTATATAGACATATAAACCATTTTTTCAACCAAAATAAAAGCTTGATGCAGTTTCCGTCAAAATAAAAGACCATGTGTTTATCTTTCAAGTATAGAAATTAGTACAAAACTAATTATGTAAGTTTCCTTAATTTCTGCATTTGTTTTTCAATATATGGCTATTACTGTCATGGGATTAATATTATAACTATTATTATGTAATAGTGTAATGTAGACAGACACTAAAAGAGGTTCGAGTTTTTCTTTGTTTAATTTGAACACTGAATATGGGTTGGAGCTTTTAATTTTGAACTCTCAAAGTGCACCAGATTGATGAATTTAGCATTTAAATGCACAAAATGTTCTTACGGGGGGCATCAAACCAAGCAGCTTTCTGTGGCGAATCCACATGACCAACTTGAACTAGTTGCGAAATCTGCATGGGCAAATCAAAAAATTTGCCCTCACCCCTCACGTGAAATTCCCGATCTTGTGAATTCCTATGTAAATTCGCTGAACAATGATAAATGTGACTGCACCTTTAGCCCATCGACTACATACTTCAGCATGATAATATGTCAGCAGCGTCTTACGTCAACAGCGTCGTCACAAGCAACATAGTCTACTTGCCGAGACTCCTTCTTTATGTGTACAGATGTGACGTAAATGAGTAAATGACGCAAAGACATGCTTGAATCTCCCGCGGAAATCCACCAGTGCCACTGGGATTAAAAACATTCTTACAAGTTTACCGCTTTGAATCGAGCTAAGGCAAGCAGATAGTTTTGAATACTGGCTGGTTATGTATTTGATCAAAAATTTATTTGGGATAATTTTTTACCCAAAAAAGCTACGGACTGCAGCTTTAAGTAAAGTTTTGATAAACTTGCTTGATAAACTAGCAAAGCCTAGTCCTTTTATTTCATAGGAGTCTGTAATTATTTGTCAGAGTTTTGTCATCAAAGTGCAGCACATCATTTGGATGTTCACAAAGTCTTTCCATCAAACATTTCTGTTCTTCATCTTGACTTGTATCATCAAAAAATGTAACGTCATTCTCAGACAGGGCTATTATTATGTGATTTTTTTAGTTGGCTTTCAGGTCATTAAGTTAGAACACCAGTGAGGTTATCCTAAGAGTTAGGATGCTTCTGTAATTCCATTTCTCCATCTGTAGTTAAGACAAGATTATGCACTTAAGAAATGTCATTTTGTAATAGCTTTTGTCCTAAATGATGTCATAACTGAATTTGCCACAGTTACCAAACAGATAAGATAGGATTCTAAAGTTAGGATCTTTCTGTAAAGCGCCCCCTGGCCTCTAAGGCTTCTAAGTCCCACCCTGGCCAGAACATTTCCCGAGAGAGAGAACAACCTCACAGGAGTGCATATGAAGACGGGATTAAATCATAGAGGAAAAAAGGAGAGAAGAAGGGCTGGAGGGGGGGAGAGATCCAGGAAAAGGAATGTTGGGAATGTGAGGTATTGTCCCTTCCTATGTCACTGAGGCAAAAAGGAAAAGGCAGAAATGCACAGAGAGAAAAGGAATGAGCATAATTTGAAGTGACAGCATTCCTTCAGGGTGGGTGTAGTCAGCTGCTTTTGGAGGTGTAGTGAGCTGCTCTTACGTGGCTTTGCCCTCTCGCAGGAAGATGCAGGACAGGGAGAATTGCAGCGTTGCTGAAACCACTTTCTTGGACAGCGGCTTGAACTTGAGCTTGACGTCTGTCTGCGTGGGCATGGCACTGGCGTACTGCTTCATGTTAATGCAGCTGGTGGCCAGCGCTTTCCGACGACCCGACGGAGACTCCTAAAGTAACACGCAAAAAAAAAAAAAAAAAAAAAAGAATGTGAGTTAAAATACTGTTTAAAAATAAAAGTTCAAGTTCTTGTTTAATTGAATTGCTACAATACCACATCGGTAAAAAACGAACAAATGAGTATGATTGACTGAAATCAATATGTTTCTAATAGTTTCAAATGCTATGAAAAGCATGTGTCAAAATAGCCCTATGGTGCTTTGAAAAAATATATTTTTTAAAAAAATCAAAAAGAATGAATGAAAGTTGCTAATCTTCACACTCATGGGTAAAATCATCGCCTGTTTTAACACGTACAAAGCCCACACACACACACACACCCCTAGACAGGGGAAACCAGCACTCTTGGAACATGTGCATACAAGTTTAAGGAGACTGTCTCAATGAAGTATTAACTAAACAGAATGCTAAAGCTTCCAGCAAATAGAATGACACTGAATTCTCAACGGTGAGATAAAGTGTCATTTTGCAGCCGTCTACAGGCAAATAATATGTCAAACATAAAATGATTTTTTTAAACCAAGAAAAGGTCATATCAGAACTAAAAGGCATTCATTTGCCAAAATAATTTAAATAACCAAACTCAGTAATCGTTTATCACCTCTGACACCAATAGAGTGAACTGGCCCTGTCATAATGGTCAATGGCGCCCCCTGTAGGTCAGAGGGTGGGAATATTTTATGGAGACTAGAAAGGAAACTGGCCCGGAATGGCCCTGATTTTGCTCTCTTATTCATTTGCTTTATTTATTTTTGTCCTGTATTATTAGTGGAGTCTGGTAAACATCAATTCTGATATCTTATTAAAAATGATGTGGAGAAGAAAAGGGTTCGACACCAGCCATGTGCCAAAATGACATGAGGGCGACACCATCTAATAAAAATGGAACAAAACAAAAACACTATCCCACCTGCACACTTTCCATTTGCCAGATAGGCCGGAAACACAGTTGGAGACGTTCCCTGACCTGCCTTTTCTTATTGAACAAAGCCAAAAAAAATCTCTTCACATTCAGTCTTTGTTCTTAGGGCATTTTCACAGCTTGCTGACTAAGTATCGGCAATTTGCTCCTGGATGAAAGTACTCTCAAACATGTTTCAACACCATCACAGGCCATAGTGTATGGCTAACTGACAGAAAAATATGATTGATATCGGCTATACATCTAAATTGAAATATATTTGCTGTAATATAGCTTTTTTTGTTTTTTTTAATCAGAGAAACATTGTATTAAAAATTAAAATTAAAAAATAGAGCATTGTAAATGGTGTAAAGTACATTCTGTTCTTTCACAAACAGATTTGAGTGGCATTGCAAACTAATCATAGAATTAGACTGGAAATGACTCAAGCGCCTTTCTTGCACGTCTCTCATTTCTTTCTCTCAGTCTCAATTCAAGTTTCCTCTCTTGCTTTAAGCCATTATTTGGCCTTCTGTTCGGCAAGTATCTTTCCTTTTCAGCTTTCTCTATGGGTGAGATCCATATACTGTAGGCCTATTGTTCAATCTTTAATGCTCTCTTCACTATCTCATCAGGCCTGTTGCGCAGAGTAATCCAAAATAAAACGAGCAGAGAGTGAAATGAAGGCCCTGTGTATAACACTCACGGCAGGCCTCACAGAGAGCCTGTATTCCTACACCTGACTGTGTGCATATGTGGAGCGACTACGTATAGATCTCCAGATAGAAATCTCACTCGCAGGCGCATGTGTGTTTGCATGTATCAGTGGTCCTGAAGGTAAAGAGGAGCCCTTATCAGAGCAGGGACGCAGAGAGCTGAAGAGTGACTTTATTCGTCTCAGATATGCCTCGATACAGCTCCACACACACACACACATAGAAAAATCAGCCGACTCACAAGGGCAGAGCACACTAACCCTTCTTCCTTCTTCCAGTTTCCTGAAGGTGATTAATCTGACCGAACGACGCCATCGGAGGTGCCGAAGAAGAACACCCCACGTGCCGGCGGCTGAAACACAGACAGAGACGTAAAGCGCTCGAGCGCTGACCCGATCAAAACAACAGTGCCGCCTGCCAATCTCGCACCCAGACAAATTACCCACAATCCCCCACTCTAGCTGGGGCGGGAGACGGTCCTCTGTGACTCCTTCAGTAAATGAAAACGATAAAAGGGAGAAAAAACCTGCGTCTGAGATTCAAAACCGCTCGCCGACGAAGCCACTTGACATTTGTGTTGACATTTGAGCCCCTGTTGAATCGGTCGGAAATACAGCATGTCATCCCTGAAGAATCCAGCGCTCCAAAGCGTGTCTTATCGCTGAGATTATGCACTGGCATTATACCAAGCTAATAGTGCATGTAGGTCCTTTATGAATGAATTTCAAAATGCATCAAACACTTAAGAAGGATTTAGTCCTTCTCCGAAAAAATACTTAAGAATATGCAAATATGCGGGGAAGAATTAGGTTTAACAGATTTGACGAGCGCAAACAATGAGGGTGTTCTTTTCCCTGGCTGCCAGTGTCAATCAGAACCCCAGATTACCGTCCAGGGTTATCACAATGTGTAAAATGAAAAGAGACAATAAGACACTTTTAATTTATCACAGGGATATGACTATCAATACGCAGCTATTGTACCCACAAAATTGCTAAATACCTGGCGGAGAGGGGACATGAAGGTGCCAGGGTGACTCACTGCTGCCCCCTGCTGCTCTCTTAAGGGCATATCGCCCTTCACACACACACGCGCACACACACACACACACACACACACACACACACACACACACACACACGAACACACACACACACACACACACACACACACACACACACACACACACACACACACACACACACACACACACACACACACACACACACCACACACACACACACACACACACACACAACACACACACACACACACACACACACACACACTGAGAATACAGTCAAACATAAGTGAGCTGCACTCAAAAAAATTATATGTTGGCTTTACTTAACTTTTTTTTGTAAACAGGTTCCACCGGTTCCACATAACTATGTTTCGTTAAACAAACATAATATGTTCATGTAACTTCAACATCATGGAATTTGGTCATTTTAAGCGACCCAATTAAACTCTGAGCTAATGAGTTAATTAAGTAAATAACTGAGTGATGATTGATCATTATTGAAGACACCTGATGTTATAAGTCAATGTTATAATGATAACATAAGTCAACAGTCTTGTCAATGGACAATATACATTTTTGTTTTTATTTTAACTAAATATTATGAAATGCTAAAAAAGTTTGTGTTTATATCCAACATAATATCTTTAAACCACTGTCACCATTTAATCCCAAAACAGAGACGTTCTTACCAAAGAGTCGGAAAGCATAGTGCGGATTACATTAATAGCATTGTGCTGATTATATAAATAGGAAGTTAAAGACAATAAAATAAAATATAAATAGGCCTATAAGACAAAACTTAAAAATTACAAATTTTGCCTTGGCTGCTAACTGAAATAATTTTAAGTACTAAAATTGCTGAAACTGAAATAAAAAAAGAAATAAATCTAAATATTAAAAATAAACAAAAGCTAATAAAATATTTAACAAAAAAAACTACTAAAATAAAAAGAAAATTTAAATTAAAACTGAAAATATAAAAATAAAAGCTACTATAAATTATTAATAAATAATATATTAGTGTATATGTAATTAAATGTGTGTGAGCAATTAAATGTCTAAATTGAAACTTTAAATACACACTCAAAATAGCAAGCCTAGAGCAATCATACAGCATACAATGGTTTGCAATAATGGAAATGTTAGTTTGTTACCAAGATCATTTTAAGATTTTTGCCAAAAAAATGCCCAACTACAGATGACATGTTTGATGATTTGTGAAAATACAACTCCAATAACTGTAAAACAAGATATTTTGCCGTAATAAGGGATTAGAAACATTACTCTGAATGACGTCGATGGTGCCGTGACATGTTTGGATTGTCCACAGGCTTTCGGTCACGGTGTATCGGTGTATGTTTGCCTTTGACCTGTGCTTAAATGTGTTTTGTTAACACAATGATAATCCAAAGGCATAAGGATGGCAGACATAATACTTCAATTGACGCAAATATTATTCAATATTTCCCATCTGCACGCGGTTTGTGTGTGTGTGTTCCTGTTAGAGAAGAACACCACCAGACCCCTGCAGGCTATCACACCTAAAGTGAACCTCAAACTTCCTTTGACTGACATTTCCAGGAAGCGTGAGGAAGAAAGGGGTGCGACCGGGAGCTTCATTCACTTTAGGGTGTGTATGTGTGTGGTGTGTTTAGGCGGGTGGCAGTCCCAGCTGTCCCAGTATTGATCCACAGCTGGTGCTAATATGGGGGGTGGGGGTCAGGGCTGTGGGGTTTCCTTCCCAACACACACACACACACACAAATATACTAAAGTAGAGGAACAGTGAGATTTCACAATTCTATGTTATGATTATATTAGTACTTCTACTTTTTGACTGATTCATTCTGAAGAACTGGCTCATTGAACCAGTTCTTGGCTCCCAACCCGAGATGATCCCAGAGGGGATCAGAAAACGTAGCTCTATAAAAAAGAAGTATCAACATTGAGGGTGTTTGTCAAAGAAATGGGCCACAATAGGCTTTTCCATCAATAAGTGCCAGTTGCGTGTTTCTGCATGAATGCAGAGCTGAATCTAAATATATAAAAGAACAGACAAAGAGCGAAAAAGAGGGAGAGAACGGATGACACATTTTCAGTTGGCATCACCCAGGGCCTATTTCTGTCTGTCATCACTCATCTGTTGTGATTCAAATGTGATTTCCCCAAACTGTCATTGAGTGGCGCTCACACTCACACACACACAGATTAGGGGAAGTGTCATTATTTGTGGGAATTGTCTATTGAGGGTACGGCCGGTGGCTGGGGGATTGCCATTGTTCCAGTTGAACATAAAAGACGAGCAAAGCCAACAGACCAAGACTTATGGAAATCAAAAATAATACCAGCCACCAAAATAATAAAAGAGCCCAAAACAATAACAGCCTATTATAAAAGAGAGGAAGAGAAGATGCCAGCTTAATACCTTCAGAGAGAGACAGACAGAGAGGAAAAATGACAAAAAGCTGTGTTCAAATACTGGAGATGTTGTTTCCGCAGCGTACCCACGCTGGGACACCGCCTGGTGCCTATGAGCACACAAAAAAAAAACAATAGACAACAGAAAATAAATATCTCTCCACAACCCACCAAGCTCGTGACCTACAGTCTCTTTCAGGCTCTCCGTTGAAGGACACGCATCCGCTGCCAAAATGACTCTTAACACAGACATCACATACAACAGGCCTGTGAAAGAGCAGAAAACTCATTTTAAGAGGTTCAAAAAGAGTGAACATGTTAAACCAGCTCTCTCAAAATTTTCAGATGGTCAGGCACTTGGCACAAGAAGAAAAAAAAACACTTCACCTTTTTTGGCATGACAACATTACATTTGTATTTGCAAAGCAAATTGAGTAAATATGCAATTAAAATAAAGCACAGGTAAAAAAAAAAAAAGTAATAAAAAAAATAAAATAATAATAAGGCTACATTATAGTGTGTACCAAAAACTAAGTATAATACTTTTTTTCTTCACTTCTGGCTCATCCCTCTTTCATCCTCAGTTATGGGCCAAAGACAATACTACTCCATAAACCCCAACACTGCCACACACCAGAGAGACAGATTTATTGGATTAACACCCAACATCCCATTTTGATGAGGTGCCACCTCATCAGTTTCCACCTCAAATGACCACACACACACACACACACACAACACACACACACACACACACACACACACAATTATATCGACAGCACTAACCTAAATGAATGCTCAGTGAGTCCATCACAGCTATAAAGGAGACAGTTATCGGTACTGGAAAAATGCTGAGTGTGTGTCTGTCATAATCAGAAATTCAATGTACAGAATAGACCTTAGTCCATAAACTAGCCACTGGCTAAATATATTTTAGATCAGATAAGGCATTTAACTGCCATAAAATTGCCACAACAACTCTAAAGCCAGCGACAGTTAAGTGTACAGCGGGTTAATCATGACCAGCTGAGTTAGCTAGACTTGGGTTTTGTTCTACATACAATATTCCGAGGTGTTTAATGATCAGTGTGTGAGCGCTCAGGGTCTGACGGCATCTGTAGATCGAGGATGCTGTAAGAGCTTCTGTCATGCTGTCATAAAGCAGGTTCTATGGCAGTGTCATCCCGCAGGCTTTGAGGGTTGTATCGGTGTTGGCTCTTGAGTTTTAAGCCGTTTAAGACTGACATAATAGGTCTAATCCATCACACACAGTGTATGGTTTAAAAAGAGTTTAAGCGACAGAAGATACTTTGTGTCTTCACCTGTCTGAATCAAATTGTGCTCAAACAGACAGTTAATTAAACAGATGTCATTCCACCATTCTTTTTTTTTTTACATTTACACTTCTGTTCAAAATTAAAATTTTGGGGACAATGTTTTTAAAAGAAATTGTGTATCCTAACAAAACTGCATTTATTTGATAAAAAAAAATACAGTAAAACAGTAATATTGTGAAATATTGCGGTTTAAAATTTTTAGCGTCATTTTCAGCATCATTACTCAGTCTTCAGTGTCACATGATCCTATTGATCATGTGACACTGACATTAATTATTATTAATGTGGAAAGCAGTTGTGTTGTATTATATTTTTGTGGAAACCATGATTTTTTTCCAGGATTCTTTGATCTATAGAAAGTTCGGTAACACTTTATTTGAAGGGGTGTGCATAAGACTGACATGACACTGTCATAAACATGACATAACACCTGTCATTAACATGAAGGAGTCTTTATGAATGTTTATGACTGTTGTCATTAAGTGTCATTCGGTAAATTATGACACTTTCAATGCAAAGTTGACATTGTTTAAAATGTCTTTGTTATGACAACTTGACATTACCCAAGACAAAAATGTCTTGATTATGACAACTTGACATTAACAAAGACGGAAATGTCTCTGTTATGACAACTTGACATTATCCGAGAAATCATAATCTGTCAACCTGTGACAACTTTGGCCGTCATGACACCATTATAACTGTGTCATGAATATTTTACCTGTCCTCAAGTAAAGTGGAACACATTGTACTAGTTATAAAGATGTCATTAAGGGTTATTACACTGCAAAATGCTTGAAGTTTGATAATTAGACCTGTTATGACATATTTGTGACAGGTTGACAGGTTATGATTTCTTGGTTAATATTAAGTTGTCATAAAGACATTTCCGTCTTTGTTAATCTCAAGTTGTCATAATCAAGACATTTTTGTCTTGGGTAATGTCAAGTTGTCATAATCAAGACATTTTTGTCTTGGGTAATGTCAAGTTGTCATAACAAAGACATTTTAAACAATGTCAACTTTGCATTAAAAGTGTCATAATTTACCGAATGACACTTAATGACAACAGCCATAAACATTCATAAAGACTCCTTCATGTTCATGACAGGTGTTATGTCATGT
Source organism: Chrosomus eos (assembly GCA_036326025.1). Classification (NCBI taxonomy): domain Eukaryota; kingdom Metazoa; phylum Chordata; class Actinopteri; order Cypriniformes; family Leuciscidae; genus Chrosomus; species Chrosomus eos. The sequence continues at coordinate 18,208,984 of CM070832.1, forward strand.
TTATGACAGTGTCATATCAATCTTATGCACACCCCTTCAAATAAAGTGTTACCGAAAGTTCAAAAGAACAGCATTTATTAGAAATGTAAATCTTTATTTGAAATGTAAATCTTTTTAGTAACAATCTAAAATGTATGTACATTTATGATCAACTTATTGCATCTTTCTGAATAAAAGTATTAATTTCTTTAAAAAAAAACAGTAGTGTGTGTATATATATATATATATAATATATATATATATATATATATATATATATATATATATATATATTAGTATATGCAAATCCTAAAATGAGCCACTAATATGACGCCTGCTCATATTTTCATTACTTTATTTTATGCCATTTCAAAATACATTACAAACATACACAGCCATATTCATATGAAAGATTTCAGGTTCACTCCCTTTTTGTTTTTCTTTTACTAACCCCATTTTTCCATTTTCAGAAGTAAATACAAGACATTGGAAGAGCGCTGTGTGTTTGTATTTCCTGTAAGTGTTTTTCAAGGCAAACGACAGCGTGATTGTTCCACGGCTCTAATTCGCTTTATCGTGTTTGTCGACCAAAACTAGCAAAGCAAAACAAAAACAGACAGATGAAGTAATGCTTGCTAAAGACAAATAAAAACAGAGGGATTAGAACAGTGTGTGCGCACGTCCCATTAACGCTTTAAAAACTATTTTCAATTGAATTGACCGAAACATTGAAAAGCTAGGACTCAAACGCAGATGTTCAAAACACTCCAGTGCTTTATCCCAACAAGAGCAGACTATATTTGAGAAAATATGGATGTTTCTAAGAGAAAGAGATCTAGATTTTTAAACCACCTTAATATCATGTTTACAGTGTTCAGATCACTGAATCTAATAATAATTATTATTTCACTGATATCAAACTATACCGGTAATGGTACTGTAAGTGCAGTTGGAGACAGCAATCTGGAGGAAGAGAGAAAGGGAACACCTGGGTCAAGCTTTTGGATAAATATTTGGCTTTGAGGAATATTTTTCAGAACCACAAAGATCTGTCTCCATCAGCAGGCACCATCTTAAGAAGAAACAGAAAAATAAATACGGCAGAGATGCGGGGAAAGAGATAGAGAGGGAGGGACAGGCACAGAATGGAGAGAGATTAAAAGAAATGCGAAGGCAGGCAGGTGAGGAAGGATGGACAACAGTCTTAAAAAAGAGAGAAAGAAAAACAGACGACAAAAAGAATGAAGGACCAGTGACACATACAAAGACAAACATTTAATAAGTGTGTGTGTGTGTATGTATGTGTGTGTGTGTGTGTGTGTGTGTGTGTGTGTGTGTGTGTGTGTGTGTGTGTGTGTGTGTGTGTGTGTGTGTGTGTGTGTGTGTGTGTGTGTGTGTGTGTGTGTGTATCTGATGTTACAGCTCTAAGCCCAAATAATAACAAAGCAGTACAGAAATGCAGCAGACATCACACACACACACACAGAGTCCTGAAAGAGTCTGTGTGCAGCAGTGTGACCTCAGAGCTGAGAAACAGATTAACACACACGTGTGCATGTTTATTCCTGCTTCCATCTCACAGTAGAGGGGCAAAACAAAGAGTGTTTCTGTTTTGGATATCTCTGCTTGTGTACGTGTATGAGGAGGGCTTAAAGTCGACTGTGACCTTGCCTTACATCTGATCTCCAACACTGTTAAGAATCCTGTTAATCTGTCTGTCAAACACACATACAGACTCCAAAATGTACTTTTTCACACCTGCCAACGGGAAGTCAATTGAAAACCTTTACAAGTCATGCATATTTTTTTTTTCTCTTCTATTTTATATAATTGTATATATTTATTAACAGCAAACTATGTCATTTGGAGTATCATATACACAATCATTCAAAAGATTGGAGTAATACTTTTATTCAGCAAGGACACCATTGGGTGTCAAAAGTGACATTAAAGATCTTTCAAAAGATTTATATTTCAAATAAATGTTGTTCATTTCAACTTTGTTCAAAGAATCCAGAAAGAAGCAGTACAAGCAGAAATTGTTTCTTTAGCACTAGTTTATCACACTGACCTAGGGATGTCAAAAAAGTTGTTTTTTTTAACTTAAATATGACAAATATTCGATTTATATTCGAATTTAAAAGGCATAATATCAATTATGGGAAAAAATCTTTTGGCTCGTCTCCTGAGGCCGAAAGAGTGTGCGAGGAGCAAAATATTAATGCACAGCATTAAATTGCTTATTTAAAGCAAATCAATGAAATAACATGACTGTCTGTAAGCATGTGACGTTTAAACTAATGTTTATAAATAAAAAAAATTGTGTAAATCGCATTAATAATAAACAAAACAGCATAAACAAAATAAACAAAATGTATTTATGCATAGTTTAATATAAAGAGCCGAAGCAACGATCACAGTACTTTTTGCATTTAAAACAATGAGCTGCAGTCGAATGGGGAAAAACATTTTACATTTTTTAAAAAAATGAACGGCTTGGTTACGGTTTCGACATTACTTCTATTATAATAATAGTTCACAAAATTGCCTTTTTTACCGTATTTTTGATCAAATAAATGCAGCTTGGTGAGAGTAAGAGACCCCAAACATTTGAATGGTAGTGTATAAAATATAATCTGCACATAGAAACTTTCAGAGCACTTTAAGAGTGCTACACACACATACACACAGTAATCACACAGTAATCTGTATACATATACACACGTACCGTGAAACGCTAGTTCAATATCTGCATCTAATGCTGTCAGTATCGCTGTAGGTTGTTCATATTGCATAAACAAAGTTTGTTTTACTCTGAACCAACAAGAAACCAGCAGATTGTTTTTAAAGGTCCAGATGAACGTTGGTGTTGAGTGACATGCTTTGACTGATGGTCACTTAATCCATGGAAAACTTTACAAATCATAAGAAGTTGATTAGCAAACTTTTTATTGTAGTTGAAGACACAATAACCTAAATGTATCTTTGCTAGGGATGCATCGAAAACGTTTATCCAAAAATGCAATAAAATAGCATTTTCCACTTTTATCTGAAATAGAAAATATTAATAAAACCATTTAACATTTACAGAAAATTCAGAATCGCTATTTTTACTTTTACATGACTTTTTCCAGAATTTAATAGGGCTAGTCATTTAAAATAAATCTAATTATCTAATAACACTGTAAAAAGTAAATGTCCATTTTTATACAGTACATTATAATTGTGATTCCTGTACTTAATTTGAAACGCATTGTTTTAGTTTTTAGCAATTTATGTAGACAATATAGTACAGAATTTTAATATCCATTATCAGCCACAACATAAAAATAATTCTCAGTGTATCCCTAGATTTGACCAAAATGAAAATCAAACTTAGACTTAAAACTGCAGACCATCTTGAACATATTTTTAAAAAAATAATAATTCACTGAAATCCTCCATAAGTTTGCACAGGTTAATATTCCATTTGAAATGAAATCTGTGTGCGTCTGACTCTCTGATCTGACAAAATTACACAAAGCGAAGCAGCAATAAAAGTTGAGAGCCAGTTACATTCAGTTGAGATTAATCCCTGAAGAGACACACACAAACTTTTCTATTTCATTCTCCACACCAGCTTTGCTCAGCATGCCTGGCTGGGTGGCTGAATTATTCTGTGTGGTCTCCAGAGAAGCGCGGGACCAGGGGCAGCGCGTAATGTGCTCCTGCCGCAGACCAAGCCCGTGGTGAGGACCCCTGGGCAAAGGAGAACTGAGGTGGAAATGATTTTAAATGTTTTGGACATTTAAAGTGGCCACAAAAGGCAGCAGATCATCAGAAAGAGAGAGAAAGACAGAAAGAACTGGTCTGGAATTTGGCTAATTCTCTTACTCTAAACACAAAACAAGATCAATTGTGTATTTGTTTTAAAGTGGCAGACTCCTGAAGACTTGGACTTGAAGATCCAGCTTCAGAACTACAGACAAGGGCACTGTTTGAACAACAGGAAGTGAACCATTCTTCTTCGACAAATCTGTTTATCCGGTTTTATCTTAGAAGCTATACATTTGTCCTCTTACTCTTACTCATTTACTGTATCTAATCTATTTCAAGAACCCAGGACTTGTGAACTTATTGTGAAACTATTTTCGGACAATCACACGCTGCCCTCTAGTGGCTGGAGGAGGAAATGAGCAAGAAATAGTTCACCAAAAATGACAATACCGACATTATTAACTCAGTTTTTTTCCATGGAACAAACAATGAGACTCTTTTCAACTCTTTTTCCATACTGCAATAGTTGACAAAGTAAATGATAACAGAACTTTGGGTGAATTATGATTTGTACAGCTCTGATTTTCCATCAATCCATTTTTCCATTATGCACTTTAAAGGAAACATCACAGATTAGTCCAAGATGAGACTGTGTTCTTCTCACTAGTCTGAACTTTTAAGAAGAAACATGACTCCAGTGGAAAAACAAATGGTAAACAATTTCCACAAATACAGAAGTAATGCAGAAACAAACTACAGACACAACTCAGCAGGTTTAAACACAGAGTGAACCAGAACACAAGACTCTGATATGAATAAACACTGAAAATGGCTAGAAATGCTGCCACTGTATTCTCTCAGACACACACACACACACACACACAGAAATGTGGTGCCAAATAGAGCAGCTCAAGGAGCTTTGATGTCGGCCTCTCTTGGAATGCTCTCTTTTCTTTTCCCGCCCTTAAACTCCTCTCTTTCTATCCCTCTCTCATTCTTTCTCGGTTTTCCTCCCAGTTTCTCACAGCAGGCAGGAGTGCAGGGTAGAACGAACCAGTGTGCAGAATTAAAAAAAAAAGTTCCAAAACAGGTTTTTGGATTGTCAATTATAACGATTTACAACTTTATTTATTTATTTTTTTTAAATTAAAGAATTCACTTTGTTTCAAACATATTTCATTCTGATGAAAATAAATATTGTATTTTATGCTGATACATTTTTTGTTTGAAAAAAGAAATTCAAAATGTTTGAAATGTGGTTAAGTAACTTCAAGTTAGTGTTGAGGTGTGTGAGGAAAGAGAGTTTGTGGCCAGTGTTTATGTTTGTTTTTGGAAGGAGGAATTCGAGAGATTTTGTGGGAACCTGTGTGTGTGGATCTTTTCTCGTCTCATTGCTGGTGTCAGATGACAGGCATGTCTTTGATCAGTCTGTTATTAGTGAGGTGTGTATGGACAGGAGGAATTCAGATCTCATGCTTTATGTTCCCACCCTCCTCTCTAACCCAAATACACAGGAATACCATATCATCCATTCATTTCACATCGCACACAGAGAACTGCACGAGTGTTTATGCTGATTAAGAGACATTAATGAGAGCTTGCCAGTGCTGGAGACACTTGCATTGGACCGGTGATGTGACTTTATTATTGTGTGTGTCGATGTTTGCGTATGTGTCTGCTGAGCAGACAGATGGATAGAGAGCCCTGTCTGGACTGGTGCCCATGTTTGTGGATCTAAACAACCTCTCTCTAGAGACACACACAGATGCCATGTTCAGAATGGAAAACTAGTGTAATATAAACTCTACAGACTACAAACAAATCAGTCTGCTCCAAAGCGCAGTAGGCTACATTGCTGGTACTGTTCAAAGTTTGGGGTTGGTACATATTTTTTAAACTGTTTTAAAGAAGTCTCACCAAGATTGCATTTATTTGATAAAAAAAAAACATAACAATTTAATAACCGTTTTCAATTTTAATATTAAAATGTAATTTATTCCTGTGATGCAACACTGATTTACAGCATCACATGATCCTTATAAGAAATCATTCTAATATGCTGATTTGCTGCTCAAGAAACATTTCTTTTTATTATCAAAGTGGAAAACATTTCAGGATTCTTCGATTAATAGAAAGTTCAAAAGAACAGCATTATTTTAAATGGAAATCTTTTGTAATATTATATAAATGCCTTTACTGTCAATGTTGATCAATTTAATGTGGCCTTGATGAATAAAAGCATTCATTTTGAAAAATCCAAATGTTAGAATGGTAGTGTCCCTAACTAAACACATTCTGAACATGTGAGTATCAATTGTATAATTGAAATAACTGTGTAATGAAACTGCAAGAGAGAAGAAGAAAGATGAACATAAGAAGATAGAGGAAACTTTTAGCTTGTTCTTCTGCAGCAAAAGAAAACAGTCTATCCAAACACAACTCTGACACGACCACCAAACTCAGTTTATGGTGTTTACTGAGCCCTAATCAGAAGCCAAACGGACAATTTTGCACAGCACATGTCCCGAATTATCTTATGTATCTATCTTTCAGAGTCCTGTGTCTGTGTGTTTGAGGATAAAAAAAAAAAACGCATGCAGAGATTCCAGTATTGTCTCAAGAGCAAATTAAAGAGCAAAGAGCAGTCAAAAGTAGTCTCATTTTAGTTTTTTCCCATTTTATGAAAGTATGGTCTGACAAGCCACAAGACAATTAGCCAACCAGATGCCAAGAACAGCAGTGTTTATGAACAGTCCTGTCCTACAGCAGTTGCACTGTAAAGATCTACACCAGCAGCATCAGTCTTGGACATCTAAAAGCATCCGAGACACAAATCAGTGTCAAGAAAAATGCTTTCAACAATCAACAGATTTTAAGCACAAAACAGCTGCCAAATTTCTAGAAGGCAAAAGACACTTGACAGACAAAACATTACAGACTGCTCTACAAACTACTATGCATTAATTTCATGCCTGCGGCGGCCAGATGTCAAGATTTTGAATTCCCCAATCAGAGCTTTTACAGTGTTTTACTTGATCAAACAAGTAAGCTGGAGTTCAGCCATCTCCATTGAGATATTCTGCTTAACACGAAAGTGTCATTCATTCAGTCAGTCTGTTCCTTGGCGAGCTGCTTGCTGCGACTAAACCTGCGATCAAATCTTCTCTCAGTGATGAACTGTAATAAATCTAAACGTGGATCTAGGCTATATTGTTTGCAATTGTGGTTGCTGAATAAACGCACTTATGCAAAATAACTGCGGTTATTTTGGTTACTGAATAAACGCACTTACACTGGGTGGCAATACAAAATATTTTTTGCTGTCGTTTTAATAGAAAAACTTTGTTGTAATTTGGAATTTTGTTATTACTATTAGGAATTTAAACTATTGAGAAGTTTATTGTTTTACCAGTTTAGAGAGTATGTTAATTTACATGATAAATAGCCTATACTAAATCAGTATACTCACTAATATCACTATTTGATTTAGACCAGGCATGCTGAGTTGAGTTTGTGCTTCTAATTCTTATGATTGACAAATACATTTCTCAAAAGACAACAATCATTGATGAAAACTAGAAATCACTTGTCAATTATCTGTTAAATCTCAAATCACATGAACACTTACAACAACTAGTGTACAGTGGTGAGGAACCAACAAAGAACAGCATGATATGACACAAACATCTGCCTTAAGTCAGTCATTCTTCCTGAACCTGAAACTGTAACAGTAGTGTGATGACTCCATTTGACCACTAGATGTCAGGCTGCACAAAGCAGAACTCACCAGAACAACAAGAGCGTAAAAAAGCACTCACATTTTCAATGACAAACGTCCACTCTTTGTCTTCAAACTCCTCTGCGTGGGGATCCTAAAAAAACAAAATGTGGGGATTAATTTGATGGCATTAAAAAAATGAAAGTGGAAGCTCATTAAAGACGGTCTCATATAATGTCTTTGGCAGCAGAGATATTTGTAAACAACAACTCCACAGATCAAATCCATCTCTACAGAACAAAACAAGAATTGGATTTCCTTTCTTGTTATGTAAAACATATGAGGGATGCAGAGGCACTTTGATAAATGGCTTATCCAAAGCTTTATCTGGTTGCATCAATAATAAAATGACCAAAACAGTCAATTTTGTCAGAGGATATGATGTCCAGCTCTATTGTCTATCTATCAATAGCATACAATAATATCAAATCACAGTGATACACTTTTCTCACATTCACTTGTCTTGAGCCTATTTAAAAGTTGAACCAAGTTTATTGGTCAGCTAAACATGCACGGGACGTTACATGTATGAAGGTACACATGCATACAGCTTCACCTGAGCTGCTCTTCTGTTGTTCTAGAACTGTCCCAGTCAGCTGACCGCATGGTTGGCGGTACACAAATGAAACATTCATGAACTCACGGTCCACTGCAATGAACTCTGGGAGATGTAGTTGAACATGACACTGAGTAGGTTTGCAGAGAACATGGCTGATAAGGAAAATGTTTGGACAGGCACTTTGTGTGTGTGACCTTTGTAAACACAATGTGGAGAATGTTAGAGGATATACAACACCAGGTCAGCGTGGGGGGGGAGGGGGGGTGTAGCTGATGAAATGATGAAATAAAATGTATCATCATACATGTTCATTTATTTAATGGGAGTTTATTTGCACATTATTTCTGATATATTCTATTTTATTTATGGGAGATATGATCAGAATCTTAGTGAAAAGTAATTTAATATCACTCATATTTTAAGAATATTTAAGAGAATATTTAACCTTTAAATATATGCATGATCATATATAAAATTTATTATAATTTATTCTACATGCATAAGGAAATATATTTGAAAAATGAAAATATTTACATAAATACACAAGAATGATCATACAAAAAATAAATAATATATATAATATACAAATTTTGCTAGCATGCATACATATTAAGTATAGCAATATTTGAAATATTACATACTATTTATATTATTTTTAATGCTGACTAATATATATATATATATACAGGGGTTGGACAATGAAACTGAAACACCTGGTTTTAGACCACAATAATTTATTAGTATGGTGTAGGGCCTCCTTTTGCGGCCAATACAGCGTCAATTCGTCTTCAATGACATATACAAGTCCTGCACAGTGGTCAGAGGGATTTTAAGCCATTCTTCTTGCAGGATAGTGGCCAGGTCACGACGTGATGCTGGTGGAGGAAAATGTTTCCTGACTCGCTCCTCCAAAACACCCCAAAGTGGCTCAATAATATTTAGATCCGGTGACTGTGCAGGCCATGGGAGATGTTCAACTTCACTTTCATGTTCATCAAACAGTCTTGCTGTGTGTATTGGTGCATTGTCATCCTGATACACGGCACAAAACTGTGCTCTTACCCTGCTAATTGGACCTTCACAGTCTGCTCTTATTGGTTCAAGGTGCAATTAATGAAGATTGGCCACCAGGCTGGTCCAATTTAGCCATGAAACCTCCCACACTAAAATGAGAGGCGTTTCAGTTTCATTGTCCAACCCCTGTATATAAAATACAATTATTTAAAGCTAATTTTGCCACTGGGAAACTGAACAGCTGAAAATGTATGAACTGAAATGTCATCTGAGTCAAGAGTGCTCTAATCTAAAATCCTTTGCTGTCAACATGAGGAACCTCAGATCTACAAACTGCTCTTTCTCTTTATGCGTCAAACAGATGCACTTCCTGTGTAGCTGCACCTGGATTTAACAGTTCAGGATGTATGGTCTAACTTCTCTCGTGCCAGATGGAAAAATATGCTGACCGCAATCTCAAAAAGACTAAAAGACAGAGGATACGCTTCCTGCTGCCGTGCCAGTTTCTGCTGCACACACATTTGAGAAGGGACTTAAAATCTTGGACTATGGCAGTTAAATCAGTGTGGAATCAGGATGTCTAGACACCTGCAGATCTCAACCGATCAGCTTCTGGGAAACAGACAACTGCTAGAACTGACCCCAAAAACATCTAGGCCTCCTTGGTCACTAAATGAGTGTGAGTGTGTACCTTAAATAGGGTCACCGTGATCTCTATGTTCTCTGGAACCGGCCACACCACCACTCCTCTATAGGGGTTCTTGATGCCAGGCTGCCAGCTATGAGACTGCGAACAAAATAAATTACATTACATGATACACAAGATGATTATAATAAATGCAACATGAAATCTAACATCTTTAATCATCCAAAAAATACAGTTAGTTTTTATACAATAATCTAGCTAGTTTACACTGCAAACAATTATTTTCTTACTCAGTATTTTTGTCGTTTTCCAGCTTGAAAAAAAACAACATTTTCTTACTGTACCCCATTGGCAGATATTTTTTCTTGTTTTATGCATGAAGCATGAAAACAGAAGTTAAAATCTTGAGCCATTTTGCTTCTCAAGTAAATGCATCTTGATTTAAGAATGTTTCGATATTTGTAATTGAAAACAAGACAAAAACACCTAGTAAGGAAATATTTTTTTTGCAGTGAAGTTGGAGTGATGAATACATAAGTTGTTACAAAACAGTTTAATGGTTTATTAAAGGTGCCCTAGAATGTGAAATTGAATTTATGTTGGCATAGTTAAATAACAAGAGTTCAGTACATGGACATGACATACAGTGAGTCTCAAACACCATTGTTTTCTCCTTCTTATTTAAATCTCGTTTTTAAAAAACACCCCTGAAAAACAGGCGAATCTCCACATAATACCGACTGTGACGCAACAGTCGGGGATCACGCCTCCAAAGATTTGCATATCCCAGCCCTCGATGACAAGCACTGCACAGCCGAACCATCAGAGCAAGCGAGGATCAGAGAGAAAATGGCAGATCATGGAAATAAATGCTATGTTCCAGGCTGTGCAGGGAATGTGAGGTCTTTTCACACCCTTCCCACAGAAAAGAAATGTCAACAGGCGTGGATGATGTTTATATATATTCGGATACCGCAACAGTTTAATTCGAAGTTGTTAGTTTGCTCTGCCCATTTCACCACGGACTTATTTTCGAACCACGGACAATATCAAGCTTCTCTCAGCGTCTTAAACTGAAGAAGGGGGTAATTCCAACCATATTCCGCAACCGGTAAGTAGTGATTTTATTAAAGATAATTTACACTCTGTTAGATCCAGCGCAAGATCCTAGTACAGTAACAAAAGCAAACTCCAAGTAACGAGCATAGCTGCTACATAACTAACGTTAAATAGGCTAATTCTCAGTGAATAAACTATACAGAAAGCGGTCAAAGAACAATCCACACAGCGCGAGTTTATCTCTTGCCAAACTCGTTATGAAATCTGACGCTGTTACACTGCACAACGAAGCTCTTACTGTATGTCATCGTTTGCATTGGTGAAAGCATGAGAGAGAGAAACTGCGTTGTCACGCGATCAACAACAGTCATCTGCCTGCTCAATGCTCATCACAGCAACATTTTATGTGATGGAAATAGATTTGAATACTTTAAAAACATCTCACGATTCGTTAATCTCGATAGCTGTAATAGTTAAAACGTATATAACAGCTGTAGTGAAAGTATTCGAGAGAGTTTCACATGTCATTCATATGCAAGCAGGTCAGCCAATCACAGCAGTGGCCGGTTCTCACAGCAGACACGCCCCTTCAAACAGAGTGTTCAAATCAGAGACTAAAATCAGGCTAGGAAAAATGCCTTTTATTTCTAAATTATGACTATTTTTGATCTAAAAAACATACTAACATTATAAGGGCAACCCAGGAAACATTATAAAATAATTAAAAAAAACATTCTAGGGCACCTTTAAGCCTAATTATAACATTTTTGAGCCAATATCGGGACCAAACGGAATTGTGGCATCCCGAGCTCACATTAGCTCAATTATTATGTAACATTTATACGTACGTAAATTACATTTTCACCCAAACTAAACCCAAATGTCAGAGTCTGACTACTCTTACTTTACTAGTCTTTGTTTAGCCGGATTTACAGATCTAGGAAATATGATTGTATCTAAACATTGTCCAGCATGCATACATACTAATTGGGCTACAAATGTCTTCAAGAGGCGATGTGTATTTAATCCTTCAAATTTGATGCATTGTGATTATGTATACTTGCACTGAAAAAAGTAACTTAAAGCAAAAACCTGCTTATTCAAGTCATTGTTAGTTTGAAACAGCATTTCTTTTTAAATTACCCACCTTGGAAGATTTCCTTCGGCTCCGCCGAGTCCAGACAACAACTAGCTTATCTGGTTGCCTAAAAAAGGACAAAAGAAAAAAAAAAATTTAAACAACTAGTGCTAAAAAGCTAATAAACAAACAAACACAATAACTACCTGAAACACTACCAAGACTTCCGATTTCAGCTCTAGTGTGCACAAACTAAGAATAAGATAAGATGAGAAATAAAAGAGGAAGATGCTGACAGCCTTCTCAGGAAAGAGTTCAAAGTTGAAATGATGCTACACATCAAATACCCATAACACACAGCCTAACCCAGCAGTACACAAACTCACTGCTTTTTTGATGCAAGTGTGTGTGCACAAGATGAATGTGTTAATGGAGTTCAGGTGGCAAGACCTCTACTACAGGAAACACATTATATGCTAAATTCATCCCTCACGCTAAAGTACAAATACACCTTACAGTACAACATTCACAATACACAAAGTGAATGACAACACTCACGGACAGACCAACAGGTTTAAAGATAAACGGACTGTTAGATCTGAAGGACAATAAGGTTTCGGTGCATCTAAGCAGAACTGAGAGAGAGAAACACACACACACACACACACACACACACACACACACACACACACACACACACACACACACACACACACACACACACACACCACACACACACACACACACACACACACACACACACACACACACACACACACACACACACACACACACACACACACACAGGATCCAGGACTCATGAGTTTGAATTGGATTACCAGCAGTAAGAGGCTTGACCGCAATCTGACAAGTGTGTCCTTATGCATGTGTCCTGTCTGTGTCTCATTTTAAGAAACATCACTGTCCTCATCTAAAATGTTACAAACATGGAGCAGACAGGGTCTATGACTATCTAAAGTAACCCCTGATGCATATCTGGATTATTCTAGATTACTGTACGGATCAGTTTCCCATGAAGAGAGAAATGGCAGTACTCTCCAAAAAGGATTTTACGTGGAGATTGAGAATTATTAGTGACAATTCAACCAATGACTAGACTTAAACTGTGTCCAGTAAACCAACGAGAGAGCATCACAGAGAAACCATGCACAGACGCTCCATTGTGTCTCTACATTTCTAGAAGACACACGCGCTCCCTCCTGCCCTACGGCAGCATGCTGTGTGTGACATGGAGCATTGAAGACAATCTGCTTTCGGTCATCTCTCACTCTGAAATAGTGACTCTTTCCCTTTTATATATTTAATTCATACAGTGAAAACTAAGCAGTGTTTTATTTTTACATTTGATTATTCAGTTTCTGTTGTCAAATCCTAATGTAGGCCTACTTAAAACCCTAAACCCCGTGGTTTACACTGCTGTTAAAATAACATTTCTTATGCTGCAGTGCAGTAAAACACTGCTGTTCACTTTCAGAAGTTGTAGGGATGTTTTCTTGTCACAAAAAGAATGTGAAACACGTATGTAGGTTATATAATTTTAAATATATTTTAAAGATAATTGAAATGTATTTTCCACACTTTAAGCATTATCGTATCGCATATCGCATTATGTAATGAGTTATCGCATATTGCATTTTCAGCACAGACCCGCCCTGAGCGAGCTGTCATCGTAGTCCGTCATTGTCGATACGCTGGAGCTGAATGGCGTCTAAGCGATTGTGGTGTTCTGTTCTTGGGTGTAATAAGGAACACAGCAGTCATTTTAATGTTCCCAAATCCGAACCGCTGAAGACGCAGTGGCTGAGTTTTGTTTTCGATGGGAATATTCCCCACGATCAACGTCAATGTTCATGTTTGAGCGAATCATTTCTCACCAGACTGCTTTATAAACGAGGATCAGTAAGTTATTTGTGTTTGCTAAGAAGCTGCTCCTGAAAAAAGAATCGGTACCAACTCTTCCTGTCCCTGCTGCACCTCCAGAAGAAGTGAGTTTTTGATTAACCTTTATATTAATCTTTGCAAATCGCTTGCACGCTGCTTCACGATGAATGCGGCTAAAATTTACGACGTTCTCAATATACTTCCTACGTTTATAATGAACAACACGTTATGGTTATTGTGTTATTACAAACTGAGTACGTATACATCAGTAAACACAGTGTTCGTACATCTCACTAAGTTACTCTAATGTTACCCTGCCAGTACATACAAAAATAGATCAAAGTGACATTATGTTAACCAACCATTCAGAAACGTCCTGTTCGAACCTTAAAGGCACACTGTGGAACTTTTGGCCACTAGGGTGCGCTCGACCTGTAATTTTCACGTCTAGTGCCCCTAGAGGCCACAAGCGCCGCAGCATTGTCGCTAAAGTCAACACAGTCAACCGGTCAACCTCCCGTGTCTTTATGTGTGTGCAGACGCATTTGATTTGTATGTTGGAGAAAGTTAATCGATTCACTACTGACCAAAATAATAATATAAATATAAGATTAATAATATAAATCCTATAAAGAAAACAAATTGAATAAAAGTAGCATACGCAGAAAACAATGTCTGATTAGGTAAGTTGCATTGACAAGGGTTGCCCAATCCTGCTCCTGCCGATCGTCTGTCCTGCACAGTTCATCTCCAACCCTAATCAAACACACCTGAAGCAAACAATTAACGTCTTCAGGATCTCTTTGCAATGGGTTAGAGATAGGGTTGCCAACTGTCCCGAATTAGCCGGGACGTCCCGATTTTTGGGCCTAATTTATTTGTCCCGATTATTGAGTGCTACGCTGATCTGACTGATACAACAGCAACACGACACGTAAATTAGTTAAAATCTCCTAGAATCTAGAGCTGCGCATGCGAGACAGAACATAGCCTACTGTATGTGCTTCGATCAGCACCAAACCGTGTAGCGCGGAGAGAGAGGGAGAGACCTTGCCTGCGAGAAAAAGTAGAGATATTGTGCAAGCAATATATTTAACTTACTAGTCCAAAAGCATGACGGCCAGGTCAGCATCGGTCGGGAATCCCTCATCCTCCTTTATCGCACGCCACCGAGGGAACGCTTGACCAATGTTTATCCTCGTCCTTGCTTTTAGTTTATCACTCTCCCTTTTTCTTTTTTTGGTCTCCTCTGAAACAATCTTTGCTTTCTTCCGAGTAGCTGTTGATTCAGCCATGACGACAACATACAGACGCCGGCAGTCAAACGCGAGTTGAGCTCTCACGTTAGAATTTGAGGAAGTTGGGGGGGTGGGGGAAGTGACGTATGCCGTAAAGCGTTCGAATTTTGTAGTTCTTTTTGTGCTCGGGTTCCTACCCGAAACCCGAAGTTACATAGTGCTAGTAAAAGCGATACAGACACCTTCAGGCTTCGGCAGACGTGTCATTCAACCTATTGTAAGTCGATGTACCATCTCAATGGGTTTTGGTAATATATTATAAAGGTTGAAAAGTTCCACAGTGTGCCTTTAATTGTCGAACTTTTGCGGCCGTCATCTTGTTCTGGGTCCGACTCCGGTTCAAACTAATACGGTTGCACAGATGTGTCCTCAGAGACACCAGCTCCCATTCTTTCTCCAAAATATACCCTCAACTGTTGTCAAGTCAACACTCCACGTGCGTTGTGTCAAAGCGCCCACAGAACAGAGGGGCGGAGTCAGCGAAGCTCATCGGCGTGCTGAAAACAGAGCTGTTTTTGACCAGGTAAAATAAGTGTTTTCTTAAAATACTAATGAGAATTTTTAAAATAAAGTATATTACAAACTTTTCATTTAGACCCTAAAGAATCAAATTAACTTGTATGAAAATGGCATTGAGGTACATCAATAATAAATGCTTTTTGAATTGAGCAAAAACTCAGCTTATTAGAAATATTTCATCATGTGACAATGAAGCCTGGAGTAATGATGAAATTCAGCTTTGCCTTCATAGGAAAAACATTCGACTTAATATATTCAGAATATATTTGTTTCTATAAACAGAAAACAGTCATTTTAAATAACAATAAAGCTATTTAAATAGCAATAATATTTCATAATATTAGTCTGTGCATTTATCAAATGAGACTTAAATCTTACCAACCCAAACTTTTGAACAGTATAACACTACACATTCAGATGAACATCTGGCTTTTGTCTCATTACTCAATTTTTTAAATTATGCATTTCATACTTTTCACAATACTTTTTGAAAATCTAATTTTCATCACTTTTGGATGTTTCCCCTCTCATAGCTGTCAACAGAGGGACAGAAATCAGATTTTATCAAAAATGTCTTCATTTGTGTTCTGAAGATCAACGAAAGTCTTACAGGTTTGAAATGACATGAGGGTGAGTAATTAATGACAGAATTAAATTTTTTGGTGAACTATCCCTTTAATAAACCTGTAGCCTTAGATAGCACACCCAGTCCGTTGACTGGCCATCTACTACATATTGTACACAAAAATAGCAAAACTCTGAATGAAAAAAATCATAGTTTCAATTTGATGGCTAGCTTTCGTCAAAGGTTAGAACCAGCCAGGTATGTTTCCACAGACAATGTCTGCAACGCAATGCATCTGAATTTTAAACACATGCAACACATGTTCACCAGGACTTCATCACAGTTTTACTATTGTTTAAATGTGTTTCCTGCTAAAATCCCACCAGCAACCTGGCAAAAACAGAAAGAACCACACATGTACCTCATTTCGTGGTTCATTTCTTACATTTCATTTCTGCACTCTGTGCTCCCTAAGGCACAGTTTATTTCTCAGACCCATTACTACAGACCCTTTAAGTCAGCCAGTTGTTTTAGCTCTGATTTGTGGCTTCAGGTCATGCATCTCTAGATACATTAAGATTTACTTTACCAGCCAAATCCATTCTTTTGATGGTGCTTTCAAGGTCCATCTTAACTACTGTCCTCTACAAAAACTCTAAAGTGAAACTGCTCAGTTTCCATCACTGGCATGCTATGTAGATCTTACACCTGGCTGGTGTCTCTGCTGATAGAAACCTGTCAACATCTGAAGTGAGAGGACTGAAGCCAAGACTGTCAAACCAGGAGTTTAAAACCGATAGCCAGGAGGTCTATAAATGTTCACATATTTTATTACTATAAGAACTCTATAAGACTTCCAAACATATCTATATGTACTTTGAAGAAATACTTTGAGGAGTCAAAAGTAAAGCACTGAACACAAGGCACAACACCTCTGGCTTCTTGACTGTAATGTAATGCTTTTTGCTTTGCTGCTTTAAAACTAGCTATATTCTGTGAAAAAAATTCATCATGCCTTAATATATGCGGTTACATGAATATGCAAATGAGCCCCGTCTGGATAACCTGGCTTCTCTCGAGACGACATTTTTGACGTAGAGAACAAATGCGATTTTAAACCGTGTTTTTGGGACTGTCTTTGGTTCACTGCAGTTTTATGGAGAAAGTACCCAGCAATGGCGTTGACTGATGAATTTGCACATGGTTTGTGTTAGAGCATATTAAAATCACCACATAGACATTTAAACAACATTAACATTTTGATTTTCACCACAGGGGGTCTTTAAAGGGGGGGGGTGAAACACTCAGTTTCACTCAATCTCATGTTAATCTTGAGTACCTATAGAGTAGTATTGATACCTTCATATCTCCAAAAAGTCTTTAGTTTTATTATATTTATAAAAGAAAGACAGGCTGTACCGAGTCTTGTGGGCGGGAGCGCGCAAGTAGGAAAAAATACCTACTATGGTAGTCAATGGGAATGAGATCTGTTTTCTTCCAAATATCTTCCTTTGTGTTCAGCAGAACAAATAAACACAGAGGTTTGGAACAACTTGAGGGTAAGTAAACGATGATAGAATGTTCATTTTTGGGTGAACTAACCCTTTAAATGTACGTGACCATGTTGTTTACTTGCTGTGCTTAACGTTACACGCTGATAGTTAACAACACACAGACATTTGAAGCAGTTTTACTCACCGCCTGCGGTTCCAACGCACGACCGTGAACCTTTATCGTTGGGACTGCTCCATCTTTAAGTATTAGGCGATCTGCAAATCCGGCGTCGAACTGGGCTTTGTTTATACAACTATTACCGTCGAAATAAAGGGAACAAACAAGAACACTTGCACAACTCCGTTGCTGCTCTGGAAAAACAAAATCCATCCACAGGTCCCTTAACGCTGGGTTCTTTGGAATTTTGTGCAGTGTTGTCTTGCCCTGGCAACCAAAAACACACTTTTTTGGTGCCATTTTTTTTATTGCAGCGCAGCGCTCTGATCTCTCTAGGCTACAGCTGCGCGCGCGCCCTTCCGGGAGAAGTGCTCTTAAGACCCATATAAGGAAATTCTGCCCCACCTGACGTCACACAGAACCATACTCGAAAAAAACTTTCCGAAACTTGTGACAAACCGGAAGGAGTATTTTTGGAACAGAAATACTCCATCAAACTTACAACTTCAGTTTTGAAACTTTGTCCATGTTTAGCATGGGAACCCAACTCTTTAACAGTGTAAAAAACTCACTATGCATGAAACAGCATTTCACCCCCCCCTTTAAGACTTTTTAAAAAATAAATAATGTTTACTTAATAATGTTAATACTTTGTTTTTAAGGAACTTCCAGTACCAGATTTTCAGTAACCCTGATCTAAAATAAGATCAATTCT
This sequence comes from Chrosomus eos, assembly GCA_036326025.1. Classification (NCBI taxonomy): domain Eukaryota; kingdom Metazoa; phylum Chordata; class Actinopteri; order Cypriniformes; family Leuciscidae; genus Chrosomus; species Chrosomus eos. The sequence goes on from CM070832.1 coordinate 18,227,523, forward strand.
AAAGATGTAAACAATCTGGAAACTGCTTTTCTGTAGGGTTATAATAGAGCTGAAAGTAATCTGTCTAGCTAAAAGTAGATCTACAACACCCATTAATAAACTATAAATACCCCTATAAAAAACAGCGGAAAATGCTGTGAGTGTGAGAAAGTTTTATAATCATCTTGAGCCTTTACAAAGCATTCTTTCTATTGCAGAAAGAGACAAAGACACAAGACAGAAAACAACTGAAATTTCTTCAAATACAACATTGCGACAAACTAATTGTCTCTGTGAGGCAAACTACCTCAAGACACCATTTATACTTCAGATTACAGCAAAACAAAAGCTTTAGATTTGAGGAGGGCTGACATAAATAAATAAACAGAAAAGGAGTAACAAAGTGGGTCATCGCGCAGCAGGAGATGTTATCAGCAGGAAGTGGAGGCGGGTAGAGAGGGTATAAAGACAGACAAACTGGCAAACCCAGGAAGAAAAGCCTTCACTGGGCACTAGAAGCACAACTGCCCAAACACGAACGTTAAAGCTGCTATTCCACACCATCACACACAAAGACAACGAGAAAGAGGGTGGCGTGTTTTTAGTTTATATGGCATTAAAATCCATCTCAGGTGATATTGCTGTTTACACCTGCCATGGGACCATCAGAATGGGTCTTTTCGATAGCTTTTTCCCATTGAAAACCATTGTATTGTATACCTTTTGTCCGACACGCAACAGAAGTTTGATGAAGTTTGCATCATTGATTCTGTTACTTTGCGGTTTATTATTGTGAAGATTCTTTGAAACAATTTATATTGTATAAAGTGCTATAAAAAATAAAGGTGACTTGACATAACCGAATCACTGTTATTTAGGAGTAAGATTGCGTGGTTGTTTGAATGATTGTGATCTTTTTGTGCAGTTTTTAATATGTATGCATCATGTCTATAAAATGCTGTTTATGAAGAGATGCTTGTACAATATGTGACCTTATTGACTGACTCCACAGGGAAAGCGAGGGAAAGGGAGGGAAAGGAAGGGATGAGATGCCATGAGAGGAGCGGACAGACTGAACCACATCCTGACTCAGAACGGATGGACATTTTTTTTTTATAATAATAATAATATCAATGAGGAATAAGACTTCCACAACCACCTCTAGGCTATAAACAGCTACATCACTAAAATGGAATGAACACTTGTGACAAACACACACAGTGACGCTGTCAATCAGAAATCTCCCTCTGATCTGATCTCTGAATAAAGAAAGAGAGCAAGAAAAAGAGAGAGCAGCAACTGGAACAGAGTGATATTAAGATTAATACACTAAAGAGCCTGTAACTGGAGATCTGGAACACACAATACAATACTGCCACACAATACGGCTAAAACACAATACGGCAGAGAGAAGAGAGAAGAAAGAGAGAGAGAGCAGACGAGAAGGTTATTGATTCGGCTATAGGCCTGGTTTTATATTATTCATTAGAATAAAGTGAAAGAGAGAAAACATATCCGTCTTAAAACGTTTCTGGTAGATGTAAATACAATTGGTAGCACTTCACAATAAGGTTTAATTTGTTAACATTAGTTAACTACATTAGTTAAAGGGGTTATGAACTGCATTGTTTTATATGTTTCCTGGGGTGCACTTATAATATTAGTATGCAGGGAATGACAAACTTTTTTGTTCACCAATTACTGTAGCTAGTGGTTTTCCAAAGTTACTAGCCAATCAGCTGCATTTTCCCTGGCCAAAATTTTGACATCGGTACCATCGGGAAAAACTGCCATATCGATATTTTTAATAATATCTCAATTTGGCAGCCGGTAAAGGGTAACTAAACTCTAAAAACACTTTTTTTAGTTAATGATCTGTAAGACTGGGGCTTTATTGTTCATTGATTTGAGTACATTTTTTGACATTTGAGTATAAATTCTTAAATTCTTATAAATTCTACAGAATATGGTGTACTGCCCACCATCTTCAGGTTGAACGGTGGCTACTGCAGTTGAATTTTTTTTCTATTGGAAGTTGTGGTGCCGCGTGACGTAAGGCGGCGGCACCAGCTCACCACGCCCTTGGCATAAGCTCTTGTTCCGTCAAAACCACTGTAGCGAGTCAGGAGTTGGAATTGTGAGTATTGAAAACGATCAGATAGCGTATATTAGCATCTAGTTAGCATAGCATTTATAGTTATTTAGATTATTATGTGTAGACTAGGTTGTTAATTAGCATAGATATTAGTGTAGTATTGTTAGTTAGTTAGTAGCATAGTATTGCATCAGTTAGGATAGCTTCAAGTTAGCATAGATTTTTAGCCTTAGCTTTATCTGTATTTAGTACAGTGGTTAAGATCGAACGTTGGTGAAGTGTTGCTGGTTGTAACAGCACTGCTTGCGCTGAAAAGCGACGCAGTGCCAAACGCTGCTACTCCTGCATGAACTCCACAACCACAGCGGCGTCTTGATGTGAGTGAGCATATATTTTTAATCACAATTTATGTTCCTTCCTATTAGGCTAAAGTTAACCTCTGGGGTTGACAAACATGTCCGCACGTTTTGCTGGAATTTTTCACATAGCAGCAAAATAGACTTAAAATACTCTGTCATTTATGGTCATACAGACTTAAGAAATATGAAAAAATAAACTGTGAAATGTCTACTTTTTTTGTGTCCACTTACAATTGAAAACAAAACATTGTGCTTTTGTAAAAAAGAAAATAAACCGGGTATGCTTTCTGCCTCTCCGTCTCCATGAACTTTTTTTCTGGAGCACGAACTTAAACAAAACTCAGCGAATACTAGTCACACAGGCATAATCTTTAAACATTTACGTCTCTGCTATTAAATGATCTAATTCAAAACGAAAACAAATATTATCTGTTTATGTAATCGTTCTCATGGCAACTCATTATCTGCTAATATATGCCTACAGAGAGCGCGCGTTATTGAAACATATTATAGAAATAAAATACTTTTTTCCTACCCTGATTTTAGTCCTGATTTAAGTCCTGATTTAAACGCTCTGTTTTAGGGGGCGTGTCTGCTGTGAGACTTTAGTGTAAACGCCCACTGCTGTGATTGGCTAACATCTTTGCATATGAAACCGTTAGTAGCATGTGGAACTCTTACGAAAACTTTTAGGACTATTACAGCTTACAAGGTTAACTAATTGCGAAAAGTGTTGATTATAGCATTATATTTAGATCTATAGTATTATATTTACATGACATGAAAGATTGCAGTGATGAGCATGTAGCCGATTACAGACATGTTGAGCGCAGGAATGCAGTGATCTCATCATTGCAACTCGATTTCTGCACAGCACACTCACAAATACTTTCATCATAACTAACAGTGCAAACCATGGTGCAAACACGATGTAAATAAGAGATTAGTTGATTATAATGGGAGTTTTGGCGAGAGTCCAGAACTCGGTCACTGATAAACATGCGCTGTTTGATTGACAGTTCAGGGCTCGAGACAGCGACCAATTGGTCACATTTTACACATTTTTGCTGCCGGTGCAACCAAATATTTATTTAGGTCACGCTGGCGCGACCACAATGTTGCCAAGCAGCGAATGCAAACAAAATGAAAGTGGAACAAAAACACGCTACTCATTTATGCTTCACGGACAGTTTATTTGTTCCGACCAATAATAGACAGCCCAGCGTCCCGCCCCGACCTTGTCAGTCGCGGGCCGATCTCGATCACGCGACACTGTTTCTAGGAGATCCGGACTCTGGAGATCCAGTGAAGAAATCATTTTTTCAATCATTTCAATCATCATTGAATTCACCTCAGAATGAATAACATCATCGTTGCGAGAAATAAAACTGCACATTATAATATCTGTACATTGTCTATTATTTATTATTAAATAATTTGTCAGTATTAGTTATATTGGGGGAAATTTGAATAATTGCATTGCAAGCTGATTTAAGGTGTGCCCCTAAATTTTCTGCTTGTGCTTGTAAAATTTTAAGTCAGGGGCTACAGCGCTCCTAGTAAATAAAAGTTAGTCTGGAGCCCTGCAGTTCCAGCAATTGTCCAGCAATTTACTCAGATGTGTGTTGCGCTGTTCCTGTCGGATCCAATTCCTAAGGATCTTTTTAGAGCCCGACCAATTTATCGGTCTGTCGATTTAATCGGCCAATATGAGCCTGTCACAGATATATCACCATTGGTTAAATTGATGCAGATATGCTGCCTATATGAACTTGTTTTCTTTTACAGAACATATAACGCAGATAAAATGCTGTGTAATTACGTAGTTTGTCCAGCAGAGCACGCTCCATTGTTTGCTACTGGAGACCCAAGTCACTGTAGTGACACCACCCAACCCTTCAGCCAAACTGACACTTCAGTAAGGTCTCGTCAGACACAGTGTAAAATGCGCACACATTAGCTTCCACTCCGCTAACCATAGACATATACACTAGACGTCACCTTGGGGTTCTAAGCATGCGTCAAAAACCGCCGCCATCTTGGAACAGGGGTCTTGTCATAGGAAGTATCTAGGTAACGCTGCTATCTCCGCCTGTACTTCAAATTCATGGATGATGCCGGACTTTTGTTCTGCATATGGATGTTCACGAACGAAATCTGAACTAGGAAGAATGTTTTTTTTTTTTTTTAATTTTTAAATAAATTTCTCTGGACTCGATGATAAATACATGTCTGACTGTTGGAACGAACCAAAAAAATAGAAAATCGCATTCATGACGATTTATGGTGATTTTATTTCCGTTAGACCTTTGCCTATTAGGGGTGGGAATTGGCAAAAATGTGACGATTCGATAGTATTGCGATATTTGGGCCACGATTCAATATTATTGCGATTCTTAACATATTGCGATACAGCAAGTATTGCGATTCGATTCTGCAATATATTGCGATTCATGCCCCCCATATTATTCAAAGGCATTACAAAAAATAGAGGAAAATAAGACTCAACTCACTTCAAATGTCACATTTAATTCTGTGAATATTATCTTCTACACATTAACTGAACTGCAAAAAACTTTTATATATAATTCCACCAAATCAGCTTATCATTGAATGGCACAGCTTTATAAATATCTAAATGTACACTCTTAAAATCAGTCAATCATTATATTATGATAATCAAGCATTAGCCTATTTAATGATAGAACTTCAGTAATTAGAACTAAAAGTTCTAATTCAGTGTTTCTGTAAAAAAAAAAAAGATAATAGTAATTATTATTAAAAGATAATCTCCTACTACTAATTCTACTAATAATAATGACAATATACAACTATAGTCTATAAAAATATATAATATATAGGCCTACAACACATGAGCTGCTTGGTTCATGAATGTAAATCATTTGACAGCATTCGTTTGCTCTGATTTGCTGAAATTAAAACAGGCATGGGTGCCATCCAATAAGATTGCCGTTTGCGCATTAGTTCCACTTCCACCCACTACCGGAGAAACCGGCATCTCTTCTGCTTGTTCTTAAAAGCTGAATAATACCAGATGAACTCAGTTATTTTGACAGGAAAATACAAACAAGAAATCGTTTACATGTAGCGCATCGATTTTGCGTGGTATAATGTAACTCTCTCTCGCTCTCTTTGCGTGCGTGAGAGAAACGGGCCGGCGAGTCGCGCGCCTTCACACTAGAGTAGGTGCTGGGTACGTCACACCAGAGCCCGTCTGGTCACACACACAGAATGATCGCTTGACGGAGAGCGAAAGTCTCAAGCGCTCAGTCCAGCGAGTGGAAATATATCTATGCTAAACTTGCACTTGGCATCTACATTTTCATTTGAATTTCCGGTTGAATGCACGACAACAAAGCACCGCAACAAGCGCTTCCTTGTGGATGTAATACGCGTATGTAAATTATCAGAGGCCCTGTCCCAAATGGCACACTCCGGACTTGTGGACTTCCTCAGAGTCCACACTTCAGTGACGTCATGAGTGCAGACCTATAGGGCCCTTAGCGCGAGTCCGCGAGGGCGCATTGAGAGGTATTTTTGGGACAGACTCGATCATCACGCCGGAAACAGGAAGACAGTCTGTTTTTATTTTTTTTTATTTTTTTTTTTTATTGAATTTTCAAAATCACAGAGTTTGATATCAAGTTGACATTTCTTTTACATATTTTCTGATAAGTATCACCTTTGACAAGTAAAACATGAGACAACAATAATTTGAAGAAAAAAAAAAAAAAAAAGAACAAACAGAACAGAAAAAAAAGGGGAAAAAAAAGGATAAAGGGCATCACGGACATATATTAAATTCCTTTAGCAGAGATACAGATCCCTTGTCTTAAATTTGTCATCTGTCTTACTTCATACAAATGAATTTGACTTTTGTATAAAAAAAAATGTATGTTATTGATTTGTTTCTATTATTAGGAAAATTTCATATTCATCAAACTAAGTGGAGTAACTCAAAACCCAACTTTGCTCATTTCAAAGCAGCCTTTAACAGGTATTTTGAGTCTGTAAAGTTTTTTGAAAAATCGGAAGACAGTCTGGTTGTTGTTATGGACAGGAGCTGCAGGTTCGGGGAAATATGCTGACTATTGTTGTTGTGTTTATGACTCAGTAAAGCCCTGACATTTGATCTGTTCTATTTATTTTATGAATCATAATATTATATTATTATATTATTCAGCTCGCTATTATTAGCCTATGTTATAGACATCAACCACTGGTTGATGATCATAATGTTTGTATAAACTTGTGTCTTGTCATAAAAACCGTAATAATTACACTTAAATATTTTCTTCTCAGAGCCATGTTAACAATTGTCCGTGAGTGAAATATCCTCCCATCTGTTGTCTGATTGGCCTTTCGCAAGGATTCCTGGGTAGTTAAAGTGCGTGGAGCCTGCTTCTATGCGGGCTTCGCGGAAGACCGCTTCAAGGGTACAAAGGGGGCGCTGCTGAGCACACTTCAGAGCGTTAAAATGCTTTTGGGACGGCCTACGGACTCGTAGACTCGGCGAGCACGCGCAATTTAAGTCCACGAGACCGAAAGTCCGCATGAAGTGCGCCATTTGGGACTGGGCCAGAGTAAACTCCGAGAAAACCCGGAAGTAAAACAGATAATTTTATAATTAAATATTGCGATACTTTGCGCTACTGTATCGATGTATCGAAATATAAAATATCGCGATACTGAACAGAATCGATTTTTTCCCCCACCACTATTGCCTATACATTGACGCTGATGCATAAAGGCCCAGTCCCAAATGGCGCACTTCATGCGGACTTTCGGTCTCGTGGACTTAAATTGCGCGTGCTCGCCGAGTCTACGAGTCCGTAGGCCGTCCCAATAGCATTTTAACGCTCTGAAGTGTGCTCAGCAGCGCCCCCTTTGTACCCTTGAAGCGGTCTTCCGCGAAGCCCGCATAGAAGCAGGCTCCACGCACTTTAACTACCCAGGAATCCTTGCGAAAGGCCAATCAGACAACAGATGGGAGGATATTTCACTCACGGACAATTGTTAACATGGCTCTGAGAAGAAAATATTTAAGTGTAATTATCATTACGGTTTTTATGACAAGACACAAGTTTATACAAACATTATGATCATCAACCAGTGGTTGATGTCTATAACATAGGCTAATAATAGCGAGCTGAATAATATAATAATATAATATTATGATTCATAAAATAAATAGAACAGAATGTCAGGGCTTTACTGAGTCATAAACACAACAACAATAGTCAGCATATTTCCCCGAACCTGCAGCTCCTGTCCATAACAACAACCAGACTGTCTTCCGATTTTTTAAAAAACTTTACAGACTCAAAATACATGTTAAAGACTGCTTTGAAATGAGCAAAGTTGGGTTTTGAGTTACTCCACTTACCGTAGTTTGATGAATATGACATTTTCCTAATAATAGAAACAAATCAATAACATACATTTTTTTATACAAAAGTCAAATTCATTTGTATGAAGTAAGACAGATGACAAATTTAAGACAAGGGATCTGTATCTCTGCTAAAGGAATTTAATATATGTCCGTGATGCCCTTTATCCTTTTTTTCCCCCTTTTTTTCTGTTCTGTTTGTTCTTTTTTTTTTCTTTCTTCAAATTATTGTTGTCTCATGTTTTACTTGTCAAAGGTGATACTTATCAGAAAATATGTAAAAGAAATGTCAACTTGATATCAAACTCTGTGATTTTGAAAATTCAATAAAAAAAAAAAAAAAAAAAAAAAAAAAAACAGACTGTCTTCCTGTTTCCGGCGTGATGATCGAGTCTGTCCCAAAAATACCTCTCAATGCGCCCTCGCGGACTCGCGCTAAGGGCCCTATAGGTCTGCACTCATGACGTCACTGAAGTGTGGACTCTGAGGAAGTCCACAAGTCCGGAGTGTGCCATTTGGGACAGGGCCAAAGAGAAGGGGCTCCCCTGTTCCAAGATGGCGGCTCTATTGACGCATTCGTAGCCTTGCTGTAGCCAAGGTGACGTCTAGTGTATGTCTATGTCCGCTAACAAGGTATGAAACATGGCTAGCTAGCTAATGTAACAAACAAGTATGATAAGCACGTTGTGAGTAAAAGACGGGCACATTGTTTATTTACTTTATAGCACTGTGTCTCACCAACTAGGTGACAACTTAACGTTAAAACACCATTCAACAGACTCTAGCAACCACCGCACTGGTAACTAGTTAGCAACTTCCCGTTAAGACACCGCTTGACTGCTTGTCTGCTGCTGCCTGATCAAGACACCAGACGCGAGCGGAGCGATGCGTCAAAATACAGTTAAACCCATTATAATCAGTGATGTTGTCTACACTGGATGCGGCGTGACAAATCTCCGACAGTTATGCCTCATTCTATGACGTACTGACACGAAGGACAAATGCTTTGCAGCAGGTGCTTTGCGCAGCGTCCAGTGTATACACTGTCAGGCCATTCTGCCTGTAACGCTAAGTTACAATATCAAGCAATATTCCAATAATTGATATAATTATAACACTTTATATAGGGGTCCCCAGATAATACTTATCCTGTGTGAATAGGGCTATAGCTAAAGTTCACTGACTCCCACATGATCATATCAGCTAGCTGTTTCTGATCGGCAGATCTTGCACATAGACACACTTCCTTCAGTCACCAGTTTATCGTGATGAAACAATTTACGAGTTAGTAATAAAACCTGTTTTATTGAAGCCATCATGAAAAACTGCAATCAGTGCTGCAATCATCCAATGAGCGAGCGCACAAATGGAGAGAGAGAAAGAGAGAGAGAGAAAAACAGAGTTGGTAGATTTGTAGCCTTAAAAGGAAATAAATCTAAATGTGCCTGCGCGGGTTTTAATGAAAATCATTACTGGATGCTTTTTATCAACATTTAAAATCTAATTTATTAACAATTCTGGTGACCCAAAACTCCTTGTGCTTTTTCACACTCTAATCTTCATTACGCAAAGGTCCCTCCCTATCGTCATGATACAGATATGCCGGTTAAATTCTTAAAATAGAAAACTGTGTGTAAAACGAAATGACATTTCTGGCACAATAAAACTTTATGAGTAGACTTCAGGGGAAAAATAAAACACCACAAAACTATACAATATGACCCTGCATATTGAAAGCTGTGCTATACAAGATCACTGAAGGTTACAAAACTAATAATTTCCTCTGAGTAATTTCAAGTTGCTGAAAATCTCCCTTTATCTGGTCCTGCTAACAAGAAAGGCTTTAATGTGAGCCAGAGAGCAAACAACCATACACACCCAGTGTCATGAGACACATGAAAGGGCTTTAACTCCATTAACTCAAACTGATTGATGCATAACACCATGAATTCTTCATTATGAAGACTATCCAGAAGATATGAATCCAAACCCAAAAGCACAGAGAGAGAGAGAGAGAGAGAGAGAGAGAGAGAGAGAGAGAGAGAGAGAGAGAGAGAGAGAGAGAGAGAGAGAGAGACACCGATCAGCTCACTGTGAGGTGCGATGATCAATAAAACCTAAGCTATACATCATGACCACCCTCTGATTCGCTGATCACTTACATGACCTTATTAAACCTTCCGTCTGCTCAGCATGTGTATCACACTCATACACACAAAGATCTGCATCTCTTTACTGCCTCCTACACAGCATCAGTCATTTCATCACATGATCCACATGAAGCAAAGGCAGAGGGACGGGTTTAACACTTACAGAGAAATCCTAATCAAATGATTTAAGGAACAGTCTGGATCAATACAAGTTAAGCTCTATCAACAGCATCAGGAGCGTAATGGCAATTACTGCAAAGATAATTAAAGCACAGTAGGGGGCATTTAAATGGTAGCTGAACACACATTGTTCATAAAACTAGTGTAAAAACATCACTTATTGACCTTGATTTTCTGTAGTAATTAACATTAGGGCACAAATGCTATCGAATAACTTGCATTGAACCCGAAGATTTCCTTTAAATAAATAAAAAAAGAAGGAAAAAAGATGGAAACGAACAAACTGCCAAGTGCCAGCATCCATTCATAATGAGAAATGACAAATGAGGGTCTGTTTCATTCACCCTGAGTGGCTTAATTCAGAGCGACAGGCAGTGGGGCATCTGTGAGTGTTGTGGACAAGAGCGTGATTTATTGTGACAGACAATAACCTAAGCATTAAATTGCCATTTTTCAGGCCAAAGGCACGGCTCAATGTTTAAGAATGCCAGTTAGATTTTTACTTGCGCTGTCAAAATTTTCACAGGCCCCATCACCCAAAACTAACTAACTAACTAAATATGATCACTCTATCACTGTTTTTGACCCATAACCTTGTATTCGAATAAATATGGTTGGACACCCACATTTTAGATAACAATTTCAGTTCTCAATTCCAATTTTGATACCACACCAACAGTTATTTTCCTAACTAATATAAGTAAAAAAAAATAAAAAAAAGCTAATATAAAAATAAAAAACAAACGTAAGAAGAAAAGGTGCTGTCAGGTGCATTATAGAACCTTTTTAAGGGTTCCCATCATGGGATCTTTTTAGGGATTTCGTTTTAATTAATTTTTAATTTAAATGAATTATGATGAACTAAACAGTTTGTAAAAAAACTACATCACTAGAAAATTTAAATAACCTGTTTAACTTGAAAGTATAATGCAAGACATTTACCCTCTATAGAATCTTTTTGGCATAGGGTTCTATATAGAACAGAAAATAATTCTGAGAATGTTGCAGTAAGTAATAAAATAAGGACAAATGAAAATTACCAAAATGAATTCAGTCAGCTGAGCTGAGCGTCTGTCCTGGCCTCAGGTCACGAGAGGAAATAATATATAAGAGGAGAGAAATGATCATTTCTTATAATAAACAAATGGATGAACAAATGGAAAACACAGCTGGAAAAGGAGAATCTCCTTAAACTGACAACAGAAAGCATGTACTGTATATTCAGCATGTGCTCCATCTCACTAAACGCCTTGCCCAGAAGCACACAGATTATCTGTGTTGTTTTGTATTTACTCTCATTACGTAACATAAAATCTAGACCTCTGGATCACATCTGAGCTGAACAGCAATGATGAAATTTGTGCAGACAGAAGAACCAAAGGAGTCACAATCAGGCCAGGCCAGAAAGTGCAAAGGCAGTGCAATAGACCTACTTAAACATGTACCACTGTTTTTTTCCCTCTTCTGAAAGAATGAAACTATTTCACACTGTAAACCACATTCCCTCTCTTCAATCTTCTTCTTTTCTCCACCCCTCCAGAAAAAAAAGAAGAAAGGGGTATGAGAGTAAAGCAAGTCTAAAGGTCTTAGGTATGATGCACTTTCAATCCATTTTTAATGATGAATAACGCTGTAGTTCAGTATGTAATTCTTGTATAAACACCTACTGTAAGTTCATTACAAGTTCAGTGTCACTGTGCCCATGGGTCAAATATAAATATAAACACCAGCAAAGACGAGATCCTTGGCAGCACTGAAATACATAATGCTGGGCTTAAAGCTAAGTGAAATCCCACATGAAGCATGCTGGGATTTTAAAGGTCTGAGTTAAGGCTTGGCTGCTGTAGCACTTTGAAGGATTTCCCTTCCTCATTCCAGTCGGACTGACCCGTGGCACTGGGCCTGAAAGCAAAAGCAGCTGGCTCCCCCAGGCCATACTCTAAAGCAGCTACACATCACTGCTGCAATGCTGGACACCAAAGACCCCTTGCAAAGGAACCCCATTCCTAAAGTGTAAAGGAAGCTATTATCATTATTGACCTTACAACCCCCAAGAAACAAAATGGTGCACAAAACAAAAATGGATTATGCATAAAAATGTAGGCTATGTCCTCCCAAGGAGTGAGTTGAATTAAAAATACACTTACGTTCAAACTGGTTTATATTTTATGAATATTTTAGGATGTTTATGAAAGTCTTTTATCCTCACCAAGAATCCATTAAAATAAAAAAAACATTACTATTATTACTGCATTTTTTTTAACAATATATAGTTTTACAATATATTTTTCAACAACTATATTTTTGTTGTTTCCCCATGGCATTTTTGAACAACTACAGCAATTCTCCAGAGTCTACAACATTCTATACATCACTGCTGCAATTCTCCACAGTAATTAAACACCACGGTGGCCATGCTATAGAGGCGTGGGAATCGGCAGGATTACACAACAGCAAACCAGAGACACTGAAACATTCAACTCATAAACATTTGATGTTGCCAAGAGACAAGAGAACCGCAAAGGCCAACATTCTAGAAGGCATTGAATCAACAGGCGGGGATACCTAAGCAGGCCGTGGCGTGTCCCGTATCCTAGCAGCATGCTTCTGGAACACTGCCCAAGGTGTTGACTGGGGCCTGACTGGACGCTGCTTCTGCACTATGTGTCCGGCAGAGCGGTTGTGCTGCTGGCTACAGATAAATCACACCACTGGATATCAATGATCGAATAACATATGCACAGACAGCACACACATTCACAACACTGGCTAGGTCAATGATTGAAATCTTTCAGCCTCAAGAATCACATGCCATTCAGAGCTGATGGCCATGGCAGATTTACTAGACTTTTCCATCCGCTTTTACATTCATCTGAATGTTTTATTTTTATACGCCCTACACTCACATTATCCATGTGGGATCAGAACCAGTAGAGATGTTAGAACTTCTAAAATGATGTCATTAAAATTATTACTTTAGCCTATTCATTCAATTGCTGACTAACAACACATCCTTTTTATTCCTCCCATGAACACATTTTCCTTTTCCTCAGCATTCCAGAACAAATGCTTGTGGTTTTTCTACATAAAAAGTAGAAAAAACAGTCTCACTTGATTTTTTTAAAGCGTTTCCACTTGAGGGCAAATGTGGAAAATTTTCCATCAGAACAATGGCACACTGGACAGACGAACCAAAAAGCACAGATCACGTAGCTAGCTTGCTCACACACACACACACACACACACACACACACACACACACACACACACTCTCTCTCTCTAACGTCTCCCTGATACAAACGCCTTTGAGCTTCTTGTCAGTAAGTGAATAATGCTCTTTCATCAGCGCCAGTGCCGCTCTGGCTCCACATTGGTCCACAAATCACAATGCAGATAACAGATTGTGCATCCAAAACTAAACACACATACAGTTTACAATGTTTTCTGGTCTTGTACCTGATTAAAGAATATTGTTTTTCCACAGAAAAGCACTCTCAACACAGTGCCCTTAGTGCACTGCATTTCTACCATTCCATTACCTGACACATTCACCTGAAACACCTCAAGGGTGTGTGTTTGTCAAACCCGAAAGTAAAACACTTAATTAGACACATGCCTGCGGGGCCCAGAAACAATCCTGCCGCACCTGAACTCCTCAGACTTGACTTGAGTAAATATGAATTATGTTTCCCTTGTGGAGCACTGAATGTGTTACCAATTGCCATAACTGCAGAACTAAAAATGCTTTTTGGAAATCTGCAAGAAAACACCAAAGGCAAACATTTTTAAAGAAAACTTGATGTTTAGCAAAATTGCTGCGTACTTGACCCCCCTAATACAGCATAATCCACAACCTGACCTTAACCTCTGCGCAGCATTCCACTGTGAGCATACAACACAGCAAGGATGTAACCAAACACTCAAAACTGAGAGCAAATGTAAAGTTTAAAGTTGTGTGAAAATGGAAATAGCCACAGATATTTTCTTTGGTATTATGATGTATATTCAAGTAAAATGGATTACTGAAAAAAGTAGGGGGGGTCTTAGTTCTATCTATCGTTCGGTGTGGTTTAAGTGGACTAAATTATTGGAGAAGTCCGGCATACGTTACCAGAGAGGAGTCTGCCGTTTCACTGGAACATATTTTGATAAAAAATTACAGTCTTGCTTTTTAAAACGACACTTTGAATAGCTCCCGATGAGATCAATAATACGCATTTAAAAAACAGACAGGGTGAATTTTCAGTTCATGCCAACTTTAAAAGAAATCCACAGGAGGAGACAATTTTTCCCCAAACATTTAAAGGCATAAACATAAAATCAACGAGATTGAAGAACCTCATGACCTAGATTAAATTAAGTGCTGTCAATAATAAGTTGATTAAATTACTGCGCAAAAATGACTCAAATTTAAATAAATGGTAAAAGTGAGCATCTCTAGTAAAAAGATGTTATGTTGATAATGTACAGTAATATTCCAATTCCTGAGAAATCTGTAAAACTATTTAATTGCATTTATTTAATCATTTTTAATAACTAGAAAGTTTAAAGAGAGTATAGACCTTAAAAAACAAACATTGTAAACATGGTAAATGAAGGGACAACTAAGTGTGTATGTAAAATACAAAGATACAGAATTCTGTCTTATATTGCATCTATTTCATTGTTAAACATGCTATATGTTATTATAAACATCTCACTTAACGTCCAATTTGAGTTACATCCTATCTGCAGAAATTTCAGGACACATCAAGCTTCATTGCAACCTATCGTGCACAATTCCTAAACAGAGAGGAGAGAAAATAAACAAAACGATGTGGAAAAGTATAGTCGTAAATTGCCTCTCCTACACACAGGAATGCCCGGGGAATGGATAAATCATTGCCGTTAGTCAGATACGTCATGGGCCAACTCAGCATTCCAGACACACACGGACAAGCTGGGCTGAAAATGAGTAGCGGCACGTGCGAGACATGCAAGCAGTGACAACTCACCATTTCTTTGTGCATTCCACCATGAGTTCCTGGTAAGAGGCGACGAACTGGAATTTGGAAGCATGTTTCCCAACACGCTGCAGTCTCTTCCACACCGAAGCCATGGTTTTTCCTCTTTAAAGAGCTGACAGTTTGTTTAAAATACTGTCGCGTTCAGACGCCACCTCCTCACAAACCCTTTTCTTGGAAAAGTTCTCAAAAGTATCCGTCCAAAATCAGCTTGTGTGCATTCATTGAAGTTTACAGAGTTTAAAATCAGGTAGAGGAAAGAAAAAAAATACGTAGATCCCTTGCCATCAAAACATTAACGTGGATGATCGCAGATCAGCATGATGGCATGACATGTTAAATCCACCAGGATGACTGACAGCTCTCACAGAGCTCATTCTGTACAGCAAATCCATCAAAATAAACATAAGCAGTGCATGGTAATCCAATATTCTTCATTTGCGTGAGTCAATAAACCTACAGAGACAAAGAGGAATATGGTTAGATCTCAGTGATAAAGGTTGTTGCACAAAAACATATTCATTAATTAACTCATTTCTAGCTTTGACTTCCAATTAATTTCTGCATCTAAACACAAATATCTGTCAGTTTCTACTGCTCATTTTTAACAAAATCATCCTGAATTTAAACACTGATTCATACCAGCAAAAGAGAACAATCCTTATCAGTTATCTGTGCTTAGGCAATGGAAAGTGATGATATTATCTAGAGATACAGAGATTTGGCTGACTTTGTTTAGCTGTGCAAGTTGCAACTGAATTTCATAAAACCAGAAAAGTGCAGCCAGATTAGATCTTCTGGACCAGTTACAACTGAAGACTGTTGAAAATTGAACAGATCAGAAGTTATTGTTGTATCTTATTTTAGCGCAAAAGTAAAACATGAATGTAAGCACTGCATTTATAAAATTGTTAGTTTCAATCCTCAATTTTAATTGTCTGAGAAACAGCATAGAGTGCAACAGTTGGGTTTTAGAAGTAAAAGCCCATTAATATTCTATTTAGCAGAATTGATTTTTAACCACAATATACCAAACTATAAAGAAAGAGCTACAACGAGGTTGTTAATCAATGGTATATGCTTTTGTTGAAGCCACCAGCCTAAATAATTGTGTTTTACAGTGATATTCCTGGTGAGAAACTACATTACCCAACTATTCTGCGATAAAATCTCCACCAATCCAGGAATCAAAACAAGGGAATTGTACCAAAGGAACTCTTTAACGCCTGTCCACTCCCATGAAGTGATGTAGAGTCTTCTTTCCATTGTCTTTTTGTCCAATTTTGTCTACTTTTTTTGCCTCAAATCAAAGTTTGTAATGTTGTCATTCACCTTGTAGCTGGTTTGGTTCCTCGTTTATAACTCTTTGACAACAACATTTTAAAATGCTTATGAGAAAAAGTTAAATGGGAAAATGTTTGCTTAATAAAAGAATGTTTGAATAAACAGTGTATCCTTAATATATTTATTATGTAGTTTCATAAAGCAAAAAGACACTTGAGGCTGTGTTATATTGTGAATATAGTCACTATAATGACAACAAGTAAATCACAGCCAGCTGTGCTGATATTCAGTACAACAGCATTTTTTTCCTGTTATTGCCTAAATAATATCCAGCAGGATGATAATCTGTTTTTGTTTTTTAAGTGTTTTTTTGTTTGTTGTTGTTTCATGCTGTCAAACTTTAATGAATATAGCTGAGGTTAAATTATAATTTTAATTAAAGGTTTATTGGGAGCTTGAAATGGATAAGGAACTCCAGGACCATTTATTTTAATTATGTTCACAACTGTTGCTGTTCAAACATTCACGAGAAGGTATAATTATATATCCATACAAGATTGCTGCTGAAGGCTTCTTCAAACAACTCACATCCTCATTCACAGAAGAATACAAACTGATACACTGTCAGTGCTGTCAAACTGACTTCATACACTTAAGAAATTTGCTCTCAGGTTACTGGTTAAAAATCCGCTTTTAAAGTCACAGTGTTGTTATAAATACCTGACTAGCAATATAGCTTAAGAGATTATTACTACAAAAATCAATAATGAAACCCCTGCAGTCACAGAGACCCTTATCATGATATTATTCATCAGCATCCTGGTTCTGGTCGCATTCCTGCACTCACCCCGTGAATAATGCAGCAGCAGTAGCGGCTGAATGCCCCCGTTGCGGCGGGAGGCGCGTGGCTGCATCAGCCCGCTAGCGAGCTAAAGAGCCGCTCTGGCTGGATATTCCCATAGAGTACCGCTAGCAGCCTAGGCTAACCTTAGCCGGGCAGGCTATCCCAGGGCAAAGAGCGGCAGCGAAACAGAAATCCCTTTACCACTCGGACGTATACAGGCAACAGCCAAACTGAGGAGTTTGAAGGCGAGGGACAGTTGTGGTTTTCCGGTCGAGAGGAGGAAATTCCAGCGCTGTTTTCGTATTCACACACAAACTCAACGCATCAAGACTCCATCATTTTCCTCCCCAATCCCACATTCAGTCAAACATCTGTGCGGAGTCTCCGAGAAACGCCCCCACTTGTCTCTCATTGGCTGGCGGTCAATAAATATTTACATATTCATGATACTTCTTAACGCTTTTGTTGCCAGTGAGCGCTCCTATTGGTCGATTTAGACATCTTTCAGAGATCTTTAACCCGCCTGTGTGTGCAAAGTGAGCCGACTCCGAGTAGGAACATAAGTAATGTAAACCTTCTCGTATGTGTTAAGGAATAAAGTTAACTAAATATGAGTGTGAAATTAAAAATATCTGATATATTGTAATACCGATTTTACTGATATAGCTGAATGTACGTTGAGGCAATTCAGCACTCGAAGGCCTTTATTGTATTAGGCCAATCTGTGAATTATTAAAAGGTTAAAACAAACAGAAACTATTTGTGAAAGAGGTATTGTTTTATTGTATTATATATTACATATTGCAATTATAGTTTGTAATATAATTATTCATTTATTTATAAAACGATAAAAAAGTGAAGTAAAACTGTTGTGCCAGTAATGTGCCTCGATATTTTAAAAACTGGAAAAATGAAGCGAGAGACATGTGGTGAGAGTTTGTAGTCTAATACTGTTCTACAGCTTCAACTGGCAAACACTTCATTACAGTAGGCCTACTTTTTTTGTCTTTCTGGCCATTACCTTGAGGTCTGCAGAGAAACACAAAGGCCACTTTCAACCCAAGAATTTTAAGAAAACAAGTTTTTGGTAAAATTTTACTTTGTGTTTTTACCTTCATAATATCTTTTCATAGTCTTAATTCACACGTTTTTCAGAAGCTTGTTGATGCCTGCACATCAGTGCTTTAATATTACAGAGAGGCGCACCACGTGTCAAAAAATGTTTTGAAGCAGCCAGCATTCTTGGAAAGACACATGTCTGTGAGTATTTGGGGGAAACAGACTCTTTCTGCCAGTTCTCCAGCATCTTGATCCTTATCTTTTGAGTGCATGAGATGAGTTTCCTCCCTGATGAACGGGTGTGCGCGTGTATCAGAAGATGTGAGGATGTGGGCACATGGGGCAGAGGAGGGTGTGTGATCTATACACAAAAGCAGTCACAGTGTCTGCAGAGAGTTAAAACATCCTGACTGCAGTGTCACAGTGCCAAGAGCACTTGGAAAGACAGCCAATCAGACACCTTTGCCATGTGTCAGACAGAGACTCAAGAAGTCTCTAGATCCGATCCTGCTTTTTATGGGCTGTGTTATGTGTTAGGACATGTGTTAGCCAACATTAAACCTCTCAGGCCACTACTCTGAAAGCTCATGGGCTGCCAACACCATCTTGATAAGATGTTATTTAAAAAAAAAAAAAAGCTGTGATTTAGGAAAATTGACCCTTTTTTTCTTCTTTTTAAATATAGCCAGTGATTTCCCATTAACAATACATCACTGCTAAAAAAAAATCATTTTATTCCCACAATTTACTGAAATCTTCCAAACGCCAGTTTTGGTGTGGTGTGAGTCTGCAGTTTGTCTGTATATAGACTTTACTTTCTCTCTCTCTTCCTGTGTGTGTCCCAGTGGTAATGTGAGTGTGTTCCCTGGCAGTGAGATAAGCACGCTTACTGTAAGTGAATCACTCCCTCATGCACGGGCACAGACACACGGGCACAGCAGTGGGTGAAGACAAAGACAGAAGAGAACAGTGATGTCACACACAATGGAAGCTTTGGAGCCTTACTGCAGAAAGAGAAAATGACATCACAGAAGAAACTATTGAACATTAATGTGCCTCATTATGGGAAATTAAATGCTTTATGGTTTCTTTTGAACCTTATGCACCTCATTAGGAAATCAGTTTTCAACAATGAGATGGTGTGTATATTAATCAAGTATCATTGTTAATTTGTGTGTGTGCGTGTGTGCGTGCGTGCGTGCGTGCGTGCGTGCGTGCGTGCGTGTGTGTGTGTGTGTGTGTGTGTGTGTGTGTACTAAATTTTGATCTCTCTACTGTAGAAGACAGAGAAGTTGTTAGAAGATTCTGTAACTGCAGCTGAATGTCCTCTGAAAATAAACACAAGGAAGCACAAAGTGCAACCTCAATATAAGTAAACAAGATTGTGAAAAAGTACAAGGGATCTAGATAAAAGGATTAATTATCTAGAAGTAATACAGAATTAATGTTAAATCTATGATATTTTAGGTTACGGGAGATTGCATAACAGTAAATATGCATGTGAAATTTGACTTCATTATGCAAACACCTAAGAAATACGGAGGAACATTGTGATGGAAAAAATATGATTGTGTTCTAATTTCAACCGAGGGGGCCTCTCCTGGAACATGATCTTATCTGAGGGAGAACCCAAACCACCCACCCCGAGAAAGCAATTTCAACAGAGGGGGAAAAAACAACAGGATAAGTACAACCTAGCTGCCTTGATCAGTACAAACAATATATTACAGATTTTTTTCTTCAAAATATCCCGATAAATGTCTACTTGTTTTGTGTGTAATGCTTTGACAATATTGTATGTAAATACACAATGCCAATACATTACATTGAAATGGATTAATTTGATGTGATGTTTTGCTGTATGTATGGCATCACCTCCTGCTGTTTGGCACTTCAGATCACACAGTGGCCTCTTGAGACTGACAAAGGGTTTCCAGCGGCTCCCAGGGGCAGCGAGGCCTGACAGGGCCGATCCACCACCACACGTCCGAGGCTTCATTCTGCTGCTGGGTCACCTCTGGAGAGGGACACACAAACGTGTGTTAGTCCTTGGTGTAGATCAGTGGTTTTCAAATTGTGGGTCACGACCCACTTGTGGGTCACACAGTGAGAAAAGGTGGGACGCACAAAGGCACTTAGCTGCAGCTAAATTTACATTACGATGAGTGAAACAAAACCAGTCCGAATAATGACCAAACAACTTTTTTTTTTTAATTTTTTTTTTTTTTATACCAAACAACTCTTAAGTGACGATTCTTTTAAGGAATCATTTAACAAAAAACAAAAAAACACACACACACACACACATAAGAATCAGACGTCTGAATCAACATAGCATTCATTGAATGACTCACTGAATAAATCGTCTGATTCATTTGAGTTGAACTGTCACGTGTGTCTACATCACAAATACAGCATTCAATGACCACGCACTAAAAAAAATTGAAACGTTTTTAAAACTAAAGGCATCGCAGACCTGTGAGAAGTCGTCAGAAACAACAAAATCTAAAAAGTAATACATTTCACTTGCTTACACAAAATATTTCAGTTCTTGAGATTTGTACATGTTTTTGTTAATCAGAAGTACTCAGCTATTCCTCTCATAACCTTAACATAACCATTAGGCTGCTGTTTTGACATCTGAATGATTATAACTTTCTGTATTTCTTTCAAGCCTTTTGGTATTGCAATCAATTATATTTCATTCATATGAAAATAAATTAAATTAATAGGAAAATACAAACTGTTCTATAAATGAAGATGTGTTTTTCCCCATATTTCCATTTAAACATTTTATGGTGGGTCTTGAGATTGATTATACTTGTCTAGGTGGGTCCTAGCATGAAAAAGTTTGGGAACCCCTGGTGTAGATTACACTCAAGTGTGTTTGGGATTTGTTGGGATTCCTTATAGTTCACTGATTCTGTGGTATATTTTCACTCTTGTGCTCTAGCACTAAATGAACAGATGGGACTGTTAATTCGAAGCAGACATGGCTGCTTTATCGTTTTTTTGTGCTCTCTGATGAGAAAGCAACTCACAATACTACGCTGCAGGAGTGCATGATTTAACAAAATCTAGATTACAACTAATTTAATGTCATCATATTCCAGTTTTTGCAATAAATTCCGAACAATTTTTCACAATAAAGACAATAATGAATTATAAAGACAATAAATAATAAACTTACTGGCCCTAACCATTATTTTCCATATAATAGAAGTAAATTGAGTTGTAAAGCTCATATTTGTACTATTTGTACCATTTGATAGCTATGAACAGACAAAAAATGTAATTGTTAATCATGAGGTCTACTCTCCGGATCAGTTTAAATATCGTGAATTTATTCAACATGTCAGGTTTGACAATGTTAACAATTGAGTGTCAAATGATGACATGACAAATCATTACACGACAAGTCTGATTATGTAGAAATGCAAATGAGAATAATTAAGCTTGCATAGTTTCTGGAATGGACAGCATACTCTAACCAGACCTGGCAACATATCTGCAATAAAATGTATTGGTCACACTTTAGCCTTTAGATTTGGGTCCAATTCTCACTATTAACTAACTATTAAATATGACCGACGTCTGTCTCAGTAAACTCTTAATTACTGCTGCTTATTAAATTGTTAAGTTTAGGTACTGGGTTAAGAGATGTAGAAAATGGTCATGCAGAATAAGGCATTAATATGTGCTTTATAAAACAGCCAATATATATTATGCATGCTAATAGTGAGAACTCTAAACTAAAGTGTTAACAATAACTTTATGGGCAGTGTGGCATCATTCATGCCTTATAAAACATGCATGGAGTCAATGCATGATCCATGTAAAGCTACCTCCATACCTTGTGATTGTTCCGCTGCCTGTCTAATATCATATTTATCTTCTGCAGTGGAGCGTTCAATCTGTGGGCATATCAGGATGACGGAGCATGCTGTTATCTGCTATGAGCAACACAAAAAATGCACACACACATATGCGCATGCTGACAGCCACATGATGAGCTTTGGCGAATTTTCTCTGTTCACAATGCAAAAGTGCAGAAAAATGGAATTCTTGGAAGAAAGTTTTGAAGGGGAGGGAACAGGGTTTTTAATGAGGGTTTGGACTCCGGAGTGCAGAGACATAGGGAGGATTTGGCTCCAAAATGAAATGGCCTTATATGCTAAATAAAAATGATTAGCAAGAATAAAGTTATGAATATAAGTTATAAAGTTAGGTTTTGCAAGAGCGAAAACAATTTAGACATCTGTTAGAGCATTCAATTCTCAGGGATATTTCATATAATCTTTCAAAATTGTGCATTTGTGGCCCACTCTGGCCACCCTGCTGTTTAAAATACTAAATATGAATTAGTAAAAATAGAGTTAGAAGGAGATAAATAAAAAAATGAAGCAAGAGTGGAAAATAGAAAGCAAGAATTTTTGTCTCGTAGCTGACTTTGACAGCATGTGATATGAGAGGAAAACCAAAGGGGGAGAAGGCAAAATGATCTCTCTACTGATACAGTGTGTAGTTCAGCTCTCATTGCTTGCAGGTGAAATAATAAAGGCCTCTGTGGAGTCCCAGAGTGGCTGAGGGGAGACCAAAAGCAGGGAACTTCAGAGTTGGTTTGTTTAAGGGATAAAACAAAGTCCCTACAGCAGGGGAAACGCGGCGTCAGCTTAGCCATATCGGTGTCACGTCTGAACTAGGACAAGTGTCTGACACAGATCCTGAAGGGTGTTTATAGGCTTGGTGCAGATGCAGATATATGTGTGTGGGACTCAACACTAAAGTATGAAGAACATGTAAGTAGGGAGAAATCAGCTACATGTCCACCCACACACTAATTCTCTCTCGTGATGAAAGTTCATCGCCTGAAGCAAATCCACAGAAATTGAAAAACTTTCCCACCAATCAGACTCTTTTCTTACACATACTTCCCGCTTTGCATTTTCAGTTGCAGAGCTAATTCCAAGTCCCAAGTGCAAAATCACTTCACAAACACAGTGACTGCATTAAATTTTAACCAAGTACTGATTTCAAACATAAGTAACTCTGTTTATTGCATCAAACATGTGTGCGTTTATTGTCCCTATAAACTAAACTAGTACAAGCTTATTTTTTAGGCTATATAACCGGTTGTTAAATGCCCCTGTAAATGCCATTTTTTCTGCACTCTCAAGGCCTACTGTGAAAATACAAAATGTAGTTGTGTAATTTGGTCACATTTAGTAAGCAAAAACAAAAATATACTTGTTTGGTTGAAAATTACTGCTGGTTCTGGCTAAACTGACCACAAGAGATAGACCATCTACATCTCGCACAAGCCTAAGCTGCTAATATAGAGACGTCTGACTGACTTCACAAATAAAGCAATAAAAACATTCAGTATGAAAGTGGTTGCTGAACATTAACAGCATGTAAGGGACTGCCAAGGGCAGAGACTTTCCAGTCCTGTTGAGTTTCCAGTCGGGCAACATGAAAAGACTGAGTGACTTACTGCCATTACTGCAGACAAAATGAGTGCGTGTTCAAAAGCTGCAGCAGAACCTCATTGAGGCAAATATAGTAAAACAGTAAATAATGAACACTCTTGTGTTTGGGGCCTTAAACAAAATTGAATCCACTCAGGCCTTTGTCACTTTGCATTGGCTTGCATTTATGCCATCTGTCTTTACCAGACCAGTTATGTAACAATCACTGTTATTCTGTTGCTCCTTTTTCCACCGGACTGCTGCGTCAGAGGAAGTAGTGACTGATCATTTTATTTCTCTGAACAAACAAAAAGATTAATCACTTTGATGAATGCTATAAGCCCTCTCTCTCTCTTGCCCTTTATTGTCATCACTTCTCTGTATCCTGTTCCTGTCTCCATCCATTCACACAGACAATCACTTCTAGGAAATAATGCTCTCTGATAAACTGTTAATATTTTATGTCTACAAAGAAAAATAATAATAAAGAGAGATGGGGTAGACATCCTCAGAGTATAATATCCATCTATAATATCTGTAAAGCTGATTTGATCACTCAAATGAAATCAGGTCACAGACACACATCAGGACACATCAGACAATTATAAAATGTCACCCGCTTCATTACACATGTCAGAAACATTATCTCAGGTACTTTATCTTTTGTCATACAGACATTTTCACCATCTTTCAATAATATTGTATATGTGGATGAATGCAGAGCAGCTGCCAAACTCATTTTAATCCTGGTCCTGAGGCTGACACTTTGTCCTCTTTCCCCTTTATAGTTGTATCTGCTCCTCAGATCTCCAACTACATGTCTAAACACTGGGATGAGCAGAGAAGCATCTGAGATCTGCTTAAAGAAAGGGGGAAGACAGAAGTTGAAACATTGATCTCAGTCATGCAGTGTTGCAGATCTATATCACATAGCATGCATGTATGAGTACTGTGATACTTCAAATTTGTTTCTTCCATCTAGAAGAGAAACATAACATGCACAATATGGTGTGTGTTTGATTCAAAGGAGTACATGAGTATAGTAGAAAATGTGTTGTCCCAATAAGGGTAGTAAAATTTTAAATCACCTACATTGTGCAGAGCAGCCAATGGTCCCCCTCAAATGTTAATGGCTTAAATTTTTTTGCTAAATACTGTCTTATCGGAATAATTAAAAAAATTCTGTGATGGTTAGGGGTATGCAATAAAAACTATCATTCTGTAAAATCAACAGGAAGTCCCCACTATGACAGAAAAACAAATGTGTGTGTTTACAGAAAGACGGATCAGAGTGTAATATTTCCCTGTGGTGCTCTCTGTTTGTCAGAAATCCAATTCTCTCAATCACAGAGTCTTCAAGGACTTGTAAGAAATCAGAATGCATAGGCCATCCAAAAAGGTTAAAATGTTCCATGAGAGAAGAGAGAGAGAGAGAGAGAGAGAGAGAGAGAGAGAGAGGAGAGGAGAGAGAGAGAGAGAGAGAGAGAGAGAGGAGAGAGAGAGAGGAGAGAGGAGAGAGAGGAGAGAGAGAGAGGAGAGAGAGAGAGAGAGAGAGGAGAGAGAGAGAGAGAGAGAGAGAGAGAGAGAGAGAGAGAGAGAGAGAGAGAGAGAGAGAGAGAGAGAGGAGAAGGAAAGAGAGAGAGAGAGAGAGAGGAGAGTATTATGGGGCTGTTCACATAGAACATATTTTTGAATTTCTGCCAAAACTGCTTTTGCATTGTTTTCTATGTTAACGCTCTGGACAGTTTTGATGTTGCACTCGCATCTGGCATATTTTGCAGTGTATCTTGCATGACACTCAGAGGTGGACAGTAACAAAGTACATTTACTTGAACACTTTTTGAGTATTATTTTTTTCGCAAAACTTTTAACTTTAACTTCACTACATGTGAAAGACAAATATCGTACTTTTTACTCATAGTAACGTCAGTCAGGGGATGATTTTAGATGCAGGGGTTGCATTTTGGTTGAAAATGAAAGTCGGGTTCTGACATCAAACCGATTTTCACTTTCATCCTTGGGGTTGGTCTTCTAATTGAGAATTTTCAACATATTCATACTAAATACCAAAAAAAATTAAATAGGGCACTATTTGAGGGAACCATTGTGGATATTATTGAGTGCACTTATTTCATCTCACATTCAATCCAACTACTGGAACTGTGTTCTAGAAATAAATTTGATATTGATATAAGAGTAGGTAGGCAGGCATAGATTCAGATGCATAAGGTACTGCAAGTATAACATACAACAATGCAACAATAATAAAACAATGCATTGACATTTACTTTTGATACTTAAGTAAAAGTACAGAATTACCTGTTTTAAAAGTACTTAAGTAAAAATCGGTACTTACAACTTTGACTTTTAACAGAGTAATATTTGACCAGTAGTATCTGTACTTTCACTCAAGTAAGGAAGTTGTGTACTTTGTCCACCTCTGATGACATTGCATGCGCTCCAAAACTTCTTTAAAAATTTCCACATAAAAAAAAAACCTTTCACAGGGTTTCTTCACCTCACTGCCCTGCATCTCACAGTCACATTTTAAACACAAAAAAAGTGTTCGGTGTGAATGGCCTATAAGAACTGCTCTAGATCCAGCTGATCTAGGTCCAACATTCTGCATTCCTCCACCTGAGACTGAATAGGTGAAGAATTCCGTATTTGCTATTTATTGCATTGCATGCACAAGCAGAAGACAAAAACCGGTTCTAAATTCCAATGTGCTCAAGACATTAGCTGTCACATAGCTTGCCAATAAAAATGGACGGGGGTGGACACTTTTGGAAAACACTTGTGCATGGAAAAACAAGTGTGCATGAAAGGACTTCTCCATCAAATCCTGTCAGAGCAACAGGGCACATAGTCATAAATCATAGACCCGTTTTTTTCCTATAGTCCAATACTGTCTGACTCTTCATATAGAGACATAATTCAAAATAAGACAATTTGGACACAGGGAGCAAAAGAAAAACATGAGGAGATGGTTCTGGCTGCTTATAAGAGAGCGACTTGGCAGAGCTGCGTTCACCACAGCCAAGCTGAACAAAAATCAGAACATGCTTCTGACTAGATTTCTGTTTCTTTGTCTCTCATTTCTGCTCTCTCATATCATAAATGGCCGCAAATGCTTGCTCTGCGTGTTTGGAGTAAAGGGAAAGTAAAGGTGACAATTGTATACTCCCTACAAGCTCAGACACCTCATCGTTCTTCATCTGCTATTGTTTTCTGTTCCACAAACGCAATATCCTATTGCACACACAGTAGTTACACTCATTCTTGAGGCAATAAGAAACATGATTGTAATTTAAACACATTCCTGTTTGTTACTCCACTGTCCTGATCAAAGTTGAACAGCACTTCACGCAAACACACGTTTGATTAGACCATCATCTGGTCTCTGAGACACTCTGAACCCATGCATTCAAAACCTCCCTCTAACACACACTCATCCACTCCTGATTCTAATCAGAATAGCATCTCTTCATCCCTTGAGAGAAAGTCTCTATAGCAACTCCTCAGCCATCCTCTCGCTCCATGTCTTGAGGGAGAAGATGACAAGAAAGGGTGTTGCACTGCAATTTTTCTTTTACAAAACACACACGCTTCTAAATGTTGCACAAGGATATGCAAGCCCACAAACTGATGTTTTTTAAGACAATTGAGAAATATTCAAATGTCTTTTTGAGTTAGAACTTTAACATTAAAATGCAGCAAAATTGTACTTTTAGTTGATGTTAAAATAAAAAATATATTAAAATACAGTACTGGTCAAAAGTTTGAGGTAAGCAATATTTAAAAAAAATTAGAAAGGACTCATTAAATTGATTAAAAGTGACAGACTTTGTTACAGAAGATTTCTAGTTCAAATAAATGCTGTTCTTTAAACTTTCTATCAATCAAAAAAATTATAATATATAAAATATATTAAGCAGCACAACTGTTTTCAACAGTGATAATGACATTTGTTTTGAGCACCAAATCAACATGAATAAATAACATTTTAAACATTTGCATTGAAAACAGTTATTTTAAACTATAATATTCCACAATATTATTGTATATTTCAGTAAATAAATACAACTTTGGGGAGAGTAAGAGACATTCATACACAAATCATATAATGACCCAAAACTTTTGAACAGTATTGCATATTACACTCACCTAAAGGATTATTAGGAACACCATACTAATACTGTGTTTGACCCCCTTTCGCCTTCAAAACTGCCTTAATTCTACGTGGCATTGATTCAACAAGGTGCTGAAAGCATTCTTTAGAAATGTTGGCCCATATTGAAAGGATAGCATCTTGCAGTTGATGGAGATTTGTGGGATGCACATCCAGGGCACGAAGCTCCCGTTCCACCACATCCCAAAGATGCTCTATTGGGTTGAGATCTGGTGACTGTGGGGGCCATTTTAGTACAGTGAACTCATTGTCATGTTCAAGAAACCAATTTGAAATGATTCGAGCTTTGTGACATGGTGCATTATCCTGCTGGAAGAAGTCATTAGAGCAGGGGTCTTCACTCCTGCTCCTGGAGAGCCACTGTCCTGCAAAGTTTAGTTCCAACCCTAATCAAACACACCTGAATCAGCTCATCAAGCACTTCAGAATCGCTTGAGTATTCAAAGGCAGGTGTGGTGAAGCAGGTTGGAACTAAACTCTGCAGGACAGTGGCTCTCCAGGAGCAGGAGTGAAGACCTCTGCATTAGAGGATGGGTACATGGTGGCCATGGTCAGAAACAATGCTCAAGTAGGCCGTGGCATTTAAACGATGCCCAATTGGCACTAAGGGGCCTAAAGTGTGCCAAGAAAACATCCCCCACACCATTACACCACCACCAGCAGCCTGCACAGTGGTAACAAGGCATGATGGATCCATGTTCTCATTCTGTTTACGAACCAAATTCTGACTCCACCATCTGAATGTCTCAATTTTGGTGAGATCTTACAAATTGTAGCCTCTTTTTCCTATTTGTAGTGGAGATGCGTGGTACCCGGTGGGGTCTTCTGCTGTTGTAGCCCATCCACCTCAAGGTTGTGTGTGTTGTGGCTTCACAAATGCTTTGCTGCATACCTCGGTTGTAACGAATGGTTATTTCAGTCAAAGTTGCTCTTTTATCAGCTTGAATCAGTCGGCCCATTCTCCTCTGACCTCTAGCATCAACAATTTTCGCCCACAGGACTGCCGCATACAGGATGTTTTTCCCTTTTCACACCATTCTTTGTAAACCCTAGAAATGGTTGTGCGTGAAAATCCCAGTAACTGAGCAGATTGTGAAATACTCAGACCGGCCTGTCTGGCACAAACAACCATGCCAAGCTCAAAATTGCTTAAATCCCCTTTCTTTCCCATTCTGACATTCAGTTTGGAGTTCAGGAGATTGTCTTGACCAGGATCACACCCCTAAATGCATTGAAGCAACTGCCATGTGATTGGTTGATTAGATAATAGCATTAATGAGAAATTGAACAGGTGTTGCTAATAATCTTTCAGGTGAGTATTTTTCAATTATCAACATATTTTAAGTAAAAGGCTGAATTGAAAAAATATGCAATTGTCTTTTTTTTTGCTTTAATAACAGAAGCTGAGATGGACTCCATAAGTTTTAAAATATAACTTGACAAAATCGTGATGTTAGAAAAAGCATTCAACTCCATGTTATTTCTTGATTATCCAGTTCAAATTTTTTTGACAGAGACCTTCCTTTCCAAGCGACCAACAAGAAAGTGCATGTAAATGCATTTTATATCTCAGCAGGAAATAAATGACACAAATCAAGTACTGAGACAAAAGCAAGAAGTGTAAATAAAAGTGTAGTTAGGTATGAACATTCAGTGTTTAGTTGAGCTCTAGACCTCTTGCAGAGCCGCAGATGATTTGTGAGCTCTGCTATAATTAAATGTCAGTGTTGGAGGAAAAATTACACTGCACGTTGGAACAAGATAGTTTCACAGAACTGATCATGACAAAGTACCTTAGTAAATCAAAGAGAGGGCGGCATTCAGCATTACAAAATGTGCTGCACCGTCACAAAATATCCACTGCAGGAGAGCTCTGGCGCACGGATGCTATAAAACACACACAGCAGCAAGATGCCCTCTGCTGGTTTAAAAGAAAATCCTGCAACACACACAATGGCAAAGAAGAAAAAATACATGTCTTTAATCAAATTTTAATAAGATCACATTTAATAGCAGAAAAAAAGTAGTTAAGTACTCTGCAAGAAGCACTCAGGAATGGACAGAATGACAGAGGTACAAAACATCCATTTATTCCATTTATTATAAGAGTTAAACCAAAAAAGGTAGACAAGAGACGTGACAAAAACATAAATGTGCATATTCAATTACAAAAGACACATAATTGATCAGAATTATGAACAGGCACATTTTGGTAGCAATGTTTGCGTGGTTGACAATGTGTTTTTGGTAAGAGGCGTTGTGATATACAAACAAATAAAAATAGAAAATAATCAGCATATAAATATATGGCAAAAAAAGTAGTTTGAATGGTCTTAAAAAGGTGATGTGTAGTAAAATACCTGAAAGCATTACAGTTTCAGAAATTTCATATAGACATGACTGAATAAATGAACAATTCCAAAATACAAACTTAATCGTTTAAAAAAAAGGCAAAATGATTTTATCATGATCATACTCCTGAGCCTGTATATACATACCTACATTAAATACACAACTAAAGCCACATTTTATCCAACACATTTTCATTTTAACATCCAAATATCTTATTTACACTAAATTATCATTAAGGCATAACCTAAATAAATCAAAAGATCTTCTAATACACAAACAGCATAAGGAAAGAACAAGAGTTCATTCTGCAATGACAATCAAAACAAAACAATCAAATCAACAACAGCCTGTGGAGTTTGAGAACTCACAAGAGTACAGTAAATACCAGTGTATACAACTTGTATAATCTACCTTTGTGACCAATAAAATAGCAAATACAAGCTTTTTGTACTGTTCATAAACATTCGTAAACACTTTTTTTTCTCACAAAACAAGATCAGGCTGTTAAACGGTTTGCTTGCCTTGCTATCAGCAGTGAGACTACATAAAACACACATTCTTCTGGCCCTCGTTCCTCATAGCTGGGTGGACAACTTAATCCTAAACAAGACAAATAGGACACAAAATTGATTTAACTCCTCAGCAAATCACCAATGAGGCAGACTGACAAGAGACTAACAAATAAGACTTATAGACCAGAAAGCCTCAAGTCTGCGATGATTACTAGGCCTATGCCTCTTAAAAAATAAAAACATATTTGAACTACTAGTTGACTGGAAGGCCACATGCATGATTTAAATATTCCATCAAGATGAAAGCAGGTTATGAAAATGTCCAGTGTTCATAAAAAAAGAAAAAAAAAAGATACATAAGCAGACCAGCAGGTGTCACTGTAAAAAAGTTCTATCAAATACAGTACCATAATTAAGTCATCCAGCTGAGACCATTTCCTGGCCTCTTTATGGGAGGGAAAATACAACAACCGCGGGATAAACAACAGCAACAGGCTTAATCTGGGGCTGGAAAATTGGCTGCAAAGTTTCATTCATTTAGTCAAGAAGGTAAATTGTTAGATGCCTTGATTTCAAATGTAAGATGAAACCCATTGCCTTTCATTCGCTCTGTACTTTTATAGTATTGTTTTACTCAATTTACAACCATGATTTTGACCAAAACTCTATAAATAAGACTTTGAATCAGATCAAAGAGGGAAACAAGCTTTTAGTCTGCTTTTTCCACCAGAGAAGTGAATGATTTTGTACCTTTTACTCATTTCTTTGATGAAATGGCCAGGCCTTGACTTTTTTTTATACAAAAATAAGATTGAGACTAGCAATTGATTGTCTGTTTCTGCATAATAATCAATCTAGAAGGACAGTGCATTAAAGTCAAAAACACATGTAGAGGTTTGGGTAGGCAACCTATATTCAGATCCGAAACTGATGTCCCCACAACCAGGGCTCTAAAATGAGCCAACTCTTCATAAATCTAAACACACACAAGCACACGTTTCAATTTTCAGGCTGTTTGCAAAACAGGAAGGCGATATCTTCATTCGCATTGAGAAATAAACCGGCAAAAGTGTGGGCGGCGAGATTATGCTTGTGATGGCCACATAGATGCTTTTAAACATTTTTTTGTTAAAACGTATGATCTTTGAACATGTCAGTTCACTTTACCATGATACAACAATTCTCCCATTGGGAAAAAAAAATATATATATAAAATGACTGATATATGTGCTCAGGTGAGCAGTGTATTGTGTGTTCATGTCCAGACCAGCTGAACTACATTTCCCACAATCCTCAGCACCTAACACCTCACAACCAGAGGGAGGTGTATAAATACTTGTAACATAACAGAATAACAGAATATGACACAAAGTCAAGCCATTGCAATACTGTATAGGTAGCAATTCAGAGCCACTTCTGAGATAGGCTTTATGCACAGCTTCACAACTTCCTGAACTTCAGCCAGCTCCTTTGTTTCCGGTCTGCCATTATTGGACAAACTGATTAAACCAAGTGTGCCTGATTATTGTTACTGAGGCCAGGCACACCTGGATTAATCAGTTTTTCCAATAATGGCAGACAGGAAACAAAGGAGGTGGCGGAACTTCAGGAAGTAGTGCAGCTGTACATAAAGCCAATTGATAGCACATTTGAAATATAAAGAGCTCATCATTGCTCCAGACCATTGACGTGAAAAGATGCTAATGAATCAAAATAGAACAACGGTAAAACATTAAAGGGATAATTCACCAAATGACAATTCTGTCATCATTTACTTGCCCTCATGTTGTTCCAAACTGTATGACTTTATTTATTCTGCAGAACGCAAAATAAGATATTCGGAAAGTTTTTTGGATCCCATTGACTTCCACTGAAAAATAATTTGGCCCATACAAAGTAAGTCAGTCTTACAGGTTTGGAACGTCATGAAAGGGAGTAAATGATGACAGAATTATAATCATGGGTGAACTGTCCCTTTAAACCAGACAGACCCTAGAGCAGCAGTTCAGTGACAGTTCAAGGCTGGGTCATTCAGCCAGGCCCAGATTTTGATCATATTTTGAGGACTTCTAGGATGGACCAGCATCAGGCTGTTATAGGCACAGGCATTATTACGATATTTCTCCTCGATATCAAAGGTCCTGAAGCCTTTGTGCTTTTCAGGCGCGAGACCCAGTTTCCTTAGGCACATACCTGTGTAGACATCATCAATAGGGTAGAGGGGCACCGACCTCGAGACGCTATGAAGTTTATGGGTCAGCTGTCCCGAGAACAAATAACCGCCCCCACCTGCATAGGCAGGGTACGCTCCAACGAACACGCTCTCCGGGATAAAATACTTGACCTTTTTGTCTCTGTGTGGACCAGCATTAGTAATCACATCCCCTACAAACAGTTCTTTGGCTTTGGCATGAGAAAGACTGCTTAGGAAGTCTATAATCCGGATGGTGTTAACAAAAACATCATCATCCCCCTTGAAGATGTAACTGGCTCCAGGACAGCGGGTGCTCAACCATTCCAGGAAAAGCACCTCCTTGATGGTGAGGTTGAAGAAGGTGTCCCTAAAGTCCCATTGAAGAATATCTCGATGCATTGAGCTCTCATGGTGGAGCATATTTGAGAGGTCAGGGAAATAGTCCTCCATGGCTGCGTTTCCAAGAAGAAACACCGTAACGACCGTTCTGTTTGCAAGGCGGCCAGCTTTGCCCCATGACTCGCGGATAGCTTGACGTCGATCAAAGTGCGGGACTAAAGATTTAATAGCTAGGAGGAGGAACGGTTGGTCTTTGCATATGTTTGGCTGGTCCACCACGATGGGATAGGACCTGCATCGCATATAAAGCAGGAAGTCCTTGAAGCGATCTGGTAAGGAGTTGAAATCCTTGACTTGGGTGGTCACCCTGACATCTGGGTCACAGGAATCAAGACTGACTGTGTCGTTTAGCCAGTCTGGAAGTTTATCAATTGTGAAGTTGAGATTTTCTAGGATGGGGTTGTTGATGTAGTTCAGCTGTTGCTGCTGGCGATTCCAGTAGGCGTTATTCGGAAGATCTTTTGCCCAAAAACGCTTCAAGGGAACCAGATTCTTATTTTTGTTGCGGTCGCCCTTCCCAGCATTGCGGGAGACCTCCACCACTATGAAGATAAACACCATTGTCGTCATCAACAAGACCTTTACCTTCCTCCGAGGTCCCTGCATGGTGTCAAATCTCACCACCTGAACAGCAGAGACAACAAAAAAATGACATGCATTAAGAACTCACAGGGCTACAGTTCTGAAAGAAAAAAAAAACACTTCCTCAAATATGGTTGGTTTACTTCCCATTTGATGCTGTCATTGTAGTGATACTAACTGTATTTGTGCCATATATTCTACTGTTCAAAAGTTGAGTTTTTTTTTTTTTAACACAAATGCTTTTATCCAGCAAGGATACATTAATTCTGATAATAATTGATCAACAGTGACAGTAGTCCATTTCAAATAAATGCTTCTGTTGAACTTTCTATTCATCAAAGAATAAGAAAAAAAAAAAATGCATCATGGTTTTCACAAAAATATCATATATAACCGTTTTCAACATTAACAATAATAAAAAAAATGTTTATTGAGCAACAAAATAACTTCTGAAGGATCATGTGACACTGAAGACTGGAGTAATTGCTGCATTAAAATTCAGTTTTTCCATCATAGGAATACATTACATTTAAAATATATTCAAATAGAAAACAGTCGTTTTATATTGTGATAATATTTCACAGTATTTAGGATTTATTGATCAAATAAACAGCCTTGACGAGCAGAAGAGACTTCATTTAGATAAGAGAATTATCACAAAAAAAAAAGGTTACTGGGAACTACATTTATTTTATTAACACCCTGTATTTATTTTAAATCTCAAACAGTTTCCCTTACAATAGATTCTACATTACGACTGGACCTCGCCATGCTAAACAATGACCAATAATATTTATTGTGAAATATGTGAATGTTTTGTTGAATCGTTTACGATTGAAAAAAAAAGTAATTGCAAAGAACAACCTTCTGAATATGTATCAATCTCAAGCAATGGTTTACAGGTTCATTTAGAATCAGACAAATACAAAGTTCTGGCATACTAGATGGTGCAGGATAATAGGTCCGTTTATTTCACCTGTTCATTATCACATCGTTATCTATAGGGCGCAGCTGATTGGTTCCTGCCATATCAGTAGCCAATGAGCTCGCTCCTCAACCTTTAAATACTTGGGTAGTAAATCTTTGCCTAAGCAATGCTGCATGGTTTTTTTTTTTACGCTGTATCACCATGCGTTTTGCGTAGTCTGCTTAATCCTTATGAACTAACCATTTCATGAGGTTTAAATAGTGTCATGTCAACATTTTACATTTATGCACCAGCAAGCAGGCAATGTAAGGAAACAGAAAAAAAGCTTTTCTGAACTCTTTAAAGTGAAAGGCTTTTATTTGTATTCACATATATAACAGAGCTACAGGAATTCCTAGTATTTTTACAGCTGCAACATGTATAACAAATCAGATTGCAATGTTAGCGAATATCAATAGCAGTAGAACACTAGCAGACTTTGTGGTTAAGTAGACACTAACACGGTTTGCTACTTTGAGTCCATTTGTCGATCATGAAATGTAAACATCGCCATTTTAAAAATGCGAACAATGTATTCATATGAATATGTATGCTTATTTGCATGCTTGCATGCTTATTTGCATACAAAGTACACGAGCAGCTGCATTTTTGGCAGAATTATATGTGGGCTATACTATTTCATAACTACAGGACGAACAGCAATGTATGCTAATGTCGGATACCTTTTGTATTAGACTCACTGCTCACATGTAGAATGATAATTGACATTTCAACTTACCTAGAGCATGTAAGGCAGTTTCCATGTATTTCTCAAACGAAAAGAAAAAAGCACCACAGTAATGCTGTATCATTTTAGTTCAGTCATTTAAGCCAAAATGGGGGTCAACCTTGAACAAATTGCAACAGAAGCAAACTCACCTGATTTTGTATCCTCAATATGTCCTGAGTAAGAAAAAGAAAAAGCCCCAAAGAATCCCATTAGGGGAAAGTTCCGAAAAAGATCCAAATACAGCCTATTCATACGCCTATTCATTCTTTTTCTCACGTGTCTTGGGGAAAATTTTTAATCTTTAGATATCACTATGGAAATTACTGAGTTGATTACTTGCATCAAGACAAACAAAAAATGTATTACAAGCTTTTTGAAATTGTTTGTTAACATGGACAAACGGTGCATAATCTAAATTAAGTATGTGCTAATTTGCATAAATGCCCAAACAGATCTAAACATTGGGTAAAGCCAGGTGAAAATGTCTTGTTGAATCTTGACATAACAGTAAAATACTTAATTTTAAGGTCTGAATGGAACCCATTTAGGCTACCCATGAACATTAATACATAAGCCCCTTTCACACAGAGATTCCGGAAAATACACGGATAATGTGACCCGGCATTTGCGGCATTGGTTCTGGCTTTTGTTCACACAGCGCGCGTTCCGGGTCTGAACACGGCAATGTTACTAGGTCCCCAACCTGGGATCGATCCCGGCATCAATCCCGGGTCGTGTTTGCGTTCACACAGAAGGCACTCTGGCAATTTGCCGGGTTCAAAGTGCTGTGTGAAAGGGGCTATAGAGGCAGGAAGAACTTTAGAAACCAGCCTTTATTAATTATTATTGCAGAGATGGGGTTTGGGCATTAGTGCATTGTGTATGTAATGAGATTTGATCCAGACACTTTTTATTTGACCTACCTTTCGTCTTCTGCATTATCCTTAACCGCGTCTCCTGTTCTTCCCTCAGACTTATCCCCCAAAAACAGTCCCACTGACCCAGCCCCAAACCCCATCTCTGCAATAATAATTAATAAAGGCTGGTTTCTAAAGTACTTCTTCCTGCATTTTTGTTCATGACATGAGTAGCCTAAGTGGGTTCCTAAGTGGGTAACAACCATGGGACCTTATTTCGGAAAAATATTGTATGGTAGTCAATGGCGAGACAACAAATATTTGGATCCGGTTTGAATTGTGCCCTGAATTACACGTATGATGTTTGTCAATTTAAAAGATACATTTTAAAGTCAAGAAAGTCGCAGTTTGATGTAAAACTGTTGAGGTATAAGACTCTGAAAATTCGTAATTACAAGGACTACAAACCCAAAAGGCACGCATGTGACGTCATACCTTTTCTCTCAATGAATGAAGCTAACTTTACTGAAGCTAACGTCTGTCATTTTTTCTATAGTCTAACACTATAATTGTAATGTTACGCCATCATGCCTGTGTGTTTTGTACCAGACTGCACACATACGAGCTTGGTGACGTACATTTTACACGTAGATGTTACTCTTGTTTTATGACAAACTGTGACTTTCATAATTATCTTTTTTTATTCCATCTGAACTGTGCCCTGAATTACACATGATGTTTGTCAATTTAAAAGATAAGTTGTCTCTCGCCATTGACTACCATACTTTTTTTTTTCCGGAATAAGGTCCCATGAGCCGGAAGCGGAGGGGAGGGACTTAGGCTCTCTATACCCAATGTTTAGATCTGTTTGGGCATTTATGCAAATTAGCACATACGTAATTAGATTATGCACCATTTGTCCATGTTAACAAATAATTAAAAAAAAACTTGTAATACATTTTTTGTTTGTCTTGATGCAAGTTCAACTTGGTAATTTTCATGGCGATATGTAAAGGTAAAATTTCTTCCCCTAATCACGTGAGAAAAAGAATGAATGGGTGTATGAATAGGCTATATTTGGGTCTTTTTCAAAACTTTCCCCTAATGGGATTCTTCGGGGCTTTTTTTCTCTTACTCAGGACATAGTGTGGATACAAAATCAGTTGAGTTTGCTTCTATTGCAATTTGTTCAACCTTTTTTCATAAAATGACTGGACTATTTTGTCAAACGCTCCACTGGGTATCATGGTCAGAATTAATGGCACCTCTGGTAAATATGATCAAAACTGTCTGTAAAAAATAAATCTGCATTGTTTATCCTTTTGATCTTTCATTCAAAAAGTTTGCAAAATTCTAACCTTTCATTGAAGTAAAAGAATTGAAAGTGGGGGGAAATCACATTACGAAATAAATGTTTTTCTCCTAAACACGTTGGCCACAATTAGCACCCCTAGAATTTGAGTAAAAAATCTCTGAAGTATATTCCCATTAATATTTACCTTTTTTAGGAACATGAAATTGTCCAGCCATGACTTCGTGTTTCATAGTTTAAATATGAGGAAACACAAATGACAAATCCCCTTAATCATTCATCACAATGAGTATTTCCCCATGGTCCCCATTGTGACCATCAGGGCAATAATTAAGAAGTTCCAATCAACTAAAGATTTTACGAATCTGCCTGGAAGAGGAGTGTGTCTATATTGTCTTAATGCACGATGAGGAGGAGAGTTTGAGTGCCCAAAGACTCTTCAAGGATCACAGATGGGGGTCAGAAAGCCAAAAAAAAAAAACTATATCACCACATGACATGTTGTTTGGGAGGGTTTCAAGAAAAATCCTCCTCGCTCATCCAAAAACAAACTCCAGCATATTCAGTTGTCAGACACGACTGGAACTTCAAACGGCACAGGCTTCTGTGGTCAGATGAAACTAAAAAAATAGCTTTTTGCCAGCAAACACGCTAGATGGGTTTGGTGAACACAAGAATAAAAAGTACCCCATGTGTACAATTTAATATACCGTTGGATCTTTAATGTTGTGGGCCTATTTTTCTGCTGGAGGTCCTGGACTTCTTGTTCAGATACATGGCATCGTGGATTCTATCAAATATCAACAGATAAAAAAATCAAAACCTGACGCCTTCTGCTAGAAATCTTATAATGGGCCGTGGTTGAATCTTCCAACTATCCAAAAAAAACAAACATCAAAGTCAACACAAAAATGTGTTACGGAGCACAAAATGAAGCTTCTGCCATGACCGTCACAGTTCCCTGACCTGATGAGTGGGCTGAACTGAAGAGAAGCACAAACATGGATCTAGGAATCTGAAGGATCTGGAGAGAATCTGAAGGATCTTTTCCTTCTGTATGGAGGAATGGTCTCTGATCTCTTGTTAGGTGTCCTCCAAACTCATCAGGCATTATAGAAGAAAACTCAGAGCTGGTATCTTGTCAAAAGGAGATTGCAAAAAGTATTTCATAAAAGGATGCCAATAATTGTGGCCAACATATTTTGGAGAAAAACATTTATTTCATAATGTGTGATGTGATCAACAGACCAGTATCGGAAGATCTAAGTTTGTGAACTGGGAGTAGGTATGGGTGAGATCAGAAATATATTTGGGGGCAAGACCATGGAGTGCTTTGAATGTGATAAGGACGGAGAGATGACAGAGGCCATTACACGCTATCTGGCAAAGGATATGGTTCCGATCGCCACAGTCGGTAAACCAGGTTTTGTGCACCTGATGAATACCATAGACAAACGGTACAACATTCCCTCTCCGTCCTATTTTTCACACACTGCTATCCCCCAAATGTACGAGCATACTCACGACCGTGTCATGTTGGAACAGAGATGCCGAACATTAGTTTAACAGTTCATTTTATTGACAAAGACTTTAAAATAAGTCTGTGCTTACAGACAGGGCGGCAGTGGCTCAGTGGTTCATGTAGATTGTCTACAAACTGAAAGGTTATATATATATATATATATATATATGCTGGTGGGACATCTTTCCCCATCTCTGGAAAAAGAAAGCAGCACTGAAGAAAGCACAGGGAGAACTTAACCTGCCAGAACATGGGTCTGATCACAACATGGTCTGATCACAGAGTGCCCAACACGATGGGGGCACTAAGCAACAAATGATGGAAAGGCCTGTGTCACAAGTTCTCTGAGAATCTGAGTACACAACATCTGGTTCCATCTTGGCAGGACATTGAGGTCCTTGAGTCAGTAAACAAGGCATTGAAGCCACTTCAAGAGTTTACAGATGCTCTCTCTGGAGAAGACTACGTATCTCCTATCTACTGCCAGTTCTCCCTTTACTGAACACATAAAACCTTGCTGCTGATGAGGAAGACACAGAGCTGACACTCAATTAAAACCAAAGTGCTGGGCTACACGGAGGCAAAATATGAGGATCCCGAAACCCAAACTATCCTGAACATTGCCACTTTTTAAGATCTTTAAGAACTTTTTTTTTAAGAAGGTTAATTTTTTTTTAAAAAAGACTACATTTCTGAGGATTTCTAGTTCAAGGGTAATATCAGAAATGAAGGCATATGCAGAAGGTAAGAATATTTTAAAATGGCAAGAATGAATTTGAGCTCATTAGTGCCTCCATACTTTATTAATAATTATTTTCCTTTTTTCTCTAGGAGGCGCAACCTGCTGTTGACATCACATCATCAGCTAGGGTTGGGCCGATGGACGATATCATCGTCCATCGTGATGGCTGACAGACCATGTCAATGGTCAAAGTGCCACAGCCACAGGTACAAAGAAGTCTTTAGGAAGCCTCTTACAGACCTGAGTCACATCGGCAGCTCCCTCTGAATCCCATGACCATGCAATCATTGAAGCAGAATTTAACAGACATTCTGATCCCCAAAATCCACTGAGCAGGACCCTTTGGCATGGTGTGGAATTCATAAGGTACATTTTCCCAACTTAAAGCTGCTGTCCGTAACTTTTTGGGGTTAAAAATTATGCAAAATAATAATAATTAAAAAAAACATAACCAGCCAGTGTTCAAAAATATCTGCTTGCCTTTGCTCGATTCAAAAATGTTAGCTTGTAATAATGATTTTAATTCCAGTGGTACTGGTGGATTTCCGTGGGAAATTTGAGCATGTCTTTGCGTCATTACGTCACATCCGTACACAAAGGAGGTGTCTCGGCTAGTAGGCTATTGCGTGTGAGGATGTTGGAGGTGGAAATGTTTAGCCTTTTCTCACCGCACTTTAAATAATTAAACTTATGGCGGATCCAGAAAGGTTCAAACGACAATCACCAGTGACAACTGGAGATTCACCAGTCCAGTTGTAAAATAATTCGGACTTCGGAGTGGGTGGAAAAAAGAGACTGCGACCGGGCCCATGCGAAAACAAGGATAAACATCGGCATGGATTTTCCGTGATTTGAAGGGGTTCAAAACGGACGCAGAGACGGATTTTTTTCTGTAGGACATCAGTTTTAAATATGCATCGGATAACAGATACGTGTGTTTTTTTTATTTCAAAGAAAACCAGTAAAGAAACATTAATTTATTGGTATGGCAATCAGAAAGACTGCACAGAAATGGAAACTGAACTACAGGTAGCCATAATACACATTATATGTAGTCACACAATGCTGATGTTGTTAACATTAACAATTTGATAAAGTATAATTTGAAAGGTTTGATGCGATCGTTATATTTAATCAGCACGATTTACTGCAAGACTTTTCCCCCCTTAGTTGATCAGAAAAAAAGTGGATGTTAGGCCTGCTTGCTTGCTTAA
This sequence comes from Chrosomus eos, assembly GCA_036326025.1. Lineage (NCBI taxonomy): Eukaryota > Metazoa > Chordata > Actinopteri > Cypriniformes > Leuciscidae > Chrosomus > Chrosomus eos. Next base: position 18,268,929 of record CM070832.1, read on the forward strand.
GAATTTTCATCGGAAAATGTAATCTGATGTTGTCATGGTCATACTGTAATTCCAAAAGTACAATGCGTGATTCCGAATGCCAGTATCCACATTGGCGCGGTGATTGACAAACGCGCAGTCTCCTCAAAACATTGTGTTCATCCGCGCTGTTTCATGCTGATGTACAACTCACGCAAAGTTAATAATTCCGCGAATAACTGCAATTACAGATTTCAAACAGAGATGGCGACAGAGGAAAAACGCCGGACTGCAGCTTTAAGCAAGCTGGCGCAAAAGTATCTTTGTGTGCCTGCCACTAGCACACCCTCTGAAAGACTTTTTAGCACATCAGGCAATGTAGTTACATGTCATCTCTGAAACCAAGCAAAGTGGACATGCATGTTTTCTTGTCCAAAAATCTTTAACAATTTTAGCATGAATGTTGAAATGTGACTAAGCAAGCAAGCAAAAAAGAAAAAAAACAAAGAGAGAAAGTAGTAACTCCACTGTTTCAAGTGTTTTTGTTTACTTGAATGTTCAAGTTCTCAGGTCGATGTAGGCCTAACTATCCCAAGTGGAGCAAAGTATTGGTGATATTTTTATTATCTGTTTGTTTGTTTACATTGTTAAAATGTCCGATTTGTGTTATGCAACATTACAACTTCTGAAAGTGAACCGCAGTTTTAGTGATTCTTTCTTTTCCACGAAATAATGTGAAACATATGTTGGTTATATAATTTAATACAATTTAAATAGATTTTAGAAAAATAAAAATTGTATCGCATTAATTAGCAAGACATCGCATATTTCTTCAATATTGCACAGCCCTACCGAGCGGTTCGACCAGATGGAAGGAATGGCTGAAGACAACGGGATGAGAAATGGTGCCGACAGGAACGATGGACATAGCGCGGTCTAAACTCTAAGCAGTGCAAGGACTGGGACGTTGCGAGCAGTATGCATAATTAGACTGCGGACATGTAGAAACAACAAGACATCAGTGGAAATTGAAGAACGCGCTTCTCTTGCAATAAAGTGCAAGAAACCAGCAACACTCTTGCTGCTAGTTATGCACGATCAACGCAGTATGAGGACATTGTCAGATAAATTGAATGACAGGAAGTAATCGACTATATATAAAAATAAAAACAATTTAAAAAAAGTGTCCACGATAGATAAGCGAGGGAGTGGAGACTCACCGGCCACCTACATAGAAGGTACAGTGGAGTAGCGCAAAGATCGGCAGACAGCAGCAGAGTAGTGAGAGTTGGATGAGTGCCAGTGATGAGTTGGAAAGTTGTCAGTGTTCACATTAGATCCACAGTAAAATCCACAGGGAAATGACAATAATAAAGTCCAAGAAAACGTCCAGTTCAGCAGGAAAGGAGAAGACCAAAATAAAAAGTACCAGCGAGAAGCGGCAGCAAGGCGTGCACAGATTACTTTCACCGGAGTATAGAGGGTTTCACCGGAGTATAGAGGGGTTTCTTTTCTCATCTCTATTAGCCTGCAACGTGTTACCATTTGTTAAAGCCACACAATGCGCTGCATGTTCTAATTGGATATGTTTGAGCTTTTGGCTCAGGCACACATAGTCATAGGCCACTAGAGTTAAGCATTCGGCGTGGTAGCCCAGATGCACAGTCACAGGCCAATAGAGTTAAGCCATTCAGCAAAGCAGGCCCAGGCACACAGTCTAATAGGTCACAAGGGCCAAGCCTTACAGCCCAAACTACCTAGTTTAGTGGCACGTATACTAGGCTTGGGCGGTATCCAAATTTTGATACCGTCAAACCTCCTCCATATTTTACCCCGGTATACGGTATTACCGTGAATAATTAAAAATTATGACGTAAGGCTCAGACAGCGTTACCAAACTGTTGGCTTGTGCCTAAACCGTTCAGAAACTGAATACCAAACACTAATACTGAAACAATAACAAAATAACTTGCACAACAATATTAACTTTTATTAGCAACAAATAGCAGCTTATTAAAAAGTGCAAATACAACAGTCAAACAGAATTAAATTAACAAACATCCAGAACAGTTTTCGCGCAGAGACGCACGCACAAATCAATTAAATTAAATCACACTGCCCGAACAACTTTTAATAACAAAGAGCAGCTTATAAAAAAGTGCAAATAGACCCACAACAGTCAACAGTTGAATTACCATAAACATCCTTATTATAAAAAATATTGCAAAGCAATAGGCCTAAATAAAAACTTAAACATCTAAATAAAATCTTCTTTCCAATATTGTTTTTAACGTAAACCTGAATCAATTAAATAAATAAAAGTAAACAGTGCGAATAGGAACGAATGGCAAGTGACATCAAATCTAGTCAAGATTTTTTGCTAGAAAAACCAGCATGTTCACTTTGTCCGGCTTTAACAGGGCACGTTGTGGACCGACAACTTTACCTGCGGTGCTAAAAACTCGCTCCGATGGTGTGCTTGTGGCACAGACGCACAGGTACTTTCGTGCCATTCGCGACATCTGGGGAAAACGCCCGGCAGCATTTTTCCACCAGAGAAGTGGGTCCTCGTCTCCGTGAGTAACTGGCTCCAAACAGTAGGCTGTTATTTCAGCTCCGACTCGGTCCTCTACGGTGCCGATGCCGACGGGACCTGCCATTGCATCGGCTTTTTTTTGCAGCATACTTCCCAGAGTCATCTTTTTTTGTGGGGGTTCGGGTTGCGCCTCTCCCTCATCCTCTTCCACTCTGATGGCCACTGGACCTGGTGCCTCTAAGCTCACGATCTCAGCCTGTAATTCAGCCTTGGTCTCAGCCAATGCGTTGTCATCCGTCTCATATCCTCCACGGTAACGAGGGTCGAGGAAAGTGCATTTTCGCATTATTTTGCGCACTGAATCGGATTCATACTTGGCCTCCAGCTTTGTTAGAATTCCAGTTTTTATTGACTTTGTTAGCTGGATGTCATTTTCTGACACAGCCAACACATTGTCCCTGCAGAGCTGTAGTATGGGGAGGATACAGGAACTGGTCACATAATTTTCTCCTGACAAAATATCAGTGAAGTCACCGACTGGTTTCAGTGCTTCGTGAACAGCTTTCAAGACGTCCATGTCCTGCCAGGTTAGGGACAGGCTGCTCCTTCTGTCATCAGACAGAACGTGTCTGATCGCTTGGGCCTGCTCGAGGATGCGCTCCACCATTGCCAGTTTGGAGCCCCAGCGAGTTGCGCAGTCCTGACAATGGATGGATGAATGAATTAATGAATGATGAATAAACGATTGAATGAATGAATAGGCATAAATAAACAATGAATGAATAAATAGGCATAAATAAACGAATGAATGAATGGGCCTAAATAAACGAATGAATGAATGAGTGATATTGGCCTAAATAAACGAATGAATGAATAAATTGGCCGAAATAAACGAAATTCGTTTATTTAGGCCTATTTATTCATTCATTCGTTTATTTAGGCCTATTCATTCATTCATTTAACGAATGAATGAATAGGCCTAAATAAACCAATGAATGCATAAATAAGTCCATTAATGTATATTATTCCATTTGGTCAAATTTGCATGCACATTTTTTTTTTTTATAATTCCCTTATACACATCAAGCCTGCATTTATTTGATAAAAAATACAGAAAATAGATTACAATTTAAAAAATGGTTTTCTATTTTAATGTAGCCTACTTTTAAATATAATTTATTTATGTGATGCAAAGCATATAGCCTATGCTCCTTTTTTTTACATTTGAGCCCCTGCCCGGAGGAACTCTGCGCACGTTTTATGCTTACCGTTATGAGACTATGTTCTGGGAGTCCCAAGTCCACTTGCTTCTTGTGGAGTTCACGCTTGCGTTGCCAGCTGTGTGAAAAGGCCCCGACAATATTACGGCATAGTCCGAGGGCACGCTCGGTTTTTTGCCTCTGGTCATGCAATGCATTTGTGACAGCCAAGTTTAGATTGTGACCGAAGCAGTTAAGCCACGGCCAATGCAGGGACCTGATTGCGGCAGAAATGTTGGCAGCGTTGTCAGTGGTTATGGCTGAAAGTTTTTTCTCATCAAGTTGCCATTCCTGAAGTGCAGCTCTGAGCGCAGCAGCAAGATTGTCCGCCGTATGACTCTCAGGAAAATACGTAGTTTGGAGGCATTTGGATTCCAGTTTCCAGTCAGGTGTAATAGTGTGGACAGTCAGGGACATATATGGTGTCATGTTAACTGAAGACCACATGTCAGTTGTTAAGGAATAACTGTCTGCCGCTGACAGCAGCACTTGAACATTGTCTCTAGCTTTACTATATAAATGTGGAACGGCTGTTTGTGAGAAATGTTTCCGTCCAGGCAGCTCGTACTGGGCATCTAGTACCTTTACCATGTCCTTAAAGGCCTTTTTTTCCACTGTGTTGAAAGAGACCATTTCCTTCGCCAAGTATTTTGTCACTGCATCAGTACAGGTTTTCCAACGGACACTGTCCCTTTTGTATTTTGTTGTTTTCCCGAAGGCCCCCATTATCGTCGGCTGCGTACTGGCGGTGGACCTAGATGTTGTTGGTCCTGCATCTGGAGGCGTTGAAACTGTTGCACTGAGTGAACTCGGGTCCATCCTCGCAGCAGTGAGTGGATGGTGGTTTCGTATATGCGACCTTAGGTTCGAGGTATTTCCATCTCTCGCGGTTACCTTTTTGTTGCACAATTTGCAAATTGCCTCGTCCGTATTTACCGCCTCTCCCTTCTCGTTCAGTCGAAACCCGAAATACTGCCAAACTGCAGAAGTTGTGTTCTTTTTCGAGACCAGGTCACTCGGTGCGCGACTCGCCATCTTTAGATCCCGCGGTATACCATATTACCGTATTACCGCCCAAGCCTAACGTATACACTGGTATATATGCATGCACATATGTAGAACATCAATAGTAAGTCATTAGGGACACCCCTTAAAAAGAGAGGAGGGGGGGGATACACTAGTACACATAGGGCTACACTGTGAGATGCTTCAGGCACCTTATATGCACCTCATAGTAGCCCACGTCTAACTAGGGCTGGGTATCGAGTTTGATACTTTAGGTACCGACCATATTGCCTCGATACTATAGAGCAGGGATAGGCAACTTCGGTCCTGGAGGGCCACTGTCCTGCAGAATTTAGCTTCAGCCCTGATAAAAACTCACCTGCCTGTATCTATCTAGTATTCCTGAAAACATTGATTGCCTTGTTCAGGTGTGTTTAATTAGGGTTGAAACTAAACTCTGCAGGACAGTGGCCCTCCAGGACCGAAGCTGCCTATTCCTACTATAGAGTATTGAAACATGTCTTGTCGTTCGGTACCAAATTCTGATACCTAAAGGGTTAATCTTGTCAACGTTAGTGAGCCAATAAGTATGCAGCATGATGGGCTGTGGTGGAAAAAACACTAGTTTACGTCCCAACCCACATAGATAGAAAATGTGGAAAAGTGCAACGTTTCACCAGACTCGATGCCACCAGCGTGCGATGCAATATTTACGTCAAGATAATTGCTGCCAAGACCGGCAACATGACTAGTCTGATAAAGCACTTAACAGCGCACAGAATCAATTTGAGAGCAGAAAGTTTGTCCATCTTCGACTGCAAGAAGAACTGGAGCGCGTCAGAAATTAACCTTAAATACAGGATACTTGTCTCACAAATGTGAGAAATAGGCCTATAGAAGCTTGAAATGTCTACTTTTAAAACAAACCAATTAGAAACAAATAGTTTGATTATATAATTCAAATAAAAAGTGTGTTTCTCTCTATAGGCGCGCAAGCTTATCCCGCCCCCCCAGTAGCCTATATTTAATTTAATCCAAATCATTTATTTTTATAGCATTTTTCACAATACATATAGGTTTCTAAAACAGCTTTACAAAAATGCATGCGTCTAAATTACAACTCAAAGTGATCTGTAATCAGAGGTGACTGTGTGCAAGTAATGCATTTCAATGAAATTGTCATTCAGTTTCATTGTTAAACAATGCATTAATTTAAGGCAGAAACAACGAGCTTATTGAAGTAAAGAATATATTGTTAAATGATTGATTAAAATACATAAACTTCAGCACTGGTGCTTTTTTACAGACTCAAAATAGGACTGTAAAAGTCAATACATGCAGTATTAATACAATACAGCAGTACATGCGTTTTTGTCGGTAGATCTGCTGGGGTGGGGGATTTTCTGATGGACAGTACACTCGGCTTGTATTGTATCCTCATATCATGTCACTTGCTCTGTTGTGGGGTAATTCATGTATGCTAGCTATATTGTACAGCAGCATCTTTCTCACAGCAGCGTGTCGTATATGTATTGGCAGGAGCAAGTCCCGTACTTGCTCTGCTGCAGCAGCAACAAAAACCTACACAAGCAGCAGCAGCAGCAGCAGCAGCAGCGTAACAGATTTATTCCACCAAGACCAAACATACAACATTGTCCCGTTACCATGCATATCACTCAGAGTTGTCATGACAGAACTGAAAAATAATTAGTTAGGGAGTCTGTTGTGAACTCAACCACAGGTAAGAGTCCAATTCAAACCACTAACACAATGAATTTAGACATAGTTTTGTGAATCTTTTTATTGGACCAGTACATAAGAGTCAGTGGTGTAGTCTACGTGACACACAGGTATACCCACTAGGAAAGGTCAAGGATTTCCGTATACTCACTTAAAGCGTGAGGATTCGTAACATCATTTTGTGACAGAACTTTCAAACTTTCTTTCATAAATTCACCCCACCAAATCGCGGAATCCAGTCACAAATGTAACTTAGCCTACCATAAAGCGGAACGTCACGGAATTTTACCCTTTTTTGAATGACTAAATCTAAAGTTGGGATATACAATGAATCAAATCTCGATATGTACTAGTTTCTATGAATATTAAAGCTCAAAAAGACTGCTATTGAAAAACTCTGCATGTCTCTGTGAATGAGCGCTCAATGTGTGCTCTACTACACACTGAAGCGGGTGTGACACTTGTGGTGTTTTCAGCGTCTATAAAGAGGACATGCACACATTTGAACATCGCAGAGAAGTTTTTGAACTTCAAAAAACTAGACTACACCACTGAAGAGAGTCATTTGTTTGTGACTCAGACATCGTAGCTTGCACTGCATCCAGAAAACACTGCCATGCACTCTTAAATATATAATTAACTAAAGGCACCTCACAAGATGATTTCTGGGTCAACTTTAGAAAACTGCAGTTTTCGGTTTCAATTTTCTACATGCCTAACCACTTACGGTTTTCATTTCGTAGGATAGATTCTCTTTCCCCAGAACAGTTTAGCTGACGTTTTCAAGAAGTTTCTACCACATGCCACAGAATAGTGACGCAAATGACCACAAAGTTAATTCTGTTAGATGACTACATGCAAACATTCACACACCCATGCAAACAAACTCTGGAGAAATGCAACTAAATTCTTGAGTACTGCATGCTAATAAGTCTAAATGTCAACTGTAGATGACTTCATAAGACCCTGTAAGTCGAGAAGACAAACTATTAGTAGAAAAAGACATCAGTTACTTTAAGGACATGACCCTATTTCAAGCTAGGCCGTTTTAAACTTTAGACCTTCAAGCTAAAATTAAACCTAGTGAACCCCTAATGAGAGTTAACGCACTAGTTTATAAATAACACTTTATTTGGGATCCCTTGGAGTTAACTTTCTTTAGACGACAAAAAAAAAAGTTATATACATTTATTCATTAAAGGGCACCTATTATGGAATTTTGAAAATTACCTTTCATGTAGTGTGTAACATAGATCTAAGTGAACGAAAACATCCTGCAAAGTTTTAAATATGAAAGTTCACCGTATACAAAGTTAATTGTTACTCTAAGTCGCTGATATGAATCGCTTTTTCTCTATCTAGATGACGTCAACTTGACAAGTTATTTGAATAAGATACGCCCACTTATTGCGCACGCAGACAAGTATAGCCCGAACCTTGTGCTGTGTTCGCGTCATTTTAATGACGATAGCTTTACAAACATAAATGCTTTCAAGTGTGGATTCGCGAGCCGGTTGACACTGAAGGAAGGTTCAGTACCAGTTTTATTTGGATCAGCTTCCTCCGAAGAATCACAACCTGTAAGTATTATTAATAATTGTTGCTTTTATGCGTTTTGTAGCATGCTCAATAAGTATTTGTGTGTGTTGTAAATTACGCTCAGCGCAGCTTCTAGGTCTCCAATGTCATTTTTTTTTAAAATATGTTAAATGTTTGTCGTTGTTATTGGAGTTGTCAAAGAATAGAGCAATACCTTGTAGTACTGCAGTGCTTTATCTATGTTTATGACTTGGGCTAACGCAAACAATAACTGATTGGGTCATCTGACCAATCACCGCCGATTAGCATCACGCAAAGGAGGGGTTTGGAAAAATGAGTCGTTGAACGAATCATTAGGGAGTCGGTGAGCAAATCAGGTAAAAATAAATGCATATTATAAGACAACAAAAGTGTTTTTTGTCATTGCATGCATTTAAAACTGATGTTGGGTACTCTCAAAACAATATTAGGAACATTTTAAATGCCATAATAGGTGCCCTTTAAACTGACAATTCACACTTACTAAAGGTTAATTCTCAATTCTTCTTCAATTTATTCTGTACATTTTTTTTTACATTTTTAGTCATTTAGCTGACGCTTTTATCCAAAGCGACTTACAATTGCTATATTTCAGAGGTCGCACGCCTCTGGAGCAATTAGGGGTTAAGTGTCTTGCTCAGGGACACATTAGCCGCCTTTCCACTGCAGGGCCAGGGCCGGGCCAGAGCCAACAGCGAGCCGAGCCGAGCCACTGGCCTCGGGCCTCAAGCACCGGGCTCGCGTTTCCACTGCCGGGCCAGTAGCCCCGCAGCGCTGCCCTAAACCCCGCCTCTAACACGCCTTTCTGGATCAAACGTCATACAACCCAACCCATTTCAGCGGGTATTATGAATTTATTTATAATAGGAAGATAGCATGTATATTAACTCACCGGCCGTGGCTGCAATAGTGTCCCGATTGTCTCGCGAGTGGACGGTGACCCAGCACACCGTACATCAAGTCGAAGCATGGAAAGTCTCTTCTCTGAGCTTCGCTTTGTCCATTGTGCGTTTTAATCGCCTTGTACAATATACTGCGGCGGCCGCGACTTGTTTATTTTTCCTGAACTTGAAGCGTTGCTCGCTGAATGCTTAGCTTAGAAAGTTCAGCATCGATGCATTTTATAACGTCCTCGTTTCTTCACACGCCGTCATTCTTCTGCCCAAATGCTCAGAAGAGCTTTGGTATCTTCGACAGACCAGTACAGGCGATTCTCCATTTCCAGCAGCGATTATTTTTCGCGATATAAAACAGTGAAATGTGCATCTTGCTTCAGATCATAACGTTCCATAACACCGATAAACTCCGCCTTTTACCTTGAGCACGCCTCTAGCCCGAGCTGGCCCGCTTTGGCCCAAGGTTTTCGACGGGCCAGAAATCCTGGCCGTTGGCCCCGAGGAAGCCCCGCTCAAGCCCCGGAAGTGACAGTGGAAACGCGACTGGCCCTGGCACGCACCAGCACGGCTCGGCCCTGGCCCGGCAGTGGAAACGCGGCTATTGGTGTCTCACAGTGGATTCGAACCCAGGTCTTTCACACCAAAGGCATGTGTCTTATCCACTGCACCATCACCACCCCCTGTACATGCCCCTTTCCCCCATCCACCTGTTGCTTCCCTTTCACCATCTCCTCACTCTCTCGTTTCGTTGCTTTTGTCTCCGAGCAACCCCTTTGGCTCAGTTGCACATGGCTTTTCTCATTTATTCAACTTCACATTCTCCAGTTTAGCTTACATTCCCATTCCCATTCTCTTTCTCTCTTCCTGCTCTACCTTAGCCCATTTTCCTTTGTCTTCTCTTATTCTTTGTACACCCCACACCGTAACTCTCTAAGGAATGCTAGTAAAAGGCCCAGTATCGCCTATGGAACAGCGCTGTAGTCTAGTTTTACACGTATGGAATAAAGGACTAAATTTAGAGTGGCCTCATGGGCCAGCTGGCCTCTGGGATCAGTGGTGATTTAAGACTACATATGTTGCTGTCAGTGACGGAGAGCCATTTATTTTCAACGAGAAACAACAATTATCTGTATGTTTCGACTTAAATGCATAATGCCAATTTCCTTGGTTTCATATTTCTGAATAAAATCATCAAGCATTTAAAATGCTTGTTTCTCATTTTAAATGAATTATGATTAAATATTGTATACAAGAAAACTTAAGATGTCAATATACAGTACTTGTTATTTATGGTCATTAAGCTGTATTATATCATATACATATCAACATCCTTGCTCTCAAAGTATCAGTAGTTGACAAGTGAAAAACCACAATGAAATCAATTGATTGTACAATTGATACAATCAAAATGATTGTTTCTCAAGAGAAATTACTTTGGGGCCAAAGTGTGTACATGTTTACCTTTGCACAGGTGAGACGGCGGAGGGTCCAGGTGTACGGTGCTCAGCTGCTAGCAATTGTTTTTAGCCCATCCTGACAAACTGGCAGAGCAAATCACAGAAACAAGGATGATGTGGCGAGGAAATCCATATCTGAGGAGAAAGAAGAACAGACATGTTTTGCTGTGGCTTCTGTAATAATGGTTACATGGAACATCAGAGCCTGAAACAGCAAGAGTAAACACGGTCTGTTCACACACCATGATTAGGTCAGGTGGTCTGACCTGGGCAAGTATTTGTTGGCATTGCTTGAATTGATCAATAGAGAGAAAATATCAGTTTCACATCTGAGTGACTGAAGGTGTGTGTTCCTTTTCACGAAAGGAGATATATATACACATATACATTTAAAAATATATATATAAAGGGAAGAACAAAACACTAAACTTGGTTAGGGTATTTATCTGACAAAATTATTTGGCAAAAAAGGGCAGCAACTGGTTTTATTATACCATGCAAAAAAGCATACATTGACTACAACATTCTCAATTCTATTATGCAATAAGGCAAATTAAAAATAACTTTTCTTAAGCAAACAAAGGCAACGTCAGGGAAGCTGAAGTTCAGTAAATTTACAACTTCTTGTTATAAGATGCCCTGCAGGGCAAACAAATACTTTTGAGGGCACTTATGACTTAAGTCAAGAGCTGCAATCCAGGCATTTGCTCCTACTTAGTAGTGCACCTACGGTCAGAGAGAAGCTGTAAGTTGGAAGCCTCCCCAGGAGGTGGTGAAGTCTCTTATTAATAATTAACACTACGTTTGCAGAGTAAACAGTGAACTGAATCTCTCCGTGCCACACATCACCAGACTAAACACTCAGACAGATCCATTCACAAGCCCTTTACAAACTGTTTAACTCCAGCTGGATTGTAAAAGTGAACAGACAATGCATTTACTGTTGAATTTCAAGTATTTTCCTGATTTGTAAAACCAACCCCAATATACGACTAACTTGTTGGTTTACCACCAGCTGATTGTTAATTAAGGCACTCAAGCAACTGTGCACAACATCCACAGTAGAAACCATAGCAGCTAGTCAACGGCGATTACAAATATGACTATACAACATGGGGTGGTAGATATAATGTGATGCTGCTGCATATGCATTTGGCATTAAGAGTATTGTTATATTCCAGTATGTATTTTTGGTAAATGTTTTTTTGCATGCATGACTGCCTGTCTGTTTTATATTCTGGTCTGATGAGTAATGGCACCTGATGTTATATCTATTTTTGGATAGGTATAAGCAGGCGGGGGTACAAATTTATATTTTCTTACATGTGAGAAAAGGCAAAGAATTTGAATGTAATGAGAAATAACAGCACAGGACATGTCCTGAACAAGTCAAAACAAGAAAGACCTGTCGTTATATTGTTCGACAACATGCAAAGCAGAGTTGAGTTGATTACAGTTGCCAACCAGTGTGACGAACACAGAATTCAAATCGCTTATAAAAATGATTTTGTGGTGAAGTAAATACTACAGAATAATACAATGTAATTTCTACATGATAAAGTTAGTTCAGGCAAGAATTTAAAAAAAGTCAATTCTATATTAGAACTCAATTCAAGGGTGTAGAAGTTAAAGCGTACACCCATCATGCACTGGGCCTTGAATAATGAATGAAGTTGATTTTTCACTGTTTTATCATTGCTTTTGTTGTTAGGATTAGTAACTTGCCATTTTGTGACATTTGGAGTTCATTTTCTACTCAAAATGACACATTCAAACACACAACTATCCATCAAATGTTACCGTCGTGTATTGTCTACCAAGTACAGAGGTCTCTGCGTTCACGTGAAGTGTAATTTCTGATAAGTAGATACGATGTCTCACATTATCTTTCTAAGTAAAGCATATACTTTAAAAGTGTGGTTTAATTCAATGTTATTTTGTTTGAGTGAAATGTATTAAAAAAGCAAACTTCAACTAAATAGATTAGATACTCAACCTTTTACTAGCCAAGTTAAAATTACTTTTCTAAGTTACTTTCCCTTAACTTAGTTAAGTAGAGTCTACTTAATTCCACATGTGTTCATTTTTATTTGGCAAGTTTTTGTACCCATATTTTTAAAGTAAATTTTACTTGTTTTTTTCAGTGCAGGTGTGCATTTATAGTTACGTTTTAGCTAGGCTATTTCTTGGAGCGTTTTATATTAGTTCTCCTGTCTTTACACAATTTTTAAATCTTTAATCAAGACATGAACCTGTTTTTGTACTGATGCTTTGGCAAGTTCCAAATACATTTGTTTCCCTTGAAATCCCAACAAAAGGAACCCAACTATATATGGCTCAACAAGTCACCCAACACAACACCAAAGGTGTGTACCGTACAAAAGTAAATAAAAACTTATAAGCCTAACATTATGCAAAATTATTAACATGACATGAGGCTGAATAGGAAAATTGGCAATTTTGGTTTGTTAATATCTCAGTGGCCAATTACATATATTTTTTTTAAATATAAAATATGACAAGAACTCTAGTTATTAAATCAGTTAATATTTCACTGGTTTTGGCCGTCCTTCTGTTACGGTTTCACAAATTAAATGATTTAGCGGTTGAATAACTGTCAGCTGTTAAATTTAAGTACACAATTAGACAATACCAATTTAGGTAAAAAAAATTACCAAGCAATGCTTAATTTTGTTCAGTCTGTGGTATAAAAAGGTCGCAATAGCAGTTAATGCAAAAAAACTTAAGCAAAATAATTTTTGGTCCCGAATTTTTATATATTTTACTGGTAGTCCACTGTGTGAAGATTTTTTGGGTATAACATTTCACAGTTGTGCTATCCTCACTTACATAAATGAACTATAGACACTTATCTAATGTCTAAATAATTTTTGGTTTGATGTGTGCGTGTGTGTGTGTGTGTGTGTGTGTGTATGTATTTCTCAAACCAAGTTTACCTTCACTCCAAGTTTATCTTCACTGCAAGTGAACCTGTCTAAATGTAGTCTGGGTACCCTTTTCTTTAACCTTGAATATGATAAATGGTTTTTGAAGATTAAGAGATATCACGCAACCTGTCCATATTGACATCTGACCAATTTGTCAATTTAAATTAATAAGTTATTTTGACAAATTATTAAGATCAGACATGATACCCACCAGTTGAGAGCCACTGTTCTAGTTCACAAGTGATAAACAAGAAACCCAGAAGCAGGAACAATATGACATGTGTATGCGCGTATGAATGAGAACAGACCAAACTATATTTAGCTCCAGTACCGTTTAGAAGCACTGTCTATTATCCACCCACTCACTGATGATAATCTCTGTGTATGACTTCCAGTCTACTGACATTTTAGGAGATTAATGTCACACATGAATAAAAATGTTTGGGGCTAAACAAAAAGCAAACCGGTCATCTTGGCTCAGGTGCATGGTGACTGTAAATTTCGTTTTAAGAAGGGAAGGTTTGCAAACTCATCTGTGTATAGTATTCAAACACCCTTAGTAATTGACACGAACACAACAACTCAAAAAGAAAAAAAAACAACACTTTTTATGCGCATTTTGAAGAATCGCAGAAACTAGAGATGGAAACGGCAAATTTCAGAAATAAAAGCATTTACACGCTTCCTTGAGGTGGTATTTGACTTGTGCGAAAGAGTTAATGCGAATAATGGGAGTCTGACTTAGTGAACATTAAACCCACTTGACTAATCTGATGTTTCCGCTGATGGCGTTTTTTTTACTGTTTACTAGGTTACCAAATACCTACATCACTGTCACCCGCTCAAACAACTTTATGGAAACGCAGGTAATTCGCATTTGTTTGTTCTTTTTTGCAAACTTTGAAAAGATTCGCTTCACGTTTGGATGGTAACCCAGCTAATGACGTGAAAAACCGGGGTCCAAATGACTACATTTTCCTCAAAACAAAGAATGTCCCAAAATTAAGACCTACACTTCTATTCAGAAGTTTGGAGTTGGAAGATTTATTTGAATGTTTTTGAAAGGTTGTTTTGGATCTCTTTCGCTTGACAAGGCTGCATTTACTCAATTAAACACAGTAAATACCGCAATACTATGAAATATTTTTTACAATTTCAAAACTGTTTTTAATACATTTTAAAATGTAGGCTAATTTATTCCTGTGGTGGTACAGCTGAATTTTCAGCAACATACATTTTGTGGAAACCACTTTTTTTCAGGATTATATAAACTTGTCTTTATAGTCACTTTTGATCAATTTAATGCATCCTTGGAATAAGATAATGTTAAATATATAAAAAATGAAAAAATGTACCCCAAACTTTTGCATAATAGTGTATGAGGAAAGAAATGAGAATAAAAATGACTTAGCCTCATCTTTCACATACACACCTTGGCAACATAAAAAAACATAATCTCCCCTTTTACAGTCTAATATATGTGAAGTCACTTCGGAGCAGATTTCCTGGAAGAGGATGAATTCTCCATCACTGAAGCCAATTGTCAGGAATTGGGTGGAGTAGTTCCCATGTGGCAGCTAAATGGAATGCATGTGACCAAAACAAAAGTACATGAAAGTGTGAGGGAACTTAAAAACACATCCGAGGAACACCGCCAGGAAGGTTCCCTACCCACCCACGCCAACAGTCCTTATGAAACTGACTAAATGCTTGCAGTTTTCTGCAGGGTTTTCTCATAAGATAAGCCACTACACTTTGACCACATCCTGTAGGTTGCTTAGAAAATGCTATATTGTTTAAAAACAGGTAGAACGAGACCGGCTAACATCTGGGGGCACAAGCGTACCTTGAAGGGCATTCCTTGAGTCATTATAATGAGTAAATTTCCAAGGGATTTTCCCTAGTTAGTCAAAAACCCCACTGACTCAAACTGAGCACTTGGTCTTCCTACCCCTCCTGCTCACCATGCACAATAACTTCAGAAGCACAAGAAGAGAAACATGGGCTCCTAGAAGTAATACTTAATTACTTCTAACATTATTTTTGGAGTCATACAGAAACCATTTCAGTCTTGCCTCTCAAAACAAAAGTTAAAGTCCAAATGAACTGCCACAGCCTAAAGGCCTAGTATGAGGGTTGTGCTAAACTCAAGCACAGACTTGATGCAATCTCTCTATAATGAAGCTAACGTTTTACACACTATAGTGAAAACCAGGCAGGAATGAACCTCATTCTGACTCCAGACTCAAAATCCCTTAGAGGGACAGGCTGTAAATGGTTACCATTATTGTGTGGATGTGTCATGCAATTCATAGGGATATTCACCCAAGAAATTTAAATGTGGGATGCCTAAATGTCAGTTAGGAAGCTTTTGCTCAGGGCTCCTGTGACCACAAACAAAAGCACATACTACAGTATTTGAGTGGGAAACTAAGATACTACTACAGGAAAAATAATATGTATTATGAGTAAACAAGTAAATGATTTAGGTAAAACGTCAGCGCCATCGTTTTGTCTCAAGATGCACATCAGTAATGTTATTTTCTAAGGCACATTTATAGCTTCCTAATACCCTAATTAAACAAAGACCGAAACCTGGCTTAATCTAAGCCCTGTCTGTGAAACCGGACCTTAAGGACCATTCACACCAATAAATACAACAATAACTATATAAGAATCCACACACCAGCAGATGATATTGTTCTGTTTATTCTAAGCACATGCTTGTCTGTTGCTTTAAATGCTTGAGTTCGTTATAGCAGGAATGATTCTGATTGGCTGTCAATGTTTTCATCGTTCATCAGCTGGGAAAATCATTCTGAAAGACAGTGATTCCAGCGATATCGTTTCTCTGTGTCGTTTTGCTTATAGCTGTGGTGTGGCCTCTGCTATTCTTTAATACTGAGAACAATTTTAGAACTGTATCTTCATGATCTTTTATAGTTATTGTCTTTGTGTTTAACACCTTTAGACTGGGACTAGGTATAGGTCTGTGACATAGGCAGGTCTGTGAAACCAGGGGATAGTTTCTCCATTTAATGGTATGATATGCTCACCCAACACCAACGGCAGACTGCAAAGTACCACTCAAAATGCCACATAACCAATAATCAAAAATAAATAATAATATAATATATATATATATATATATATATATATATATATATATATATATATATATATATATATATATATATCACTTTCGAGTACTCCCAGTAGGATGTAGTACTAAAATGAGTAGGATGAATTTATTTGTCCAGGACCTCTCTTTCTTCTCTGTGAATTAAGGTAATTCAGAATCAAACAGGTCGAAAGAAATGTTCCTGAAAGTGGCCACTGATTTAATCTTGGTCTGCCTTTTTTTCTCTCCCTCTCTCTGAATACATTTAGATTTCAAAGTATTACTGATGAAAGCAAACACTTAATGTCATTACTAACAACTGTAACAACAAATAGGCTAAAGCTTTTATGGAAACAGAAAGCAACAACCATACGTGCTATTTTGAATTCCTCTTGTGGCTGGATTTATAGAGGGGAAGAACAAAACTGGAAGAGTTTAGAGGTCATTTAATTGAACAGCAAAACTTTGTTTCCCTAAACTATGAACTGACAGTCTGACTCACTCTCCACCTGACTGAGTGCAGGAGTTACAATGCAAACCGCATGCAAACAAGGATCATACCATATAAGTACTAGCTACAACTGTGAAAAGTGATTGAGAAGCAATGGATATTGTTATGGGAAATGATGCATTTAGAAGTTCATACCATGAACCTAGTGAGCTGTGCTAAACCAACGGTTAGGCATATAACGTTAGGCCTACCAACTGTGAAATATTCATCCCATGTACAGACAAGATTAGGCAGGTCACAACCTGATAAAAGATCACAAGTGGGCTACAAGCTAACGAGGATTCAAGCAAATCACAATTCAAATTTAAAATGGACAACAGGGAACAAATGATATCCATAATTATGAACTACTATTAAACCTAATTTGATTTGACATAATGATATTTGTGTACAAAACAAACCTACACCGTACGCAGTTTCCATGGGCATGCACTCTCAACGACTAAATTTAGACTGTTTTGGAGTAGGCTAATTATTTCTCTGAACCAGCTTACAAGATCCATGCATTTACTGAAGATGTTTACTCGTTTTTAACCAACCTTAGCTGCTATGCAATATGTGAGTGCAGCTCCCCAGGTGACGCCAAACAACAACCAAGCGAACTTTACTTTTAACCGTGAAAATGCTGAAAACAAGCCCACATACACTTTAACTTGATCAGAAACAGTATTTGTAAATTAAAACCGCTCACACCTTTATTTAAACAAAGATGTAGAGCCAATAAACTGCGAACTGTTTTAGCGGACCAGCTAACGTCAAAACTCACCCGCACGCGGAGGAAAGTCTCGCGCTCCTTACAAAACATGAAAGTTATAACCGGAACACACAGTCTTCAGACATCTTGCTATCACACAGGGGACACCGAACTGATTGAATTAAACACTTCAGGCTTTATCTTTGTAAAAGTCATCATTACCTTTCAGCTCCAGCTGTGAAAGAGCGTGTTCACATCCTGCCTGTCTCCAGATCTGTCCATGATGCATCCACTCCTCCCATTTCAGTGTAAAAAAAGCACAGGGCGGGGTGAAAAACCTTCCTCACTGTTTACTGCACTATTTACCAAACATTCACTTTATTTACAGAGCACTGTTCATCACTGGAATGAAAACTTGATTACCTAGTGTTTGCTTTACCTGGAAAGGGTTTCTTGAAGCCTACTTGGCTACTTGTAACTGGTTGATTTGATTTATTTGGGGTTCAGGAGGCTAAAGGTTAGGGTTAAATTCTGGCGAATAATGTAGCCTAGAATGTAAAAGGTAGTAAAATACTGTTAGTGTTTTGAAACTTGCAGGTGTCTCCAGTTAGTCAAAACGTTGTTGGTAGAGCTAAACAAACAGGATTTTCTAAAAGTGAGTAGCCTAATGAGCTGTTAATTTAGTTTTTTCACTGCCACCCCAAAACTCACCTAGCTACCCCGACCAGGATGGAATACCAGATAAGACCAGCTAACCAGTTTTCACCAGGGATGTGTTGAAATTCACAGGGCTCTGCTGAATTCACTGCACCAAGTTGGCTGAAGTAGCCTAAGGTCAGATGTTATGCATGACTCTGTTGTCTGTCACAGGGGGGAAATGAGTCATGTTTTTTTTTTTTTAAATCTCAGTTTCCATTGTTTGCTCACCACATACAAAGTTGTTTGTGCTGCCACCTGTTGTCTTCACAGAAAGATTATCTGTTCATGTTTATTATTCTTTCTTTTCTATTAGTTCATATTAGTTTACAAGAAAGTTTATCCTTTCAAAATAGGGTGTCTCAGGAACAATAGATGTGTTAGAAGGGCGTGAGCTGAGGAAAATGTTCTGATAGATTTGTTTAGTTGTCATCAAAATACACAGGCGGGGCTTTGTCTGTGAGCAAGCTGTAAGTTCCTCACAGCGGTTTCAGGAGCATCATATGAATCCACCAATCACAACACTGAGAAAGTATAAACAGCCCTTACCTCATTCCATCCGATAATTCTTGAGGCATTCCTGCTCCACCCTACCTGTTTTTTCAGCAGTCTTGAATGCAAGACCTTTCTGTAAGGACAGCAAACCAGATCTAGGCCTATACGTTTCGCTTCAGTTTCAACACTCTAATACCATATAGTGCAACTTATACATATTTACATTTCTATTACAAAATACACTACTGTTCCAAACTATGGGGTCAGTGTGCAACTAATACGAATTTTATACAATTCACAATTTAATTCAGCAATGATGCATCTATAACATTACAAAATATTTATATTTTAAATAAATGCTCTGTTTTACTTTCATTAAAGAACCCTAATTAAAAAAATTAGTTTCACTGATGAAAATAATAAGAACTCTTTCTTTAGCACCAAAACCAGCAAAAACTATCTGAAGGATCATGTGGACCTGAAAACTATAATGGTTGCTGAAAAAGTAATGCTGCTGAAAATTCAACTTTGCCATCACAGGAATAAGTTACATTTTAAGATACATTAAAATAGAAAAGAGTTATTTTAAATTGAATACCCTAATCACTCACGTTTTAATGAATTCCACAATTTTGCACAAAACTTGATCACATTCTCAAGCTTGATTTGAGATGATCCAACGAGTTCAGAGAATACGTTTGTTATACAGAAGGTTCAGTGTTGTGCTTCAGTTCAATTTTGTGCTTCAGTTCAGACCTCTGAGAGTCACACATCAATTTGATTTGATTAGTGACCCAGAAATAGTGCAGAAGAATCCTAAATATTTCTTATTCAAGTTTCTTTATAATTTTGCAAAATCTCAGATCTTCAATGAGGTTTCAGACTTTTGGACACTACTCACGAATGTGAAATGGAGACCGAAGACCAGCCTCTCTTTTACCCGTCTGAGTTAAAAATAGACTTCCATATATAGACTACCACAGAATAACATAGACTAAGAATGCCACCTGTCAGTCATGTCTGCTGCATCATTTCTGGTTTGTTTGCATGCCAGCCATACAGCAGCAACCTTAGATCCATAGTCATGCAAAGACTGAACTGATTATACCATGTGGTATGCACATGGACCAGACAGGGATCATAGACTCAAAAACACCCACACCAGTGATCTATCAAAAGGCCCTTAATTTACATTTTGCTCAAATCTGAAAGGGTGTCAGTAAAACACCCACACACACTGACCATCAACACCAGAGAGATGATTAAAACAATAGATAATACTGCACTGTTTTGCCATGTTAAAAGGGTAGATGAGAGGAACTGAATGGCTCATTAGCGGGTGATAGAAGAAAGATGTCAAGAGTGCTCTGTTAGTGTGATTAGATTAGTTAGAGAGGGTCAGAGAGAATGTTCAAGCCTTGCAATTTGTACCCTCAAAATCTCATTGAGTTTATTCTCAGAGTCTGTTTCCAAATTGAGGCTACGTCTAGACTAAACAAGTTTTTTTTTTCATTGATGATGTAGCATTTACAAGGCAAATAAATGGATAGGTCACTCAAAAATGAAAATTCTGCCAGCACTTTTCGTCAGTGGAACATTACATAGAAAATATTTAGAAACATCTCTCAGTGAACTTTTTAAAGGGGTGATGAACTGAGAAATCAAATTTTCCTTGAGCTTTTGACATCTGAGAGGCAGGGCCGGATTAAGAGTTCAGAGGCCCCTGGGCACAATGTCTTGTAGGCCCCCCTTAGGCAGGCCAAATGTATCATTTGTCCAATTTTAATTTGGCATTAACAGTTTTACTGACTTAAAAGAAACTGTTTTTGGAGTAAAGTTCATAAATTATTGTTCTTTCCCATAGGATTTTGTAAAGCTATGTTGGGTGAATCTGTCCCTCTAGGGGGTTCGGGGGCATGCTCCCCCACAAGATTTTTTTTTACATATTAAGGTTAAATGCATCAATCTGGTGCACTTTGAGAGCTCAAAATTAAGAGCTTTAACCGGCTTCAACCCATGAACTGTGACATTGAACAAAGGAAAAGCATTGACTTGTACCTGGACATTAAAGAGGGATCAAACATCTTTTTAGTTATGATATAGAGTCTCAGTCTACATTACATTGTCACTGGTGTTGTAGAATTAAAAAATTATTATAATAATGTAATAATGATTCCCATAACATAAAATCCATATAGACTATAAATGTACTGTATATATGAAAATTAATATTTCAAAAGTATATTTTACATACACTATTGTATAGGAAAATTACAATACTTTTGTCCTAATTTCTTCACTTGCCAGAAATAAACCCTTGAGCTTTTATTTTGGAGAAAACACCAGATCACCATGCTGATCGCTTGAGCAAAGTGCGCACTTTTCTTTAAATCACGCTGCACAAACAGAATGGCTACATAGGCTACTTAATTACAGTCTTGTGCTGTTTTATAAAGGCACAAAGCCATATCAGTTTCGATTTTAGTTTGATGGCAAAATATAACGCTAGTAGAGACCTTTATGGTATAGGCGGTACATTTTACATCTCATATGTGTTGGGAAAAGGGAGAAGAGAGAGTTCGGCAAAAGCCGGATTCGAACTCGGGTCAAACGCGTCAAAAGCTGCTTTCAACACCTCACGCCCTACGATCTACGCCACTGCAGATATGTAGTGGCGGGCGTCTTTTTGCTAAAAAGACAGGCACGTAGTGCAAATGTACGCTCCGTTATCGGCAATGTAAAAAAAAAATACAAATATAAAAAGTATTCCCCTCGCTTGGGCCCCAAGTGCGCATGGGCCCCTGGGCCCGTGCCCATAATGCCCAATGGATAATCCGGGCCTGCTGAGAGGTCATCATATTATAAAAATATCCTGTAAGTTTCAGAACTGAAAACGTCCTTGTTAGTCCAATAAATGCTTTTATTACCACCAGCCTCAGCAAACAACTCGTTTTTCAAAGTGGGGAATTATGACGTCAAAGAGGATAAAACACCACCCCGCAGAAGAAGACTTTAACGCCTACTTCAACACGGGCCGGTTTAGCCCCGCCCACCGATTCGCGTATTACACGCATAGCTAAATAACATAGGCCTAAGTTACCTCGTGATGACAAACCGGATCGAGCTACCGAGCAGTACAAAGTGTGCAGTGCCTGGTTGTGGAAGAAGACAGTCGTTGCATAAGCTTCCTCTGGATTCTAATAGGAGTGCATGGATAAACTTTATTTTTCATGACGTTCCACTCCTGCTGATGAGGTAAAAACATTGTCCGTCTGTTCGCTTCATTTCACTGAGGATTTTTTTGTAAACAAGACTGGATTTGCAGACCGATTAAAGTAAAGAACGGTGCTGTGCCGTCTATGGATCTGACAGGAATTGTGCAACACCTGGACTCTGGGTTGAACATGTATGGGCGAATCATTCCGGTTGCCATTTTACAACATTGGACGTTTTCAAAACAATTTCCCCCAAGTGCATCGACGGTGAAACTCATTATAATGCAAAACGGTTATCCACTCATGCGCAGTGGGCGTTTACTTCCAAGTCTTCAATGCTAAACGCCCATAAAAACCGAGCGTTTTTCAGCTAGGCTCAAAACTAGGGTAGAAAATAGCCAATTACTTATTCATTTTGATGTTTTTGAATGCAAAAACCAAGCGAACGTCATAAGTTTACCTCAGACAAAAATATAATAAGATTAAAAAAGCCAGTTCATGACCCCTTTAAACTCAAAGTAGTATGCGCACATCGAAACATCACTTAGGGGCTTGATTAAAAGAAAACAGCTGAAATGCAAAAGAACCAGCACATGAAATAGTGTCAATCAAAAGAAACGCAAAAAAGAAACATAAGGACATAAAGAAAACGCATGTGTATCAGTATATTGGATCCGTGCATTATAGCTCTTAAAGTGACAGCAGCCGAATATAGGCTATACCTGTCAGAGTTCACCGTTACTAGAAGCCAGTGATTATAGTTTAAAACGTTTTAAATATGTATATTTTCTCACAAAAAACGTATCGGTCCGCTTCAGAAGGTCTTTATTAACTCCCTGGAGCCGTGGAGTACTTTAATGATGGATGGAGGCATTTTTTGGGCTTCAAAATCTCAGTTACTATCCAATCCCATTATAAAGCTTGAAAGAGCCAGGATATTTTTTAATATAACTCCAAAGTGTTTAGCTGAAAGAAGAAAGTCATATACATCTAGGATGGGTGAGTAAATTATAGGATAATTTATGGGTGAACCAATAAGAGTTCTGATGTACAGCAAAAGATTGTTGAGTTTCACAAAATATAAAGTGGCTGTAATAAAATATAAAGCATTGAAAATTCCCATTTCTACCATCAGGACAATATTTAAGAAGACTTCTTTGTTAAGAAGACTTCTTCTTGGAAGGAACTGCGGGGAAAAAATGTGTATTAGTGAACTGGAAATCGACTCATTCTCCATCAAGAAAACAATGGATCAATGAACTCATTTCATATTGCACCCCTGAGAAAATCCTTTTCAATGTTAGGAAATCACCGAAAACCTTTGGAAAAATTTGGGGATCTTTTTTGGAGCATTTACTTTCTCTAATTCCAAATTAATTGCAATCACATTCCTAACATTTCAGATTTTATATGATTAGTGCAGCGAAATAAGTGAGGTCTGAATTGCGTGTTTTTTGGGTTTTTTTGGGGTTTTTTTGGGTGGGAGGGGGGTTGTTATGTAGTCTGATTTTGTAAAAGAAAAATGTTGATTGTTATGTTAATTATATATGTTTTGTTTCATGTATCATAACTGAAAATAAAACTATAAAAAAAAGAAGACTTCTTCTCATATTCACCAGTGGTACCAATAATTGTGCAGGATCCACAGGCTGATGTTCAAGTATGTGAGGTCATGTGACAGGATGTATGCTCAAATAATGTGGTGTTGTGTGTGTGTGTGTGTGTGTGTGTGTGTGTGTGTGTGTGTGTGTGTGTGTGTGTGTGTGTGTGTGTGTGTGTGTGTGTGTGTGTGTGTGTGTGTGTGTGTGTGTGTGTGTGTGTGTGTGTGTGTGTGTGTGTGTGTGTGTGTGTGTGTGTGTGTGTGTGTGTGTGTGTGTGTGTGTGCGCGTGAGAACATCCTGCTTTGAAACTAACATGATATCATGGCAACATATTATAAAATACAATGTTATCGCAGTGTAAAACAAATAAATCAAATGTCAAGCCTCTCCACTGTTCTCTGTCAACACCTTCTGTATAACAAACGTATTCTACAGTAATCAAAGAAACAGTTTCCTAGAGCAATGTTCACAATAGTTTATATGGTGGGATTTTAACAGTACCCTAAAGTTTTAATGTCTATGTGAGATCCTGCAATCTGTGTGTTTGTTAGCAGACCATTTCCATTACAATAAGGCTGCCAACACAAACCAAATTTGTGTCTTTAATCTTGACCTTTAACAAAATTCAGGAAAAACGAAATAAAAAGAAAAAAAAGAAACATGAAAAATAAAAAGAAATGTGCCTTTCTCCAAAAAATGTTTATCAAATGTACAAATTAAAGCAAGATGAAAATATAGGAAATGCTTCTGGGTTACTCTGTGTGAGTAAACCTCACTCTCCTGGCCTCAAGGGGTGCAATAGCGACCTAGTATCCTTGTTTGAGCGCCCGCCAATGCCGGAAACGCTGATTTGAATCTAGGAGTACAACCGGAGGGGTTACAGGTGCATGATGGTAAGAAGGAGATAATGTGTTGGGTTTAGAGTAATATATCATAAAAAATAGAGTGTTCTGACAAATGGGGTCATCAAGACATGTCTCAAGTGACATACCTCTTTCAGATTGAAAAAACCCACTGTAAGCTATTGTCATAAAATTCAAAGGGCCAGATTTACTTGTGCCAGCACAAACCCTCTTTTGGTGTTAAAAACTACTGTCAGGATTTACTAAAGACACGCAGTGAAAAATTTGCTCTGAAAAGACGTGGATGTGGTTATTTTTCCAAACTGATTTTACTGCATTGAAGGAGTTTCCCTTTCAGACGCAAAATTTGTGGGATGAGTATATTTAAATCTAGCCCGGTTCTACCAGACTCTCGTACATTTCATTTGTACAGAGAGTCTGGCCTCGCTCCATTGAGAAACGTTTACTTCATTGTTCTCTGTTAAAGTTCAAAACTATTGGATCTGCCGAGAGTCACTCAGGATCTTCCATAGCCAATCGCTAACGTGTGGTCGTGCGAACCATAGACTGTAAAAAAAGAACTCATTTACCACTAGCGGAGTGAGCTGGAAAATCAGAATCAGAATCAGAATCAGAAAGAGCTTTATTGCCAAGTGTGCTTGCACACACAAGGAATTTTCTTTGGTACTGAAGCTTCCAGTGCACATATACAGATACAAATACAACAAGAAACAGTAATACAAAATCTAAAAATAAAATTATAAAAAATATATATATATATATATATATATATATATATATATATATATATATATATATATATATATATATATATATAATATGAAAATACTATAAAATATAAAATATAAGGCCACGGTTGGGTTTAGTCAGAATAAACATTTTCGGATTATGAACATATATACAGTATTTTGAATAGTATGAATAAATATAAATATAAATAACCTGAGTTTAGGAGATATTGCACTAAACAGTGGGGGTATTGCACTTAAAGGCATATGCCTTGGGAGATATGTTAACTGTTCAGGAGGGAAATGGCCTGTGGGAAGAAACTGTTCCTGTGCCGAGATGTTCTTGTGGCCAGTGATCTGAGTCTCCGTCTTGACGGTAACAGTTCAAACAGGTGGTGTCCAGGGTGAGTGGAGTCTGTGATGATTTTACCTGCTCTCTTCCTCACTCTGGAAGAGTACAGGTCCTGGAGGGTTGGCAGGGGGGCACCAATGATCCTCTCTGCAGTCCGGACTGTCCGCTGTAGTCTCATGATGTCTGATTTGGTAGCTGAACCAAACCAGACAGTGATGGAAGTGCATAGGACAGACTCGATGACGGCTGAGTAGAACTGAATCAGCAGCTCCTGTGGCAGGTTGAACTTCCTCAGCTGGCGAAGGAAATACAGTCTCTGCTGGGCCTTTTTCACAATGGAGTCAATGTGATTGTCCCACTTCAGGTCCTGAGAGATGATAGTGCCCAGGAACCTGAATGACTCCACTGCTTCCACAGTGCTGTTCATGATGGTGAGTGGGGGGAGTGCTGGGCTGTTCCTCCTGAAGTCCACGGTCATCTCCACTGTTTTGAGCGTGTTCAGCTCAAGGTTGTTATAACTGCACCAGACAGCCAGCTGTTCAACCTCCAGTCTGTAAGCAGACTCGTCACCGTTTCGGATGAGACCGATGACAGTGGTGTCGTCTGCAAATTTCAGGAGCTTGACAGTGGGGTCTTTAGAAGTGCAGTCGTTAGTGTACATGGAGAAGAGCAGTGGGGAGAGAACGCACTCTTGGGGGGCGCCAGTGCTGGTGGTGAGAGTCCTGGATGTGTGTTTCCCCAGTCTCACTCGCTGCTGCCGATTCGTCAGGAAGCTGGAGATCCACTGACAGATCGAGGATGGAATGGAGAGCTGGGTCAGTTTGTCTGTGAGTAGATCAGGCATGATGGTATTGAAGGCCGAACTGAAGTCCACAAAGAGGATCCTTGCATAAGTCCCAGGTCTGTCGAGATGTTGCAGGATATAATGCAGTCCCATGTTGACTGCATCATCCACAGACCTGTTTGCTCTGTAAGCAAACTGAAAAGGATCCAGCAGGGGTCCAGTGATGTCCTTCAGGTGGGCCAACACCAGTCTTTCAAACGACTTCATGACCACGGACGTGAGAGCGACAGGTCTGTAGTCATTAAGTCCAGTGATTTTGGTTTTTTTGGGGACCGGAATGATAGTGGAGCGTTTGAAGCAGCAGGGAACTTCACATTGCTCCAATGATCTGTTGAAGATCTGCGTGAAGACCGGGGCCAGTTGGTCAGCGCAGGCTTTTAGACAAGCAGACGAGATGCCGTCTGGGCCTGAGGCTTTCCTAGTCTTCTGTTTTTTGAAGACTCGGCTCACGTCCTCCACACAGACCTTAAGCTCAGGTTGGATGGCAGGAGGGGGGAGAGGAGGGGGTGTAGGAGGTGATGGTGGATGTGTGAACTGCAGGTCAGAGCCGGTGAGAGGTGTGAATGAGGGCTTTTCAAACCTGCAGTAAAATGAGTTTAAATCATCAGCCAGGTGTGGATTGTCCACAGATCGGGAGGATGGTGACTTGTAATTGGTGATGTTCTTCAGGCCATTCCAGACTGATGATGGGTCGTTGGATGAAAACTGGTTTTTCAGCTTTTCAGAGTAGGCTCTTTTAGCAACTCTGATCTCCTTTGTCAGTCTGTTCTTGGCATGGTTATACAAGATTTTATCCCCACTTTTGTGAGCATCCTCTTTGGCATGACGAAGCTGTTTGAGTTTCCCAGTAAACCATGGTTTATCATTGGTGAATGATAAGAATGTCCTGGTAGGAATGCATGTATCCTCACAGAAACTGATATATGATGTAACAGTATCTGTGAGCTCATCCAGATCGTTGGTAGCAGCTTCAAAAACAGTCCAATCAGTGCAATCGAAGCAGGCCTGTAGACTCTGCTCTGCTTCATTAGTCCATCTTTTTACAGTCCTTATTACAGGTTTAGCTGATTTCAGTTTCTGCCTGTAGGTCGGTATAAGATGAACCAAACAGTGATCAGAGAGCCCCAGAGCTGCCCGTGGGACGGAGTGATACGCATTCTTTATTGTGGTGTAACAGTGGTCCAGTATATTACTGTCTCTTGTGGGACATGTAACGTGCTGTCTGTATTTTGGAAGTTCACGGGAAAGATTTGCTTTGTTAAAATCCCCTAGAATTATTAAAAGAGAGTCTGGGTACCTTTGTTCCGTTTCGGCTATTTGTTCAGCCAGCTGTTGTAGTGCCGCGCTCACGCACGCGTCTGGAGGGATGTAAACATTCACGAGAATGAAAGAGGAAAACTCCCGTGGCGAGTAGAAAGGTTTACAGTTTATGAAGATCGCCTCTAAATTAGGAGAGCACATCTTCTTCAGTGTTGTTACATCTGAACACCAACTTTCGTTAATGTAGAAACACAATCCACCACCTCTCGTCTTCCCCGTTAGCTCCGCGATGCGATCCGCTCGGAACAGCTGGAAGCCCGGTGTAGCAGTCGATTCGGTTCCCTACAGGAATTTGTGTTCCCCCTCAAAGAAGCATGTCTGCGCATGCGTAGCAGATGCATCAAAGCACAACTGGAAGTACGGAAAGCGTAGATAAATATAAGCTAGATTGAAATGACAGAGCAAGAAACACTCGCTTATAATAATAACTTTTTTTTATTAAAAAATAATACTTTTTTAACCTTTTGGCTTCGCGTACATCCAGTTGTGCTTCTTGTCGTATTCAATTCTGATGGTACGTATGGTAACCTGATGGTAAAGCGGCAACTACGCACGATTTGTAGTATGATTGCGTAAAGGGAACAGGAATTCCTGAAGGGAACAGAATCGACTGCTACACCGGCAGATGTATTGCGTTGTCCGGTATGGCTTCACTCAGCCAGGTTTCAGTGAAGCACAGAGCAGCAGAGTTTAAAAAATCCTTGTTAATCCGGGTGAGGAGGAGAAGTTCGTCCATTTTGTTAGGAAGGGATCGGAGATTCGCAAGATGAATACTAGGGAGTGCAGTGCGCAGGCCGCGCTCGCGGAGTTTCACCAGCGCGCCCGCTCGCTTTCCTCGTTTGCGTTTGAGCGAGCGTTTGAACAACAGCGCTGCCCCTCCGACGAGAATGTCCAGCAAAACGTCTGAATTATCAAAAACTGTAGAAAAGTTATCTGGTGTCAAACCTTTCTCGAACCCCGTGGGGAGGAGGGCCACAACTAGCCTGGCTGCGCCATCCTACGCACTTCCGCTCAATTTCATTTTCCTTCAGTACTACGTCTGGGATTGTGCTGTAGACTTCGGTTTCCAGAAATCAATTTTTTGTAGGACCAATCAGCGAACAGAGGGAGTGGCTGAGAACGATGACGTCGATGTAGTGCAGAGGTCTTCACTCCTGCTCCTGGAGAGCCACTGTCCTGCAGAGTTTAGTTCCAACCTGCTTCACCACACCTGCCTTTGAATACTCAAGCGATTCTGAAGTGCTTGATGAGCTGATTCAGGTGTGTTTGATTAGGGTTGGAACTAAACTTTGCAGGACAGTGGCTCTCCAGGAGCAGGAGTGAAGACCTCTGATGTAGTGCGTCAGTTTGAGTTGGAGCGGAGAAAGACTAAGCCGATCGTTTTGCTAGATAAGACACTTATGCATCGTCTGTTGTCGTTTAAAAACATTCGAAGCTGCACTGAAACTGTCATTTGGACCTTGGACGGTTCGGCTGTCAGTAAAGTCCATTACATGGAGAAAAATCCTAGAATGTTTTCATCAAAAACCTTAATTTCTTTTCGACTGAAGAAAGAAAGACATGGACATCTTGGATGACATGGGGGTGAGTAAATTATCAGCAAAAGTTTTTTAAAACGTGAACTAATCCTTTAAGCCTAGCCTCAAACATTAGCAGCAAATATTTTAATGCTTATAGTGCATTCACTGTTTTTGGCCCAGTTAACCATTGCAAAACTCTGTCTGGAGCTCCCAGGGAAAATAATAAATTACAATTAATACACTCTAAAAAATATTGGGATGTTTCAACCAATGTTTGGGTCAAATATGGACAAACCCAACCGTTGGTTAAATTTTTTAATTAAAATTTTATTTGCCCCAAACATATGGAGCTATTAATGTGTCTTTATTACATGCGAGAAAATAAATGATCTGAGAGAAGAAAAAAAAAAGTTTGAGAGAAAAAGTTATCACACTGATAGCAAAAAAGCATTTCATGAGAGAAAAAAGAATATTTGAGAGAAAAAGTTTTCATATCAATAGCAAAAAATAATATTTGAGACCAAAAAAAGTTTGAGAGAAAGTATTTTCTCATAGAACAAAAAAAAATCATCTTACCCAAACATTGGAGTGTCTGTGAACTGTGAACTGTGGAGTCTATCTGTGAACCGAACGCGAAGGGACGCGAACAATGTTGTAATGATTCAGTTGACTCCCAACAAGACAAGACGATGCTCACCCGACTGGCCAATAGGAACGCTCCAATAGGACAAAAAGAATGTGGCCCCGCCCATGACACAATTTTCACAGCGAAAGCAAAATCCTGACACACATTCAGAGCAAAGAAAAGCAGTTTGAGAGAAACACTTTTTTTTTTAGAGAAAATGTTTTCACACTGATAGCAAAAAATATATATTTAAGATTTCTTTTCAAAGTATTTTGAGAGAGATTTTTTTTCTCAGAAATATTTTTTTTTATGTTCTATGAGAAAATACTTTCTCTCAAAACTTTTTTTAGTCTCAAATATTATTTTTTGCTATTCATATGAAAACTTTTTCTCTCAAATATTCTTTTTTCTCTCATGAAATGCTTTTTTGCTATCAGTGTGATAACTTTTTCTCTCAAACTTTTTTTTTCTCTCTCAGATCATTTATTTTCTCGCATGTAATAAAGAAACATTAATAGCTCCATACAAACATGGGTTGAAACAACCCAGAATCTTTTAGAGTGCTATTATTCTGAACATTTTTACTTTAGTTGTGTGTTGTATAAATTTGTAAATGCAGTCTTGTATATTTAAATAATTCCTGAGCATACCATCATATAGTCCAATACCACAGTAGGTCTAAAATTGCACAATTGGCTGTGGTTTGTTGTCTGACTTTTGTGGAACTCAGTTTCAAGGAAATATCTACCGATGTGTCTTCACAGCTTGCGTCCATGTTTGATTATCAAACACACAAAAAAAGATAATGCTTGCATGCATTTACTTCAAAATATTGTATCATGACCCACTTCTGCATTATTAGATTAAGCAGTAAGCAAGGTTAAGATGTTAAGATGTTAATCCACCAAGACATGCTGAGAAGAACAAAATGTGCTCTGTTCTCTGGTCTTGTGGCCAGCTCTCCTCAAAGGCCATTAAGCCCTGAGCAACTCTGTGCTGTTTGTTTTGCTTGCCCATGTACTCAGTACAGTAGAATTTCAAATGTTGTTGGTTCTATGAAACCCTGTAACCATAGAGATGATAAGGAAGAGAGCATTATCATCACCAGGGGAGACAGAACTACGGAAACGGAACGAGGGACACTGTTCTGTACACAAGGCCCCTCCTTAAGCATTTTCAAAGAAAACCCTGTCGTCCCTTTCTGATTGCTGCTTTGAAATGATGTCGCATTGTTCCAAGACAAATCCATACCGAGACCTTCTGTCATCTCAGAAGTGTGAGGAGGTTTGTTGTTGTTTATGAGCGCTCAAAGCATTTAAAGCTGCCCATGGATACAATACCAAGCCTTTAAACAAACACGCAGATACACAATACACAAAGCAAAAGTTTTCCATTTGAGACCAAAACCCCTGTTTTTCCCTGAGGGTTGTCTTTTTAATAGACATTAAGCACAGACTATTATGCTAGGCCTAATTTCCTCCATGACAAAAAAACCCTCATCATCTAAGGCTCTAAGCTGTCTGTGGTCATACAGTTTGCCACACACATGCAAAGTGAGCGTTGTGGTACTGCTTTTTAGTTGCAAAAGAGGTTTATTTGGGCTTTTCATTTACACACTACCGTTCAAAAGTTTTGGGCCAGTAAGACTTTCAAATGTTTGTGATATCTAATATATTAAACAATGTTAACGACCTGAACCATATTTTTATACAGTAAAAACAGTAATATTGTGAAATATTATTACATTTAAAGCAACTGGTTTCTATTATAATATATTTTAAAATGTAGTTTATTGTTTCATAAATTTAATGCTTCCTTGCAGAGCACACACACGCACACACACACACACACACACACACACACACACACACACACACACACACACACACACACACACACACACACACACACACACACACACACACACACACACACACACACACACACACACACACACACACACACACACACACACACAGGGCAGTAGTTCAGATTACAGAGACTTTGACAACAGAGTCCCTCAGTCTACACAATCTGCCACACCTTTAACTCATTAACACTGATCAATAATGCAGCGCTCTCAGAGCATTTATTTCACTGTCAGTGTTGCCAGGACAACACAACAACCACACCATCTGCCACAGGTTCGAGATGAAAAGATCAATCAGAAGCAATCAGAAAAAAAATATATGATTAAGAGATGGGAACTATTGAATAAAAGAGGCAATTATATTCTAATTTGGCATAAAGGCATCAACATATAGACGTAAAATATCTCCCATCTCTGTAATTCAGTTTGAGAATCTTGCCATGTACCAGATGCCCCTTATCCAAAGCCAATTACAATTCACTATCCATGAACACAACTATACTTAAAGGAACCTGACATTGCCGAAGAGCACAATGGTGATGATTGTGCTTCCACCAAGCATCTATGCAGTTTTTTCCGCTTCTATTGTGGTTCTTTGCTGTTAGTTTAGGATGTGACCTCTCTCTGACTCAGGGTCAGTACCTCATCGTCTTTTGTAACATCAATACATCTGCCGGATCTCCATACTGCTGACTATGGAGTGAAAAAAAGAGCTTGTCTTTCAGCCTTGTCACTGAATCCAAGTGGGCGTTCTCAGTTCTTTCGGCCAAAGAGGACCAGTTGTCCTCAAGGGGAAGTCACCTGTCCTGTGCCTGAAGAATTTGGCAAAAATCTGCCGAAAACACTAGAACTTTATCTTCACACTGGCTGAACATTTATATCTGGAACTGCATCTTTACATGATACCCTTACAAAAAAATAAGTATACTTCAAGTTTAACCTATTTTAAGTAGCTAAAGTTTAAGAATATTTTTTAAGAACACTTCATGTAGTAAATATCAATGTAGTAAGCTTACTATTTCATTAACACCAGGGCCTAATTTACCCACTTTTTAGTGTCTAAAAGTATACTTTAAGTGTAACAGTAGTTAACTTTGAGTACACTACTAGTAACTACGTTTTTTGTTTGTACAGCAACTATACTAACAAGTGAATGTACAGGTAGTTTACTAGTTGAATACTTGTACAACACTTTTTTTAGTTTATGAAAGTACAGTTTAAAGAATTCTCTCAGTAAACTAGTTCAGTAGTTTTCTACTGCAGGTTAGGTATACTTGTAAGTTTTCTTTAAGTTAACTTAACATCATACATTTAGTTTACTTACTATTTATATGGTATTTTTGCACTTTAAGTATACTACTATGTTCCTATTTAGGTATTAATTTTTTATACTTGAAATATATCTTTTTAACTAAGTAGATTTGATGTAAATTCCTATGTACGCTGCAGTGGACTACACAAAAACTCACATAATCAGAATTAGGAACATATCTGTTTTCTGTATAAATCAGTATTTTCAAACAAATGTAATGTATTGGATCCCAAAACACGTAAGTTTATAAGACAGTACGTAAATCTATGTGAAAAAGTATATATTAAATCAAAGTAGTAAACACAACTACAAGTCAGTGTAATTTTAAATACTGAGAAGTAGCTACATAAAGTATATTTCTGAGAAGAAGAAAAAAGTAGACTGAAAGTAGGTTATACTTATTTTTAGTTTAAGAAGTATTCTAATAGCACACTTGAATAAACATGTTTTTTTGTAAAGGTATCTTCCGCTATAAGGTTAAGTTAGGAAGGAAATAAAGGCAAGTTAAGATGGTCGAGAGCTATATTGCTGCTCATTGCTATTATATTTTACATAGACAAAGATATGGGAAAATCAATAATTATTAACTGTGGTTTGGGCCTTCATTTTCAATGAAGACTAATCTAAAAGCAACAGCAGACAACATTCTAGACTAGAAAATTGTGTTTTCAATCATTTACTGACAAAAGATTATACAATTCAAACAATTCCAAGATCATTTACTGAAAGTTCTATATTATTTATGAAGCAAAAGTTTTGAAGGTCAATGATCACAAATGAGATCTATAGTTCATATCTAATTTGAATTGTCTCACTCAACCACTCAGTCAGACTAAACTAATAAATCATCATTTTCATCATCTATATAGTCCAACTGAAATCTGCCAGTCCAAACTTAAGGTAAGGTCACATTTACTGTTATTTACTGGTGTAGCTGTGCTTCATCGCTACAGTTGGCCTTGGCATTGAGCGCATACACAGACAGACATGTGACAGACGTAATGCAAGCAAGGTATCATAAATACAATCAGTATCAAATTTTTGTTTTGTGCGTGTACACTTGCACGATTGAATACTTTAACTTGATTAAAATTGAATATATGAACTCATTATCTGAGCTCTCCTATCCACATTAAGGTCATAGCTCTACTCCTTTGTCAACAATTCTAATTTATCAAAGGTTTTGTAGAAACATCTGAGACTAAATGAAACATTACTAAGAACTGCTTTAAGTCTCATGAGGTATTAAATTAGGTCAGGCTATTCATATATTTCATTATGAGCAGTACAAGATTCGGATCACATGTTTTATGAAGGAAAGTGATCTGATGACTGCTTTATAAATAAACAGGACATGCCACAATCCTAACATCCCAAGTCAACACTACATAAAGGGATTTCAGCACCAAATTCCCTAAAGAACATGAGACAACAAAATGATTTCAAAAAGGTTAGCTGATTTAAAATGTGAACAATGAACTTTACACAGCACCTCCCCTCTGCTTTCTCTCTCCCTTGTCCTCTCCTATACGCAGCACACCATCTCTGGAAAAACAAGCAAACCCACAAATGTAAGACCCTTTTAATTTCCAGCAGTCATGTAAACAGGCCTGGGAAGATGTTCCATAGACAAAGAGAAAGGAAGAGGAAAGAGCGCAGTAGTTTACTCACTGTTTACTTTGTCCAGACTCCTCTCTCCAGCTATAAAAGGCAAAAGTCTTCAGTTGATCTCACTCCCAGCCAGCTGAAAGCTTTTCACATGCTCTTGACCGTGTGTGTGTGTGTGTGTGTGTAGATTTGGTCTCGAATGCTGGTTTCGAAAGATACCCAGAAAGCCAGTATTACAAGAAACTATTTATGGAACCAACAGTGCCTGAACTACACACACCTAAAGGTCATAGGGCAAACTCTCTTCATAGTCTCCTCTCGATGGATTCACAGAGACAAGAATTACATGGAGAGATTAGTTTGGATTCAGAATGTTCCTCAGAAAATGAAGCAGCGTGGAAATTATCAAAGAGAGAGAGAGAGAGAGAGAGAGAGAGAGAGAGAGAGAGAGAGAGAGAGAGAGAGAGAGGAGAGAGAGAGAGAGAGAGAGAGAGAGAGAAAACAAAAGAAAAGAGAAGGTCCCTGGGAGATCTAGAGCTCTGATTAAATCCGGAAAATAAAGGAAGCCTGTGTTCTTAGAGTAACCGTAATATTACCCAAGAACACAATTACACAATTATGTGCAGTCCGTTTTCTATATCCAACCGTATAAGAAGTCAAACCATGAGAAGTGACTTTTATGAAAATTTAAAGCACAGTGAAGGACTTCTGCGCAGGACACATTAAATATACCACATTTAGATGGCAATCTTGTGAGAGAAAGAGAGAGAAACAAGATAAGTGAGAAAAGTGAGTTGAAACAGAGCGATCCAAGATATACCTGGGCTCAAATCCTCTTTCTGTTTCTGTTCTGGTGCTTTTGCCCAAGATGTGGTTTTGAACAGAACAGGAAGGCGTTCAATCATGCATGCAGCATGTGCACTGCATGTGCTTTTCCTTTTCTGTGGCTTCACTTGCAGGGGAGATATCAGTACCCTCACTGCAAAAAAACCACAAGCATTTCAGTCTTATTTTCCAGTTCAAATATCTAAACATCCTTAAAATAAGAAATTGTGCAAAATGATAATGAGGTATAGTTAATATTGAAAAATGCTGTCATTATTTACTTGCCATAATGTCATTTAAAATCTTATGACTTTCTTTCTTCTTATAACGTCACATTTTTGAAGAATTTTTATTGTTAAATTGAGTTTGTTTTGTTTAATAATCATGCTGTTGATAAGGATCCAATCTATCCTTTCCATGTGCAACCAAACCCTGACAATTGTATTATTTTATATATATATGGTTATATTATATTATATTATATTATACATTTTTTTTTATCAAGTACTTATTTTAAGGACGTTTAAATATTTTTACTGGCACAAAACACTGATTAAGAAAATGTTTTTGTGCTTTCTGACCCCACACATTTATAGAGAGCGAGATATTGACTCTCCACCGACACACTCACACTTCCAAGTTAAAAATATGCATTCATACATGTTTGGCTGCAGTGGGAGCAAGACTTGTTTACACAAACTGTCCTTTTACAGAACACAGGGCCCTTTCATATCCAGATTAGAACAAGAAAATCTCAGTCTTGTCCAAGAGCACACATGACGTAACAGTGACACTCCACCCAGACGACGTTGAAGGGCGATCATCATTACCGTATACCAGACTTCAGG
Source organism: Chrosomus eos (assembly GCA_036326025.1). Taxonomy (NCBI): domain Eukaryota; kingdom Metazoa; phylum Chordata; class Actinopteri; order Cypriniformes; family Leuciscidae; genus Chrosomus; species Chrosomus eos. Next base: position 18,305,354 of record CM070832.1, read on the forward strand.
ATGACTGTGTGTTTATTGAAGTGCTCATGGGTCTGTACATATTTAGCTACACAAGTCTATCAACCTATTCTGTAACTTTCCGTTATTAATAGCTGACCTTGAGTAAGGCATTTAGCAAATCATTGACTAATGTACTCTGGATTGTATGACCTACACTGGAAAACTTTCTCACACACTTGTGTGAGAGCATTGTTTTGAGGAAGTTCGGATTTTGGGTCACACTTACAAAAGTGTGATGTGACACATTTAGGGAAGTGCAAAAAGAGGAACGAAGATGAATGAAACATACAACTCAATGCTTATAATCACATGGTTTACTTCACGAGAAGTGCTGTAATGCAATAAACAAACTCCTCAAACATCCGCAATGACCAAATGAGAAAGACTGGAAGTGATGCAAATAACTTTTAACATAACTGACAAACAAATAAGTGCAACATTTCACAAGGTGTATTTGTTTTGCATAGCCACACTTGCAGTATTTGCACTTGACAGTTACATGATGGATTTCCTCTATATGGCCCAATAGTTCAGTCATTTTAAGCCAAAATGGGGGTAAACCTAGAACAAATTGCAAACTCAACTGATTTTGTATCCTCAATATGTCCAAAGTAAAGGCGGGGGGGGAGGGGTTGGGGGGCGGTGTAGCCAAGACATTTTCACCTGGCTATACCCAATGTTTAGATCTGTTTGGGTATTTTTGCAAATTAGCACATATGTAATTAGATTATGCACCGTTTGTCCATGTTAACAAACAATTTCAAAAAACTTGTAATCCGGTTGTTAAGTCGTGACGTAAGCGCTCTCCGATAATACTGTTTCCGGGTCCAAAGGCCGGGTCCTCTCTACCTACCTACCGCTTTCGCCGGAGTTTTAACGTGTTCCCGTGTTGTTTAAATAGATCGGAGTTAAAAAAAAACAAGTGACATTTAACTGTCATCTACCGCTTTCCCTGTGACGAGAAAGATAAGAGAAAATGGCGGCAGTTGATAAGGTAAGTTACAAATCTTAAACGAATTAAGAAACTTTGGCGCCAGTGGGTGCTATCCCTTAATCCCTAGTAACACCCACTGGCACTGAAGCGAAAAAAGCCCTTTAAGAAAAGGTTTTATGGAGTCTAGGATCTGAAAGACGAGCGGAGCGCTTGGGCCCGGAAGAGGCTAAACGTCACGCGTGACGTCAGACTTAACAACCGAATAGGGATCTTCGCCGTGACGTCACGACGCGGTTCCATGCGCTCTGGTTGGCAGAAGAAAAGTAATGGCCGCTTGCTGCGCAGCACAAACGCAGAAGAAAAATGGTTGTATCGTGCTGTGTGATCGGCTGTGTTAACAGGTGCGATAAGAGTAACCCCAAGAGCTTCTACCGCGTACCTAAACAGCCTGAATCAAGAAGAAAGCTGTGGATTTCTGCAATTAGGCGTCTAGAACCAGCGGACACGATCGCGTCTGCTACCTGCAGTTTGCGATGAAAATTAAAACTAATTTTGTAAATAAATGTTACTAGTAGGTTCTATCGCATTGATGGGTTAATTAATTAATGAATAACTGTACAAAATACCTCGGAAGACGTGTCAAAGTCAAAGTCTTTGTTTACATAACTTTTTGTGTGCATATGGTTGACAGAGCAATTTACTAGTTATCCTTAGTTAAAACAAGTAATATTCGTAATTATGACAGTTATAGACTAATCTAAAGATTTGTTGCGCGCCTTCATCGACTCTGGTAAACATAGATGGCGTGTCGATGAGATACAGGTAGATGTCGCCGAATATCACATCTTGCCGGGCTTTTGCTCCAATTCTCACTTAGGTGATATGTATCAGGCAGAGAACATGAACCCTGGTTATATAAAAGCTTAACCTCATATCTCCTTTTAGCTTCTTCGGACAAAGAAAAAACAATTATCATATGCTGACAAAACACAGGTAGACTGCTGCATGTTTTGGTTCTTTCTGCCAACCAGTTCGCGCTCGCGCCCATATCGTGATTCGTTACGTCACATTTGACTCCGGCGAACATCGCTATACATTTTCTATTTGTATTGATGTCAGTAATCAACTCAGTAATTTTCATGATTATGTCTAAAGATTTACATTATACTCAAGATAGTGTGGGATTAGTGTGCATTACGGCCACTGCACTGAATTTTTTAGACATGCTCTCTTCAAGTTGCGCACTGTTTTTTTTTTTTTGGACTTAAAGGGATACTCCACTTTTTTTGGAAATAGGCTCATTTTACAACTCCCCCAGAGTTAAACAGTTGAGTTTTACCGTTTTTGAATCCATTCAGCAGATTTTCTGATATTTAGAAGAATATCAGTAACCAGACAGTTTCTGGTCTTATTGACTTCCATAGTATATTTTTTTTCCTACTATGGAAGTCAATGAGACCAGAAACTGTCTGGTTACTGATATTCTTCTAAATATCAGAAAATCTGCTGAATGGATTCAAAAACGGTAAAACTCAACTGTTTAACTCTGGGGGAGTTGTAAAATGAGCCTATTTCCAAAAAAAAGTGGATTATCCCTTTAAAGCAGCGTTGCACAGACCGGTCGGTGTATGATATCATGGCAGTACGCAGTATGGCAGTACCGCGAGAGCGATTAGAGTGAACAGTTCTGTATGCACTTGAATCGCTTAACATAAACGGAACATACTAGAGTTGATTAACTGACTCTTAGCTGTTCAAGAACCGAAACATGCCTACTTGTTTACAGTAAAGCAAGCTGCAATCTGCATTAGTGCCTGATAATGTATTGCAAGACACCATATTGCAATATATTATTTTTTATTAATTATTCGTCCCACCTCAAATAAAGTGTGGAGCAAGAACTAATATATACTTTTGGAATCGGGAATTTATTTTTTTAATAAATAATTTTAAACATCTTTTGATGTATTTTTGTATGACTGATTTGCTGATGATTAAACATTTTTGACTGATATCAATTAATTAACAGCACTAATCAACAGCTAAATGCACCGCTGACAAACAAATATTATGATACTTTTTTGAGACAAATGAACAACAAGCACACCCATAACAAAATCTCTTAATTGAAAAGCAACACAATGAGGGTTAAAGGACAAAGGAGGAATCGTAGGTCAAAAGCACCAAAGCTGCTCAAAAGATAAAGAGGACACAGTGGTAAAGAAAAAAATAAATCAGGCGACATCTATGCATTTACATCTATTAGGTGAACATCTATTTACATTTTAATAATGGCAAGTGACCACTCCAGGGCGATCTACTACTGTGTTGTGTTGCTGGCATCTGTGGGACACTCAGCAAGACAGATTGACTGCCCTTGCTGCAATGTAAAAAGTGGCAATATGACTTGTACATTTGGATTTACACGGTTATGGGTTATCTCGGGAAAATATTCTTACCGTTTTCCCTATGCGACCTGGCATCTTGCCGACAACATCTCGTTTTGAGTTTGACATATCGTGTGGTTCTGTGTGAAGACACTTCAACAAGTTACGCCCACTTCCTGTTACGCCCCTCTCTTGCAGTCCGCAGACAGACCTATGAGACAGACCCATCACGACAGTCTTGCCCACATCCTTGCTGTCGCATGCACGTTCTCTCAAGTGGCCAGGACAGCAAGTGTGGGTATTTGGACAGGGCAATTGTCTCCCTTCCACCTGGAAAATCACAACATCAGTAAGAATACTTATATAACGCCCCCTTGTGGACAATACAAAATATTGAATCTTACTCACTCATACATCAACAATGTCCGTCCAACTCGGTCCAACTGCGAGAAGAAAGGTTTTTTTCCTACATTCAAGAGCGGCAGACAATCTAGAAATCTAGCTAGATAGTTCTAGAAAACAAAAACCTCAGTTTAGAGGGAGTTAAAGATAAAACAAACCTAGCTTAGAAATTCTTGTTTACACAGTAAATCGCAGGGTGTCAGAATTGAGTGCATGTGTTTGTAATTACTTGTGGTAGCAGATGGACAGAATGTAGTGTCAGATGTCTGATAAACTTTAAGAGTGTAAACACAGCTTCCTGATGAACTGATTAACCCTGAACACCTACGCACAGTTTAACAGCTCAAACAAACACACTATAGGCTATATTCAGAAATCAAATCACAATTTTGAGAAACAAAGTCATAATTACGAGAAATAAACTTACAATTGTAACATGTGAAGTCCAAATTTCAAGACACAGTCACAATTGTGAAAAACAAAGTCCCAATTATGAGAAATAAAGATGCAATTGTGAGATATTACATTGCAATTATGAGAAATTAAATTACAATTATGAGAAACAAAGTCTTAAGTACAAGAATATCTCCCATCACGGCCCATTCTGAGCCCAGAATCTCCTGTGTCCCAGCTGGTTCCACCCCAGCCCGTGTCATCAGTGGCATCTCCCAGGCTAGTTACCAGCTCCTCCCTGGTTTCCTGTGATGCTGGCACCTCCCTGACTCCCTGTATTGCTGGTAACGCCCTGGAGGCTTCATGTCCCGCCGGAGCTGCCCTGGTCACACCTGTCACCAGCCCTTCGTCAACCTTCAGGGCACCCTCCATCCCCTGTTGGACTTATTACGGGGCGTCCTCCGGGAGGGGGTTGCTGACATGATCCTACAGCGTGACAGACAGAAAGTAGAGTTTGATAATGTCTAAATATAATTCAAATGTAATGCCTAATAAATTAAGTAATTATACCTAGGGAAACTGTGCTCGGTGGGCAATTGTGCATTCAAAAGTGGGTAAATATAAAATGACTACATCAAAGTCAATTGAATATACCAAATTTATTGCAGCAGCTGATGCCACTATAACCACGAATCACAACAGTCACATCCGAGATAATCTAAATTCATTTGAAATAATTCAACATTTAAATACATTTCATATCATACAATGTAATTGCCACGTTGTGGGTTCACGTTTTGTTTCTGTCTGTCTTGTGTTCCTCCCATTATTGTGTATTTGGTTTAGTGCTAGTCCTGTCTAGTTTTCCCGCTCCTCGTTTGTGTTCATGTTTTCCACCTGTGTTTCTGATTAGCCACGCCCCTTGTTATCTTGTTTAGCTTGTTTGCCTGTCTGTTTATACTTCTGTGTTTCAGTTGTGGTTTGTCGGTTGTTGTTGCTTGTAGTTGAGTTCTATGTTTCCTTGTTCCTAGTTCTGAGTACCAGTTTGGTGGATTATTAAAGTGCTTGCGATTGGATTCACTCTCTGCTTCATTCCTGCCTGATCGTAACAGTAATAGGTCAATTTAATTTCAAATGAGTGCAAAGTAATCTTTTTGCAGCTCTACTTGGTCCCTGTATTTATCTTAATGTCTTTTTATATTTTTTATTATTAAACAAATTATATAAAACTATGTTCTCATTGCCTTTCAAATTAACTGGTTCTATGCCTTTTTTATGTAAATGTATAGAAAAAGACAAGGCTTAAAGGATTAGTTCACTTTTTAAAAAACTTTTGCTGATAATTTACTCACCCCCATGTCATCCAAGATGTCCATGTCTTCAGTCGAAAAGAAATGAATGATTTTGATGAAAACATTCCAGGATTTTTCTCCATATGATGGACTTCAATAGTGGCCAAAACGGTTCAAGGTCCAAATGAGTTTTCAGTGCAGCTTCAAATGACTTCAAATGACAAATGACGATACCAGACGATGAATAAGGGTCTTATCTAGCGAAACGATGCGCCATTTCGAAAATAAATAAAACAGTTAAAGTATTATTAGCACAAATGCTCGCCTTGTTCTGTCCTGTGAGATGTACGTTTGTGATTCTCCTGTTCGAACTCGTTCATTAAAATGAACAAATCTTTTTTCGAGTCATTTTATTCATTCAACGAACGAAATGACTCGAAAAAAGATTTGTTCATTTTGAACGAGTCTTTTTTCAAGTCATTTTGTTCATTCAACGAACGAAATGACTCGAAAAAAGATTTTAAGTCATTTGAAGCTGCACTGAAAACTCATTTGGACCTTGAACCGTTTTGGCCACTATTGAAGTCCATTATATGGAGAAAAATCCTGGAATGTTTTCATCAAAATCATTAATTTCTTTTCGACTGAAGAGAGAAAGACATGGACATCTTGGATGACATGGGGGTGAGTAAATTATCAGCAAAAGTTTTTTAAAAAGTGAACTAATCCTTTTTATTTTATTTCTTTTTTATACATTTTTTTTATATAATTTTTCTATTTATTTAGCTTTTACAATAATAACAGGATATAGGACAAAAGTGAAACTCCTCCACAAACTCTCACATCTCTCCCAACACTTTTAGCTAAAACCTTTTCACATCCTGGACTCACTCTGTAATTAACAGTGTTGTTAATCTCTAAATCTAATTTGAGGTTTGGAATGGGTCAGTTCACAAATCACATCTGAAGGTGTAAATCAGGGATTGAAGAATATATGGGACATATGGTCAACAGGCATCAGGCTCTAAATCGTGACGCTTGAGGCTTATCCACAGGGATAAACTTTGATTGGCACATCTGAGTGTGAATGTGTTGGGGGAGAAATCCTATAACCTACTGTAGTGAGGCGCAAAATCAAAAGGCGAAAGAAGCAGAAAAATACTTATCTGAAGCTATATGAGAGCAGAATTGCAAGCTGTGCTGTACTTCAGAAGAATAAAGCACCTGGACCATGACCCCAATACTGCGCACAGAGAGGCTGCAGCCGAGTGAACTTCAGGCTCTATTTGGAGAGGAGAAGGATTATTCATGCTCCCTGAATGACATTGTTCACCACACAGAGGTAGATATTTGACTTATACAATGCAAAAGACTAGTTCACCATGTAATTAAGCATTTCCAGGTGAAGAACCACTTTATATACTGTACTGTAACACTGTAACACACCGTTTTGCTCTCTTTCAGGAGTATAAGCAGCAGTCTGACAGTGACAATATAGCGGTGTGTGACTTCAGTTCTCTCTCTGATCCTGACTATGGGAAGCCGTGTGCAGCCCATCAACTGCAAAGACCCGTGTTCTCCAACCAGGAATACTATACCAAACTAGAGGAGCTGAAGAGGAGAACACCTGAGAAACATGGCTGAGATGGAAAAACTCTATCTGAGCCAGATCAAACCTGGACAGAGAGAAAGACAGCTCATTGCCTGCTGGAGACAAAATGGAGAAGATACAGAGAGGTCTGTGATTAAAAAAATAAATCTAATTCTTTATTGAATAATAATGAGTAATGAGCAAGGCTGAACATTAAAAATTAGATTTTTTTTTTAAGATCAGGTAGAATCTGTGATCTTTGACCCAGTTCGTTCGTTGGCTTCCATCGCTGTGGTTTCAGCCAACTGGCAACCCCGGACGTTGCAATACTACTGTGTAAATTGGCAGTGTGCGGGATCACACTGACCAAAACTAAAAACGATGTTCAGACACAGAACGCATATTTTAAAGTGGCTGTATGCACGTTTCCTATATCCCTGTAAACATATTATGGTTATTATGATAAAAACTACATAGAGCAGACTTTTTTTGGGGCTGAAAATGAAAAAAGTGACAATGTACTTGAAACAGTTCACACTCTTAAGTAAAAGAAGAAAAGGTTCTACATTGAACTTAAAGAGTTCTGTCAGGCGCTTCATAGAACCTTTTAGGTGTTCTCATCATGGGGAAATTTTATAGATTCAGTTTTAACTATTTTTGGTTTATTTTTTATATTTTATTAAATTGTTTAAATTAAAAATACTTTATCAGTCGAAAAAAAGGAAATAACCAATTAAACACTAAAGTATTATGCTTCATTAAATATATTTTTCTCAATTCTCAGTTTCTCCCCAACATCTTTGTTGTTCCTGCAATTACATTCCTATCAACCAATCAGATTAAAAGACAAGTTTACAGTTTATGTCAAGTTTAGGCTTACAACCAGGCTTCTACATCATTGTTATTCACCTTATATGATTTTAGGGATAGGTTATGGGTAGGGTTCGGTTTAGGACTGTTTTCGACAGGAATGTTTTACTTGGCAAAATCACAGCGACCAGGGTTCTATATTGAACCCCATTGAACCATTTTCCCCCCCAAAGAGTGCATGGTCAATATTCCAAGTAACTTGGTTTGTTCACTATATCGTATCTAGAGCATGAGATCACGCACAATGTTTGATCCCTGACCTTTGACCTCTTTCAGTAGTACTATACAGGTTGGCAGCAAGGTATCAGTGGGACGTCAGAAGAATACTGATTCTTCTCTGAAGATAAAGGTCAGTGAATTAATCAGAAAATGAGAGCAGTGTGGAGGCTGAGATGATCTCACTCAATGATATGTTCATCATTTTCAAGAACCTTTTAACGCTCTGAGAACATAGACATACTATAGTTGTTTATAAAATGCCCATTAGACTGTACATTTGATTTTTCAAGTGACTTTTTCCAATAAATGTTCCTTACTGTAGTTTGTTATGGTGCACGGATATGCAGATTCAGACATATTGTTATAAAAGATAATATGTGGATTACAAAAACTACAAACAATTTAGTCACCAGTCTAAATTTATTCAATGACATTTAGTGGCCTTTCCTAAAAAAGTGTTCTTTCTAAAAGAAGAAACGGGGGCCGTTTCCTCTGTAAATATCAATGAGTCAGTGTATGGTATCTTTTGTGGTTATTCTGGTGGAGTTGAGATTTCCAAACAGCTCTAGAGTGAAAAGGTTACTAATTAAATTAGAAGATTTGTAACAATCATGTGAACTTTGTACAGATGATCTTGTTTCCACTGAAGCACATAACGCACTTTAGATCATCTCATATCTTGCTGGAGAACATGATCATCAAGTCAGGTGTTACACAAACATGTGAGTTCATGCAGCTCAAGTGTTGCTGTCATTAAAGGCACAGTATGTAAGTTTTGCCGCTAGAAGTCGCTTATTAAAAACAATAACAAAGGCGTAGCTCGATGACGCCATAAATGAGCATGGAATCATGGGAGTTGTCGTCTTCACCTCCACAGCCGATGAAAAGCAATCCGACGGGACTCAGGCAGAAATCATGTTCACGGATGAGCTAATGTATTCAAGTTTTATTAACGTTACTGTGGTATGAAGCAGAATGAGGCCAGTGAAGCAAATGCTAACGATAGACACCTGCGTGACACACAGGTCTCGAGGTCTTTTATTACGCTTATGTCCCGTATTAGGACGCTGCAGCTCCTTTCGTTTTGTTGTTTGTTTATTTTACTATTAAAGTTATGTCTGCCGGTTCCCACTTCCTTCCACTTACATTTGATCACTTAAATCACATTATTTTATTTCATTCTACAGAAACAGCTGCAAGTGCTGAATTTCTATTCGCACAGGTCACTTTATTTGACAAATTACAACTACGGGGTAATGCAGCTCTGTTTTACTTGGTCAAAGCAATAATACTAAAAAGAAATTGGAGTGTTGTAAGTTATGTTATAATGTTCCACGTTGCAGTAAGCTAGATTGATATTAGAATATCATATTAATAAAAGCTGGATGGCTTGTGTTGCTAAATGGCATAGAATTAATTTAAAATATTAATTCATTAATTTAAAATAAATTGTATGGGAGAGTAAATGCTGTATTACTGTTACTACAAATTATTATTAAAAAGTGATTTTGCTATGTTAGCCACTTGACAAAAAAGTGATGTCACTGACGCATGGTACAGACATGTTACTCGCGGTGAATCAAGAGATTAAACAAAAAGACTAACCATGTTGAGCTAGTATATAACAATTAGTTTTCTGTTTATAAAGGTATCCAAACAGTTGCTCACCTGTCTAATAAAACACATACCCGGAAATTGAGGGTAACAGAGATATGACAACATTGACTGGTGAGGCAATGACACGGGAAGTTATTTGGGAACGTATTTGCCCCCTCCCCTCCCCCTTGTCTAAGACAATATTGAAAGCCCCTCCAATCTAAGCTGACATGTACCTCTTTTGTAACAGAAATAAATAAAATCAGAAAAATTATGTCAGTTTAATATTGTACATCTTTATTTTAGCATTATTTATTACATTAACATAGCCAGATTTAAATAATTTTTAGATTTATGTAGACGCTGGAAGTTTGCTTTCTGGTTGAGAACCACTGCTGTAAATTATAATTCTTAAAGTGTCATGAAACCATAAAACATATTTGTATTTTTATTAGATATGTATGCATTACACATATTGAAACCAACACACATTATTTTGGAATATTAAGGTACATTTTTTTTTACATCCAATTTTAAAACCAAGACCTCATAAAAATTTGAATTGTGATTGATACGTAGAGTAGCACAGAACAATTCTAAGAGCAAAGTACAAAAATCGAACATTTTATTATTTTATTTTGTTTTTCACAGCAGGCGCGGCAGAACTCAGTAGAGGAGCACAGGAAGTTGTGTCACTCCCAGCAGAACTCATGTCACAGTGCAGCCAATCAGGTAATGGACAGCCTGAGACAGAATTCTAAAGTAACCATTCCCAAACCATTTCACATGATGCTACGCGAGGAGGACCGTAAACGCCGCAATGTGAAAACCCGCTCTGAGATAGAGTTAGAAAATGAGAGACTGAAGAAAGAGCTGGACGAGCTGAAAGAACGTGGCAAGAAGTTTCGCGCTAAGCCGGCTCCTGCTTCCACTTACTTTCTCTTCTATGACATCATCAATAAGCGACCGAATAAGCTGCAAAGACCAAAAAATCAAATCAACCAAACGGATCACGGTCACCATGGTAAACAACAACAACAACAAGGCACTCAACGACATGCCTCTCCACTTCCGCAGCAACCATTTAGCTTCATTGAGAGAGAGCAAAAGAAAAGAGAAAAAAAACTAGCAGATGAGTTCAACAACCTGCCTCCCAAAGCAGAACGAACGGCATTCAAAGCCAGACCGGTGCCAAGGTCTCTATATAGGCCCAGCTCCCCAAACTCCCAGATATACGGGGCAGTTAATCTGAATCACAGACACTCAGCACTGCCCCCTAGCATCCTGGAGGACACACTGCAGGAGGGAGAGGGGGCCGAGAATGAGAATGATGATGAATTTTCAAGGCCACAGAACACAAGTATATCTCGCTGCAGCAGCAACCTCAGAAAATGGAAAAACAAGGGTGTGCTGCAGGTGGAGGAAGAAATTGAAAGAAAGAGCATCAGAGAGAGAGACCGAGACTGGTCCTACATTCATCCCCTACGCAGAACCAGCCTCTGCAACAGCCAAGAACCCCGAACACCTGCAAGAGTGACTACATCAGTGTCTAAATTCTAACATAGACTAAACCATAGCCTACAATACAAACAATATCATCAGTTGTAACTATATAGAGTGATAGACAGAGGTATATGTTTTGGTTTTTCATTGTGTTACTGTGGAGTAAAAACATGTAGCCAATAAATAAACTCACAAACCATTCACTTCTCCATTATATGTATTTTGTGTAAGACATTTGGTGAAGACTGGATTTTTAAATGGACTAAATACTGTGTTAAATAACTGAAATTATATGATACAAACATGATGTTGGGTGCCAAGTTCATCACTTTGTTAGCTCAAAAGGAACAGCCTTTGCTTTATTCTACCCTTAGTTAATTTAAATATACTATCATGTAAGTTTCAAAGTGATTATTTTTATTAGAATTTTTTTTCATAATTGACTGACTCACTGTGATTGTTCCTGTGTAACCTGTATGACTTTTTTTCTTCTGTAGAACATGAACATACTTTTCTGGTCATTTTTTTGCATGCAATTGCAATAGGGACTGAAGCTTTCAACTTGAACAAAAACAAAATTTAAAAGCATCATTCAAGTATCATAAAAGTAGATCATATGGCTCATGCACTATACTCTAAATCTTCTGAAGTCATATGATAGCTTTGTGTGAAAATTTACTGATAAACGTCAGTCATTTTCAGGTGCTGTGTGACGACCGAGTTAAAACAACAATTGACTCATAAATCAGACATTGCTTCTTGGCTTATGAACTCTCATTATCTCCTATGGGTGGATTCCAATATTTTCAGTGAATAATAACTTAAATATTGGTCTGTTACTCACACAAAGCTATTATATAATAATTAATTTTTCATAATTTTGCAGGGCTTTTGTGCACATTTTAACCCATTCAGTGTAATTGTCTCTTCAAAATATAATCTTTTGTGTTCAGAAGAAAGAAATCCATACAGGTGTGGAACAAATTGAGGGTGAGTAAATGATGAGCATTTTCATGTTTGGGTGAACTATCCCTTTAAGCGAACTATGACTTTACCTGTGATTCATACAGGACATCTTTCACCTCTCTCATTCACTCACACACAAGTACACAGTCTTTAGTCTATATCCTCAGGCCTCAGTCCACACTTCCTGAGTGTACGTCTGACATATGGTATGGCATCCTGCTGAAACCACTCTCTCCTGTACAGAGCCAGCATCATGTCCAGTAACAGACTGTGTTCCCTCCTCCTGCAGAAACCACACAGAACCCACTATATAAGGTCTCAAGTTCTATAAATTCATATTCATAAAATTTGTTCAACAGAGGCTCACAGCTGCTTGTAGAGATTTTGGGGTTTATACAGAGGCTGTTCACAGTTGCTGTTGTTTGTGGTTTCAATTTTTTCTGTAAACTCCTCCTCAGGATGCTGAAACCCTTCACACTGACTGAAGCAGCATTCACTTCCTGTTGCCAAAAACAACAAATGTTGTCAAAAATACACAGCCTATCCAATGAATAATGAGTAGGTTTAGATGTTATTGCTGTTTTTCTTTCCTCAAATGATGAAAATTAGATTATATGGATCTCTTGCCTTTTGTGACACCTGCAGGATATTGCTGAGACACATGGTGTGATACGACAATCATCTCAGTATTTGTTGTGTCTGTGTGCATGTGTGAAGGGTTTGTGTCGGGACTGCTGGATCCCGTAAAGGGTGCTGCGTTGATCTCCCTCAAAAATGACTTTAGTTTCTGCCTTAAACCAGCATTTTCCAAGCACACCTGTAGAAGCAGTTTATATACATATAAAAAGTGTGGGGTCAGTGTGATTTTTTTGTAGAATTAATACATACTATTCAGCAAGCCAAGGGTGCATTAAATTGATCAAAAGTGACAGTAAAGACTAAAAAATCAAATAAATGAAAAATGTATCAGTTTCCACAGAAATATTTTAAACTGTTCAGCACCAAATCATCAGAATGATTTCTGAAGGATCACGTGACATGATCATGAGAGTAACGACTACTGAAATTCAGCTTTGCCATCAGAAATAAATTAAATTTTATTTGAATATAATATATTCAAACAGAAAACACTCATTTTAAATTGTAATTGATAGCTTTGTGTGACAATTGTCACAATATTACAGTTTTTACTGTATTATTGATCAAATAAACGCAGCCTTCTTGAGCATAAGACACTTCTTTCAGAAACATTAGAGAATCTTACCAACCCCAAACTTTTAATAGTCTCTTAAGATTACCTTTTCATAGGATTTTTTTGTGTCCTCCAAGTGTGACATCAGTTCAGTCTGTAAAATGAAATTAAAGTGCAGTTCATATAATCTACCAATAAAAGGCAACACATCTAATTTGATCCAGTAGGTGGTGTAGCACTTGATCGTGTTTCGTCATATAAAATAAGCTACTATACAAATATCCTATGCCTATTAAGAAGAGGATAGAGATGAAACCTTTTCAGTCTTGAGCTGGCTGAGGGTAAGAGAGACACTCTCTCGAAATTTTACAAGCTCCTCTCTGCTGGTCTGTAGTTCTGCCAACAAGCTCTCCTGCCATACAAACAGCACAGTTACACCACTAATATCAAACTACAATCACAGACAAATAAATGTTGTAAATAAAATAAATGTATGTAATCTTAAAAAAAAAAAGGTTTCTGGTGTATTTTCACATGTTCATATAATCAAACAGACTTTCCAAAACTCAGTATTGGTAGGCTGTGTGTGATATGTACCTGCTGGTTGTTAAGTGCTGACACAAGTTGGCTGTTCCTCTCTCTGGTGCTGTTAAGCTGTGTGAGAATATCCTGGGCATCCTGGGTCAGTCTCTCTCTCTCTGAGTGCAGCGTGTTTGTCAGCATCCTCTCTCTCTCATGACATGCGGTCAGCTCTGCTCTCAGACACTCTGCTTCTGTTTGTAAACACACCTATAGAGCAGGTTGAGACGGTTGAGGTTGGAAACGACACACGGACCATCTTAAACTGTAAATGCACTTTTGATCAAAATTACTATCTTGCCCAAATATTAATGTGAAAACATTCATACCTGATCACTTCATACCATGCATACCGTGCATAAAATAAAATATTATAATAATTTTTAAATATACATTTTCAATATAAGAGTGTACTTATTAACAAACTGGTTTTAGCTAATTTGTATTGAGATTTGTGAAATTTCCCTGTTATTACTGAAGAGTTTCAGGGTCCCAGAGTTGTATGATGTTGAACAGGAATAGAAGTTCCTCTATAGGAACAACGTGACAAACTGTAACATAACCCAGCACATTTTAAATACATTAGATACTGTGACGTGTTGGTACCTCAGCAGTCTGTAATATTCCTGGACCTGCAGATGAGCAGCTGCTAGATTCTTGATTTCCGCTTTTCTTTTCCCAACTCATCCCATCTTCTCTCTCCTGTGTTGCTCTCATCTTCAACTCATTCTCCAGTTCTGCTACTTTTTGACTCAGAGAATCTTTGTCTCTCTTAACCTGAAGAATGATCTTGTCATATTCCTCTCGGATATTTCGTTCCCGGGAACAATCAGGACACTCCACAGCAGCTGAAGGAGCTGAAAAAGGTTCAAGAGAGGATGTGGAAAGCCGCTCTACAGAACCGCGCTGCTGTGCAGATGAAAACTCCAATCCTTTTCCAGTTCTTTCTCTCCCTCCAGCATCATTGAGTATTGCTCCAGAGAGGGAATGGGACAGGGAGCGGGTCATCCTACCTGCAAAGTAGTTCAAAGTTCTTGTTTAATGTTAAAGTGACTCCCGATTTTATGGGATAAAGCTGGAAATGCAGTTGTTACCATCAGCTCTGTTTTTCTCATCTCCACGTCGAGATGCACGGCAGTAACGCCCAGATGGTTCTGTTTGACCTGGTTTCTCCAACTGGGGGAGAAAAGTTCTGAGCTCCAGCCCATCTCCACAGTGACTTGAGCTGAGTTTAGATTCAGAGGAACTGACTGAACTCAAGAGGATGGGAAGCAAGCATGTCTGCGACTGAAAATACAGCAGAGATAAATGAAACATCAAACATAAAGAACAGGTCTATCATCCGACATTTAAATAAGAATATCTATAATTAGAATTGAAGCTTTAGTATGAAACACTTTAGTAGGTTAAACAAAAACCAACAAAATACTTTTGTAAATTAGACTTTTTTCCCCCATGAATACCATTATTGATCATTAATAATAATCGATCAGTAAATTGACTGATGTAAAACTGCCCATATACAGCACAGTAACAGTAATGAGAGTCAATTGTGACTTGAAATAATGGCAATGCGATTCACTGACTGATTCAAATAGCTAAATTGAGGGAGTTCGAGGCTGTTTCGTTCAATTTTTTTTTTTCATAAGAGCCATTATTTTCCAATTCTGGAAAATATAACTGTGCTTTATAACTTTAAAAGATTTTGTACGATTTTACAAGTTGTTAAAAAAGGAATGTGACCTATTTGTTCCATGGTAATTCTATGGCATCTTTCTCCCATTTCTAATGTACACAAGGTTTGAATGTCCCAATTAAACATTGTATTTTATATATTCGGACGAACACAGTCCTCCTCTGACTCATAGTGTCCTGCTGATGTTCTCTCTCACTATACTGTAACTTTAGAAACAGGCCACAAGAGGCAAAACTATTCAAATGAAGAGTCAAACTGATGAGCCCAATAAAAGTTGCCCCTTTCATTTTTACGACTCACTCAGCTGCAAAAGGGCACTTGACATACAAACACATTCAGGGTTTAAAGTGAAGCTATAAATTACGTCTATGTGAATATGTGCTGTGTATGTGTGTGAGATTGAGTCTCACCCTTCTGTCAGATCCGACCGGTGGTAAAATCTGCTGTCTGTTCAGATGATTACTGTCCTTCTTCCCATTCAGATATGCACATGGCTAGAATATTGTTGTGAGATTACTTAATTTACAACTAGCTGATTTAGAAAACAGTTAGATAAGAGTGTTGTGTATACGGTTTTACCAGTATTGTGCATGTCTAAGTGTAGAAATGGCCATTACAAAAATCCTTTATTTAAAGGTGCTCTATGTAACAATTAGCGGCCTCTAGCGGTGATGTTTCAGATTGCAACCATTTTTTATAAGAGCGCTCGTGCTCGTACTCATAGACAATACAGTCTATTACGCAAATATCTCGGCGAATACTAAGCGGAGCACGGGGAGCACCGAGCTCCTTGGGACCATCTAGTCGAGCTGAAAAGAACCATATAAGTTCCATAGTTTTTGGTGGTGTTTTCGCGGAGATATTAGCAGAAAACCATCGGGCGCGCTGCAAAATTGCGGGCGCCGGTGACGTCACGATCTCAGAAGAAATCGCTCGTATCTCTAGAACGCAAAGACCCAGAGAGCTCAAATTCGGGCGAGGAGGTCCCAGGGGGACCCTTGCACGAACGCTAGAGTGGCGGGCCTCGGGGATGCCCCCTATCGGATCGCCGTTCACTGGGACCCCCGATTTCGAACGGCTATAACTCGGGGAGCCAGGCGAGTTGGACCTCAGCGATGGGCTCGTTCGAAAGGCCCCGTCCAGCACTACGAACGATTCGAGTCTTGGGAATATTGATCAAAGATTGACCGAGATATAAGCCGAAAAACGTGCGCCTTTAACCGGACGTAACTCCCTGACCGTCTACAGGAGAGGGGCTCGGGAGCGCGCATGCATGTCACATCCGTTGGATTTCGCAGTAAATCCGACCCGGAGACTTCACATATAAATATGAATATTGGCCTTCAGAGGTAATAGCAAAACTCGACAAGTGGATCGTTGTAATGTGTGATTACAGCACCTTCACATGCAGGCAATAAAAAAAGGATTCATTTTAGTAGAAAAGTTCCACATAGCACCTTTAAAAATGTATCATAAGATTTAAAAGTGAATAAATTGTTAGGAAGTATTAGTTTAACGTAGCAAAATGTGACATTTATTGTAGGATAAAAGTTTATTGTGGTGTTTTTTTGAGAGGTGAATAATACATGTGTGTGATGTATCTGTTAAAGGAATAGTTCACTTTTAAAAAAACTTTTGCTGATAATTTACTCACCCCCATGTCATCCAAGATGTCTACGTCTTTCTTTCTTCAGTCGAAAAGAAATTAAGGTTTTTGATGAAAACATTCCAGGATTTTCTCCATATAATGGACTTCATTGGGAGCCAAACGGTTCAAGGTCCAAAAGACAGTTTCAGTGCAGCTTCAAAGGGCTTTAAACGATATCAGACGATGAATAAGGGTCTTATCTAGCGAAACCATCGCTCATTTCAAAAATAAATAACAAAGTTTAAGTTTTTTAAGCACAAATGCTCGCCTTGCTCTGTTCTGTGATGAGCGTTCGTGACTGTCCCGTTCGAACTCGTTCATCAAAATTAACAAATCTTTTTTCGAGTCATGACTCGAAGGGTCCTAGATAAGACCCTTATTCATCGTCTGGTGTCGTTTAAAGCCCTTTGAAGCTGCACTGAAACTGTCTTTTGGACCTTGAACCATTTGGCTCCCAATGAAGTCCATTATATGGAGAAAATCCTGGAATGTTTTCATCAAAAACCTTAATTTCTTTTCGACTGAAGAAAGAAAGACGTGGACATCTTGGATGACATGGGGGTGAGTAAATTATCAGCAAAAGTTTTTTTAAAAGTGAACTACTCCTTTAAGATTTGTGTGCATTCGTTTAAGTGTGATGTACAGTATATACTGAAAGTATGTGCTTTCAGAATTAAAATGTTCATGAGAAGAATGGGCTTACCTGTTCAGGTGAGTAATGTAACTGAGATGTGTATATGGGTCGAGAAGGAACAGCCATGGCTCTGGAGGCAAACTGAAGAGAGCTGAGAGTTTCGGTTATTGAAGATGATTGAGATGACACTGTGACTACTAAACACGTCCGACAGTTCCCTCCCAAACTAAACCAGACAACAAAATAAACATCAAATTCAGAAACAGTCAATGATTTTACACAAATGTTGAAGAAAATGGAGAAATGATTATGGCGATATTGATGATGCTCACCAGTCCCTAAGTGCTCGGGTTAGTTTGGATTCTCTGTATGGGATGTGCTGGGACCCTGCAGAGCCGAGGGCAAAAATCACCTAAAAAACGAAGGAAGGATTGTTCTTTTTTACTCTCATATTTTGGCTTTTTTTTTTTTTTTACTATGAGACATTTTGTAACAGGGAAGAAGAGGCCTCAACATTATCTTAATGTAAATAATCAGTCGAAGAGGCCAATATTCTGCAGAAATCATTTTCTCTGTTAGATGTGACATGACATCCCCCTTCCCTAAATGGAAAACTATGTAACCTTACAGATCATTTCCTGTGTCTAATTTCTTGCATATGCAGCCAGCACATTGATATGATTAAGATAGGGTCCTTAGACTGATAAATAATCACTGGGGTATGTCTTGAGATACTCAAAACAAACTCTGCTCTTCAAAAACACCCTTAGTCTGACCGGGACCACAGTGATAATAAGATAGAACATGCTTTTTTTGGTCAGACATGTTTGAGGTACTAACATTTCCGAATATGGTGAGGGAGCGCTTCAGCATCTTGTTCTCTTGCGGGTTTTCATTTGTGGCATTGAAAGTTCTCTTCATGTCAGGAGCCACAGAACTACGACACTGACGCGACAGTAAGAGAGAAAGAAAGAGTGAACATTAGTTTCAAAAAACACTTGAGTCTCGCCTGGCGCCGCATTGGGCCGGGTGTATGATAGAGCCCAAAGACTTGTAAAGATAGTTTCTAAATTCAGAACCGCATACTAGTATAATTTCCAACTATTTTCAAGTAATATTCTAATATGCGGTTCCCGAATTCAGCGAGATTCCTGAATGAATCAGCGTGTTTGAACAAATCAGTTGAATTTTGAAGTTTGTAAAGAATCATTCATTAATGGCTTTAATGATTTATTAGTAAAGACAAAAGGCTTATCGATGTAATCACATAGGCGTACATTTTTTTCTTTAGGCGTATAACAAAAACCTTTAAAATTGTTTTTTTAAATGTTATAATAGGCCAATCCATAGTGGTCAATCAATCTCTGACTAAAAATATCATAGCTGTTAAAATGATCAGACACATTTCAATATATAAACTTACTTTTCCTGAGCTTGCTAGATCCACCTAACAAAGAGCAACAATCGTGTGAGTTTCATAATTCTTTATAAATTCACAGACAAATATGGTACTTACCCCAAGAATGCCAAGATTGTGTATTTCACGCAGAGAATACCTTACATTTCAGTTAAGCTAAAAGGAGTCTCCGATGTTATCTTCTTACCAGAGTGAGTTTGCTGGCTGTCAAAACTCCCTCTGCAACCATTCAATAAAAATACACACAAGGGAGGTGGTTAATCAGATTTGTATTATAAAATAATTACACCGCAACACTGTGAGTTTGCAACACACCACTGCAGGGGGTACTGGGAGACACTGTGGGAGGCTCTGGTATGTTCATATCTCTCTACAATAACAATCAGACCAGATGCAGAGGTTCCTAGAGCTGACTAATGCGTAGGGGGTCGACTGAGGGGAGTTATTGACCGACAAATGGACTGGGTTACCCATTAAAAACAAGTAAAAATGTAATAGAATGTCAATGTAACTCTCCTAAAACATCTATGAAGAATTTATTTTACAAATGTAATAAGATATTAAAAACATGACAAAAATGCAAAAACATAATTCAGGGAAACTTTAGAAAGACTTTCGAAAACATAACAACACCTACCAGGGGACTGGACCATTGTGTTAATGACCACAATGTTAAATACCGTGTGGGATCGGCTTGGAAAATCTCCCTTTGAGATCCCTGCAGAATTTTAGAAAGGAATGTAGGAGTCTGATCGAATTGACTGAATAAAGCAAGCTGAGATCACTTTGATCATCATACTTAAGATTAAATAGTGTTTGCTCATGAGCTTTATCAAAACATTTGGGCTCAGATTGAGTAATGGCTCTATTACCTGTGTGCCTGAGGGCGGAGCCACGGCGATGCACCTGTAGCAGATCCTGGGCGGAGCTCACTTCCACCTCCGTCAATCCATCGAGATGCACCACCTCGTCACAGTCCCGCATCCAGATCACCTCACTCCCCTTCGGATCCTGAGCAGATGCAAGAGAGACTCAGGAGCATCAGAAACCCTGTTGTTACATCAAGTGTTCATTTCCTCTTTTAGTTTCTCAAAGCCTGGGATTTTATAGAATCATGCAATTTATTGGTACCCTAAAAATGTATTACAAAATGATATACACCACCATTCAAAAGTTTGGGGCCTGTAAGATTTTTTTTTTTTAAAGAAATGTTTTCACCAAGGTCGCATTGATCAATTTGATCAAAAGTGACAGTAAAAACTATTACAATTGTTACAAAAAAAAAACAGTTTGAATAAATTCTGTCTTTCTATTTATCAAATGAATCATGAAAGAAATTATGATAATAATAAGACATGTTACTTGAGCACCAAATCAGCATATTAGAATGATTTATAAAGGATCATGTCACGCTGAAGACTGAAGTAATGAAGCTGAAAATTCAGTATTGCCGTCACAGGAAAAAAAATACATTTTAAAAGTGAAATAATTTTTGCAATATTACTGTTTTTATTGTATTTTTATTGAGAAATACTGTAATTTTAAAAGTATATATATATATATATATATATATATATATATATATATATATATATTATATAATATATATTTAAAAATCTTACTGGCACCAATTTTAAACAGTATTGTATATACATGTAACATTAATCAAGCTTTATGAGGACAATTATGCTTGATTGATTTGACATTCCTGTAACTCAAACAGTATTGCAAGGCCATGGGAATGTTGTCATGACATCAGTTGCTCTGAATAAAATCGTCCAAATGCATTAATGTAAAATAATTGTGATTGATTCAGAGATAACGTGATTTATTTAATTACACTATAAATACTTACCAATAGGTCATAAATCTTTTCATTGAAGATGTGGTAGAATGACACTCTGATTTTGCAGTGAGATGCCTCGGGTGCTGGATTATTCAAATTAAGGCTTGTTCATGGAAACTGCTATACAGGTCTTATTATGTGTAGTCTCGAGAGCATGAATAAAAGACATTGAATTGTTGTGGTGCAATGAATGAGGAGTGGAATGTTACTACAATATGTGCTAAAAGTCTCTTTTATCTGAAAAAGAGAATGGGGAAATCTTGGTTAAAATGTGATTTCCTAAAATCAAGCCTGAAGGTTTGATACAAGTGAAGATGTCTTCGGCAGCGTGGCTGATGATGCCTCTGTGTTTGGCTAAAACGCTGCATCCCTGCATGGTGTGAGTCTTACCGCTGCCCGGAGAGCCATAGATAATTACACAGCCATTATAACCCTGCATTAGATACTCTACCAGAGACTGGGGCAGACAGAAAAAAAGAGATTAGCAAATTTATTAAGGACTAGTATGAAAGATAAATATACAGTTGTTATCAAAAATAGTATTAAACCCCTATGGCAAATAAGGTTTATTGGCAAATTTTACAGACTTTCAGCTGTTTGCAATGAACAAATCATACAAACGTAATTGAAATAGATCAACACAACATATGTTTCAAGTGGTTTCCCCATTTTCAACAGAAAATCCAACTTTTACTGACTTCTGCAGTCTCAGAATTATTCAACCCCCTGAATGGACCCCTCACAACAGCACAAATCTGCAAAACAGGTGTTGTCCCAAGCACACCTGGTGCAACTATAATCAAGGGTCAAACTATTTTTTAGTTGCACCAGGTGTGCTTGAGCTAGAACACATGAAATATCTGAACTGGAAAGGATTGTTAAGTGTCACGTTTGACTGCACGTTAGAAAAGAATAACATGCCAAAATAATGGTCCAAAAAGTTAAAGGGCACCTATTATAGCATTTAAAATGTTCCTAATATTGTTTTGAGAGTCCCCAACAACAGTTTTACATGCATGCAATGACAAAAAACACTTTTGTCGCATCTTATAATATGCATTTATTTTTACCTGATTTGCTCACCGACTCCCTAATGATTCGTTCGACGACTCATTTTTCAAACCCCGCCTTTGCGTGACGCTAATCTGCGGTGATTGCTCTCGCCAGTCAGTTATTTTTCGCGTTAACCCAAAGCTTAAACATATTGATAAAGCACTGCAGTACTACAATACGCTCTATTCTTTATGACAACTCCAATAACAACGACAAACAGTGAAAAAAAAGTTCGCTTTTGATTCGCACTTCAGAACAGCGTCTCGTCGACATGATGTTGTCAGGTTTCACTGGTGTCTATGGCGCGCGCAATGAGTGGGCGTATCTTATTCAAATAACTTGTCAAGTTGACGTCATCTAGACAGAGAAAAAGCATCGTTCGTCTACCGATTCATATCAGCGACTCAGAGTCGACTCTTACTTTTGAGAGACAATAACTTTGTATACGGTGAACTTTCGTATTTAAAACTTTGCAGGATTTTCTCGTTCACTTAGATCTATGTTACACACTACATGAAAGGTAATTTTCAAAATTCCATAATAGGTACCCTTTAAGAGAATATATCATCACCTTCACAAACAAGGAACAGGATACAAAAAGATAGCGAAGGCACTAAATGTTCCTAGAGACACCGTTGGAAGCATATTTTGCAAGTTATAGGAACAGTGGTTACACTTCCTGGAAGAGGTAGAAAAAGGAAGCGATCAACAGCTGCAACCAGATTTCTGAGAAGGCAGGTTCAGAAAAACCCTTGAGTGACAGCAAAAGACCTGCAGCAAGACTTGGTGTTAACAGGCACCGAGGTTTCAGCTTGCAAAGTAATGCGCGTACTAGCCAGAACTTCAGGATCTACACCAAGACCCAAAAGCACAAGAAAACTGCTCAAAGTCATATAAATAAGCCACATAAGTTTTGTGATTCTGTTCTGTGAAGCAGGACTGGAACTTTTTGTCCCTATGGATCAGCGGTCTGTCTGGAGGCAGAAGAATGAAGCAAATGCTGAAATGAACTCTATGCCAGTTAAGCATGGTGGTGCTCAGTGGGGCTGCTTTGCATCCTGTCACTGGAAACCTGCAGCGTGTGGAAGGCAAGATGGATTCATTGAAGTATCAGGAGAAGAAGGTTGGTTGCAGAAGAAGTCCTGGAAGATTTTACAAAGACCATCACAGTCACCTGACTTGAACCCCGTAGAAAATCTCTGGTGGGATTTGAGGGAGGCGGTTGCAGCAAGCAAAGCCAAGAATATTACTGAACTTGAGGCCATTGCTCATTAGGAATGGGCTAAGATTCCTCAGAAATGCTGCCATAAGCTGGTGTCTCGTTATATATCTCGTACGCATCAGGTAATAACAGCAAAATGGTGTTCTAAAAGGTACTAAAGATAATTGCCATGAAGTGGTTAAATAATTTTGAGAATGCAAAAGTCATTAAAAGGTGCATTTTTTAGTTAAATTTGGGGAAACCACTTGAAACATTTGTTGTGTTGAGCTATTTCAATTAATTTTGTTTGATTTGTTCATTGCACACAGCTAAAAGTCTGTAAATTTGGGCAATAAACCTTTTAGATGGGGGTTGAATAATTTTGATTAAAACTGTTGCCATGAAGAACATTCTGTGAACCTTTGTTGTTGACTCATAAACATCTCTCTGAGACGCCTCGTTTAAAACTGCATCAAGATCTATAATATGAGGCTTGTGACTCTGCAGAATGAAAACAGACAATCAGTAAACTTGACTTTAATGCATACTTTGGTTTCACTTGAATCATTTCTTTCTGTTTTTGCAAAATGAGGATGATGAATCTAATTAAATGACATCTTTGATCTCATCCAGTTCAACACTCACCCTTCCAGTGTCAACAACTACTCTGTTAAGATGTGTCACTTTGATGGAGGCTCTGGGTTCATCTGAAGAGACAAAATGTTCTGGTCTGCTCACTGGGGAATTAAAAAAATTGGGTTAAATATATAGCTTTGGAATGTTTGCAGAAATAAAGATCAGAACAATGGGAAAAGGTAAACAAAACACAATTTCATGCAAACTTCAACATGTCCAACTGCACAATAAACTCTGATATATGTGTGTGAGTGTATGTTCTCACAGGCACACAGACGGACGACCACTCTGAAACTTTTCTCTGAGTTTAGGTTTTTATCTACCCCAGACATCCTCTTCCAATTTTTGGATTCTTTTCCAGTGGATAAATGCTGTTCATAGAATAAAAAAAAGACGAACATATGAATGCATAATTTTAATCATAAATAATAATTAAAGTCTACTGGAATGTAGTAAAAGCATGCTTTTTGGACAAATATATTCACATAGAAAAAAATAAAACCTGGTGCCATTTATTTCTTTGAGACAGATCATACGCATTGGTTTTTATAGAAAATAATAAATAATAATAGGAAACTTAATAATAAGAGGAATTAGAATGTACATTTCCTGAAGTAAATGTGAGTGGTGCTAGTAGTGGCAAAACTAATTATTACAAAATAAAAAAAGTGTACCATACTGTAAAATAAGCCTATTGTGGTGTAAGTAAAAAAGTATGAACTATAATATTAATTCACACTGTTAAAATGTAGCCTACATGTACTTTATACTGACACATTTTTTGGTAAAATATAAGGACGCTTGAATCTGGAAACATAGATGGGGGAATGCCATACACACATATAAAACAACATCAGGGAATCACATATGATTCGTAAATCATTCAATTAACATTAAACATTAATTAAACAATATAAAGTGTAAGATAAACACCGGAGTATACTACACGTAACAATTCAATAAGCGAGCGAATATTCAAAAGTAGGCTATACTGCATTTATTTATTGAAATTACTAATAAAACCACTTGATATATTAATATAATTAAAATGATTTAGACAGCCTATATACAAATTTTGTTAGCTTATAAAGTTGATCCTGTTGATCCCACAAATGACGCGGTTAAAATGTTAATTTGAAAAACAATATGAGACAAGATCATTCGAAAGACCTACCTCTGCTTCAGCTGTTTCTTTATTAAATCAAGACACGGTCTCTCCAGAGCACATTATTCCTGGAATAACATCCTTGGAATCCCATTTCAGATAAACAGCCCGTCTCTATAGAACTGGAAAAATCTCACTCAGAGTGTTGCTGACATGTTTTTGTTTTAATACTTTGAAAGGGTCCTGTTGTTCATCACTCCTCACCTCAGGTCGAGCGGATGAGAGTTGAATTGGCGTTTCGATGATCCACGCGCTCGCAGTGAGGAGGCGCGTGAACGCTTTTCTCTGATTGTGATGATGTGTCAAGAATTTTTGAGCCAATTATTCAAACAAATACAAAAAACTGGAAACTGATAAAAAACATTTTCGACTTTAGTAGCTAGTTATTGTAGTAGGTAGTATATTAATAGTTATATTACTTTAAATGGAAAGATCACCCCAAAAAAAAAACAAGATTTTATTTTCATACTATGGAAATCAATGGGGTCCTGTTTGGTTAACAATATTTTTCTAAATATCTTCTTTTGCGTTCAGCTGAAGAAAAATTCACACAGGTTTGGAACAACTTGAGGGTGAATAAATTATGACAGGATTTACATTTTACAGGTTTTAGATGGTCTCACAAAGATTGTCACCATGCTGGTCACCAAACTATTCTCCAAGCCAGATCACCAATCCCTATAAAACCAACAAACCAGTATCTTATGCTGGTCTAAGATGCCCCCCTTTAAGAAGCTTTGCTTTTAAAAAACTACCAAAGCCATATTTATCAATAAAGTATGTTCAACCATACCACACTCTTTTAAACCCCCAGTCGTTGCCGGAGCACCAGCCGGGAATTCTTGTGTGTGACTTGGCGTATGGCTGTTCCTCTTGAACCCTGTACCTCTCCAGTGTCCTTTACTGCTCCTATACAATGTGCTTGTAGGAAGAATGTGCATAATAAAACGAAGTGTTTAAGCTTCTGATGCCAATAGAAGCCACACTTGCCCAACGGGGAAAAAAAATATTTGATGTAACTCTAAAACACATTTACTGCTTCAATGTCAATACATTGTTACACTGTTACTAATCAAACAAATAAGAGATGAAGATGTCCTATTTCGTACTGTACCCGGGATTGGTGAGAGAGACAAAGAGGGAGAAAGAGAGGAATGATGGGACACAGTTTAGTGCTGCCATTGCCAGCTGTGTCCGTGTCAAAGGGCAGAGATTCCTGATGCTCTGTATCTCAGAGTCTTGTGTCACTTCACCTGACATTTATCCTTTCCCGCTATAATGGGTAAAAATAGTAACATTTTATGAAGGTATAATTGTTAATATTATTTCCTCATTACTTTATGGTTAATAATAGGAATGTATAAAATCAAGTTTAATATGAACTCTCACGTTGTTTAAATCAGATTATTTAATATAAGACAAAACAAGCATTAAAACAATCTAAAGCTATACTAAAAATCAATTATATTCTAGCCCCAGAAAAGTCGCGTTATTTTAATAGTTATGCCACACTCTAATATATTTTGTCACATAGAATTTGTGAGTAAAACAAAATTATTCTAAATCCTTATCCAATAAACACAAATGACAGGAAAAATAATGTAAATTCATTGGTTAAAATGAATGCTCACTCAGATGAATGAACTGAAATTTATGGACAATGGGGGACTTGGAGTCAAAAAGGTTGAGAGCCACTGTTGTCTCGTTTTACAAGCAACTCACACACTAGTGCGAATCCCACCTGTAGATGGCAGTATAAGCTTCGTTTACAATACTACACGAGCCAGTTGTACAGATTTATTTTTCCAGTTTTGACCCACATTGCTCAGGAAGAATCATTCATCTTCTCTCAGAGTTCCTATGATTATGTAATAATAATGTAAATTAGAATAAATAGAACATATGCCTCTTTATTCATCTGTTGCAAAATACATTTCACTCTTTTAATATTGCAGCAGATGTGCTCATTACACACACACACACACACACACACACACACACACACACACACACACACACACACACACACACACACACACACACACACACACACACACACACACACACACACACACACACACACACACACACACACACACGGCATGTTTAACAATCTAATTTAGTACATTATTATATAATCATCTATATGCATTGACAATGCAAGTGGCAAGCACTCTATTCCAGCACGTCCCAAAAACATTCAATGCATTTAAGATCTGCACTCAATTCATGTGTAAAAATGATTCTTCATGCTCCCTCCCAAACATTCCCCTGATAAATCTTGACATTGTCATCCTGGAATATGGTCATGATGTCTTCCTAGATCATTTAAAAAAGCTACACACTCCATCAATTAGGATTAGAAGGACTGTTGCCAAACATATAACATGCTAGAAACATAATCACTGCAATAAAGATATAATCACAGACTCATAAGCATTCTAATTTAATCCAACCATGCGTCATTTTTGGGGGGGCTGGGCAGTGTATATATATATATATATATATATATATATATATATATATTATATATATATATATATATATATATAATATAAAATAAACTTTACATACTTTAAACACTCAAATACTTTGAGGAATAAAATGTTAAACAGGTTTTGTTAAAAAGTAAGCTGCCTGTTTAAATGAGGGGTTGTGGACTGGATTGACCTCTGAACAGCATTTCTGGAAGAAGTCATACTGGAACCCCCCCCAGACCGGATTCTGGTTGCAAAGTGGGTCAGGAGGAGAGAGCTCATCTTTCTTTGGGAGTGAATTTTATTGCAGGCAACTAACATGTCACACAAGCTCACAGGATATAGATTATAATACATCACAGAGCCAGTTAAAAAACTTCCAACCCGAGTTCTAGAGTTTTCATAGTTCTAGAACTTCAGTGGAATCCCAAGGGCTTCAGAACTTCACTTGAGTGTTTTCTGAAAGTTCTAGTCCCAAACACATTCCCCAGGAACTCTGGTTGAATCATATCTCCAGAGCTGTGCGGGACGTGGCACAGGCAAAAACAAACAGCAGTGATGCATTCAAACAACTGCCATGGCATGTCAAATGAGGCCTGCGTCTGCATATATATCACTGGTGAGAACACAAAACGAGATGCGATTCTTGGGATGTGCATATTAGAGTAGAACGATTCAAGGAAACTGCACCGGAGGAGAAACTCAACACTGTTCTTCCGTGCCAGTCACATCGCTCTCGTGATCTGTTCAAACAGCAGGAGACTGATAGAACTCAGTGGATGACGAGGTTCATTTAAACCACAGCCCAGGAGAAGCATTAGTGAGGAAATGGATCTCAGCTGCTAGATCCGAGCAGGTGGAGGCTGGGTAGGGTTTGGAAATGTGAGGTAACTCTCCCGAGATGGTTGGGAGGTGTTGGGCCTATATGGATAGTTCACTCAAAAATTCTGTTATATAGGCCTACTCACCCTCATGTCATTCCAAACAAGTTTGACATTCTTTCGTCTGTGAAACAGTGTTGTTATTAGCAAACTATTAAAAATAGGTTTTGATCATAAAAAAAGGAAATAAAATAAATATTAGAAGCAAAATTTTCAACAAAACTAGAAATGTTTCCTATAGCAACCAACTGAAATATTTAAGTTGAAGTTAAGTGAGGTTGACTACTAAAATGACAAACTGAAATAAAACAGAAAATAAATCGAAAGATAGTTCAAAACATTAATAAACACTATAATAACATATACATAGTAATGATATTTTGAAGATTGCAGGGGGCGGAGTCCAAAACACTGCATCCCAGTGACTAATTGTAGACAAAAAAAAAGTTGAGGGTAAATAAATGACAATTTACATTTTTGAAATTTGAAATTATCCCTGTAGTGTACTTAATATCTCCAGCTATGAATTTACCCAAAAGATAGAACAAACCCAAGAGAAATCAGACAGAATTATAAAATTCTTCCAACTTTAATCAGTTCAAAAAGATTCACAACAAATGCAACACATATTAAATGGGAAATTCACCACTGATCATCAGTATTTGGATTGGTACATTCTACTTCCTAATGAGAATGTTGGCATTTACGTCTTTTTTCTCTGAATACAAATCTTGTGTTTTATTTGGACAGGACTTGAAGATAAAAATGAAAAATACAAAATTAAATG
Organism: Chrosomus eos; assembly: GCA_036326025.1. Classification (NCBI taxonomy): domain Eukaryota; kingdom Metazoa; phylum Chordata; class Actinopteri; order Cypriniformes; family Leuciscidae; genus Chrosomus; species Chrosomus eos. Next base: position 18,334,719 of record CM070832.1, read on the forward strand.
TAAACTGAGATTTATTTTGCTCTAAGTAGTGTCCTGCAGCACTACAGCATGGTAAACAATGTAAATTAGTACAATTTGAATAACTCCAAAGCAGTCTTCTGAGTGAGTTAACATGAGCAGTTATAAAGGTGTAGCCTACAAGAACCCATAAATATTTCAACCACTTTTCTTAAACTTCAATTTAATGAAAGCTCACAAAAGGAGCAACCGTCCTCATTGAGGAAAACAAAAAACCTGATGTCGGCTTAGCGACAACACGCACGCACGCTCGCTCGCACACCCACAACAAAACAGGACGAAACATCTGTGTGTTCCCATGGTAGTAAAGATGCTGTACATTGATGCTGATATGAACACATAGAGGGCAGCTGAACACTCCCTTGTAGAAAAAGCAAAAGGAGCGCCACTTCAAAGTCCCACTCACAACCACAGCAGCATCTATCAGACCGTTCAACTCAGCGATCTACTTCACATTCAGCTGAGAGCTACTTTAGTCCTGAACCACTTCTGGCTTCCCAACACACGAAACGCCGGCCAATGAGCATGCAGCACCTCTGCAAACTCACCAATCACAGACATTCGTTGACATTCTCATTGGCTGGATCAGGTGCGCAGCTCATTGGCCCACACACTGACACTAGGTACCATCTACCTGCTGCCAGAACACATACAGCTCTCTGCAAACACAACAAACTGCACTCTGGTCTTTATACATGATAATATACATAAACAAATACATGAGAAGGAAATAGAAAGGGAGAGGGGCAATGAAAAAAAAAAAGCGAGCACAAGCGAGTTAATTGTACAGATGTGACACTTCATGCATCGTTTCGATTACAGTGACCAAACGTAAGCAGTTAACAATGGAACGGTAATACATAAAAGTGTGTATGATACACGTACTATGCAAAAAGGGCCACTGGGTGACGGTATCGTTTACATATTGGCATTGTTTTGGTCAAGAGACAGCCAAGTGCAGAAATCGCCTCCTCACAGGAAGATCCTAAAGTACTCACACACACACACACTTATGAGAAAACACACAGGGGAGTAGCACACAGAAGAGTAGCCACAACACCGCTTTAGCTGTGTGTTTTGTTTGTTTAGGAGTCAGCGAAGTGTGTGCACTGCGTGTTTGCATGCGAACTCAATCGCACATCTCCTCTGGTATTTCGTGAGGGTTGAGGATGCCGGGCACAGACATCTGCAGCTTGTGTTTTTCCTCCTGGGCCTGGCGCAGCGACGCCTCCCTCTCCTCCAGAAACAGATCAGAGGTGTCCTCGCCTGCGAACTCCTGCAGGTACACAGAGAAACGTGTGTCTGTGAGCATTTAGTGGGTTCTGCTTGCACTGACTGCTCTGCCAGGATGCTGTCATCTCTGCCGTAATCGCCCTCTCTCCATCTCACACACAGCCTCTGTCCCTGTGCACTCCAGATGACCCATATAGTTACACCATGCTTCACGATCCCTTAAAGGTCAAATGGACAGCACGCTTTCTCTCACACCATATCTATTTCAACGATCCATGAACTCTCATCTACATAAGCACTATTACAGATTTATTTGCCTATTACAAAGACAACATATTTCAATAACCGTTATTATGCTATTAACTATTATGGTTCTCAGTGTACTTGTCTCAGTGGGATAAACGGCTTGCAGCTCACCTTGATTTGTACAAGGAAATCTCTCAAGTGTTCTTTGAATGCTGGGATGTCTTGGTTCAAACTGAACAGGCCAGTCACAAATACTTTCACCTGGGCACTACAAAGAAAAAGAAAACAAACATACAGTCAGAAAGGCAATACTAATAAAACTAGACATAAACATAGTCCTAAGGATTTCAAAAAGACTTTTGCTGCTGGTGAGAAAAACTTTACTAATTATTCTGAGAGCAAGCTGTCTACTGAGAGAGAACAAGCTTATACCCAAGAGATTTGTTGTGTAACATTTATCCAATTGCAAAGAACAATTTACATATTTCTTGAATAAATCCACATGTTAAGACAACACCTGCCAAGAACATACAATAGAACTTTCCATTACATTAAAACACAAAATATCAAACCATGTGACATTTTTATTAAAGATATGACACTAGTGTAATTGTAAAAGTGACATTTCATGCAGTGCATCTCCTGATGCAGTCTTTGGAGTGTGCAAGTTCTTGTGGAGCATTAGTTTGTAGGATACTCACTCTTGTAAGTGGGGGAAAGCTGATTTGAGCAAGTTGGCCACATACTCCTGGATAAATCCTTGGTTGTTTACTGGATTTGTGGGGTTCAGAGTTGCACTGATTTTTCCTTCCTCAACAAGGTTAAACATGTACGCCAAAATAGAAGCGTGCATGGTCAAACCTGGATGACAAATATGCAGAGGTTGAACAAACAGCATTTACAGATTTAATCATGTCACTATAAAAAAAGTTAATTTTATTATAAAAAAACCCCTAAAACTCTATTAAGGATGAAGAAAAAAACAACAATAACATAGTGGCTATAACTTTCATTTTCACTGGATATAAATCAGTAAATATCTGAGCAGTTATATATTTTTTAAATCATTCATAAATAAAAGTTAAATTAGAAAATAATAATTTTAGAAATTTATATGAACTGTTAAATCATTAAATTGATTATTTAAATTGAAATATCATTATACTTTAATGATTATTCTAAAAACCTTAACACTGATTACTACATGGTTACACAGTGTTCAGGCAAATATTATATATATATATATATATATATAAAAAAAGAGAAAGTGGAGGGTGGCCAGTACTGACCGGCTGTATGTGATGTATCCGTGACAACAGAGAAGATGTGTTGTAGGATGTCACAGAAGTATGTCTGATAGAAGCTCTGAGCTGCCGCCTCCTCCTGGGCCACGTTCTGCAGCAGCGTGTAGAGAATCTGAAGGCCTACGTGACATTTTTCATTGTACAGTTGTTGTATGCATGTTATGATAAATGATTAGGGTAAATCTGACATCAGGCTGTGATGAGTGCATCTGTATTCTCACCAGTGTCTGCCACGTTTCTCATAGTGTGTTTAAAAGCCCATATAATGGAGTCAAGCACAAGCTTAAACTGGGCTGGTGGGATAGCCAGGAATGCTGGGAAACAGTGAGAGTTCACTGCCTGCAGCAGATAGAAGAAATGCGTCCGGTGTTCTGGGTATTCTTCAAAATCCTAAACAAAAATAAAGGATATTATGCACTTCACAATTCAAAACAATAGACAAATTTCAAAAGATTCTTTAAAAAAAACAAAAACAAATGCAGTCTGCTTTCAATAATAACTGACAATAGAATATTACATTTTTATCACACAATGATGATGGATAAATAAGGGCAGCTTACTTTGTTGATCATGTTTAATGTGCACTCAAACACTGCATCAAATATTTGAGGGATCTCTCCAGTAATGTGTCCGCCCAGTTTGTTTACGATTGTTGCCATGGTACTAAGCACTTCCGGTTCTCTTGCTGCTGGGACATTGCGCTGGTAATCAATTAGCACAGCATCCAACAGCGGAGGGACAAAGTTCTCCCCCACCTAGAGTATGAACAATAAACACATGCGCAGACAGGCTTAAAGGATGAGCGGATAAGTGTGTGTTGTGTAAGGACAGCACTAATCTGAACAAGTCCGAACTGACGGACCTGAAGCAGGTATAACAGAATGATCTGCACAGAGACAGAAATGCTGGATCTATCAAACGCACGACACAGAAAAGCCTTGAGCTGGACAAATAAAGTCTCATGATGAAAAACATCTCTAAAATCAAGATTTGAGTTAAAAAATTAGATGAATGCATAAGAGAAAGATCTTAGATCCTTGTTTTTATTTTTTATTTCCTGTCGTCAATAGTTAACTTTAAATGTGCTGTGATAGTTTAAAGTAACAATGTGCTGTATGTATATGTGTATATGTATATATGTATATATATATATATATATATATATATATATATATATATATATATATATATATATATATATTAATTATATATATTATAATATATATATTAGATAATTATATAAAAAATTATGAGAATGCAGTTTAAGATTGAGTAGGTCAACTTCTCAAAAGTATTTCAACTACACATTTACATGATGCTTGATTTTCAGTACAGAGTCAGACCCTTTGCCTAAAAGTAGGGATGAGCCAAAATTTCGACCACCAAAATAAGCATTTTTGGTATTTGGCCGAAAGAGACAAACGGCCGAAAATATACGCTCTAATCACGTACGCGTCGCTCAGGTGTAGGGCTGTGTATCGCAATAATCTGGCGACACAGTACGCATCCTGATACAGGGGTTATGATACGATATATTGCGAAACTGTAAGAAAGGCGGTTTATTGCAATATTGCATTTCTTATTTTTTCTTAGAAGATTTTAGATAAACTGCCATAAAAGACGACACCACCATATGTATAAAACCTGAGTAAAAACATTATTTTATTTAATCAGTGGAATCTTTATTTGCATTTATATCACTAATATCACTTTTTTGTGCAATCTAACTCTAGGGGAAATAGAAAAAGTAAGTGATTCTTTAGGTATATATCTATACCTGCACTTTACTATTTTCCCTATATTCCCAGTATATAGGTTTCACAGTGGAGTAGTTCCCCTTCATCGGCTCACTACTACGCATGTCAGAAGTGATTCTGACGAATGAGGATCGCTTGCGAGAGTGAAACTAAACGAGCCAATGCACATTGGCATGCGATAATTGCACCAGCTGCTGCGCATTACGGCGCAAGGATATAATGAGCAGCAGGTGCTTCTGCTATTCTATTGAAACATCGCACTCAGCAGTGCTGATGGTGTTGGGATGTTAAATGAGCTCTCAGATTCAATGTTTCCCGAGTATTGTATTTAGCATTATTGTACAAATAAAATGACTCTTGTCGATCTCCTTTGTAGTTTCTTTATAGTGGTAGCCAAAATGAGTCCAAACTTCAGTGCTGTACACTGGCGGGAGCAGGAATAATTCTATCATTTCTGGGTTTAGATGGGCTTACTAATGCTAATGCAGCGATGCACCCTTAAGGGGGTCGCACAACGAAAGAGAAGCGCAGCGCTGCGTCGCGCCACGTCTAGAACAACTCACTGGTATCGCACTGTTCGCACACCGGACCAATATGACTTTATTCAAGCTGTTAAATTAGGAATGTTAAACTAAATGTATATTGCAGCACAGGGTGAAGTCAGTATACATTAACGACGATTTGAGACAAATCCGTGTAAATTTAATATAAAACTATGTAAATGGCGCTCTGTGGCGTGGCAGGGTTTTGAACACGGTCCTGAGCTGAAGCTGGACAGACGCCGAATGGCGCCGCCGGTGTGTGTACACTCATAGAGAATAATGTGTTTGAATTTTAAAGATGTGGCGCTGCGCAACGCGGCGCTGAGCTTCTCGTCCGGTGTGCGACCCCCTTTATGCTTCACCATGTCACAGTTTGATTCTGTTTGAAATAGCCCTACCGTGCAGTATCATGGTGTGGTATAGCCGTGCTGGGCAATGCTGGTGAAATGAGGCTACCCTCTTGTTCACTGATCCCGCTACGCTAGGGTGACCATATTTTGTCCTGAAAAAACAGGACACTCGGCCCGGCAAACAGATAGGTCTACTCAAATGATACTCGAAGTTTACTCAAAGAAACCTTATTAATTTCAATACATTTAAAGTAGGTTATGCCTCCTCTGTATGGATAGAAATTTGTTATATTGTTATATGAAAACAGGACATGTCCTGGGAAAACAGGACAGTTGGTCACCCTACGCTACGCTCTGCTCACATGCTCCGATAAAAGCAGCTTTGTAGAACAATGTATTATTTGGGGAACTGGTCAAAAAATAAATATTTTAAATATGATTTTGTTGCATAAAACTGAATAAAGAATAATATATTGATATTTAATATTAATATCTTTTCTGTCCAATTTTACTTTTATTATAAGTGTAGTTATTTTATTGTATTGGCTTGTATTTCTTAAATTCAGTATCATTAAAATTATTGAATTTCATTAAAAAGTCTAATATTAATACAATGATTTAAAAAAACACGCTAATTTAAAATAATAAATCAATAATTTTCTGTTTTGGCCCAGAATTTTCATCTCAGTGCATCCCTACCTAAAAGCTGTGATTTGTGTCTCACCATCTGTGGGTCATTGGAGCGGCTGACCCAGCCTGAGATCAGCTTCAGAGTCTCTCTCTTCACTGTGCGCATGCTCCTGATGAGAGGCTGCTTTGTCACCATCTCACCTATAAAAAAAACAAATCAAATAAACAGGCATAAACAAAGCACTTGTGGTTTTTGAGTGAAGTCTATTATATAAAGTTTATGCCATGCATTATAGTATTCAGAGAAAGTCAGACTAGTAAGAATTTTCTTAAGGCAACTATTTAGTTAAACTTTACTCATTCTGTTCTAGCTACAGTGCTATATATACAGTGGTGCTCAGAATTAATGGTACCCCTGGTAAAAATGATATAAAATGGCTATAAAAAAAAATCTGCATCGTTTATCCTTTTGATCTTTCATTAAAAAAATTGGCAAAATCCTAACCTTTCATTGAAGTAAAAGATTTGAAAGCGGGAGGGAAATCACATTATAAAATAAATGTTTTTCTCCAAAACACGTTGGCCACAATTATTCATACCCTTTTATTAAATACCTTTTTGCAATCTCCTTTTGCCAAGATAACAGCTCTGAGTCTTCTCATATAATGCCTGATGAGTTTGGAGAACACCTGACAAGAGATCAGAGACCATTCCTCCATACAGAATCTCTCCAGATCCTTCAGATTCCCAGATCCATGTTTATGCTTCTTCTCTTCAGTTCACCCAACTCATTTTCTATATGGTTCAGGTCTGGGAACTAGGACGGTCATGGCAGAAGCTTCATTTTGTGCTCCCTAACACATTTTTGTGTTGATTTTGATGTTTGTTTTGGATCGCTGTCCTGATGGAAGATTCAACCACGGCCCATTATAAGATTTCTAGCAGAAGGCCTCAGGTTTTGATTTTTTATCTGTTGATATTTGATAGAATCCACAATGCCATGTATCTGAATAAGAAGTCCAGGACCTCCAGCAGAAAAATAGGCCCACAACATTAAAGATCCAACGGTATATTAAATTGTACACATGGGGTACTTTTTATCCTTGTGTGCACCAAACCCATCTAGCGTGTTTGCTGGCAAAAAGCTCTTTTTTTTAGTTTCATCTGACCACAGAACCCTGTGCCGTTTGAAGATCCAGTCGTGTCTGACAACTGAATATGCTGGAGATTGTATTTGGAGGAGCGAGGAGCATTTTTCTTAAAACCCTCCCAAACAACATGTGGTGATGTAGGGGTTGTTTGATTTTTTTAATAGGCTTTCTGACCCCCAAAACTCAACTAATCTCTGCAATTCTCCATCTGTGATCCTTGAAGAGTCTTTGGCCACTCAAACGTTCCTCCTCACTGTCCATTAAGAAAATGTAGACACACGTCCTCTTCCTGACAGAATCGTAACATCTTTAGTTGATTATAACTTCTTAATTATTGCCCTGATGGTCAAAATGGGATTTTTCAATTCTTTAGATATTTTCTTACATCCACTTTCTATTTTGTGATGCTCAACAATCTTTAGATGCACATCAGAACCATGTTCTGTGGTTTTATTCATTGTGATGTATGATTAAGGGAATTTGGCCTTTGTGCTTCCTCATATTTAAACTCCTGTAACACAAGAAGTCATAGCTGGACAGTTTCATGTTCCTAGTCACCCTGGTGTGCTAAAAAAGGTAAATATTAATGGGAATATACTTCATAGATACTTTATTCATAAAAAATTCTAGGGGTATGAACAATTGTGGCCAACGTGTTTTGGAGAAAAATATTTATTTTATAATGTGATTTCCCCCCCACTTTTCAAATCTTTTACTTCAATGAAAGGTTAGAATTTTACCAATTTTTTTAATGAAAGATCAAAAGGATAAACGATGCAGATTTATTTTTTATAGCCATTTTTTATCATTTTTACCAGGGGTACCATTAATTCTGAGCACCACTGTAGCTGCTCAGACAGCCCTGTAATGGGCTGCTGCACACACATGCACGCACACACACACACAGTGCTAAGCTCTGTGACAGCCTTTTGTCTTCTAGCTAAGCGAGTTTGTGTAACCAGACTAACTTCAGTTTAATGCTGATCTGTCACTCTGAAACAACCAACAGAGATGCATGTACACAGTAAAATATACACATGGATATGGTAACTCTAGAATTAAACTTACTCACGGTCTTAAACACAAGCGCACACATATGATAAAATCTGAAAAGTACAGAGAGATTTGATTGTCTAAAGAAAAACACACCGTTGGTCTGGATGGCAGCAGAGATGTTTTCACTGAGGCACTTGTATACATTGAGCATGTCCAGGTAGATGCGACCCAGCTGAATAACAAAAGGGTGTCCCACGGCTTTACACGCTCTGACGTTGGTCTTCAGGATGCTACCCAACTGCTTTACTGTCTCCGGGTCCTTCAGGATGTCCACATTCTATAGCAGGATAACACCATAAATTTAAAGGGCATATTGCAGGTTAGAGGACCCAACGAGTCAATGTATAGAAAAACAATGTAGTAACTAGATTTTCTTTAAAATATACTTATAAATATGCTACATTGGCTTCTGGAGTCGTTTTTGTGAGAGAATTTTACTTCCGCATCTGAAAATGGGCGTGACGGGCGCGACGTAACGGGCGGGAGAGCGGTCGACTCAAACCATTCAAACAACAGGAAAACAATGGATCGCAATGACATTTCGGACTTACTCTTATGACGGACCACGGACCACAGCCATACAATTATGAACCTGCTATGCTGCCGAGAGAGCAGGGTCAGGCCAGGATTAATGTTAGACAGAACTACTGTCAGAGGAGACACACATTATTGCAGAAGTATTATTATAAAAAAAACGTGTGTGGAGTGAGTGTGCGCAGCCGCAGTTTATTGCATCACTTAATCGCGTGTCTTTTTGATTAGCCTAGCTGTCAGATACTGAGTTAAACATTAAAAGAAACAGCCTATTCAGTCTTCCCTGGATGTTTTTTAACGAAGAAATTAAATAATAGCAGCATAAATAATAGAAGCAGCAATAAAAAAATGCATGAGGACTGTATGCTGTCGGCAAAACATTAGACCAATATGCAATAAAAACTGCACTGCAACAAAAAGGTAAGGCATATGTGTTTTTATATTTAATACTGTTCACTGTGAGTTTTAATTAATAGTGTAATAGAGTTATAGTGCATCGTTCATTCTGTTCTATTCTGTAAAATGTGAGGTGTATATCGTTCGGTAATGTCGTTGTTCTATACATTGTGCTCACAATATTGTACAGATTATTACCGTCGTATATCAGTTAATAGCAAAGCTATTATTGGTCATCTGAGGAATTTACCAATAAACTATAAGCTTTGATCAGGCGCGTATGTCATGCTCATTAATATCCGTCCCAATTACGTGATATAGCGGTTTCTCATCGAGAGACAGAGATATTTTTATTCCTGATATACTTGTTCCTCCGATCTGGTGTAGACTACACACGATCGCGTTTCTCGAAGCCGATGCGGAAGAGAGATCCCGTCTCAGCTGCACAAACCGCAGGCACGAAAGATAGCACTGTCGTTTTTCCTGTTAGAAACCTGTGGACTCGATGTCCTGACAGGCCGGAGTTTTTGCAACCTCCACAAACACAATAATTTACCATGACGATGATAAATTAAAATACAAAAACTACCGAAAAACACTGATTCACGACGGCTCTTACTGACTGTTTTAATTCAATGCCACGAGAACAAGAGGTTTTACATATTCACAATATCACATTAACATTAGCTGCCAGGAAATAAAAAATACAAAAAAGTTTTACATAAAATCCAGTGCTTTCAAATCATTACATGTTTTCATTGCTTTTTTGTTTTTAGTTTGTTCCAAAAGATGCACATATAATGTAAAGTCATGTATAAAATGTGAAAAAAAGCCCAATTCTTTTTATGTATATGGTATTTTCCTAATAAAACAAATAACTGTATAATATGTTGTTCTTTACATTCCAAACTGTCATTCTGAGTATAAAAAGCATATTTACCCGCTGTTACTGAATACAAACCTATCTGCGCTGCTGAGGCTCCCTTCCTCTCGTGACGTAAAATGACGCGATGTTGAAAAAAAAGCGGTTTTTACAAGCAGTCAAAGAAACGCTCGCTTTATCTACTAAATTTGTGCCCTTATGTCGTTTTAAAACATTTTAAATCCTGCATTACCTTTTCATATGATATTTTAATACAAGGTTATATATTAATTTAGATTTTTTTTTTACCTGCAATATGCTCTTTAAGGTCAGTCTTAAAAATTTGTTAAAACAAGTTTCATGGAACAAAATTTGATGATTAAAAAAACAAACAAAAAAACACACACCTTGGTGGCCTGCTGAATGATGCTGTCCCACACCTGGTTAGGCAACAACATGTACTTCTCTATTAGGTGTTCCTGTACAGCCTGGTCGGTCTGTGCTCCAATCATATAGCCGACGGCCTCGTAAAATGTATGCACCTGCAAACAACAAATGGTCGCTCAAGTCCAGTAGAGCTGCAAGAACTTCTCAAATGTCGTACATTTCTAAAGCATAATGTGACAGTTGCACATGGAGCAGGCTAACTGAGACAGATGGGGTTATTTGATACCTGCTGGGGCTGCAGGTCACAGATGATGGTGTTGATGTTGTTGAGGATCTCATCAATGAAAGGCATCACCTCTCCCACCTGCACCTGCACAAAATGCCTCCTGCACTTCTGAGCTATCTTTATGAATGTGTCACACGCCATGTCTTGAACTCCATCATGGGTTTCTGAGAACAATAAGTAGTCAAATATAACTGTAAAAGAACTGATGGAATTGTGTTTTTTTCATCAAGCTAAAATTAGAAGCTCAACTATATTCATTACTACCGAGCTGCTCCATAAATTACTGAAATGCAGCATCTGCAGTATATGTGTAATCAAATCTGACATGAAAGACCAAAAGATATTACAGCTGTATACTGATACAAATCTTTGATTCTATTCTAAGGCTCAAAGCATTTGCAACTCACCATGCATAAACTCAAACAATTTATTGACAACAGTCTTCAGGAATTTCCAGTGCGCACGTAGGAATCGTGGGTACTGGCCAACGATGTACATGATGTTGGAGGCAATGATGGCCTTGTTATCCTTGCCTCTCTTCTGCTCACATAGACCCAGCAGGTCCTGTAGATGAATTGGGAACATTGTTATGGTTCTTATTTTTCATTACAAGACTTAACATCTTTGCATTTTAAGATTTCTGCACCTTTATGACTGTGACGAGAAACCGCTTCTCATCCTCTTCATGCATGGCTCCACTGATGGAACCAATAGCCCAGCATAGCGTGTTCAGGTTCTTCCAGGACCACTCTGTACCATTCACCTGATTATGAAGCTTTTCTGTCATAATACGCTCTGTGTCGGCATAATCCAGATGGGTAAGATAGACTGCAGAGAGAGAAATATGATGATACTTATAATAAACAGATTAGTGGGCAAAAAAAAAAAAAAATCTGCATTCATAGTACAAAGGAGCATATCGCTCACCAAGCGTCTCCCTCATGTTCTTGTAGAGATTGATGGAGTCTGTATCCTTCATGAACTCTCGAACCACCTCGCCCTGATCGTTCTCCACCACCAGCACTTCCTCTGGCTTGGCCATGCGGCTCACCATCAGCAAACGCACCTGCAAAACAGTAACACAAAAACCCTTATTGTGTCTACCTTAAAATTTTAATTTGATCTTGAATTTCTTGTATGTGAGCTAACCTTAGACAGGACAGGTAGGTAGAGCTGTCTGCGGGGCGGTACATCAAAGTGTTGGCTGCCTGAGAGTAGGGGAGAAGTGGACGTTGAGAAAGGACTCTCTCTGTACAGCTCAGCTGCAAGGTGGTTCCAGTACTCCAAACAGATCTTAAAGATCTCGGTCTCCTCCACCTCTGACACCAGCAACATGTAATGTAGAGCCTGAACAGAACAACAAACAGGGTCTTAACACAATGGCATCTAATCAGCAAAGAGACTGAGGTTGATTCTCCATAACCAAGTTCAGTCTGTGCATACCTCCATAAGCGTCTCTCTGATGTTCAATCTCTTTTCTATCAGCTGTCCGTGCTCTTTGAGGAAGGTGCAGAGGAACAGGCTGAGGTTCTGAATAAAGTTTTGCTCATCATCTTTACCGTTTGCATACGCCAGCCGGATGTTGGTGTTCAGTGGAAGCATCTTTAACACACAAGTAAGAAAGAGAACATCAGACTAGCCCAATATGGGAATTTTACTTCGATTTAAACCAGAGAGGGGGTTACCTGTTTGAGCTGCATCATGGTCAGAGTGAAGAGACTGACAAACTGCTCTTCGTACTGGCTGACACTGACTCCTGCTATTTCAGTCAAGCACTTCAGTGTCACATTGCGAAACATCGGCACGTTTAAAAACTACAAATCAACCCAATAGAGAAGAGGGGTCAACAATTACCTCAAAGAACACCACTTGTAGGTGTGAAATACAATCTTTGTAGTTGTTAATACATTAATCTATTTAACTGTACTATTTAATTGTACAACAAAAAAATACATACACTTTAAATATAGTTATTACACTATTGTCTGGAACACTTAATTCTGATTGGTCAATTGATGCATGCTGCAGCCCAATATTGTTTTTTTAATAAAAGGATGAATGAGTGTTGGTTTATATGAGTTACTTATGAGTAAAGGTAAAAAGTAAGTCATATATCAAACAAATATATTCCTAGTTCTTCACAAAGTCTGCAAGAGTAATAAAACCTTTTGATAAGTTACCTTGTACACCAGAGTGCTGATGAGTTTAGTTTCAAAGATATAGCCCAAGGGAATCCAGTTGAGAAACCTTAGCAGAGTCTCCAAGGTAGCATGCACAAGTGGGGCATTCTGGGAATTTTCCTAAAAATTGTAGAAACCCCCCCCCCAAATTTTCAAGCCAAAAACTCATATGCATATGCAAATCAAACTTATGGAAAGTCTGCATATACTTCCACAAACTTTTTTTGTATGAGAGAAAAACAATATGAAAACATACATACCATCACAAACTGGCACAACTGGAATATCTGAGAGAACTCATTGCACATGCTGTAGATGGATCACAAAACAATACAGATGAATTAACACGAAGTAATGTGAATATGACCTCATTTAATAATTGGGGGGACCTCAACTAAGGATTTTCATAGTGGAAGCAGAATCTTCAAGTCATGCCTATAGTCAACTAATAGTCGAATTATGGTGTGTGTGTGTGTGGGGTTGCATTTCACAATGTCGGCAAATAAAATAAAATCGGCTAAATTGTAAGTCTAAGTACACTTACACTCCAAGTACAGTGCAACATCGATGCACCGAAAAATAATCAACAATTAATGAATAGAATTAAATTAGAACAGAATATACCCTTCTAATAAATAAAAATACAAAACGAAATAAGTCAGAATCAAGTCACAAGGTGCAGAACAAATTTGTGCAAAATGCCTAAAGTGCAGGGGAACATATAGTTTAGATCACAAGCCACAAATAGTTAAATTAGATAACCCAGAGTAATCAATAAATAAAATTAAAATAAAGAAATTATTAAAAGTATAGCCAGAATTGTCATTCTGGCTTTGTAACTGCAGAGAAAAGAATAGACGCTAAACTGGATTGGCAGTCTTTTTAGCTAAACACGTTCACAGCATCCAAAAATCAAATTAGAACCAGCTATAATGTTTTGAAATCACTTGTACCCTACCTGATCAAATTATGTGCGCGTGAAAAAATGCATAACAGCTTAATATATTATATATTATTACTTATTAAAATATAAAATTCAGAATCTGTACACACCTTATTAATAAAGCATACTTATAAAGCCTACAGAAAAGCAGATGAGCCCATAATATGAATGCAACGGGAAAAAGCATACCATGTAATTAAACGCATTGCGTTCATATTCTGCGCTCATCTGCTTTTCTGTACATAGTAAGCTATGCTTTAGTATGGTCTTTAGTTTTTTAACACCACTGTCTTAATATACATTAAGCCACGTTAAAGTGCCCTTTAAGCGTTTTCCACGTTAAGCGTTTTAGATTGTCCTGAGGAAAAACAACTTGTTAACGTTGGCCGGCAGAAGTGCGATCATGGTTTTCCTGATACTAAATCCAGCCTTTCTGATGATGTGCATCCACACTGTAGATTTTCTTATCCCAGACATTGTTAAAGATTTAAATCCTTGCCGCCAAGATGCTTCTCTGTCAGTCACGGATCATGGAAAGTAAAACTTAAATCTCTTACAGGGGTGGTTGAATTTATTCACGCACGTTAAAAATATTTATTAAAAGCTTCTTTCTTTTCACATTTTTATTTACAGCATTATCATAATAGGCTGTATATTAACTTATTGGCAGAAAACTGGTAGTTAGATTAGACATCGAGCACCACCATATAGCCAAAATGGCATGATTCTCGTTTCATAAAACCTCTGCGAAGATTCGACCATGAGATTGGTAGTCGAATTAAGCTCCTCCTATCGAAGCATCGAATCTTCGACTATTTCGGGTCACCCCCATTTAATAATAAACCATAAAATATGACAGTTATTCTCTTTTAATGCGGTCTCACCTGTCCTTCAGGTGTTTGGCTTTCACTTGTGTCATCTGGCCACTGGAGAAGTCAAACACCTCTTCACTGAGGAGTTTCAGAATGATCATGTTGTTCTGGCAAAGGCTCTCACTGGTGCGGCTTGCACCAACAATGTCACTAATAAATGTGGGCCAGTGTTTTGGCCACTCCTGCTTCAGGATCTAAACACGAACACATTAGGTAGCATGAAGGGTAACAGACATTTCTATTGCAGTCATCAAATATATGGCCCCACATCATCATTATGAATGGCTATGAATCCCTCTAATGTGCACTAAGAAAAAGTAGTCAAACAAAACTCACCTGTACTAATATCATGTTGAGTTTTCCAATGTACACCTTTTCTTTCTGAAAGGAGGCAGAGCATAGAATAAAACAGACATCAACCACAGGAAGACAGCAAACAAAATAAGTGGACGTTCACTAACCTCAACATTGGCTGCATCTGATGATGTCTTGATAATGAGCCCCACAACATACTTTTTAATGCCTGAAATAAAGCAGAGCAGTGAAGAGCGTCAATGCATACAGTAAGACAGCACATAACCCCATAAGCTCTCCATCCGGATGGAAGCAGCTCTTCTCAGAAGACTTGTTACTGTCTGATCATCTGCAGATCTGCTAAATCATACTTCCAATCCAACTAACTAAATTTTTACTCACCGTCAAGTTTTTCCAAACCTGTATGAATTTCTTTCTTCTGCTGAACACAAAACAAGATATTTTGAAGAATATGGGTAACCAAACAGTTGATGGACACCATTGACTTTAAAGTATGGGCGGGGGGGGGGGGGGGGGGGGGGGGGGGTGTTCAGCAGAAGAAAGAAATTCATTTTGGAACAACTTGAGGGTGAGTAAATGATGACAGAATGTACATTTTTGAGTGAACTATCCCGTTAACTTTGAGTGATATATAAATATATATATATATATTTATTCATTTGGCTAGGTGCAGACAGACAGTTCAAACAGAGACATGTTTTGGATGTTTTCTGAGACATCAATGTTGGTTAAGCTGAACAGCGTAGAAAGAATCTAAGTGATGCTTTATTTATCAATTATAGGTGCTTATGTCATGTTTTTCAATTCATTTTATCTTTAACAGAGCAGATTCTAGTCTTATTGGAAACAAATGAACACTAAGCCGAGCAGACAACCTTCCATGCATTTTTAAAAGGGGAATTCAGCTCAACTTGGCAATCACTCACTTGACTCTAATGAATGTGTTGGCCTGCTAAAAACGTTTTGTAGAGTCAAGTCTGTCACAGAGTGAAATGTTTACTTCTACATTTCAATGATCCCTTCACTCCTTGTCCAAATCCAGCCTTTGAGCTGCTTATGACTTAAGAATTGATTTAGACTGAGCTATGAATTACTCGTTTATCTCGAAGTGGTAAGGGGAATTCTTGTGAGTCAGTCCTACCTTCACATTGGTTTCTGGGCAGAATCTTCCATCTTGTTTTAATAACTGTTTCCAGAATCTGCAGAGCATAGTACTGTAATGCCAAGAGAACAAATCAAGATTTAAGGATCCGAGCTTTAACCAGCCAATCTGCCAGAGCTGTACCGTGAAACAAGGAAAACAAAAAAATTGCTCTTAACTTTGACTGCCTAATATATTTTCACACATTCTTTGGTTTGTTTCAAATGGTTTCAGATTGAAAAAAACATCATGCAGATTTGACTTCAGTGAGAATTTTTATTACAAACTCAAAAAGAGAACAAAAAAAAAAAGGCCATAATCCCCCATAAAAACTATACAATGTTTGTATGAGATTCTGTAGAAGTTTTGCTGTTTCTGGCCATGTCACACCAGAATGTTAAAGAAAGAAAAGGAGACGTTACGTTAATAGCAAAAAGCTAATGGTTTGATTCCGTGCTCGGCCACAACAAAGCAAGACGCTTGGGGGAAACGACGCAACATCTGTGTCCAAAAACAAAAAGAACGGAAGGATCCTTTTATGAGTCAATGGCCACTCACAAGGATTTAATCGTCAAATATACGTTTTCCCATTGGTAAACTAAAGAAGACCAAACCCCTTTCTGTTTTAAAGTGACACTAATGTTTCCACCAATAACTGGTGTGGGTCTCAGGAACAGCAAGACAAGCCACAGGTTTGGGTCTATAGACTGCCTTAAGACTGCCACCATGCTGCTTTTAAGAGGGTATTCATGGTGCATTAGTGTCCTTGTCACGATTACTAGTGTTATTTGGATCATCAGCATTTCGACTGTAGGGATTAATGAGGAAAGAGGAAAAACATGACGCAAAAAGGTAATGTGTTAAAGCAAAACAGGGAATACAGATCATACACTATGTGAGGGTATTAAAGGTGAGGCCTGGAGAGGTAGATTACTTGCATACAGACAGATTTCGCTTTCTCAAATCACCAGGATCTTTTCACCTTTAATTTTTAGGTGGTTAAGAGGTTTAAAAATAAATATAAAGAAAAAGGGCAAGACCAAAAAACATTGCAACAGCACGCAAAGTCTTTATTGTTCACATGTGATGTTGCTATATTTCCTGGTGCATGATCAAGAGGAGAAACAAAATAGGGTAGAGGAGAAATGTGATCCGTGCTGGCAAAATTAGTTACAATGAGCAAATTTAAAAAAAAATAGTTATTGTTATTTTTACATTCTCTATAAAACATTTTTAATGATACATGATTTGTTGGAATCAGACAAAAACAATTATTGAGCTACACCTACTGGTTAAGTCAATAACATCAGCAAAGTCAATTTTGAGAAAAATCGAGTTTTCTGAAGGTTCCAAAACAAATTCACCTAGCAATCATACCTTAAAATTGTATAATCCCTGGTAATAACACCAAATTTGGCACACACCAAGTCAAACCCATATCTATAAGAAAAATATATATTCAACCCAACAATATATATTCAGATGTTTATCCCCAACAGTTAACCAAATGTTAATTTAAGACATTTGGTTAACTGTTGGGGAAAAACATCTGATCATGTGTAACATTACATTAGATCCGTGCATTACATTATGTCTGTCTTAATATATAGAATCTAAGGTCTATAGTACAATGTTAATCAAACAATTGTGATATCATGGAAAAAAGTTGGATATATATTGTTCCTATTATTTTGAAATACTTTAATTCTCTGTATACGTGTATATCGGGATCGCGCACTTTCTGAGAAGCGTCTTTGTGCGCATGCTTCAGATGTATCAGTCAGCGAGAGTAAGATCGTTTTGTTTACATCAGCATTAGTTTGAAAAATCACGTTTCATTGGTTCAGACTCATGCCACTGAGAATTCGCTATAAATATTCTCAAAGTTGGAATGCTGCGCTTTACAACGATACCAAACTTGAGAAGCGAGCAGAGAAAAACATGATTTAGAAAAGTAGCGTCTCAGAAAACGTACAAATAAAGATAATTTTAGATGCTTTATTACTATTTGGGGCATTGGGATCGCTAGACGAGGGCTTAATGCACAAATTTGAGTAAAAACCTCAAATTCGACCAAAATTGACATTTCACTTGTCTTGCCAGTAGCTCGTAATTAGCTTGTGCGCATTCCGACACATTTTGCCAGCACGGGTCACAAATGCTTGGGGAGAAAAGGGGAACCACAGTACACAGAGACACTGATGATCCCTACAGTGAAAATAACTGTTACCATCCATGACTGGGGTAAAAACAAAATGGGGTAAACTGCCTGCCTATCTCCCTGCCGTCTCTCAGCTCCATATGAGGCATGTGCAGTGTGAATGGAGGCACAGCAGAATTGAGAGTAAGGGAATGAAAAGGTAGACCTTGTGGAGGCCTGCCGCCAAAGCCTAGCTGTGTCAAGGTGCACAGGAAGACACACCCCTTTTCGTCCTATTACAAGCAATCAACATAATGGAACATTGTGATTAATATCAAATATGAACAACTTCAATTAATTGTCTTTTGTTTGCTTTTTCAAGGCTGTAAATAAATTAAGCAAAAAGCCAAATGTTCAAAAAGCACTTTAAATGCGCTCTGTCTGTATTTTGCTTGATGAATTTAGACAAATTCAAAGAATTTACCTGCTCTGCATTTTTTCCTGTCTGTTCTTCTAGAGCCCTCACTTTTGGACCATTATCATTTTGATATTACAGATACTGTTGATAAATCAACTCAAACATTAGTAATGACCAGAGTGTTAAGAGCAATCTTAAAAGGCAAGCAGACGGCAAACTGGGTCAGCAGTACTTTGAGGAAGTCTATTAACACACTGAGGAAGACAATTCATCCCAAATACTACACTATTGACAAATTATTTACATTCAGTCTACGCACTACAAAGTGAACAAATGTTAGGAACTCAAGGAGTGTGTAGTTTATCAGTGCAGAAATTCTGTTTCAGGCTTCCAGAAATTCTACACTACATGGATCCTCTGTTTTCCTCATCAATATTAAAATAAAAATCCATGGCTCAGAAATTGGATCACATGGATCAGGTGCTTTATATATCCTGACCTCAAACAGTCAGTCATTAACACACCTCTGGCTGCTGTACAGATGAAGGTACTGAGGTATTTCACTGTCAACAGAGGATCCTCACACACCAACTTTAACTCTGACTTTGCTTGACCAAGACAGGACTGTGAGGAGAGGTGTAGGAAAATGTGATCTCACATGTGTACAGAGGAATCTGTTTCTGACATGACGCTAAGCAACCCCAATACACTTAAGAAAATGGGTATTTGCTGATATAAGGCAATCTTTCTGGTTTGAAGGCAAAGAAAACCAAATTATGTTCCTGTATAATATGTGATAAGAGATCAGATCTTCCTCAAAGTATAGAAACCATGACCCTCCACCAGAGTAAGTTGGGACTTGGCTTACTTTGGTGTTCATATTCTGAGAGAACTCTAGAATGGTGTCAACTCGTGTCCACGCATCTGGGTGCTCCTTCAAATGAGTCAGCACCTCCTGGGCCATTCTTTGCTGAAATAGAGAAACATTTGTCTTAACTTACACTCTAAAACAACAAAACTGTGGAAAATATTTAATGATGTCAGTGCATACACTAATGTGTACTTATACACAAATATATATTACATTTTTTTGAAAGACAACTTCACAATGGCTGCATTTATTTGATTAAAAAATGCCACAAAAACATATTATATTGTATTGTGAAATACAATTTAATCCAAGTTGTTGTCTTAAATTTATATCATATGACATATTTAAGCAATATCACATGGCCAATGACTGCAATATCACATGAGTGCTGTTTTTGTTACGAATAGCACGAGCGCAAATGTGAACAAGATGGTAATATTGTGGTGTATTTTAGACACAATTATCTATTTTTGCTCAAATTGCCAACGAAAATATTAGCCTACCTATGAAGTGGTTCCGCCACAGCGGAACTGTTGTGCGTCTCTAAGCAAAGTGATTTTACTAGATGACTTTACAAAATGAATTACTTTTGATCAAATAGATCAACATGTTGTGTGGAAACATTGTCGGAAGAAACGTAGTTATTATAAACATCACCACCATGAAATCCAAACACCAGTCGAATGAGGAAAGACAGCAGTCAGTCACTGCATTCACAACTGAAGGTAAGCGCAGCTGTACACCCGAGTGAGCCGAGAAGATAACTTATTTGATAGCAAAATGATCACGAGACATATGCTCCCTTTATAGAGATAGACAGGTAAACAGAAAACAGAACAGAAAACACAAAGCGCTGTAAGAAACTTCGCTTAGCACACGATTATCTCTGTCCCTGCAACGTCTGTCGGTGGAGTGCATTTACGCTATTTCGACTTTTTTGTTATCAGACTGGGGTGCCAACTTTCACCTGAGCATGTGGATATTTTTTTTTATTTCTCAACATGAACATGGAAACAGTATAAACACGATAACCATTTGCTGACTTGATTGATATTAGGAGTTGCACTAAATGGCTATCTCTAAAATATATTTAAATACCAATTAAGATGCAGCTCCTGAAAAACAAAAACATGGCCGTTGTAGCCTAAAAGTTTATGTGTAATAATAAGTAAAATATTTCATTCTAAAGCTACTTTTTGTAATGTCTATTTGATGCTTTTCTCATTGAACACAATAATGACTTTAAATGATCATTCGGGGGTAATTTCTCAGCCAAATTGAATGTACCATTAATTAGATTTATTAATCGGCACATCATGTAATTGATTGGATTAAAATTTAAAATCACTTTTAAATAACTTCTTTATTTGAACATGTTGTAAAATGTAATTTATTCCTGTGATGGTAAGGTTAAATTTTCAGCATCATTACTGCAGTCTTGAATGCCCCATGGTACTTCAGAAATCATTCTAATATGCTGATTTAGTGATCAAGAAACATTTCTTATTATTATAAATGTTGTTGCTTAATATTTTGCAATATAGTGTGTGTGTGTGTGTGTGTGTGTATATATATATATATATATATATATATATATATATACACACACACACACAATATTTTGTGTGTATACACACACACACACACACACACACACACCACACACACACACACCACACACTTACGTTTGGTACTATATTTCATATAGGCTATATATACACACACATATATATATATATATATATATATATATATATATATATATATATATATATATATATATATATATATATATATATATACACACACACACACATATACTTACATTTGGTACTATATTTCACCGGTTTGTGAAATGGTCTTCCTTACCTGTGGCCCGACCCCATGGTACAGGCAGTTGACCACATTATCCAGCAGGTTGATATCCAGTTTCTGGTTAAAGTCCAGCAGCTGTCTGGCTGCATGGTCGGCTAACATTGTCATAATTGCTGGCATAGAGCTCTGTGGGGCACAGGGAGGAAACATCCAGCAGGGGCAAAGTCATGTGAAGTGAACATTTGGGTACACAAATCCAAACAGCTGACCATTACCCCCCTCCCTCGACTATCCAAAAAGCCTTATATGACCTGGCCTGCCAATGCCAACACACCAATGCCTGCTGGAGGGTTCAACCCTCAATAACAATGAGATAGGTGGGTGGCGCGACATACATCCTGATATGTCCAAGAACAAGGGCCACTCACTGGGCTCGTGATCACACGAGCCATTATTCCCTGAATGAGACCACGTGCTAGGCAGCCCTTTCGCTGACGTCATTCTGTTTACATATAACACAAGAGGCGCTCTGAATTACAAACTGTTTTCCCTACTCTGATCGAGCTTCCATAAGACCACGAGACTTTAATAATGTGCACACAGTTGAAGGACAACTGAATGAGAATGACCAATGCTCACGCTAATTCAATTTGCACCCCGGAGCCAAACTATTGCGTAACGATGTAAAGCATTACGGCCAAGAATTTAAAAAAAAGAGGAAATTTCGAGAATTTGCTTGGACGACACGACACAGTCAAGCTTTGTGAGTCTTGCAGGCCTAAATAAAGAGATGGTGCCATAACTAGTGCTCGGTACTGCGCAACCTGTTGATTTACCCGACTTTTTTCCCCACCTTAATTCATTCAATAAGCAAGTAACGTTAGCTACAACTCCTACAATAGGATCGGTCTTCCAACACAAGAGCTACTTATCAGCTGATTTCATGCATGCACACGTCTTTAAAACACCACTAAGTTGGACTAAGATCCACGCCGAGGAGCACAACAACTTGCACTATTGATGCGAAAGCTGTTTATTATTCTCTACGGTGGTTGTTTAGCCACGTTTATGGGTTAAAATCACAAAAAGCATCGCGTTGCATGCTTTGGCAACAATTACGCATGCATGCTGTCATAAGAATGCGCTTAAATGGACAGAAAGGGAAATGCCTTAGCGCGCACCTGACGTTAAAAATGTTCTAGCGAACGCCTCGTCCACATGACCAAACACCGATGTTTCTAACGGTCTACATCCGTCTAGAGATGACTTCTACGGGGGTGACTTTGCAATGATCTCCCTCCCTGACTCCGGAGCAACCCCTCCCACCAACCCCATGCTCTGCACCCTACACCAGAAAGCTCTGCAGGCTTTACTAGCAGTAAACCAGGTAAGAAATAGAATTGTATTCGTGTATTTTACATGCCGTTAATTATTTAACGTTAAATGAATGCTACAGCTTTAGAATAGTCCTGCATGCATTTTACAATTGAATTTTGCTCGCTAAGTCAAGATGCTCTGGGCTATGCTTACGGATATGCGTAGTAGCATAGTGTATTTGTGATTGTTTTTTATGTTAAGTGAGATATAACGATTGCTAAAACAAAGAAAACCCAGATACATTATTCAGACCAGCGTGACACCAGCAGTGCTGAACACGAGCCATCAAGCAACACACACCCGCAACATCCCTCATAAACCCTCAGCAGCAAAGCCATTTCACTTTCTTTCGACCTTAACCTTCATACGTACAATTTCTACGCATTTCTACACAATCTCACAGCATCATCATTCTCCACAGACCAACCCAAACACTCTAACAGTTAGCTATAAGTTTTCACCCCATATTTACCTACCTAAAGTCCAAGCCTTTGAGAGAAAGAAGGTGGGCTTGTCTGCCAGAGTTGCTAAAATTATGTTTAATTTATCCAGTATCGCTGGTGCCTGTTTGTACACGTTTTCTGGCAAAAAAAAAGCTTTAGATTGAGCCGTTGACTGGCCAGCCACACTATTCCTCTGTGAAGACTATACGAGCTTGCTTAATATAAGGACCACTAGGATGTGAATTCCGCACCAACAATCACGGCGAATTCAGTATTTTCTCAGTCCGGTTCATTTCACGAAACAAAGTTAACCTTAATTAAGAAATGTGCTCTGTACTGAAGTATATTTTGCACTAGGGCGGTATTAGAGACTGAGCCTGTGCCTCTTCTTCTCACAAGCAACAAACTCGTAACCGGTTGAAACCGGTTCAGACTGGGAGATTCCATCTCGGTTTAGTTTTCAGCCGATGGCGCCGCGAAAAGTTTGGATTAACGTCACGCCCATGGGGGCGTACTATTGGCTGCAGCGTTGCTAAGCACGTCCTTGCTCGCAATCCATTGGACAGCGTGCACGTCAATCAATCTCAACTCTTTTGGGCGCCCACGCGACTGCTCCGCCCGTGTGGAGGAAAAAGAAGGCAAACTGCGTGCAGAGTGGACTTGTAATTTGCGATAATATTTCGGTAATGTATTATTTGTTGCTGTTTTAGCTCTGGCGCGCGACTCTTCCGAAAAACACTCGCGTTTATACCCTTCTTGAGCTTTAAATTGTGCACTTTTTTATATTTAACAACAGTGGCCGCTTGGTAATTGTATAGCGCAACATGTTCGGAAAAATTAATTTCACGGTGGACTGAAGGTGATCGAGGGCATCGAGTCCGTGAGGCGGATGTTGGAGCTTGTACTTGTGCTGATTGTAAGCTGGTAATTTTCCACGAGCCAGAGCCACGAAGGGGAGTGGTTGTTCAGAGTCACTCAGGGTATGATACGCATGGCATGGGTCAGAGCCTGATACAATTGGCTTGTGATGGTCTCCATAAACTTAACCACCGATAAATTAAATCCAATATGGCAGTGATGTATTATAAACGCATCGGATCACCCGAAAATATAATAATAAACTGGCCGTGTGCTGCTTTAAAGGGACGTCAAATGCTTGCATGTTTCTCCCCCTTCCTTGCAAGTCACGTGACGCAACGCCACTTAAACGTCAGTTGATGGAAAAATACTGGATTTTGTGTGCAAAACTACTGTAGTGTCTCTAGTGAACAAAGGGTGAGAAAAATAATATATTCTCCTTTAGTCTAGCCATCATTCAACATATATTTTACAAGGTCACGACTGCACTTTATACATGTTGAATATCTGATAAGTGTTTCTCTTTAGTCCAGCATGTGGCCCATTTTACACACCTTTTAAAACTTAACCAAATAAGCATTTACATCAGTTTAGGGCCAGTCATTTGGTAAATTATATGCCAACAAACTGATCGCACTTTTAGTGAGGTTGAACCTTTTGTCCAATCGCAGCTGGTCTTAAGTTTAACTGACACAATGTTGCAGTTTTGTGCATTTAATGGATCCAGTCATCATTTGATAATCAGCTGATGTTGTGTGGATCAGATTCATATTCACTCCTATGTTACCTTTATTAACAAGTAAGAAAATCTAAAAAGTGAATATGATGTATAGGTCCTTTGCTGCTGTAAACTTTGGAAGCAGAGATAAGTGTGTGGTGTAAATGAATAATTGTATGTATTCCACAACTGAAAGTGCCAATATGGAAGTTTCTAGAATACAAGTCAACCTGCTTTCCAGCAATCACAGGCAACATTCTTTGTTTCACCCCAAGACTGATGTTCCAGTTTTTAAACACCATTTACTGTTTACTGCAGGTTTTATAATACATGTATTAGTAATTAATGAACAGAGTGGGTGTGTCTTCATATTTTTTAGATAATACTTAATACATTGTCACCTGACCAGTATGAGCTGAATAATACTTATGTTTTTGTTTTGTTAAAAAGTTTTTGCTTAGATCATCATTTAAGAGACATATTTGTGCACATTGAGTTGAAACATTTTTAAATATTGTAACTGATTTAAAGTCAGCAAATGTGCTCTTATTTTAGAAATAAGAAATGTGATGTTCCTCAAACTATGACTTCACTCTGTGTGTAACAGAAAACTCGCCATGCTTCCTTTCTTTGTTGTCTCAGCTGTTTAGAATTATTTTGAGAAATACAATAAACCATTGAAACTCCTCTGGACATCTGGTTTAGTTCATTGCAGGACAGGTCACCCAGATCATGCATATGTATGAAAGGATCGAATGTGTTTTTGTCATAAAGAGGGAAAACCTGTCTCAGTGTTTGATCCGAAAACCTTGCATGTTTCCTCTATTAAAGTATGTCATCAATTAGCAACACATACAGTGGGTCTGAAAGTTAACAGGGTCAGGGGCACGACTGAAAGAGGTCATCTTGCTAAAGTGAGCAGTAGGAGGTGCACGTGCATTGTGGCACATACATGTGAAATGAAGTGGGCTGCTCTGTTCAGGATTGGGCTGGTTTAAGCCCGTTCCGTCTGGTCCTGCCTGTTATTTACATACATTATAATGACATCACCTGCTCCTCCCATGTCACTCAAACAAGTTTGACAGTTGTCTTATTTAGGGTGTTTTACATACTTTCTCATAACCTATGATTCAGTGAATATTTTTAAGTACAGTGGTCGCATAAAGACCAGCCTCTTTATAAGTGCTTATACCATCATGAAGCATCACAAATTATTTACATTACTATTATATTTTGTGGTTATTTTTAATTATATTTGGCTTAATTAAATTGTGCATGACATAATAAAGCATTATACGCTATTTGTTCTAGCTCAGGTTATTTGCAGGAGTCTCTTCATAATGGTGGCACTATAAATAGCTCTGTCCTTCCTGAGAGAAGTGAACTTCATGACAACAACACAGACAATGAGGGAGTCCTTGCTGCACAGGAAGTTTGGCTTCAATAGGAGAATGTCTAGATGCAAACAGCTCCCTCTAGCGACGATAAAACAACCCAAAACAGAAGTAATTCATTATTTTCCCTAGAAATGACATTGAGGCCTAATGGCTAACCAGTATTGCAATATTTATAGTTTCAGCAGCTAATAGTAGCAATGTGATATGTGAAGTAAATTAGCTTTAATGAAATATTCAATTTTATATTTTATAGGCTAGTGTATTTTAGGTAAATTGAGATGTAAATGGATTATATTAAATATAGAAATATTTACCGTAACATTAATTAAGATGTTGCAGTATCGTAGTACTGTCATTCTTGAGCAAACAAATCCATGTTTTTCTAAACAAATTGCACAATGCCAACAAAGCATTTGCTACAAGTAACAATAGACAAAAGACCATTGAATGATCAGGATATGACCTTTGACCAAGTACTGACTGAGGGAATGAGGGCAGCTACTGTCCGTCCAACTTTACCGCTCTATTGAATCTCTGCTCCTTATAACTAAAAAAGACAGGCATCTTCTATCTGATTAGCTCAGATCCCTGTCACCTGTAGAATGTTTATTACAGCTTGACTTTTTCTATATTGACATTCTTAATTTAGAATCCGCACGACACATCCAAATCCAATTTAAACTTGAAAACAAACGTGTTAAAAAAAGAAAGTAACATTATGAAATAAAATTTATTAAAAGTAATAATTTGTGATGTAGAGGAGATTAGATATTCTTCTCACTCAAATTGTAACAATTTGTAATGGAAAAAAAATATTTCACTGGTAGTGTCACACTTTAATACGGAAGCGTATTGCATTCACTTGAGGAAAAAATATTGACTCTTTTTTTCTGAATTAACGAGTTAATTATCTCAGAATTATGAGATCATTTTTCATAAAAAAAAGTTTTTGCTCTGTTTTTCTGAATCAATGACTTAATTACCTCAAAATTATGAGTAACTCATTAATTCAGAAAAACAGAGTGAAAAAATGTTTTTCAAGAAAAATGTATCTCATAATTCGGAGATAATTAACTCATTAATTCAGAAAAACGGAGCAAAAACTTTTTTTCCATGAAAAATTATCTCGTTAATTCAGAAAAACAGAGTCGATTTTTTTTCTTCAAGCTTCCATACTATTGTATTTACATTTAAAAAAAACATTCACATTACATTTGATCAAAAGTCACTTTAAAGACAATTTTTTAAAAATAAATGCTGTTCTTATGTTCTTTCTTTTAATTAAACAATGCTGAAAAATGTATCATGGTTTCCACAAAAATATTAAGCAACATTTTCAACATTGATGATAATAATAAGAAATGTTTCTTGAGCAGCAAATCAGCATATTAGAATGATTTCTGAAGGATCATGTGACACTGAAGACTGAAGTAATGATGCTGAAAATTCAGCTTTGTCATCCCAGAAATAAATTACATTTTGATTTTTTTTAAATTGTAATAATATTTCACAGTATTACTGTTTCCAGTAATACAATTTAATAAGATAAATGCAGCCTTGGTGGCATAAGATACTTCTTTCTTACTGACCCCTGAATGGTAGTGTAGCTACATACAACCATATACTATTTTTAAAGTGTACAGCACAGGAATGAAAAAAAAGGGGAGCATTTGAAGAGTATCTAAATTAAAATATGAAATTGTTTTGAATCAGAGGGTTATTTAAAGCTGCTTGCATGGTCGTCTGCTCCAGAACTGTCAGCTTTTCAGAGTAAGAGAGAGACAACTCTTGTAAAGAAAGAGAGAGAGAGAGATACATTGAATTGAATGGTGGGGGTTGTGATGGATCTGGTTCTAACCAGTAAAGAGGGAATTAACACATGATCATTTGTGTTCATGGCTGGGAAGCGGCCCAGTACTGTAACCCAACCTGCCTGAGCTCAATCAAACATCTCCTGTCACCAAAAAAGGCAGACCAGCTCATCAAATCTCCCTGCTTCCGTCCACACATGCAGAACGTTCTACTTCCCCTTCCTGTTGCAGCTTTTTTAAACAATTGTTTAAAATAGGACTGCGTATTTACAGACATGCATTTCCCAGGAAATTACTCATTTCATTAAAACTTGTAATTTAAAACAATTCTGCCGTAGTAAAAAAAAGTAGAAACACAGGTTTATTTTAAATGATTTATTCTATTGATTCTGTATTCTACCCCATGTCACATTGGTCCACATGGCACAGTTGTGACAGTTCCAGTGCAACATAATCATGGACCTCACAGGTATTAGCCGTCAGCGTCACTCTTTACCCAGTGGCTACTTTACGTATATTATACAGGTTTGAGTCATTGCATTAAGACGGCTTAAAGTGCAGGGTCAGTACCACGGAGATGAGCTATGTCTGGTCACCTGAGTCGGCTAAAATGAAGCAACTCACTGCGGCTGGAATGAATCCTGAGCTAGAGATGAGATAAAATAAAGCCAAAGATGCTAATTAAACTGAAATGGTAATGCATGACATTTTTTGTTTAGTGGGTGCAACCAATTCAATAGCAGCCAAAAGCTTGAATTGTTTACAGTGCAACAGAAGGTTTTATTAGGTCCATTGTTTATGCTCTATAGCTACAATTATGACATAAAGACCACGGCAGCAATCCATTCTTCTCCTGGGATTGTAACGGAAAAGTCTATTCCTGCTGTGTCAGGACAGAGTTCGGAAGGAGGGTGGGGTGAGGTATGGAGAAAGGATGATGAAGAGATTTCTTCTGCCTCGTCAAACAGCAGCAAACTTTTAATCTTGCTTTTTAAAAACTTATCTCCATATTTTCTCTAAGTCGGTCTTGACGGCCCCGAGCGTGTCTTTGCTCTAAAAAAAGACCAAAGTGCTGGTTAAAAATAGAACTGAGAGAAAAAGGAGAAAATGAGTAAGAAAAAAGGTCAAATTAAAGCCACACACAAGTAAATCAAATAAAAAAGTAAAGCAATATTATATAAACAGTGGACGTTGGGTCTTTCATAAAAGTATTTTAAAGGAATAGTTCCACATATCGTTCCAAACCTGTATGACTGACTTTCTTCGGTGAAACACAAAAGAAGTTAATTTTAAAAATTAGTTTTTGTCTGCACAATGAAAGTCAATAGGGTTCAAAACATCATTGGACCCCATTGACTTTCATTGTATGGACCAAAATATCTTCTCTCACAGAAGAACGTCATGAGAGTTCTTAGTTTTTGACTGAACTCTCTCTATAAATGTGCCTGACAAGAGCAGACAAGCCAGTTTAGTTAATGCACCACAACAAACACGTTCCTAGTCCCTCCAAATCTCATGATTAATATCAGGAATTATAATTTGATACTCTTTCACTTGTGGCTCGCCTGCACAGTGTCTTGAGTGCTCGAGGTGACCGCGGTACCTTAGAGTTTTCTCTGAGCTGCTGTGTCTTCCGCTGGACTGTGAGGAGGCCTTACACTGGGCCTCCAGTCTCGGGTAGAGCCCCCCTGCAGGCTGCAAGCACACAAACACACATGGGTGCAAAATACTAGAGTACAATGCTCAAAAAGATGGTAATGACATAGCAACAAATCAGAACACACACGTGAAAACGTACAATCACAGTCTTAAAGCTGCTTTAGCTGGTTTA
Source organism: Chrosomus eos (assembly GCA_036326025.1). NCBI lineage: Eukaryota > Metazoa > Chordata > Actinopteri > Cypriniformes > Leuciscidae > Chrosomus > Chrosomus eos. The sequence goes on from CM070832.1 coordinate 18,364,601, forward strand.
TCTAAAGGGAGTAAAGATGTTTTGTACCTCTTTTGTGTCTTTAAGCTTTGTCTGCTCCTGGTCACCGAAACGCATTTTAGTGAGATTTGCTATAATCTCCTCCATTCTCCTCTGATCTAGAAAGAGTTTGGACGTATAGACATCCATCAAGATCATTGCAAATCTACACATAAGCTCCTTGATAGCTTCAGTGTCTGAAGCACAGATAAAATTGTCCATATAATATTTAATACCATTGATTAATAATGGTAAGCTTACAGTTTTAATCCTATTTAGAATACAAACGTGTTTATAAAACAAAAATATTCTTCTTCTGAAGTGCTGGCAGATGTACCATGGCTGGATTTAACTTTCTCTGATGAGATTTTCTAAAGTTTTCAAGAGGTTTTAAATCACAACTCTTCTTTTATAAGACTAACTCGACCACTGTGTAGTTTTGAGGATCTTTGTTATAGTCAGAGCATCTGAAAAAGATTCCTACCCTCCTCCCTCTGTGCGTCCTGATTGTACCTCATGGAGCGATTGCTATCCCACTTATTCTTCTGGATGCTGACACTAAGAGCGAAATAATGTATTATTCAGAGGCCTAGAAATTCCTTCTCAATCATATGGCATGAGTAAGCAATACCCATATCAATACAGTGTTTAAATGGATCACTCCTCCAGAAAACAGCAAGTCTTTGGAATCACTCACGTGAACGGGGTTGAGTCTCGAGATGGTGCCTTTAAAGGAACAGGATAGAATGAATGAAAAGAGAAAAGTGGCATACAACAACAACTAAACCAGACATTCATATTTTCTGAAGAAAATGCGGGTGAGTCCTATGTAAAAGTCACCTTAAGTCTTATTGCTTAGAAAAATCCAGCAGCAATAAATTTGCAAAATAATGTGTTGCACTCACCTTTTCTCCAGATTTTTCCTTACGTTGAAAATTCGGGGACGACACTTGTCTTTTCAAAGGTTTGCCAGATTTTCTTGCCTTCTTTGCAGCTGTGTACAAAAAGAAATCTTTAAGGTCAGAATCCTGAAAATTGTTTGTGACTGCCACCTACTGACTGCAATGAGGTACTGCCTAAAGATTATTTGATGATTTTCCTACAGATGGGTAACATTTTAGCTCACCTTGTTTTTTTGAAGTCTCTTCTTCATCCCCGACCTCATCCTCGGTGACCTCTGACCCTGTAGTGTACTCCTCATCTTCAGACAGCAGAGACTGCTGCCGCTGCAAAAGGACAAATGAACATGTGAGATGTGTCATTTTCATTGTAGGGCGTGTACTGTAGGAATGGTGTTACTTAAATATTTGAGGAATTGGCTTCTTACCAGCTGAAGACTCCAGTTTTTTAAGAGTGAAAACTGCAACAGAAGAAAAGGAAAAGGTGCTGTCATAATTTGAGATTGGATAAACAAATTTAGGTCAACAATAAACTGATGCATGTATCACAATAAATGAAAGCCAGATTCCTCCACCACGGACATAAATAAAAAATAATTCTCACTTTATATCTCACAATTATTTAACTTAATTTATATCTCATGTTTATGGTTTTATATATGTATGTTTTATATGTAATGATGCGATTATGTATTTCTCGTAACTGTTTATTTACAATGTGTATTTGTCATTATGTAACTTTATTACTTGCAATTTCATATCTTACATTGTGACTTATTTTTTTTCATTTAAACTTTGTTACGATTGCAAATGTAGCTACTTCTTGTAACTTTATATCTCACAATGCAACTTTACTCCTTCCAATTGCAACTATCTCTAAACAATTATTTCCTATTTTAAACTATATCTCAAAATTATTTTATTTTTTACTCTGGGGTAAAAATTGGTTTCCATAATATAAAGAGGAAATTTGTTAAATGAAAATAAATTCTGCAGTGATGTAAAAATATCATGCATGTAATAATGACTATGATTTCCTTTTTTTTCTTTGATATATATACACAATATTATGTTTTCTTTTTTTGTATTTTTGTCTGTCTGTACGTGTGCAGTGCGGTATTGTCTTTTGTGTTAATTTGTGATTTTATGTTGCTGATGGTTGCATAAAAAAAAGAAGAAAAAAAAAGACCAAAAATAAATAAATAGAAAGAATAAAAACAAAGATGACGAAAAATGTGATAGCCTCACAGCTGTTGTTTCCTTGGGTCTGTGAGCTGTAAGCATCCCTGGCTCCAGCGTTACATCATATCCTGGCAGATGTTCACTGGTTGTGGAAGGGTCCTCAGAGCTACGGCAAAATAAAATGGATTAGAGCTTAAAACATCAGTCAAAAGACCTGAACACAACACTATACAAAGGATCAAACAAATTAAATATGGCATGCAGATCGTCTAATAGTTTTTTTTCTAAAGGAAGTAACTATAGTCTGACCTATCAGGCACACACACAGCCTCTCTGTGGAGCAGCAGGTCATTGAGTATTCTGGTCTGGGTTGAGTTTACATTGTGATCGCCGCAGTCACCACCATCTACCGCACTTACAATGTGGTCTCTTATTTTACAGCCCTGCACCAAAACAAACACAGGCATTCGCAAAGTGAGACGGGTTCAAAGGTCATCTGAGTTTAAGAGAACGTATTCTAAAGCAACAACACAAACCTTGGCCATGGAGGAGGGATCGAATCGTAGGACTTTGTGGTTGCAGCAGGGGTAAAGACCAATGCCGTGCCATCTATGATCTGCTCCAATGCCAGGATACAAAACCGCCTCTGGGTGGTATTTACACTGGCCCAACTCCGTACACAGGAATGCCTGCCAAGCCAAAAAACATATTCAATTAGTAACCAACCAATCAATATCTATGTTCATCTACATATACACACTGAATTAAAATCTTAAACTATGATTTGTCACTCGTGAAGTACATATTTTTCTTTACCTGTTTGCAGCGTGAGCAGGCAAGGAAATTTATGGTGCCCCAGATCCTCCAGTAAACCAGTACCCAGGACTTCAACTCTTCATAAAGCCCGTTCAAATACTCATGTACCTCCCAGGCCTTATGTCTACACAGACACAGCACAATTACCAACATGTCATTGCATATGTGTGTGTATAAGACTGGAATATCAGCATTTGGAATAGAAGACTTCAATGAAAGTTTTAAATACACTTGGTGTGTATGTGATTGAAATACAGAGTGCCTCATTTAACCTGGTGTGAGTGAATATAATGTTTCCCCGGGCATCTATGTTGATTTTGTTTGGAACACAAGGAATTTTTCTCTCAGTTTCTTTGGTTAAAAGCTTAAGGCAAAGTCCACATCTGGGGAAAGAATCACAACTTTAAATTATTATACTGAAATCCACTTAATGGCACCAGAAGAATAATTTATAATACTTCTAGTACATGTCTACAATAATACATCATGTATTATCATCATTACAGCTTGCACAATAATGCAAAAGGTTCTCACCTGTACAGAGTAGATGCATTACCAGGGGAATCGTGATTATGATAACCATGATCAAATAATCTCTCAATCTTTTTCTGAAACAGTTTACTGGTGAGAAAGTACAAATCATCACAAATAAAGAATAATCAATAACAAAATATTTTATATGAACATTATATTGTATTAACATTATATCATTTGTACACTACAGTTTTAGGGTCAGTATTTTTTCAACTAATATTTGTATTAAGCAAGGACAAATAAATTGATTAGAGGCAACAGTAAAGATATTCGTAATGTTTCAAAAGTTGTTTTTTTTATCATAAAAAATTTCAACACAGATAATAAGAAATGTATCTTGAGCAGTTAATCAGAATGATTTCTGAAAGATCATGATTTATTTGATCATATAAAAGCAGCCTTGGTGAACATATAGAATTGTACAGAATTATATAGGATTAAAATCAATTTGTGCATATTATATAATAATATTATGTATGTATTTACATTTATATTGAAATCTTAAAATAGTATTATTTTATTATTATGTTAACTATAGAATATAGACAAGAGCAACAACTGAATATAGTGTTTACATGTCAAATATCCAGCTATTTGAATGACTTTTGTCCTGTGTATGTTTGTTCTCACCTTTTGAATTTGTCTTTTTTGTCCTTGAGGTCATCTGCCTCATTGTGGCTGAAGAGATCAGCGATGCGTCCGCCAGTTGTTGTTGATGCAGTTCATATTGCACGGTGTTGCTATGATGGCACTCATATGTTTGTGACAATACTGGATACACTCCTCAACCTTCAGATCCACAAAACACACGATAATCAAACACCTGAAGCCCATTGATCAAATGGATGAATAAATAAATGAAATCAACCAAACATGCTTTCTGCACACTGCTCAGACAAGGTTTAAACAAAAGCAATCATGTAACTAGGGATAATTCGCTACAAGCACATACAATAATATAATAGATTCACCAAGTCTTTCCTGAAAATGATACAAATATTGTGTCTCATTAGCGCTCGTTTGGGCAGTGCACAGATTTGTCCAGAAGAACAACAAAAATGATGAAACAGCCATCATGCATCATGCTCTTTAAAGTGTCCACTACAACCTAAAGGTGGAGACCAGCTCAGAGCACACTTACTACATTACCCAAAACATTGTCACCCCTCACAACACTTACTAAAGTTTCCATCTTCAAGAACTCGGAGGAGATCAGGATTGAGATGACATTGCTGTGCTCTGCAACCAAACACCACATAACATAACCGACAACATCACAAACAGCGAAACATCAAACTCACAGCCAATGCATAACTGTTTACAACCACGTCAAACACCATTCAGCCAGGTCATAGAACACACATTACACAACATCTCAGATGGTATCTTTGATTATAGAAATAAAATAAAACACAAAAGTAAACACACACAGAACTTCTGAAACAGTTCCAAAAAGACAATTACCCAGCTTGGGTTTGTCCATTTGTTTTCCGTGCGAATGTTCAGTGTCGTGACTCTTGATGTAGTTCATGAGCCAGTCAAAGATCTGGACATCACAGTGGACAGAAATGTCTACCTCGTCCCAGCGCTGTGGGTCCACAGAAAGATACTCTTCAAAGTATCGCATCTCTTTCACCAGAAGGTTTCTTGGACACACAAAGTCCTGCTTCAGGTTCTTTGCCTCATCGCAAACGTGGATTACCATATTGGGGCTGCGTGAAAGGAAAAGAAAACCGCATTTCGAGAAAATATACAAGGACATTATTAGTAGATGATTCATTGGTGGCCTGAGGCAAAAAAATGGCCCTGGACTTTCTGGCACAAAGCGGACCATCACACCCGGTCCGCAACACACCTCACCATAAACCCACAGCTTAATATCACTAAAGTTCAATATCTACCATAAAATCAGTCCATATAACACAATGCTCTGGTATGGTCTAGATTAAGACCAGTACAGTCTTACTGTCTGGACTTTTTGGTGCCTTGTGGTCTTGTGGTTATAGTATTTGTCCTTTCAGGAGCTTGACATTATGTGTCATTTTATGCAATAGAGCTCCAATTGTGGAAAACGAGTGTAAAAATTCTTATATTTATGAAAAATATAGCATATTAAAATGAATTCTGAAGGATCATGTGACACTGAAGACTGGAGTAATGATGCTGAAAATTCAGCTTTGATCACAGAAATAATAAATTACATTTTATAATATGTTCATAGAATACAGCTATTTGAGATTGTATTACTTTTTCACAATATTTGTGTTTTTACTGTATTTTTCAATAAATAAATTGATTTCCCTTCTTTCAAAAACATAAAAAAAGTCTTAATTATTTCAAACTTTTATTTTAGTGTGTATATAAAATAATGCATGTGAACTAATTAGCAAATTATATTTTTATTTTAATATATGACACTTTCCTAACACGGGACATAGGCTACTTGAATATGAAAGTTGGCAGTTTTACCATGTTTTATTGTAAGTTTGAGAATTATATTTTGAGTTTTATTAATCATTTTCAAATGATTGTGAAATTACTGAATAAAATGGAAAAAGATACACAAACCTTCACTTTTATCTGATATGCTAAAAATGGCTACGTTATTATTTCTTTGTGCATTGTGTGACAAATAATGTAAATAGCATTAAAATCTGAGAAATTCGAAAGGTTAGAAGTATTTTGCATCCCCGGAAATTAATGTTTGTCCTTAATGTCGTTTTGCTGTCAACAGTCGCCAAATATTGCTGTATTGTCTCATCATGTTCAGATACTTTTCATACCTCGGCTCACATTTTTCAAGCATTAAACGTGCCGTGCTGCTCGGTTTCTGTGGACAGTAAACCCTGCATCCTTCGATTTGATTGGATGTCTTAAACATTTTGACATTGACTGCTGCACTGAGACTGAGCTCGCTAAGGAGATTAGAGTTGTTGCCTCAAGTGGGCCACGCGGACCATTCGTCTTGGCTGACAAGGATATAGGAAAACGTAATTTAAAGCTGCATTCCATAACTTTTTTGGGTAACAAAATTATTCGAAATTATTTTTAGAGAAAGTACATAACCAGCCAGTGTTAAAAAAACTATCTGCTTGTTTTTAATTCCAGTGGTACTGGTGGATTCCGAGGGAAATTCGAGCATGTCTTTGCGTCATTACGTCACATCTGTACACATAAAGAAGGTGTCACTGTCTCGGCTAGTAGGCTATAGGCCTATTGCGTGTGAGAATGTTGGAGGTGGAGATTTATAGCCTTTTCTCACAGCACTTGATATAATTAAACATCAATTTAATGGCGGATCCAGAAAGGTTCAAATGACAATCACCAGTGACAACTGGAGATTCACTCGTGCAAAAGACTTTGTTCGGACTTCGGAGTGAAAAAAAGAGACTGCAACCGGGCCCATGCAAAAACACGGATAATATCGGAAGGGCATAAATGTAGTCACGCAATGCTGATGTTGTTAACATTAATAATTTGAAAACCAAGTAAAATTTGTACGTTTTGATGTGATCTGAAAAACGATCGTTAGATTTAGTCAGCGCGATTTACTGCAATGTCTTTTCCCCCTTAGTTGGTCAGAACAAAAGTGTGTTACTTACTTACTCAGATGAAATTTTCCGGAGAAAATTCTTATGTTGGTCATACTTCCAAAAAATAGAATCTGTGATTCTGAATGACCGTATCCACACCGGCAGGGTGACTGACAGCCGCACATTCTCCTCAAAACATAGGATTCATCCGCGCTGTGCCGTGCCGAGGCACAACCCATGTAAAGTTGATAATTCCGCAAATAACTGCAATTGCAGATTTCGAACAGTGATGGCGACAAAGAGATAAAAAAACTACGGACTGCAGCTTTAACTATATATATTATATATATATATATATATATATATATATATATATATATTATATATATATATATGTATATATATTTACGTAGCGATGAGTCAGCCCACATTGTCCGGTGGCCTGGGGCCCAGTGCTCCAGATGGCCAGTCTGATTTGTATTAATGTGCCTCACCTTTTATTCCCTTCTGTGGTAGTATCTGCAATCTCACTCTCTGCAGAGGCTCCTCGACCAGTAGGGATCACAGCGAGGCCTAAATACATATAAACATACCCCCTTTTAATGCGTTTTTGTAACCCTGTATCTATGAAATCGTCCCATACAAGTGAGATAGGATCCCAAAAAGTTTGAATACCAAAATTCTATATATTAAGGAGTAGTTTAGAGTCCAGCACTAAATAAAAGACTGGGCATTTTTGTCCAGACCCCACTCACTGACTCACCTGACACTGAGAGAGTGGCCTGATTGGACTGTGGTTCCCTCGTATCTCCAGTATTGTCCAATAAATTGGATTTGATGTAAGTGGAAAAGGGTTCTGATGGAGAGCTCACTGCTCCGGTCACTGGGTTACACTGCTCATCAACATGAGGGAAACTGCCTGTTGTCTTCAGCTCTTCAAACCTTCGTGCACACTACAAAATATAAAAAGATAAGCTGAACATCTCCAAACATTTGCTAATGAAACTTCTGGATCTTTGTATGGAAGGTTAACCTCTCAAATGTATGTATTGTGTTTGACAGCATTCTGTGATGGGAAATATTATTATTATTACCTGTATTATAATATTTTATATTTTATTATAGGGTCATTCCATGTCAAATCCTGTCAAAATTTGTTAACTTTTTTTCTGAAGAAACACAAACATAAACAGTGATGAAAGCCAAAATATTAAATAGTAATCCATTATTTTGTAGAGGGGGGTCAAAATGAAAATTTCACATGAGATTTGGAGCCAAATTACAGGGGGGTAAAAGTGACTTTAAAAAGATGGCAGCATCATCATTTTATTTTTACACAGAGATTGGTAGGTTTGCAAGTTAAATCTGTTGACTTTAGCAATCTTTGTTTCATTATATGCCAACGATGACGGTTCAAAAATAGAGAAAAAGCACTTCTTGTGTTTTTTTGTGTACTCATGGAGCTGCATTAAAGGAGAACTCCGGTCAATTTTAACATTGAGCTCATTTTTGTGTAAATTTGGAGTGTTGTAAGTAGAGAGAACAACGACAAAAATCGGTGTTTCCTACACTGTGTTATTTTCTTTTTAAAATTTACACCCTGTTGACTTAAACGGGGCAAGTTTTAAACCTGCTTTTAGCCTCTTAACATCCTTGATGTGTCATTAAAAGTGCACAGCCGTGTGAGTGTTTTTATTAAGTGAACACGGTGAATCTGACTGCAGTAGATGTGAAAGATATGAATAAAAATGATGTTTATTCAGCCAACTCACATACCTGTATTTTCTTCCTGTTTTCGGTCGAAGTCCACAGTAGGCGATTGTCAAGTTCGCACGCACGATCCTTAGTTATCTAGTTATCAATGATCGCGCGCGCGAACTCGACAATTGACTACTGTGGACTTCGACCGAAAACAGGAAGAAAATACAGGTATGTGAGCTGGTAAAAATGATGTTTATTCAGCCAGCTCACATACCTGTATTTTCTTCCTGTTTTCGGTCGAAGTCCACAGTAGGCGATTGTCAAGTTCGCACGCGCGATCCTTAGTTATCTAGTTACCAATGATCGCGCGCGCGAACTCGACAATTGACTACTGTGGACTTCGACCGAAAACAGGAAGAAAATACAGGTATGTGAGCTGGCTGAATAAACATCATTTTTATTAATATCTTTCACATCTACTGCAGTCAGATTGACCGTGTTCACTCTTAATAACACCACTCACATGGCTGTGCACTTGTAATGACAAATCAAGGATGTTAAGAGGCTAAAAGCAGGTTTAGAACTTGCCCCATTGAAGTCAACAGGGTGCGAATTTTAAAAAGAGGATAACAAGGTGTAGGCAACACCGATTTTTGTCGTTTTTGTCTGTACTGACAGCACTCCAAATGTACAAAAAAATGAGCTCAATGTTAAAATTGACCGGAGTTCTCCGGAGATCGCCATATCTCTGAGATTGGACCATTGAGGGCCTTTAAAATTAGGATACCAAAATAAATGTTTGTTAAAAACCAAATCTAAAAGGATATTAAGATATCTTTAACACTTCTTGAGTTACAGACATCTAAACTATGGACATTTTTGAACTGTCACCGTTTCTAAATAATGCAACAAGACTGGCTAAAGTAAACAGATTTAACTAACAGACAAACCAATCTCTGTGTAAAAATAAAATAATGATGCTGCCATCTTTCTAAAGTAAATTTTACCTTTATACACTATTTTTTACACTAACTTTAGTGAAAAAAATGTTAGTTGGGATACAAAGAATGCCACAACTACCTACATATCGTGTAAAAATCTCTCTCTCTCTCTCTCTCTCTCTCTCTCTCTCTCTCTCTCTCTCTCTCTCTCTCTCTCTCTCTCTCTTTATATATATATATATATATTATATATATATATATATACACACATCATTTTCACACAACAACATTGGAAATGCTTTGTTTTGTTCTTATTCTTTTTTAAGAATATCAGTTTTAAAAAGCAATTATTTAGGGGAATATATTTTATTATATATAAGAATATCGTTTATAATATAGTTTAATATAATAATATAGGCTAGTTTTATAATCTTATAATTTAAGAATATAGTTTTTTATAGTTTATTGCACAGAAAATACAGTTATTTTTTAGAGGCCTGATGTCTCTTACCTCTTTAGGTGTGAACCCTGGCACCAACTTGGCAACATTCTCCCAGTTGATTGGCTGAGGCGATGCCCATAACGAGCTCAGCACTATGTCCAGCACCAGGAGGTTGTTGTCATATGGAAAGTTATTATTAACAGAGCAAAGACGATTCATTTCTGCGGAGAAGGAAGAAAACTATTATCTGTCGTCTAAATTTTAACATTAACATTGGCAATTAAGCCATCTAACGTTACTAGCTCACTATTGTCCCTTTGTATTGATCTCCACTCCAGAGAAACAAGGGACAATTTGATGGAATGACAGCTGTCGTATTTGATATTTGGTAATGTGAGATTATGAGCACAGATACAACAAACACTAACGGTACAAAGGAAATATAACTTATGCAGATAAGTATGTTAAGTGTGTGGAGCTGTAAAAATGCTTAGACAGCATAATAAATGCCAGATCGTGACACTCCCCACGTTTCATGTCGCATCGCTCAGTGAAATGCTAAGCTAGCCTAACACACAATCACATTTACCCTGCTCCAGGTTTATGCGCTGTTTCCTCAGGTAGCAATGCTCTTCTTTCATTCCAGCTGAGCGGTGCTGATAACGGGCTGGATTTGAGTAACATCAACAGAGATGCTGTGGCTTACTTTGATTTTATCCGGGTAAACCAGTAGAGTCCACATCCACTCAGCATATACAAATAATAATAAAAACAAATGGTCAGCGTGAAATTCGCAGATTTATTGGGCATGACTACCCACGTTCGTATCTCTCTCTCCTCTTGTTAAAATGCCATAGATGATGCGGCGTGCACGCGCAGCGCTCTGAGCCCGTGTGCCATGATGATGCTCTCGTCTCGCTGCAGTGTCCCCGATTTAGCGCCTCCTCTCTCTGCTGTCTGCCCGTCTGTCTACTACGATTTGACGGGATGCCAAAGCTCACTGACCCGTCCCTGATAAAGAGAACTGAGAAAAACGATTGAAGGCAGTCCGTGGCAGAGGATTAACTCCCCTTAACATCCCCTGCGCTGCTGCTGTGTTGTGCCCTGTGTTTCCGGTGCCGCAGTGCAGCAGGTGCGCGCCGGCGTCCCCGTTGCCAGGCGACAGCCCCAACATTCTATTTGATTGATGGGATTCTGTTTTTAATATGGGGACCAGAGAAACACAAATTAGTTTACTCTCTATAATCAAGTCAGTTAGATTGCTGAGAGAAATGTAGCACTGTAGTTATTCTGACTGACTAAAGGCTTATTTTTAGACAGAAAGAGATTGTTCAGTACAACTGTGGGGCACATCAAGGTCTAAATTATTGTGCAATACAATGTCCTGATTTAATAACCATAATATGCAGCCATGGATTTAACTGGTACCATTCGAAAGTTTGGAGTTAGTATGTTTTCTTTAATTAATACTTTTACTCAGCATGGACATATTGAATTGATCAAAAGTGACAAGTACATTTATTATATGTTATTATGATTTATTTTTAACATAAATTCTGTTCTTTTGAACTCTAAAATAATATTAAGCAGCACAACTGTTTGATAACAGTCATTTGATAACACACATCATTGATAACAATAAGAAATGTTTCTTGAGCAGCAAATCAGCATAATTTCTGAAGGATCATGCGACACTGAAGACTGACAAATGATGCTGAAAATTCAGTTTTGCCATCACATGAGTTAAATACTTAAAAATATTAAAGTAGAAATCAGTTGTTTTAAATTGCAATATTTCACAATATTACCGTTTTTTACTGTATTTCTGTACAAGTAAATGCAGCCTTGGTGACCATAAGACACATCTACAACTACCTTTACAACACATCTAAAAATGACCAACCCCATACTTTTGAGCGGTAGAGAAACTGATTGTGTATTGTTTAACACATTTTTATTACATATTTTTATTAATTTCCAAATGCAATTTCTTAACCTGCTGAATGTCAATCAGTGATTCTGTAATCTTAGAAATGTTGGAACTATTATACAACTGAAAAATACAGGATATATATTTTTTTTAAGTATTTACTGGCAAAATAATTGCTTGTATTTACATAATTGCACACTGAGTAGCTTTATGAGAAAACAAACTAGCCTGAAAACACAGAAAAATGCACAAACTAATCCTTGATACAGCTTAAAAAGAAAATATTAAATATTCACAACATTGAAGAAAGATCAACAGCAATCTAAAACTCTTACATTGGAGAGCGAGAGAATTCCCATAATGAAATTCAAGAAACACTCTATTACAAATTCAGATTGATATAAGAACTCACAAGTTAAACTAATCAGATTCATTAACATATTTGTAACATTTTATGCTTAAAGCAAGCATATCATTACAAATTGTATCCATTATTCTTCAAAATAAATTAATGGGTCTTATTAACACAAACTTACAAACTATAATGTTAAAATATCCACCATTTTTGTTAAAGGAAAAAAAAACATGGTAATGGCTTTGAGACTAACAGTCTACTGAAATTTGTGAAATTATGCAGTTCAAATGATACATTATAAAGGTATAAGAATATTCACCTCCCTTTCAATACCTTCATCTTTCATTTGTTCCTCTCCTTTTTTTAGCTGTTGGACCAATTTATATTGAGGGTGATACATTCTAATCAAGGATACACTTTTTCTCTTAGCTCCCACCAACACACACACACACATACAGATTATTCATAAGTCCATCTTTTCTGAGGTGATCACTACAGTATCACTGCTATTGTTTGTGGAAGGTTGCACCTCCAGGGTAGCATGAAGGCCTTGTGTCTCCCCGTAAACAGACTCCAGCAGATCATCTGGATGTGACGTGGTAGGGACAGCCAGCCTGGAGTTGGGAAGAGAAGCTGTAGCCAGGGCAGTTTGAGGTGCTGGAAGGTTCTGTGCTCCCTGCTGGGCCTGTGCCATCCTCTCTAATTCTTCGTGCTTTCTGCCTCTCCTCCGGCCCAACACTTTAACGTAGTTGGCAGGGACGAGGCCAGTGATCTGCCCATCCACACTGGCTAACAGCCAGCCACGAACTCTTGGCTGATGTTCTGCAAATAAGAGTGAAATACATTGAGTACAAGCTGTAAAACAATGCCTAGAACAAAATGTACATGATACAAAGTGTATATGCTTGACATCAGTCAAATTTAAAACATTACATTGTTGATGAGTTGCTGTGTAAAAAGGATTTGTGTTTTATTTAAATTTTCCCATTGGATTATCTAAACAGTGTGTTTGCGTGTGTTAAAGTGTTGAAGTACACTTCTGTTCAGATTAAGAATGTGTCTTGTTCTTGTTCTTACCTTTAGGGGCAAGATTAAGCATGTCTCCAGCCTGTAGAGAGATCTCTTCCTCAGACGAAGCTGTGAAGTCATACTCGGCTCGTGCTACTACATGGTCATCCTCCCCACTTGCCCAGTTAGTGGCTGAAAAACAGAACATAACTTATATCAAGCACAAAAATATAGACACGACTACATATAAAGCTACTTTTTCTTAAAAAAAAAAAAACATACGTTTGAGGGCTAAACAATAAAGGTTGCCTGACAGCCTGGGGCCAGCATTAAAGACACCTGCTGTTTTGTACCTTTAATAACATCTTATATACATTTATTTATGCAGTTTTATTTTACATTTTTCATAATTTACTCATTTATTACGTTTTTGTGGCAGGGCCAGTGATTATTTTGAATGGGCCAGTAAAAAAATCCTTATTGTTGAGCGTGCATTTACAGTAGAGTAGCAAATATTTTTATAGGGTGCTGATGTACGGGGCTTCTGAATGACACAGTGATAGAATGACTTAGTCCTGCAACAAATTCAGTGACAAGTCTCAGCCTAACTGAGAAGTGTAGAAGTTTCTTTCAGTGATGTTTGTTTAGTGGTACAATATACTGTCACTTTTGTGACCAATTTATTGCATCCTTTCTGAATAAAAGTATTCATTTATTGGTAACAATTTACAATAAGGTTTCATTAGTTAACCTCTTTATTTAACAAACTAAGAATGAACAATACTTCTACAACATTTATTAATCTTAGTTGATGTTAATTTAACATTTACTAATACATTATTACAATTAAATGTTGTATTTGTTAATAGTTAATACACTGTGAACTAACATGAACAAACAATGAACAGCTGGATTTTGATTAACTAACGATTAATATATACTGTAACAAATGTATTGCTCATTGTAAGTTCATGTTACATGTTATCATTAATGACACCTTAAAGTGCCCCATTATGTTTTTCGAATATTCACTTTCATCCAGTGTGTAATATAGCTGTTTGTGAATATTATAAACATTCTACAAAGTTCAAAGAGTCGAAGGTGTGGTATACATTATTTAACCCAGCACTTCACTAATAAAGCACTTCAATAAATTAAAGTATGAACATGTTATGGAAGTTATAATTTACAGTAAATAAAATATACTTTATTAATATATATTTTTTAATATAAATAAATATTTTACAAAATATGTTTTACTATAAAATTACTATAAAATGAAAGCTATATATCTAACCAAGTTTTGCTCCAAATTTAAAGTTGATATCACAAAAATTTAATTTTGTTTAGGCGTTATACCAAAAAAAGCCACCGGGTGCCATTGAATTCCATTGAATTTAATTGTATGCATTCTGCCATAACAAATTAATAAATTTCCATCCAAATATCACTTCTGTCACTAAATAAGGAACCTTGAGACTCAGACCTTTCTGACAATATGTGTTTTGTCAAGATTATAAAAAGTTTTGATAATAAATTATGAAAGATGATGCCCAAAAGGGGAGGGGCCTAATAAAAAAATACTGTTTCTATGGTAACGCAACGTCCAATTTCAAAACGGTTTTCACAGGATGAATTCTGAGTTCATAAGATTTCAAATGATACCCAATTTATGATAACTACTAAAATATGTGATATAATAATAATAGAAAATTATATATATATATATATATATAATACTTTTTAGATAACTTCTTAGTTTACTATTTAAAATATAATTTTATCTTTTTTTATTGACAAATACTAGATTATGTTTTATTATGAACTTTTAGCACTAAAAAACAAAGTTTCAATTATTAAAAGTGTGTGTGTCAACTTTTTATGACAAAGGTCAGAAACTCCCGTAATGACGTCGATTTTCTGAGGCGCACTCTTGTCATAAATTCATATTTTACTGTTCATTCGTAATTTGTAAGAAAAAAACAACGCTAAAATATCTATTTAGGAGTCTTAGACCTTTCCAACGATATATAGTTTGTCATGAATAGATTAGGATTTAATAGTAATATAGTGAAGTAAATTTAGGTTGGCCGTATACGGGCAAGTGACAGTTAAGGGGTTAAGTAATTGTCTTCCGAAAGAAAGAATAAACTCAGAACCGCCTAAACGAGTCGCTTTTAACGATTCTACTTCACTAGCATATTCAATCAGCAATAAGTATGATTAATTGTTGATGTATATATTTTCCTCTGGGTGTTCAAAATACATAGCTTTGTGTTTTATATTGTGAAAGTTTCTTGCTAACTCATTTATTACTGCAGCTGTCTATTACTGTCTTACTGAAATACTTGCTAAGTAGGCCTAGCTGGGGGCAACTATTACATAAAACTGTGTATTAATGCAGATGTCTGTTGTTCTTACTACTTTGAGTAAAGATAAAGGATGGAGCAAGATTTGTTTAGTAAACTCTAATGTTACATCAGTCATTCATGTTAGTGCTCGGCTAACGTGCACCGTTATTGATACAGTACAGTTCCTGCATGTGCACCGCAAAATTAGAAATATACACATTGGTTTGTTGATGAACATACACTTGTTAATGCTGATGTTGAAGAATTACAGTTAAAACATCTCATAATGTCCATCAAAATGAGTAGCATATCACTGAGAAACGTCCTGAATCAAGTCGTTTTTGCTATGGAGGTTCGGGTTGAATAACTAGCCTAGTTCTTCCAATGTTTCATCATCAGACTTGTGCTCGGATTGGATATGGTAAAATAGACGTCATAGTTACTGTCTTTACAGGGTGTACAATCGCTGAGCTTTAGGAAGCCTTTGGACGGAACTGAAGTTCAGTTATAGTAATGGGCGTTTAGCTTCCGAAATACGCTGTATGCGGTAGACCAATCACAACAGACTGGGGCCAAACAGAGCAGAGCAGGCTCTCGGAAAGGAGGGATTTTAGAAAGACTGATTCATCAGGCAAGTCGTTGGGGTGATGTGCAATGTATATTACGGGAAAATGAAACTGCCTTTAAAATAGCATAATAAGGGCACTTTAAGTGTTACCAATTTATTTTAAAAAAAAAAATCTTACTGACCCCTAATTTTTTAACAGTAGTGTAAATCATTCTCATTAACAGTCCCTTGGTCCTACGTTAAAGCCAAAATAGAAACACAAGTGATAGATATTGAATAATACCAGACTCATATCAGACCAATAAAAAGTGTGAAGAGTGGGTGAGGTTTACTGGAATGAGAACAGACTGAACATGAAGGGAAAGTCTCACCATTTTCATCAGGACCCTCAGCAGAACTCAAAAGCCTCCAGATCAAATACGGCCCTCCAAGAACGACAGCAAAAAACAAGAAAATAGGCCATGATTTGACAGAATTCACTCTGGGGTCATCAATCCCTGCACCTCTGGTTCCTGAAGCAGACACCACAGAGGAGGCCGCACTGTCAGCCCACAAATCATCCACCTCTGAATCCTGACGCAATCCCAGCAGCCTCTGCAGCCTGCGATATAGGTATCTAAGGGTCCTAACCAGGGCGAAAGCAGACAGCACTTTTGTGAAATGTATGCGTAAGCGGGAGAAGTGATTGGCCACATCTAGAACAGCGCGAAAGCTGTTATAGACAGCAGAGAAAGTAGCGTCCATCATCATGCTGACCGACGAGAAGGCGTGGACAATGCTCTCAATGGACTGAAACGCTCCACGGCTGCTCTCCTCCGCCTGCTGGACAAAACGGCTGGGTGGGACGTCGTCCCCTAAGTTATAACGGTTATAACCCAGGCCACCTCCAACTGCATAACCACTGTAGCTGTAGGGGCTGTAACCCCCCCCATACATGGAGCTCCCATAAGGGCTATATGAGGAGGGCAATGAGCTGTATGTAGGGCGGTATGCCTGTTGGACGGATCTTGGAGGGATTGGTGGTGCCACACGTGTTAGAAGTGGAGGACCAGACATTGATGGCCCACTATGTGATGCTGATCCAAAGTCAGTAGAGCTAGATATAAGAAAATAAAAACATTCAAAAGAAATGGCAAATCTTTAGCAATAATAATAAAACATAGTTATAAGTTGTCAAATATTCTCTATTTAAAAGTAAAAGACTGAATACAGTATGTGTGAACTTTGACACTCACATGCAAACACTTATTGTCATGCTCGAGTACGAGCCAAACATTAAGTTTACGTAACTTAACAACAAAAGTATAATTGTCAATACAACCATACAGAACTTTTATAAGAATCGCTGTAACACCAAACGTAGCCACCTACTTATTATGTTTACAACAAAAATACCACTAGGTCAAATATATATTTTATATTTGCTTGAGAGCTAATAGGTTTGCTAGCGTTCCAGAGCTCCGTCTTTTGGACATGCTGCTGGCCAAAATAAGACGAGTTATTACGAACCGATAGTTTAATGGTCCAGTTATGGTTCCAGGGATTCGCCTTTCCCATGGTTTTGGTGGAGGCTGTGCCATTATTTAATAAATTCTACACCAAAAGTCGAGCTGCACAATAAACGTCAGGAACAGAAACTGTCCCATTTGCCAGACTAAAGCAATCGATAATTCTCATAGTTCTGACCATAGACATAATATAATACATAGACGCCCTATTGGCCGCTGGAGCGCACGTCAACGGCGCCGCCATATTGGGGATGGCAACTTTCCCATACCTCTCATACTGGGAATTGAGAGAAATGCCTGTTTTGTGCGCTGCTTGGGGCTGTACAAATCGCCACACAATTGAAAAAAAGTTTTCGAGGAATTATCTTTCACAGGCAAGACTGAACGTTTGTTTTTGGTTGTATTTGGTCATTATTTAATTAGTAATAGTAACGTTCAGAGGATAAATTAAAAAATACTACTGTTATTGTGTCACGAAATGTAGTTTTAATAGTTTTTCAGTCGACAATGTAGTTGTTTAAAGCTTAAATATGTGGTTTGTTTATAAAGATAGCGCCTATTTAAAAATTTGATCTGACGGTTTCGGAGTTGTACGACACGATCACCGGGCGCTCGGCGCTCATTAAGCCCGCAGAGGACAGCCTTACCTCGGCCAGAGCGTCTGAAGTTTGCCGCCGGCTCGGATGTCTCTAGTCTAGTGATTAAACATGAGATATTATTCGTCTTGTGTATATCTAACGGGCGATCTTTGGTCTCATTAATCTATAAATGGTTCCCTGGTAAATCGTTTTGGCTGAGGGCAAAGTGAAGTTTCATAACTTTATATTTAGGCTTTTTTAACGTTGTATCCTGCTGTATGTTTGACTGAAGCTACTTCTGCTATTACTGATCAATAAAACTGAAATTTAACAAAAAGAGTTAAATATTAAATATAAGTCACTATTTAACTTATTTTTTATTGTGTATATTCTGTAATTGATATTTCTTATTCTATTGCTATTATTATAGTATTATTAATAAACCATATGCTATTATCAATATTTTTGTGATTGTATTATTGTATGATATTATATAATTATACTATTCATTACTATTTTATTTGCTGTATACTATTTGTTTATGTTATTGACTAAACTATTTACTATTACTTCTCACAAATGTTAGTTGTACCATAACATATGTATTAGCATGGATCCATCAGTTATCTTTGTTATTGCTCAAATCTGGTCAATCACAGAAAATGCTTTTTCCACAATAAGAAAACTTAAATTATATCTCAGTATGGGGGTCTTCATCATTCTTATCCAAGAATAAAAAGCCAGATACATGACAAGTCTGAGCTTTGACCATTCTTTATTAAAACAAATATTTTACAAGTGTAACTATTGAGATTTTAAATAACTAGAGATGGAACTTTTTGTACACCACATACAAACCACTGAAATCGGTTGATAAATATAAAAACAGTTTTTGTTTTTATCCAGAAAAAAACGCAGCTCACCCTTGATTACAGTGCAGTCTTGCCCTCCGCAAAATGGCGGACCCGTTGACGTATCGCAGCAACGTTCCAAAGCGGCCAATAGGGCGTCTATGTATTATATTATGTCTATGGTTCTGACTGTCTTTCGACATGAGACTAAAGCAATCTATAATTGCATCGATCGATGTGGTCGTTTCTGTGTTTGCCATCTTGTTAAGTTTTACTTGTTTAACATATAATGTGTGTGAGGAGTCGTTAATAAATTCAATATCTAATTCCGATGATCTGCCGCTAAAATGCATGAAACCAGACTGCTTATTCGTCTGGTGGTGCATATCAAGCACGATCACTGACTAATCTGAAATATTTTAAATATAAATCGTGACCGTGAGACGTGACAGCTATTATCTGTTGTGGGTTTTAGATTGCTCTAGCTCACGACGCACCGCGAGAATAAACCTCGTTTTAATTTTGAGTCATGTCACTCTAAAAAACTCTTGTCAGAAGTGGGATTTGAACCCACGTCCCTCGGCCCTTCTGACAAGCAAAAGATACATTGGAATTATAAAATATGATTATAATTCCATCTTTTATTCTAATAACTTTTTTTGTTGTAAACTTAGCCTAGCCTCAAATTCAAAAAAAAGATTCAAAATTTTCTCAAAAACAGATTTTATTAATATTTTGAAAATCTCTCGTTTAGCTTATGTTAAGTTAAGTGATCATTTGTCTAATTTGTAAACTAAACAAACACAGAACGTGTACGGTATTTTTTTATTTCGAAAATCTAAAACACTTTGTCAGAAGTGGGATTTGAACCCACGCCTCCATTCGGAGACCAGAAACCTCATCACCTGAGAAGGAAGTAAACCTTGAGTCTGGCGCCTTAGACCGCTCGGCCATCCTGACACGAGGAAATACGTGCACCGGAGTACACTGGAACATGCACTAATTGCCCTAGTGGTAATTTGCAGTTTTATTATCTAGCTGATTTTTAAATAAAATATAAATAAACATAAAATTCTTACTGTCAAATTGTGTCCTTCATAATTACAATCTGAGTATATTTATATTTTATTGTTCAAATGCCAATTTTTAAATCCATTCATGTTTTATTGCTTTACCCTTCTCCCAAACTCAGTCTTTCAATGATTGATGATTAACTGTCATTAGTCAATTAAATCAAATTCAAATGTAGTATTTGTATAGCTCCTTTCACAATACACATAGTTTCAATTGGTTCCAATCGGTTCCAATTCAGCTTTACAAAAATGCTTGTTTCAGTTTTACACTTTAGAAGTAGGCCTAATCTGTTATCAGTCAGAGATGAGTGTATAAATTGATGTCCATCTGGTAGTAATAGACAGCTAGCTATAATATAATACGTTATGTGGTTAGCCCAGTTATGTAAAATATAAAATTTGCGCCGGTTCAACATGGCTGCAAATTGCAATAGAAGCAGAATGTAGTGCATTTTTGCCTGTTGTTATTTTGCAGCAATATCTTTGACAGCCCACAAGATGGAGCTGGAGCAATGTTCACCTCAGTTTGGATTTGGTTTACCACTTTTTGTAATCTATTATAAATGTGTCTCTGGACTGGAATAGATCAGATCTCCAGCACCAGTGAAACAGGAGTTGATAAAGATCAAACAGGATTTGTGAGACTATTACTGCCAGCCAACATGGGGATTAATTGTTTCAATCAAGTAAATGGCTGCACACCCAGTGGTTAAACATATGCATTGCTATTGGCTGAGAACAAAACACAATCCTCAGAAGCAGCTCCATATATTTATGACATAATAATGACACTACATGTTGCTTTTGCATTTATACATAACACTACATCAGAATATTTACATTAATTTATAAAATAAAAAATGGTTTGGAACCAGGTCCAACAACCCCCCCCCCCCCCCCCCCCTCTCCCCTATCTGTTGGTCATTCCAATATATAATCACTTTACATATAGCTGTAAAACTACATTCAGGACTTCAGGAGGAACACCCCTGACTTCCACCTATTCTCCATCATGAGCAGCACTGTGTAAGCAGTGGAGTCATTCAGGTTCCTAAGCACCACCATCTCTCAGGACCTGAAGTGGGACAATCACAGACTCCGTTGTGAAAAAGGCCCAGCAGTGGTTGTAATTCCTTTGCCTGCGCAGGAAGTTCAACCTGCCACAGGAGCTGCTGTGGACACAGTTCTACTCAGCCACCATTGAGTGAGTCTGTCCTGTGTTCATCTATAACTGCCACCAATCAGACATCAGGAGACTACAACGGACAGTCCGACTGCTGAGAGGGTTATTGGTGCCCCCATGCCCACCCTCCAGGACTCCTCCAGAGTGAGGAAAACGGCAGGTAAAATCATCAGACTCCACCTGTTTGAACTGTTGCCTTCCAGACTGCGCCTCAGATCCGGCACTAGAACATCTAGGGACAGGAACAGTTTCTTCCCACAGGCTAGTTCCCTCTTGGACAGTAAAATACCTTCCAAGTGCAATACCACACTTTTTTGTGCAATATCCTTGTACATTTATTTAGTCCTATTTATTCCTATTATTTATTATTTTGATATATATTTTATTAATTACAAAAACTCATGACTAGTCAATATTCAGCTTAAAACGTTTGAGTACATGTTTCTTGTGAAATTTTTATTTGTCGAGATCACATCCATTCGGTGGCTGCCCGGCAGATGCCGTCATGACGCAGGACTTCCAGCGCGTTGACGTAATGATACGTTCCACCAATCAGCGGGAGTTTCCGAAGCCCAGCCAGGAAAGGAGCAGATGATATGGCAGCTTTGTGAGCGGCCAGGTGGAACTCGCTTTTGTTTAATCGGGCTGACAGCGGAACATGAGTACAGTTTAACCCGCACGCCGCAGCGGGGGATCCGACAATGATATACCTGATATTAATTTCTGCCTTTTCCGGGGCCATCGTCACGCTCCTTCTGCAGCTCTTACTGGTGTACCGAAGGAGCCCCGAGCCTGTCGCTAGGACAGTTCAATATGTCAAAGCAGTTCCTGATCCCGCACTGAGGGATTACTTTAGCAACCAACAATGCGAATCAACGCAGCCACAACCGGATATCACATCGTCTGCCTCCAAACAACCGGAGGCCGCTTCTCCAAAGCAGCAAGAGACCACCGTCCCCGGCAGCAGCCCCAAACAGCAGCCGTCTTCGCCACCGCCTTCCCTGAGCGACTTTCAGCACGCCTCCAAAGCAGAGACATGCGATTTCCTCAATGCCATATTTCTGTTTTTATTCCGCGAGCTCCGAGACACCCCAGTCGTCAGACACTGGATCACTAAAAAGATCAAGGTAGAGTTTGAGGAGCTCCTCCAGACCAAGACCGCTGGGCGTCTGCTGGAGGGGCTCAGTCTGCGGGATATCTCCCTGGGCAACTCGGTGCCCGTTTTCAAAACAGCCAGACTCATGAAACCCGTGGCTCTCAATGAAGACAACATGCCAGAGGAGCTCAATTTCGAGGTTGACTTAGAATATAACGGCGGCTTTCATCTGGCCATTGATGTCGATTTAGTATTCGGTAAATCGGCTTATCTATTTGTGAAGATGACCCGGGTGGCGGGCCGCCTGAAGCTGCAGTTCACCCGCATGCCTTTCACGCACTGGTCCTTCTCCTTCCTGGAGGACCCGCTCATAGACTTCGAGGTGAAGTCTCAATTTGAGGGTCGTCCTCTGCCCCAGCTCACCTCCATCATAGTCAACCAGCTCAAGAGAGTTATCAAGAAGAAGCACACTTTACCGAACTACAAAATAAGGTAATGTCTAAGTGTCTTCATGCTGTCACATGCCAACTGCAATCTGTCCCTTGTCTTTGACATGGTTCATCTGTGGTCTCAGGTCCATCAGCTACTGCTGGACAGTCAGTTAGGTGTCTTGAAGAAGAATGAGTGTAGCTGATCCCAAAATTATTTCCCTGAATTCAGGTTAGGCTACTTTATTTTATGGAGAAAGACATTCTATCTATCTATCTATCTATCTATCTATCTATCTATCTATCTATTATCTATCTATCTATCTATCTATCTATCATCAACTTTTGTGTGCTCATGTCTGAATGGGGTTATGAAAAGTGAACAGACAAAAATACTGTGGCACAGCAATAAGAGACTTCTGAGGATTGGTAAGGTCATGTGATGACAACAACAAGTGTGCTGAGGGTGTGTATGTTCATTTCCCCCTAGTGAAACTGGAAATGGAGGCCTCCTTTGGTCACAATTTCTCTTTACTGTGGTCACATTCCTGACTGTTAAAAGTGAAACAACTTCGAGATTGAGTTACTTCCTGTTTTTAGCTGAGAAAAATTATAAGGTCTTCGTTCAACCAAGATGGGGATTGATTGCTTGCTGTATTCATCCACACCTCTGCTCTCTATTACTCAACATTACTTGGCACACCTAAAACGTTTGGTTGCCAATAAACATTAAGACATACCAGCAAGTGCGTGTGGTTTGACTTACTCTGCTGTTTTAGGTTCTTTAGGTTTAACATTGTCTTTGTAAGTCGTAAGGTTCACAAAATGGTCAGATGTTTTTTTGGCTCATCAGTCAAAGTGCTCAACTTTTTGTTGACATACTGTGTCTGTGTACAGTCAATATGAACACAATGTTCAAATCACAAAGTCAAACATAAGTCTGCACCACACTGTGATTTTATCCATTAAGTTAATTGTAGTTTCCATGACAGGCAAAAACAGCGCATTTGTTGCATTTGAGCTTTGACCTCACACAGCTGGGTTGTGCGAGTAGTGAATTAAATCACTCTGTTAAATCAAGGCTCTCTGTTAAATGTCATAATTATCTATTGATTAGAGTGTCTCAATACAAGAGCATGATTCCCAGCTAAAAGGGTCTCAGAACGTTCGCTATTGTTCTGGCAAGGTTTTCAAAGTTATGAACAAACATTCTTCCAGTATAATATATTAATAGAATATTAATTCAGTTATCTGGTCTTTAATAATGTTCTAAAAATGTTAGCACAAAAATGTTATTTATACATCATTCATGTAGTTTTTTTTTTCAGAAACATTTTAGTTGCACGTTCATCTGTTTTTTTATGTTAATACTTGATTCATAACCATCCCATAAGTAACTTTGCGAAAAATGGAATGTTCCCTTCACGTTCGGATGATCAAAAAATGTTTTTTAAAGGTTTCAAAAATTGACGCTTTGAACGTTCAGTTTAGAATATTCATAAATAAAGTTTTCATAACTTAAGGGGAACGTTAGTAAAACTTTCTCAGAACGTATGTTTGTTAGCTTGGTTAGAACTGAGAGTTTAGACTTCATCAGAGACTTTCCTTTGAATTCAGCATTAATACTGTGCCCTCTGCTAAACACCATAAGGACGCGTGCTGCTCCAGAACTAAAAGAGTATTAGTCATCACAACGCACAACCGGCAGCAAACTCTAACGCTTTACATTATCCAAAGGGAAAGAGCTTCTCAGAGATGCGAGACATCTAATGACACTAATTTTCTCAGTGTTGCCGTCTTCCTCAGAGTAGGAGTCACTTCTTTTGGTGGTTGAGATGGCAGATATTTTTCCTCTTTAATTCATGCACTAGTCATGTTTTACTGCCTCAGAGTTCAATGTTTGCTTTAGGGCTGAGACAAAAAGTACTTACTGTTTAATTTGTCACGTGGGAGGTGACGTTAAGAAGCTGACAATATTCTCTTTTAAACAAGTGTGTGAGTGGGAACTTTGTTCAAAAAGCAGACAGCATGGCCCAGGGACAAAACAAGGGGGCAGGCCACAATCCGTTTCAGTCATCTCTGTGTGGGATGGAAGTGTCACAGATGGAGGAGGTGTTCAGAGCAGGACAAGTGTGTGGACCAAACTGCTGAAGACTTAGATTTACATAGCGTGGTTAAAATGCTTTTAATATGCTTTGGCAATAGATGTGGGATGCAAAATCAATAGATTTGCTGTCTCTATTTTAGATAACTGTTTTATGCATCACCAGGATGAAGAAAGAGTTTGTGTAGAATAGATTATGGATGTGCTTTTGGTAAAATTGTAATGATTAATAGTTAGGATGAGATAATAACATTATTCATTGTTATTCGTTTTTTGTTGTTGTGGAATACAGCACGTATATCTCTTTAAAAAAATGAAACGAAGTCTAAGCTCAAAAAGGCTACATTTATTATTGTGAAATATATATTACAGTTTAAAATAACAATTCTCTATTTTAATATATTTGCAGCATCATTACTCCACTGTTACATGATCCTTCAGCAATAATTATAATATGCTGCGTTTGTGCTCAAGAACATTTCTTGTTCAACATTACGATCAATGTTGAAAGCGGTTTTCATTAATAGTTTTTGGGGATTAACATTAATAGTTTTTGGGGGGAACGTTTTTTTTCAGGATTTCTTGATAAATCAAAAGTAATCCTTTGTAACAATATCTTTATTGTCACTTATTTTATGCACTCTTGCTAAATAAAAATCGTACTACTTTCTAACTAAATCTTACTGAATACTGACCTCAAACATGTATTGTGTGTATAAATATTCTTCATTTTTTTACTTTTAAACATATTTTTCTCTTGGGAAAATGGGATTAAAATTATTGATGACTCATCCTGCAGTCTTTATTTTTATCTTAAATTTAAAACATTTTCTATAAAATACCTAAAAATGCAAAGCATGTTCACTAGTGATCTCAGTCTTTTGGAACTCATTGTACATTTGACAAAACTGCTACATTTGCATTGATTCAGTGCAATATAAAGGGCAATATTTCATGCAGGGAAATGCTCTAATTTCCTCAGCAAACACCTTCTGTTATTGTTTAGAGGACGGCCTGATTATACGCTGATCCAGCTCCTTTGTCCGAATGTAGATCTTAACAGTCCTCAAAGGCAGTTTTAAAGTGAAATTGCCATCTTAATCTGCAGAAGTGCCATGAAAGGTCTGTATATTGGAGGATATATCAAACACAATGTGTATAAAGAATTGAATTGGTTTACTGTTGCTGAGTAATACTTGAGGTAATAGTCTAACTAGCTATATAAATTGTTATAATTAGCTATTTAATGCACATGATATGAGTCCTGTACTTTGTACCTGTGGGGGTATTTATAAAACCCAAAACAGTATGATGTAATCTCTGGTGCATCCTGGATGGGCTCCATGTCACAGATGGCCAAATCTTGAGACTTCAGAAATGTGCGTTTGTTGTTTATTGCATACTTGTTGTTCAAGTGTGTGTGAAGGAATTACTGTTTAGCAAAATGTTGATATGGTTTTTTCCCTCCCCATAATCACTCATATTATTATTACAAATTATTATGAACTATGTTCTCAGATGTTGTAGATGTTTGGTGCACATTGTGTGTGTGCGCATAAGAATGTATTTTTGTGAACTCAAGTATTGACCCGGACTGTTATCCGATTACCTCAGGTGATGTCATGTCTGTGTGTTTGCGTGTCCAGCTGTTATTGATAGGTGTTTAATGACACCTTCTATTCTCAAAGATGGAGTGACTGACTCTATCTTGGTATGTTTGGGCCAATTGGGGGGTAATCTGTACAAAAGAGTTACTGATAGGCCCCTATCAGCTGCGTGCCCTTGAGCGAGGCTCGGGACAAATTTTCCTGACTGTGCTTATTTAATGGTCCAGTTCCTCAGAGGCACTAGAGAAACACATTCTCATTAGAGATAGACATGGCGTTCAATCCATTCATCCATCCGTGTGACACTGATGGAGTTTGGCTTTTTAAATGCCCTTTGCCAGAGAAACTGTCAACTGCTGCACTCGTTTGAAACTGTCAACTTACAACTTTCTGTGGAGCACATTCAGCGCAAACAGGAATTGATATCTCTGTCTCATTATTAACTAGCAACCTATTCAAAGTGAGATGGCATTTTTGTGTTTGCCATCTCCAGATCTGATTGGCTGGCTTTACTTCCAGGACAAATAGTTTTTTTGTGAAAAACTTTTACAATTTTTATCACAAGTACAATCCAAGAATCTTTTATAGGGTTATGTGCATAAATATTGTAATATTTTAATCTTTAAAAACCTGAAGCTGATGGCAATGGGCTCTATGCACGGCGGTATTTCCGGTGAAGGTCTGAGGATGCTCGATAACTTCCGCCGATCGTAGAGTCCAATGCAATACTGAGAATTTATATTGAATTTTATACTCCATGGTTATACTAAAGAAACGTTAGTCACAAAAACAGACAAAACAGACACCCCTCGTTGTGTTTATGCTTCTTTTTAAAATTATATTAAATAAACATAACTATATATAAAATTACATCTAAACATATGACAGTTTCGTTTCAAAGACGAGAGGACAGTAAATTTTGAAGACTCTGCCATAATCCCGTTTTCCTCAGTTCTCCTCCGCTTTAATCTCCCCAACCGGAAACGGAAGAGCATCCTTGCGTCAAATGCGGAACTTGTGCGTGCATATAGCCTATACAATTCAATACTAAAACAACAAAATTTTGCCGTAAATTTTTTAACAGATTTTGTTTGAGGCACCCAGTAGTAGCATGTTAAGTAAAAATCCGACTAGAAAAGCTATATATTCTGGCGCAGTGGATAAGACACATGCCTTTGGTGTGAGAGACCCGGGTTCGAATCCACTGTGAGACACCAATGTGTCCCTGAGCAAGACACTTAACCGCTAATTGCTCCAGAGGCGTGTGACGTCTGAAATATAGCAATTGTAAGTCGCTTTGGATAAAAGCGTCAGCTAAATGTAAAAAATGTAAAAAAAAAAAAAAAATGTAAATGTAAAATGTAAAATAATGACTGAATTTTAAATAATGACAAGGCATGTTTACTATTAGGCTACTGTCGCTTTAAAACCTGCATGCGACGCGTCTAATATACATGCATTTGATGAGCAGATTTTCTCAATTTTCTCTGTTTGCTTTCACTAAGACATAACCAACTTTGTTTATGTAAACCTTGTGTGTATTTGACAGTATTACCGCAATAGTAGTCGAAAGATAACTTAGTCCATAAACCAGGCACTGTTAGATAGGCTTTTAGTGCATGTGCACTTCGGGTGTATGCGTTCAGAAAAGCACACGTTAGAAAGCGCACGTTAGAAAAGGGCATCAGCACTTGAATGACATGTTTAATCAGCAAGGCTTTAAAGCACATGCAAATAATGAACTTTTGTGAACTGCAGTGTTCCGTTCCTCTCCGTTCATCAGTGGCGGGCCGTGCATTTAACACCTAGGCCTTCAGTGGTGTCCTACCTGAATTAATAACTTTTAATAGTGTAGCAGCGCACAGACTCTCTATAATTGTTGTGAAATTTCTGTTCCCTTTCGAGAACATTTACTTCATATTGCGTAGCTATACACAGTGGGAAAATTACTTTTCCCGAGAATATTGAAGCCATTATTTTAAAACGCAGTGCAGCTGGACAGCGAGCATAGAGCAGAGTGTCTAGCAACTGCAAGGAACCTATGGCGAGGCGGATGAGACGCGCAAACCAATCGAGTCACTTTGTGCCCAGGGCGTGTTAGAACCCTCCAGAATGGGTGTGGCTTATGCCTGTATAAGAATACCATTTCACCATAGAATCAGATTTAATCTCCTTCAGCGAACACCTTCTTCGCTGATCGATGAGCCTTCGCCGTTGACGAGCTACTGCAGCAGAACGAGCGACCTGATCAGCGGACGCGGCACCTTCAACTCTGCTGCCTTCCCCTAAATCGGCTGCTTTGCACACTATGGCAATCCTTCAAGTGTTTCAGGCCAAGCTCCTCCTCTCTATGGATGAGACTTTCCCGGACCCTGAGGCCTTTGGGGACTTGTGCTGACTTGGCCCCTTTGCACCACCAAAATCATCGCCCAGGCGATCGGCAGAGGTATGACCAGTTTGGTTGTGCTGGAGCACCACCTCTTGCTGAACCTTACGGAGTTCAAGGACGCAGACAGAACTGCTTTCCATGATGCCCCAATCTCCAACACCGGCCTCTTCGGCCCAGCGGTGAAGGGATTCTCCGAGCACTTCACTGCCCAAACGCTCTAGTTCTGCTTCAGAAACTGCCACCCCTCAGCCACTCGTTCCCAGCGCGTCAGGGCCCCCGACCCAAGTTTATGTTCGACCCTGAGCCTCGGAAGCCCTCCTAGTCGAATGAAATGTGGGAAAAGTGAGGGTTTAAGTCCCGCCTCGGCCGGACCTCCCTCAAAGAAAGCTTGTGCACTTCTGGTAAGTCGGTCCGTTACAAAACCCTCACCCCTACAAACAAACGCTGTTTTAACAGCGACCCAAATAAAGCACAAAAAGAGCACTTTTCTATTAACCCCCCATATAACTGCAGTCAATGGGCCCACTGTAAGGCACGCACCACTGCAGAAAAAATGTGTTTTCACAGCAGCTCAAACAGAGCGAAAACTGAGTGTATTCCTAACAGCCCGTCTCACAGTTCGGCCGGCTGTGAGACAGTTTCCCCCATCATTAAGCGGGATTTTACGGTAATTACTTCCTGAAGAAGGACGGCGGCCTCAGACCAATTCTAGATCTCAGACACCTGAACAAGGCCCTTATGAAACAGCCATTCAGAATGCTTACAACCCAACAAATCCTCGCACAAATTCGCCCAGGGGATTGGTTCTTCTCAGTGGTTTTGAAAGATACTTACTTTCATATCCAAATAGCCCACCACCACAGGCCATCCTTGAGATTCGCCTTGGAGAGGGGCGGGCTTATCAATATACGGTCCTACCGTTCGGTTTGTCTCTGGCACTCGGTACATTCACAAAATGCATAGATGCTGCGCTTATTCCCCAGAGGCAGCGGGGAATCACATGATGGCATAAATATACACTACTGGAAGCAGCGCAACCAAGAGAAAAGGTATGAAATTAAGAGAATGGACTATTGGGAATAATTTAATACTTATGTAAAAAAATATATTAAAGTGCAAGTCAGTGATTCTGATAGTGTTTAGGCAAGCAGAGAAGGCCTTGCTGGCCCTGACGGCCCACCACTGAGTGAATATATGTCGCGTTGTACAGTGGGCTATGTTGAGACGGAGGCACTAGAACTGATAGGAAAACATGATAGAATGCGCGTTACTATGATATTTCTTCAAAAGCAGATGGTGAAGACATTTTAATCGTCCACGTTAAAAAAACGCACGTGATATCGCACATCCCTACTTGTCTTACAGCTTGTAATTATTTTCTTTGTTCCTTTTTATTACTGAGTGTTTACTTGTCTTTAGTGAGCTTGAGTTTTTTTTATTTAGTTTTTTACTTATATTAGCTTGGCTAATTTTAGTTTTTTATGTGATTTTTGAAATTTTGATAAGATAATTTTTTTTTATATTTAACTTTATTTAAAGCAGAAAACTATATCGTGATTCGTGAAATAAAATTATTTATATCGTGATATAAGATTTCGGTCATATCACCCACCCCTAGTACAACCGATGTATGTTCAACGGCTACAGAATACCCATAATGCACTGAGAATCGTGCACCAAATATGACCCGCTGGTGGCTACAGCGTAATATCATACAGGCCTAAATTTCTTTTTAATTGATTATTAAATTGTTTAATTAAGGTTTATACATAGTTTCAATGACAAAGTTCAAGATCAATCTTTTCATCTTACTACTGACCTGCTAATTTGCCTAGTTTCAAATAACTATTAAACCGCAACCACAAACTATACAAAAGCATTAGGCCTGGCACAGTCAGTGTCCGAATTCGCTCACTCATTTTCATTCACTCCCTGAAGTGAACGAGAGTACAGGGGGCGATTTCGGACCATTCCTGAGCCCTAGTTTCCTCGTGTGCAGTCATGTGTAGTGTGGTTGTTCTGTTTAGTAGTGTATTTTAGTACTATTTTGCTGTGAGTATTTCCTATCTCATCTTTTTTTTGCAACCCAAGTGTGACAATATCTCAGTGACTCAGTTCTACATTCGTCATCTGCCTTTGCAATGCGCACTGCGGCCGTCTCAGATCATCAGCTGTGATTGACTTGACCATGATGGATACTTGTACCTCATTCTCTTTCTTCTTTCTTGCTCACTATGTCTCTAAAGTCCACTTATATAAGTGCTCTTCAGAAAACATCTGTTGTGCTTCCGTGTGTAGTACATGTTATTTTACATCCCCCTCACACGATATGCATCTCTCTCTCATATTTCTCTCTGTAGACTTAGAGTAAGCCTCAGCAGTGAATTTAAAATAACAGAAACCTGTCCCAAGCCAGATGGCACCATGCATGACGTCATAATGCACCTCTTCGATCATTCTATCCATGTTTCATCTGACCACTGAGTGATTAGACCTCATATCTCAAAGTGTAAACTTGGAGGCAAAGAGCTTCAGTGTACATTGGCAAATACAGTCAGGCCAAAGTTCAGCTTAAATTAAATCCCTTTATCATTTTTGTAATCACTTTTATTTGATTACATCACAAACCCCTGGGAAAGCACAAACATTACCAAGCACATTTTCCAGTCATGTAAATGCAAGCAGCTGCTGTGTTGAACTCTTTACTAAGGGATGAAAATCTGTTCTACATAAATCAGGGTTGCACTAATAAAAATTCTGGCTTATGCAGATAACCTGATCATTATTTTAAAATTAATGACTGATAATCAACAAAAGGCCTCTATACTATTTTGTCTACCTACATAAAAAATAAACTAAAAAGTAAAATCAGTCATTTTTAAAGCTGGAAGTGAATTTAGGCATCACATTTAAATTATGAAAAAAAATATTAATTTTGAGATTTACGAAAGATTATTATTTGATAGTATTATTACATAATGTATATAAAAAAGTAACTGTAAAAATAGCAAGTAGAAATTAATTAAAAACATTAATACTGGTAAAAAAACTTAATATGGTACAGATATTGTGCATTGATAATTCAAATGAGATTTTATGACAGTTTTGTAAGGTTCTCAATGCAGTGCTTACATGTTTACATGTGCAGTGTGAAACGGGCACAAATATATATATATATATATATTTTTTGTAGTCAGTTTGCAGAACACACGATAAGCTCCTGGCACTCTCTCTCACCCGATTGGCAAAGTCATACGTTTCTTCCTGCTGCATATAAAAGCAAAGCTGATTTAGTTTGTCCTCTGTGACCTGGCTGTGGTGTATATGAGGTATTTAGAGAGGTGCTGGTGATATGAGTGCATGGGTTTTAATCCGGTCAACAACACATTCTCAGTAAAAGACACAGCAGGTGTGTTTGTGTGGCTTACATAAACTTTTATTACACGCACATCTCACCATATAACGATCATACATGTTTTTATTCCACTAACTATTAGATGCTGATTAATATATGTATGTGGACTAAAAAAACTAATTGGTTGACACTTACTTTAATGGTCTATCCAAAAATGATTGGAAAAATTTATAATATATTTATGCATTATTTATGTGTGTTGTACAATTAGGGTGACCACCTGCTAATAAGCCCAAGGGGGGACAAGGGGTATGTTTCTGAGGGACAATGTGGGACACTGCCTGGCGCGGCGGTGCCCCCACCCCACGGGCAGACTCACTGATAGTGGTTTACCCATTTCTAGCACATACCACCTTACTTGGTATATTAATAATGCCCTATTCCCCTAAATATGTGTTATTGCTGATATTCAATGAATGCACTTCCACTTACGATTTGCTTTAGCTATTTAATTGTATTTATTTTTCATTACAATTTATTCACTTTAAATAAATTATAATATAAAACTATAGGATTAACAGGAATTGTAGTTGCTCAACACCACAGGAACAGTTTTTTTTTTTCAAAGTCTCTCTCGGTATCCCCCTCAACACCATTCAGCCACAAATATTCATTTTCCCAGTCTTTCTTTTACCCACACCTTTTTTTTAATTGATGATGGCGATGCGGTGCCTCAGACTCAGTCTTTTTCTCCATTTTTCGAATTGAAGAGTTCAGATGCAAAAGCCTCTAAATGCCATCTGAAATTTTCTTCTAAAATGATCATTTTTATCAAGCTCGTATATTTAAATTCAGTAATTTCACTTAAATGACAATTAATGGGTCATTTTTCTTGCCATTTAAGTGAAATTATTGAACTTAAATATACGAGCTTGATAAAAATGATCATTTTAGAAGAAAATTTCAGATGGCATTTAGAGGCTTTTGCATCTGAACTCTTCAATTGTTAAAGCGCGCATCTAAAAGTTCCTTCCCAGTGTGTCTGGTATGCACGTGCGTGCGCTGTCATGACAACAACGAAAAAGTTGACAACAACCTAGTCAGCAGTTCAACTGAGGGGTGGGTCACGTGGGTGTGTTAACAGTAAGTAATGTTCGTTTGGCTGCTTGGGGCTCGAGGATATAGAGCGACCGACTTTTTTTTTGAGCAAGCATTGATTATGCAGTCTCAATTTGCGGGACGCATGAATTGGGCTTCAAACGCTGTGCGCGCACGCGCTACGCGGGACGGGTGGTCGCCCTATGTACAATTATTGAAGACAGTCATATGCGTATATAAATACTAATGGAAGAGATTGAGGTGTGCGTGTGGGTATCTGCGTGCGCCTGTTTTATGTGCGTGTGAGTTTGTAGTTTGTCTCATTGCAAACCAACGAATTTCCTGTGGTTTCTAAAAGATTTTGCAGATATAGCAGAAATCTGTCGATTGTCTTAAAATGAGAAAATGTTTTTTAAACTGCTTACACTTAACGCCTCAGGTCTGCAGAGGAAGATAGATGGTGATAAGCAGGACAAGGCCTTCACAGTCAATAGTCGTTTGCTGGCTTTTTTCCCTCGGAGGTTATAACAGCAAGTTGCAGTGCTGCTGGAAACCCTTTAACGTTCTTTAAACAGCGAAGCATTTCACCATACACAACACAGGTTAAGTGTTCTTCGTTTTAGGTCATCGCCTAGAAGTATGTCTTCTGTATACTGTAGTGAAAAGTACATAGGATGCGATTGTAAAGTAGCCTGGATGCCAGCCCGAAAATATCAGTCAATATCTTGTCAACATCAGTGAAACAATAAGCAGTCCTTAATGATGTTCCCAAATCAATTGCTGGTGATTGGCTGTGGCAAAGCATCAAGGAAAAACACTAGTTTACACCGGCCTGATGGTAACAATGTCGGGCAGGAACATGCATCTTTCATTCATCGACATCATTTGAAACATGCAAGTAGTAGCCTAAGGTTAACCACTTTACATGCTGCTTGCTCTTAATGCTTACCTAGATAAATATGCGCTATTATTAGGCACATATCCTAGTGTTCGTGCGGAGTGTGGAAGCTAAATTAGTACAGCGACATGTTTAACTTAATGTGCATTTCTCTATATAGGCGCATCCACTATACTACAAAGATGAGAGACAGCATTATCAACTTCATCTTTGCCGCCAACATTGACTCTGAAAGCTCTAGTAAATTATTCAAACGTTTAGACTATTTCTGTTTTTATTTCCGACACATTAACAATTACTTTTGCCGTTGCGATGCAGCAAGCTTTATGCATATATTTTCAAAGGCGCATTATTATGGTTTAGGATTTCTCTATAATATTGAACTGAGTTAGCAATGTTATATATTATAATCTTTCTCAGCCCTGAAACTCGTACCATTTTTTTTTCCCCCTACTAGTCGACAAGAAAAATCTGACGTTGGGAGCAGCCCTAGATTTTACAATATCTTTAAAATACAGTATCCTGAAAAAGGGACGTTTCTTTTTTTGCAGAGTATATTTTAAAGAATGTTTAAGCTGCTCTTTTTCGTACAAGTTTAAAGTACAAAAATGACTTAAATGCAAATAAAAAACTTACTAAAGCACATAACAAACAGTAGAGCTACTAAAATGAAAACTGTAATTTTAAGTGAATGCAAATTCAAAATATTAATAAATACATTAGTACAAAAAGAAAATACTACAGTAATATTTGACAGGCTGTGTCAAGATGTATTAACCCAAGATTGACATGAATTTTGCCAAAACATCATTGGTTGTTAAATGTCTCATAACTGATTGTGATGGACCAAATCTGAACATGCAAAAGTGTGAGTTTTCAGAATAAATTATGTCATAATTTTCATTTTGGGTTGCATTACACTTGCCGTCTTAAAAAAAAAAAAAAAAAAAAAAATTGTTTTGAGTCATTTCCCCATTCTGCATTTCCTTTAGCTAACAACACCAGGAACAGTAGATTGACAAAGTAAATCGAAAGACAGCTAGTCTAGCAGTATGCTAGTGTAAGTCAAGTAAACCTGTCATTCTTTACCTAACTCATGCAGAAATTGTAAATTGTTTATCAGGTAATTGCTGTTGTTAATTGTTGTGGCAAAAACTTCTGTTAAACATCATCACTTCGTAAGAGACACTCAGAGTCAAATTAATAAAAAGAGAAATATTTATTCTTGCAAGAAGGCCCAGTCGCCATCACAGCCGTTACATTCTGTGAAGTGAGTGGTGCGCACCAGGAAGACATGAGACAGCTTTTATACTCTTTTCAAGGTTCCTTCTCACCCGCTGTACTTTTCCACCCAGATAAGGCCCCCACTTCTGTTCAGTTTTTCTTAAGGACACAAACTGGTACTGGAATAAACTAGCCAAACCTGACCATTCCTAAGGTCAAGATGTCCTGTCCCATATATTCCTGAAACGTCACGCACAAGCACGTACACACATATACTTTTACACATTGAATAGATTAGGAATAAATGACTATTAAAATTTCTACAACATTAATATATACACCAGTGAATGTGTGTGCATGTAATTGCTTACAGTTGGCTTAGACGTCCAGGTCCAGACTTTATTGCGTGCGTGCGTGCGTGTGCGTGCGTGTTTGTGTGTGTGTCAGTGTGTGTGGTGTGAGTGTTGTATTTTTAATGCTGCAGGCTGGCTATGTTCCTGTAACAGTGTTGGTGGTAAGTGATAGGGCTGCGCTTTGTGCCCTGTGTGTGCTCTGAAACAAACTGAAGTCATGTCCTGCAATTAAGCAGCTGGGAAATGGAGAGGGAGCATGGGGCGCTGTGAGAGTGTTACCACACCAGGATGTTCTGAGAATTTTGCATCATGAGGTATTTGAACAGGAAGTAGAATCACTGAACTGCCCGTTTGAGTAATGCAACATTTTGAACCACGTTTACACCAGTTTTATCTAAAACATTTTTTTTTAAATATGTCTGTTTAGCATTATTTTTATTTTACTTATCGTAATTTTTTTATTACTTTAATTTAAACTTTATTTTAGTAAAATAAAATACTTTAAGTTACAGATGTAAATCTTTAAATCAGTAGTGTTAGAGTTGTCACAGAATTGCCATTTAGGTAGTTTTAGGCAGTGTTGGGGAAAGTTACTTTGAAAAAGTAAAGCGTTACGTTACTTTTGCGTTACTTTTTTTTTCACCTGGGCTGGGCTTGGCTTATTTTATAACAAAAAAGTTATATTTTTGAGCAAATGTAAGGACCCCCTTCACACCAAAAGTGAGATGATAACCCTCAGGCTGAAGGAAATCCAGATTTACTCCTGTACAGTAGAGGGCGCCGCTCAAGCAAACCTTTTAACTGAGCTGATATTTTGGATAACAGAAGAATAAGTTTAACACTTACTTTACAAATAAAAGCAAAATAAAAGTACATTGGTCAATAAAGTGTGATTAAATGCATACAAATGTATGTTTTAGTTTTGTAAGCTTTAAACCTCTCATTCTCACTTAAGACATTCCATCCAGTTGCAAGCTCACAAATCCGTGACTGCTCGTGAAAGTAAACATTTATTATTTTTGTTTTGCCGAATTTTGATAAAGTGATGAAGACCTGGAGAAAGCCTGCTGTAATTGTTATTGGCATATTAAAAAGAATCTTAACATTGACAAAAATAATTAAACATACTAATTTTCACAAATACTCATGGTGAATTAAAATTACATAAATTACTATGAAAATATGTATAATAATATGAAATAAATGTTTTAATAGGTTGTGACCTATGTTTTTGATGTTATGTTGTATTTATTGTGCATTGGACTATGAATTATTGAATTATGATTAATCATATCATAATTGACTTATAATATGCTGGCACGGTCTATTGAGCAACAAGATCGCAGCACATCCCAATTCTCACAAGACGCGTTCTGTGTCCTTGCGTCCTTCCAAACGTATTCTTTCAAGGTCGCCTGGCAAGACCGGTCTCCACGAGAATGATTTGCTTTCTTGGAATTGAGAAACAGCCATTGTCTTGCAGGCATTTATGCAATGTTGTCATTTTTTCTGTCTTACATTCTCTCTCAAGCTGGAATTGAAATCCATTCTGCTATTTTCAGCATGAAAGATATCACTAGTACTATTGATCGGATCTATCATCTATTAAATGCTGAGACATGCATTTATACAGGCTTTGTTTTCAGGGCGGATAGTGTTTTTGATCGTGACTTTTATCCACAAAGCATTATATCTATGTGACTGCACTTGGTCATGCCTTAATCTCAGGATTTTGGTTGTGAAAGCCTCATCAGCATTTACATTAGAGAAGTTAATGAAATTGCCTTTTGTCTATTCGTGCGGTTTAGAGGAGCGGTTCATTTCACTTCCTTTTTTCAGGGACATAACTTATTCATAACCAACTTCAAATGTTTAGGTATCAGCGGTTCGTGTTTGTTTATTATATAAACGTTAAAGTCAACAGGAAATGGAAGATTTCTTCCATATTGTATATCGAAGTAAAACTGCTTCTCAAACAAGACAAAATGTAGGACGGGACTTGATTTTGTCCATTGGGATTTGATCGAATTGTTTGGATTATTGTGATCTCATCT
This sequence comes from Chrosomus eos, assembly GCA_036326025.1. Taxonomy (NCBI): domain Eukaryota; kingdom Metazoa; phylum Chordata; class Actinopteri; order Cypriniformes; family Leuciscidae; genus Chrosomus; species Chrosomus eos. The sequence continues at coordinate 18,402,657 of CM070832.1, forward strand.
GAGTGAAAGGTTATCACACAGTAAAAACATCATCAGAGGAGAGGAGATGTGGGACGGGAAGTTATTTTGATTAAGGCGAGACACTACAGGTGAATAGGGTATTTTTTTTAAATAATAGATATCATCATAAAACTTTCTCAGTTGATTACTTATGCAAGTATATTAAAAAAATGTATTACAAGTTTTTGAAATTTGTATGTTTAATTATGCAAATTAGGCATTATCTCGTTAAATATGCACAATTTTGCATATATTTTCGGTAGATAGATCTGACCATATGATAAAGCCAGGTGCAAAATTATTTTTTCATTTTGTTCACACACAAGATGAAAAAAGAATTTCAGAGGGATTTCAGGATATATGCTTTCATTACCTAGGAAATCAAAATATACTGTCCATAGCCTTAAAAAATCAATTCTCGCCATATTTTTTTTATTAAAAAGTCACATAAATCAGGCCAGAAATGATTTATAAACAAATCCCTCTGAAAATATCTTCAGAATACAGCTAAGTGTATAACTGGAAAGTTTGGTGTACATAGGTGCTACACAGGCTGAGAAGTTTCTACTGGAGAATGACAAAATACTCATTTTGAGAAAACAGCATTTAAAGATTTGTAATGTAAAAATGAATACTTTTTTTAGTGGAAACAACTATTTACAGACACAATATCTTATCAAATCATCAGCACCAACAATACAAACCAACTTAATCACATTACAACTTATAACACAGCATTTATGGCCTTCAAATGAACAGAAAAAGAGTCAAAAACACACATCTAAATGTCAGAGCGCGTCACGTGATGCATCTGAACCAATCACGTTGTCAGAAATTGACACCAGCCAATGAGATTTCGGTTTTAGAGTTAAATGCCCATTTTACTTTCACGATTGGTTGCTGATAAAAAGGAAATGACCATATTTGGATCCGACAGCGTTGAACAGGAGAAAGAGAGCTTTCCAACGGTGTGTGTGATGACAGGGTGCAGATAGCGATCGCAGAGCAGCATGTTGATATATAACGACAACTTTTTGTTGAATTTAGGTGAAATCTACAGACGCAAATGGACAAAGTGTAGTAAAATAAACACCTAAATGTGTATTTTGGAATTTTTTTCACCTCAAGTCTGAAAGAAGACATGTTATTGAAGACAAATAGCCCAAAATCTCAAAATTGACCAGTGAAAAAAAAACCGATGTTTTTGCCTGCCGTGTCTCGCCTTAAAGGCTATGAGGGCAATGTAATAATAATGGGGGGAAAAATGTGTGCACAGATAAATTATTTATAACAAACACTGCAATATTCCATAAAAAAAAAACAAGAAATTGTCCATTTTGATTTCATGGTGACTGACTTTACAATAATTGATTTATTTGTAATATTTTGTACCTCACAAGGGCAAAGCGGAGTGCTTTGTCTATGGAGAGAGAAAGGCACTTCCTGTTTTAGGAATGCTAATCTCTCTCCGGTTATTATTAGCACTAAAGAGTCTTGAAATAGCAGAGTCGCTCTCCTCAGAGGAATACTGCATGAGGGATCACTCTCACTGTTTTAAAGTTACCTATATCTGGTTTCACTGCCAGTTTCGAACACATGATGGCCCTATTTTTCCAGAGTTTTCGTTGTGAAACAAATGCTAACTCATTGTTTATTTGTGTATAAAATGTTTCAAAATTGCAAAAGTGTTTAAAACCTCCAGCAACGAGTGGTCATTAAGAAGTCTTTACGAAAGAAGACTCTCCCATTACTAAAAAAAAATCCAGTTCAATACTTGTTGTTCTAAATGAATATGTGGGAAACTATAAAAAACATCTTAATCCCTGCTTGAGTGAGTAGATAATTTAAGAGGAGCAAGCTCCAGATGTTTTTTTCTTTTTCTCCCACTGTTGATTTTCTGATCCTTTTCTCTTCATTTCACCTTTTTTGGGGTGAGATAAAAGTAATAACTTAGTCATTTAATCAGAATATTTTGTCAATTGTGGTGTGAAAAGATTCCATGAATATGGCACAATTTATTCTTATTTTTTTTTTCTGAGGTGGTTAAACTTTCAGAAAATGTCAACCTCTGTTTTTTTTCATTTAATGTGATAATCAGATTATCATGGTAGGTTAATGTTATGTTGGATAACATTGTACTAGTTTTCTCAACAAAAAACAGGATTTGTGCCTCTAATGCTTTATAAAAACATTGGACGCTAATTAATTAATTCCCAGGTAATGAGTAGTAGCTGTGACGAGACCTCGAGCAAAGGCATAAGGGCTCATTTCACCTTGATATAGTCGGACAATTAACATCATAGTTTTCACTTTTAGTTTATGATGATTTGCATAATTTGAAAGGGCCTAAAAATCCTTGCAGCTGTATTTAACTGAACCTGTTCTTCTGCTCTTTACACACGGTTCTGTTCTTCTGAGCCCCTGAAGTGTTCTGTGTTGAAGGACAAAACAAACAGAGCTGAAATGCTTGTTTTCCCTGTAAAGGCTGGGTGAATGGGTTACACACACCCAAAATTACAGTTGACTTGGCAAACGTTTCCTGTTGACTTCACTATTCAAGTCACTACTCACTATTGTGCAATAATGAACATACAGTAATATGTGAAAAGCAAGGAATGGCAGTATTATTTATGCAAAGGCTGCTTGTTGATTGTCTAATGATTTTGTCTTTTTTTTTTTGATTGACAGGTACAAGCCCTTTTTTCCTTTCCAAGTTCAGCCACCATTGGCGGCGTCATGTGACCTGGACATCTCCATCCGAGACTCATTATTGGTGGAGGGGCGTCTACGTGTCACACTTGTTGAATGTAGCAGGTAGGACATAGACCTGTTGCTGTGTTTGACACAATCAATACTTACCTTTTAATTTTTCTTTCTTTTTTTCCCTTTAAAAAAAAAAATAAAAGAAACCATGAGGTGTTAGAAAACACACTTTACTAAGTAAAAATAGAGATGCTTTATCAAAATTCTGGCCAGTGCAATCAGATAATTATTACAAGTAATTGTTGTGGCCGATATTCAAATTAATTTTGCACACATCACACATAGTGTTTAAATAATATTACAATAAACTTCCTGTTACTTTGTTCTTCCTATCAGAAGTAGTGTGAGCGCTTGAAGTACGTCAGATATAGAATGGGACATCAGTTTACAGTCGGGAATTTGTTGTTGCATTGCACATAATGGGTTTTAGCTTATTTTCTGTAGCTGTGTGCTTATACACTTGCCTTTGTTTTCTTTAGTTCCTTTTTACTCACACACATTTGTTCAAATTGGTGGTACACATAAAACTTCATATAGTACAATGACATTTATTTAAAGAATATGAAAATACAGGTCTCTGTTAAGGGTAGTATATACTGCTGTTTCGGTTTTCTTATTCTTTTGGGACACAAAACTCATAGACCGTCATAACATTCAAAGCCAATGAACTTAGAAATGCCCCGTTTGCAAGCTGCTGTGTTTGAGAACGAACACACACACACACACACACACACACACACACACACACACACACACACACACACACACACACACACACACACACACACACACACACACACACACAGCATTCTTCTTACCATTGTGTGTCCGTGTTTTTTTTTGTCAGATTAGTAACAGACTACAATAGTGTTTGTAATAGGCTTCCATTAATAATGCAGAGCCTCTGACAATTGCAAACCCAACTCAGCCCTGATGAATGGACACACACACAGTTTATAGTCTGCACACTGGATCTTTGCATGTTGCATTAAGTTTAAGAGTTTGGTAAACTTGCTGTTAAATAGCCATCCAGTGTGTGTTTGCACTGGTCAGTTTATGTCTCAACTGTGCTGAGGCCTTTCCACCATCAGAGGGCAACAGTGGACTATAATTTGATCAGTGTTTCGAACAGGAGTGACATTCTGCTCCTGTTCCCGGAGAGCCAACATCCATCCAAGAGCAGGATTGGCACCTCTGCTTTAGAGTTACAAAATGTGATACATTTTAAAATAACTTTTCTATTTGAATGGCATAAATGTAATTGTATTACTGTGATGGCAAAGCTGAATTTTCAGCATCAATACTGCAGTCTTCAGTGTCACATGATCCTTCAGAAATTATTCTAATATACTAATTTACTCCTCAAGATTAATTTTTTTCATTTCAGGATTCTTTGAATATGACGTTAAAAGGCATGATAAAATGATGTTTATTATCTTTTGTAACATATCTTTACTGTCATTTTTTATTAAAAAAATGTCTGATTACTATTAATAAAAATTAATAATTAAAAAATAAATCTTACTGGCTCCAAACATTTGAATGGTAGTGAGTGTATAATGTAATTTTAAAGCCATGAATTCTTCTTAGTGCTTGTAATGAAAATGTTAGTTAGCTATGTTAGTCAGCAGATGGCAGTAGTTGCTTTATAAATTGTTATTTTATGAACTGAATGACTTTTGATCAGGTTTCAGAGCTAAATTTAGCCTGTTCATTTCTTTTGATCACATTATTAAAACACAATTTCCTTTTTAATTTCTCTGTCCTACCACCTATTCAGTTATTGTATATCTTGTGAAAAAAAGCGGTATTGTTAAATAATGGAAGGTAACTTTTCTCTGTGTTGTCTCTATAGGTTGTTCATCCTGGGCTCATATGAAAGGGAGACATATGTTCACTGCACCTTAGAGCTCAGCGCTGACGAGTGGCGGGAAAAGACTCGCAGCTCCATCAAAGAGGTACACATACACGTGCATGTGCTTCTCTCTGCCTGAGGGCGCTGCAGGATGTTTGCTCCACATATGCACAAACATGCATGTTTGATATGCATTAATAAATACACAAGCACAAGCAGACACACCCACTGTTGTCTATAGCACAGGTCAAGGATAGATAGATGAACCAGTAAATATCCAGCTACAATTAAACTATAATAATTTGCTATTCATTTTAGTGTAAAATATTTTTTTTAGCAAAAGTAAGAAACAGGAGATAATAATGTGCAGCACAGCTCTACAGATTGAAATTACTTGGGAAAATATGTCTTTTACTCCTGGGGGTGTTGTTTGTGAATGCTGGTGGTCATGGGAAAGTGTGTATTTGTCATCATTAGAAATTATGCAGTAATATGCGAGGTCAAGCGTTGTTTTGGTGGGCGTTAGTGTTGCTTATTTGTTCTTCTTTATTGTTTTCATTCAGTACAAAAAGTGGATGTTGGCTGTGCTTTATTGCATAGAACATCTATGCATTTATTTTTTAGTTCTTTTTTTGCTTGTCTACCAAAATGGGCAGCTTTGTGAAGTGCCTTCTCCATAATAGATTTGTAATCTATTTCTCTCTATTATAGATGTCTATTTGTCTTCCCTTTGGAGGAAGAACAAATACGTTATTGACTATTTATTTTAAACGAATGCATATTTTGCATAAACCCTTTCATAAACTACCTGACAACTGCGGCTTCTCAAAGCAGTCAATGACAGTAGATAGAAAATGTCAACTTAAATTGCTCCATTGTAGTCACTTTATTTAGTCTCTCACCAAGCTCACTTCCGGTTAAGAAAGAGTAGGTTGTTTACATGTCACTCACAACTTGAAATAATCTAGATTTCTGAACTGAACTATGTTTACAGGTGTTTTACAGCAATTATGTACAGCGGCTCATCCAATGTGATTTGTTATCTGTTACTGTGAGTCTTTTGTTTTTATGTGGCTGTTACGTAATGTTGAAGCTGTTTGTGCACTGATGCCAGATTCATCATTCATTTGTTATGAATAAGATCTTTATCTTTTGGATTGTGTCCAAAAGTTCCTATTAAAGAAGAAAATAATCAAATGAGATGAAGCACATTTCATGTGATAAGTATTTAATACAATCAGGGATTAAAGTTCTCCGTCGCTACGACGGATTTCCGTTAATTGCACCGAGTCTATGACGGATTTCCGTCAATTGCAGGGTTCCCGTCTGTCCTTATGTCTTAAATTAACTTTTCATAATTTTAAGGCTGTAAATAGGCTTTCATTACTCAAATAGTGTGATAAATGTCTTAATTTTAGTTTGAATACGTCTTAAATTAAGGAAACACGAGGTGTATTCACCCTAGGGCTGGGAATCGATTCCAAAAAGAATCGATTCCTCGATTCCGAGGCGTTGGGAATTGAGAATCGATTCCAAAGGTTGGAATCGATTCCATTAAGGGGAATCGACTCCTCTCTAAGATTTTTTTTGTTTTGTTTTACAAAAACCGCGGCCTGTAGCCGGTTTAATTTGTCAACACAATCACTTCAGACGTCACCTGTAAAGCAATAAAGTTCAGACTAAATAAATGATTAGGCCAGCTAGTTCACAGCCTTTTACAAACCACCTTCTGGTGTCTGTGAACGCGCGCTCTCTCAGTTTAACTTTGTTCAATAGGGTGCCAGATTTCTAGAGCCTTCCAGGCGAAAACCCAGCTAAAACACACCGTAAACAGGCCTTAATATGTAGCGAAAAAAACACCCAATCTGGCAACATCAGCCACCAGTGTCGCGCACCGCCGCATGCGTCATCAAAACAAAAAGCAGCATGTAGTCGACAAAGCAGCGAGCGAGGAGGCGTCGCATTTAAACGAGTTTTATGACAAGGTCGGTGAGGATGGGAAAAATCTTACATTTCTGTGCAAACTTTGCCAGTCGATAAAATAATTGCTCTGTGGTTGTATATGGGCTGTGGCAATAATAATAATTGCTCGCAGCAACATATGGAAAAAAAGAACTATGAACTATAGTTCATTTTTTTTGAAGTATATGAACTATGAACTGAACTAGTTTATTTAAAAATTTGTGAACTGAACTTTGAACTAGTTCATGTAGAAAATGAACTTTCCCAACACTGCCCTGGTTAATTGCAGAATGATAATCTCCACAGCTCTCGTGATACCGACTTGCACTGACAACATCCCGATGTCAGTGAATAAAATTCAGAGTCATTGTTTTTTTTATGCTTAAGAACTGTAAAACCTGGTTGTGGTGCAGTGATTAGTTATGAAATCTTACTACATAAATCCAATCTTATTTAATCCACCATTTGAATGTTGTATGTGTTCGAATTATTTATATTTATTAAATAAGACATTTGTAGCCTACTGATTATTGTTGTCCATAAATCGAACTTCCGTGCCTCTTAAATAGTAATTATATATTACCATGTACCAATTCATTTCTAATGCTCGGACACTTCGGTTTCTCTCGTGTGTACGTGTGTGTAGGTAGGCCTATGTATATAAATAGAATCTACCATGTAGGCTATATGGTGAACATATTCATAGTCTTTACACTGTGTCTGTCTACACCTGACGCAGGAAGCACGCGTGACAAATCCCCGAAGTAAATGCCTCGTTTTATTTATGACAGAACAGCACGCAATAAGTCTCGCTTGTCACGCCAGGTGTACAAAGTTTCTCGCTGTGTGGCACCGTGCACGGTAAAAGACGTGACAATGTTTGACACGGTGTTGGTATTAAAAAAAAAAAAGAATCGAAAATAACAGTGTGGAATCGATTCTTGGAATCGATTCTTTTCGATTCCAGAAACAGGAATCGGAATCGGAATCGATTCCAAAAAATCCGGAATCGAACAGCCCTAATTCACCCTGCTGAGGGGTTGTGATAAAGCCTGGAGTGGAGCGAAAGCACGTTCCTCTCTCCACTCTAAGCGCTCTGTAATCACTTCGCTTATGGTCCACTCCGGGTTTTCAATTCCCGCTCACGGAAAAACTGCTCCGTGTTCACTCAATAGTGCATGTCAGGCTACAGCTCGTTTGCTGCGGTCCGAGCCCGAGCGTCGTGCATGATAGAAAACAGAACGCGGGTCAATATTGGCCGTTTCTCAATAGCCTACCAAGTACGCAAACTTCGGACTTGCGTCCTGGTAGTTCGGAGTTGCCAAGTTCGGCTCAGGAGAACGAACTCCCGAGGACGCGAGTCCGGTTATTCTGCTAATGGAACAGCGCGTTCTTGATCGCGTCACTCAGCTCGCTCTGGCTACTCCGGTTATCTCTTTATGTATATTTTAGGCAACACAATAAAACGAAATATGGTATAAAATACAACTCTGCCTCTTTTCATTTATAAATGAACATATTATCATAAACATATTAATGTCCAGTGCAGGCAACGCGTACATTGATTATCTTCACTGCATATATTTATAACAACACGAAATATAAAACACAACCCTGCTTTTTGTTTTCATTTTAAAAATATGAAATTATTGATCTGACATTTAACAAACAGACAGGGTTGTATCTTTTTATATCTTTTTATTGTATTGTGCATGTACAAGAGAATGCATAGTAAATATATATTAAGAATATTTTACATATTTTAGAATATATAAAATTACACAACCCTGTCTCTTTTTGTTAAATGTCAGTTTTAATGATCAATAATATCCCGTTCAAAAGTATAAGTAGCCTAATAGGTAGGCTATAATAAGCTATACAATGAGAAATAAAGCAAACAATTCAGTCAAACATAAGTCAGCTCTCTAATAGGCTACAAAGTTAAAGTTACATATATAAATATATAAAGTTATGAAACTTCACTTTGCTCTCAGCCAAAACGATTTGACAAACTATAGAACAAACTATATATTATATAGTTTAGCATTGTTTGGTCTTATAAGATAAATAAAAACATGCACTGAAAAGTTATGTAGATGTGTTTATTTGTCAAGATAAGTAATTGTTTTTCATAGATTAAAATAGCTTTTAAAATACGCAAACTGGCAATATTAAAGCGGTTTAAAACATCTCCCCTTAAAACGCTATTGGTCTCGACTATTTAAATAAAGTTACAGGAATATGACTTGGCCTGAAAAAAATTTCAGTCAGAAGAATTTTTTTCACTTTAATCCCTGTACAATGGAATATTTATAGCCATTAATATATGGCAATATAAAAAGTTGAATTTCTAGCAAAAAGAACTATATTGTGATTCATGATTTTATACCACTTATTTTGATATTAGAAAATCACTTATACCATGATATCAGATCTCGGTAATACTAGTTTGTTACTATCGATATATATTTTGATGTAGATTATGTATAAACTCCATTATAAATGTAAACTGGAGGAACACACACACACGTATATTTACTGTGTGTGTGTGTATACGAATGTATATGTATATATATATATATATATATATATATATATACATTCGTATACACACACACACAGATATATATATATAAAGTGTATGTAAAGAAGCCCTTATGCTCACCAAGGCTTGTAAATGGACAGCCTTTTTCAATTTGACAAATTGACAATTTTATCAATTTAATGCATCCTTGCTCAATGAAAGTATGCATTTCTTATAAATAAAAAGGCCAGTAAGATGTTTTTTTAATTGTTTGTGTTTTTACTTCATCCAATTTTTAGTAGTACAATAATACATCTGAAATGAACCGCTGAACTAAAACTAGAATAGATTTCTTTGTGTGTGGCTGTAGACTCTAATTAATTAAGAAGCACAATGACCCAGACTTTGTGTGTGTGTGTGTGTGTGTGTGTGTGTGTGTGTGTGTGTGTGTGTGTGTGTGTGTGTGTGTGTGTGTGTGTGTGTGTGTGTGTGTGTGTGTGTGTGTGTGTGTGTGTGTGTGTGTGTGTGTGTGTGTGTGTGTGTGTGTGTGTGTGTTGTGTTTTTATGAGTGTGTAAGAGATCTGTAATCACTATAACAGGCTTGCACCAGCACCGACACCGCATGTGTTCATATGCTTGATGCCTCTTCATTGATTTAAGGTTTCACATATTTAGCATTAACCAGTCCCATCACTAATGACTTGCAATGCTGTGTTTGGATGACTTTTTATGTAGTGTGTGTGCATGCATGCATAAGTGTGTGTTTGAGTATGAATCATATGTTTGAGTATGAGCATGTCTGTTTGAAATACAAAATTGTGCACGGAGATGCAGATGCACATTGGTTGCTGTGCGTTTCACCTCGTTTTTATCAGCTTCCCCCAGACCCCCAGATTCAGAGACCTCAGCAGGGATTCAAACACAGGATTAGTACAGATATCATCTGGAAAAGGTCATTGGTTTCTTTCCCTCTCCCTCTCTCATGTTCTTCTCCCACTCCCACCCTTCTCTTTCTCTCTCACTCCACTTGATATCTCTTTCCTCTCTTTGTTTTTTTTTCCACCTCTCTCAATTACGCTTCTCATATCCTTAACTAATTTTACATTTTCCACATGTTAAACAGCACTGTGATTTCATAAGTGCAAGTGAAACTGTTCAAATACATGGTATTTACATGGTACTTCTGGTTATAACCATGGTATGTTTCCAAAAAAATTGTGCATGATATCGTAGCACTTTCGTCTTCGTGTGCATGCTGGGGGATTGTTTTTTAACACAATCTAAACGCTAAAGTGTTAAAGCATGTTTTCTTAGCCTACGGCTCTGGTGCAGAGGGGCTAACACCGCTATCAGTAATAAGTAAGTGATACTGAGCCTCTGGGGTCTTTTCATTTGTTCTTATCTTCCAGCCGCTCTCACCATCGACCTGCACCGCCTCGCCCACCCGCCGATGCCCATTTCCAGCACACCTCAGTGTACGTGGCCATCTAGAGATTTTAGAGACTATAAGAAATGTCCATGCAAAGAAGAGCTCTAAATTAATTAACTGTTTTTAACATTAATAATTACATTACAACTAACATTATATATATATCAGTCATGTGGGGTCCATATAACCAGCGAATGCTCTGCATACCCAACCCATTCATGGACTCGCTGATTAGTATTAACCCTATAAATTACTATAAATTCCCTTGTTTAAGGGTTTAAAGCTTGTTTAAAGTCCCTTGTTTAAAGCTTACATGATAAAATGTTAGCAATACGACAAACTGTATTTCGCTACGCTACTTGTTTTGGAACATCTACGAACACCACTAACTACTCGGTGAGTTGCACTATTTTGAAAACGACCGTTAAGGGTTGTTTTAAGGACGTGTTTGTGCATGCTCATAGACAGCCACTCTGAAGCGGTCAGAGGCGATTCTAAAATAGTCAAAAACTCGAGACAGGACCCATCGTCAAAATTTCTGTCCACCATTCTAGTTCATCCAAAACACACTAGAAAATAAACTCAAAGTGCTAAATACCAATATTTACAAAATACTTAAATAGGTTTAAAAAATGTAATTAAAAATAATTATATTTTTGTATTTGCTGTAAACGTTTTTTTTTATAGATATTGAGTGTGCAAGCTCTATAAAAAATATTAATGAATTCAAAAATGATAATCCAAAGTTCTTATTCATTATTTGCTATAGGCTGGAAAAGGAAAAGTTCATTGGTCAAAAAACGTAACTCTTTTTCAGTACATCTGCGTACTCTGGGATTTTTCTCATCACCGTTGGTTAAACTGACTTTTTAAACATGCTTCCTTCTGTCATTTCAGATCTGTGGCTTTTATTTCCTTTTTTTCCCTTTTGTTGATTGACATGCATTATGCTTGTTTGTGTTTATAAAATTATTTCTGTAATGTCTGTATAGCTTTTGTGATGTGCTTGTGTATCATTTCAGATGTTTTGCTGTTGAATGTTCCTTTGACGCACACACATATACTTGTACTCAATTTTGCCTTCAGTTTGTGGTGTGTGTGGGTTACCCAGCTGCTATGTTGGCGTGTTTCCATTTGCCCACCTAGATTTAAATCTCATTTAAAGCAGAACAAATAACCCTCTGTATACCTGCTTTGTCAGGATATCAGTACAGAGTCCTATTCATCTTAGCTTATTCAGATAAAGACATCTCTTATAATGGCTCTGAGATGGCTGTTTCATCCGCAGCATCCGGTCACGTTCTTTTCTTCTCTGTGGGCAGTGAGGTAGCCCTGAGTACTGGCTTTTGGGACAGTATTAGCAGTATTAGTCTCAAAAGACAAGTTTGTGTATGTTTTTTTTTTTTTTTGTACTTCATAGGCTTTTTTGTTTGTACTTCATATATATATATATATATATATATATATATATATATATATATATATATATATATATATATATATATATATATATATATTCATAGTGTTTTCTATATTTTAGAATTGATTTTAGTTTGGGTCATATTTTGGTGTTTTGTCTGATTTAAATGAACAGCCATTAGCCAGGTCACTGACATTACCCCCCACCCCCCCCCCCCCACCCCCAGAAAAAACCCTGTAATTTTTTGTTTTCCAGTAAAAATCTCTAAACATCCTCAAAACAGTATACATTTACTTTAAAGAAAAAAATGTAATCATAAAAAATTTATTTACAGCACCCAAGAAGGGCTTAGAAATTATCGACAATTCTGATATTAACAGGATTGTTCACCCAAAAATTAAAATTCTGTCATCATTAATAATTACTCACCCTCATGTCGTTCCAAACCCTTTTTGATGAAATCTGGAAGCTTTCTGTCCCTCCATTCACAACTATGCAACTATCACGTTGGGTCCGTGTAACGCTTCACAATTCAATTTTCGGACCATACAATGCAAATGCAAATGAAAAATGGAAACCAGACATTCATTTTTCTTGTGCGAGGGGCAAGTGCTATGATTGAGCATTCAGCGAGAGAGTTATTTATTTGCTCTGGAGAGCAGAACAGCGGGGTAGGGATCATCGTCCCCGTACTTGCGTCCACCAGACCCGGAGGCGTTCCCAGTTTGGCGAGTTTCACTATTTGCTCGCTCCGGGAGCTGCGTGACGGCCACTTTCAGCGATACTTCCGCCTGTCCCGTGCCCAGTTTGATGGCCTGTTGTCCATCGGAGCGAGGATCACCCTCGCCGTCCTCCACCTAATCTGTCATTTATTTTTGTTTTGATGATAAATGGAGCCAGCCTCCAAAAGTGATTAACCTATCCTGATATTTTTTTCTCTCACGCAACACTGTCCAGACACGAACTATGCTCTTATGCACTGTTGGCAGGACCGGCGCGTGCACTTCTGCCGCTCTAGGCGAAAAGCAATTGTGCCGCCCCTCTATTTGCAACGTATACCAGCAACAAACCCACAAAGACCAATATGCCATAGGCCTATACATATAACGCAAAACCAGCAACAACACACAAAGACCAATATGCCATAGGCCTATACATATAACGCAAAACCAGCAACAACACACAAAGACCAATAAGCCATAGGCCTACATATAACGCAAATAGTGCGCAATGCGCGTACATGCCCAAAACGTCAACAATGTTAAAGTTTATGCAGGAGGCAAATGCCTGCTGGCATTTTTTTTTTAAGCAGTCATGACAGGACTTTTCCAAATAATCACATTTCATCTCCTCAAATTACTGTTGCTTGCACATCTCTTTACACCACTTTCTTATGTGCGTATTCAAATGAAATGTCCGCAAGCACATTATATCATCAGCAGGTTCAGCATCTTCTTAAATAACGACTAAAGAGCAAATGAAGCTTAACTTACGTTTCAGAAACGTGCACAGCGGCCCTTCATCGCAGCAAAGCTCTTAACTGCATCCTCTATTTCGATTCTCTGAGCCAGTTCTTGTTCTATGGAGATTGTTGCCAGTCCATTAAGTCTGTCTTGTTTCAATGTAGGCTACTGCGAAGGTAGTTTTCTATTAGTTTCAACTTTTCCTTTATAAGTCGGCAATTGCCTAGTTCGCCTATATGGACGCGCCGGCCCCTTTATATTAGAAAAATAATGATTCAAAAATATAGATATGGAATAAAAAGCATTACAAAATGGATATGTCTCATACCCGCTGCGGGTTTTATCCTATAGGCCTACATGTGATCATCACAAAGAGTTTTTTTATTACACTATTTTGCTTTAAGATAATGCTTTTACTTTTAACCTTTTTTTGGCATAGAGTATATAGTTTACTATAGGAAGTATTATTTCACATGACTTTAATTTTACTTTATTGACATTGTCATTTCCGGATACTTATTTTCTATTCATTAAAAATAAACAAGTTCTGATTTGCAAATGGGCTTATACTGCACTAATAATTCTCTTTTTTTTATGGTGTTAACTTTGAGTGTCTACGTTTTTTTTCTTGTATAGACTGTCTTTGTGTTTTTGTATGATTTAGCTTTGCTACCATAGGTGGTGTTGCTATGCAGCTTTCCCTGTTTAATATACAGGTGGGGGATTTATTATTTAAAAAATAATGATAATCGAGGAAGCACGTTTGAGCTTCAGCAAGAACCAATGAGGTTCATTCTCGTGTTAAGCAGCACATTTGAGCTTCAGGAAGAACCAATGAGGTTTGTTCTCACAGGTCAAGCCGGTTCGGTTGATCTTATGTTTATGTTCGCTATTCTATGTTTATATGTGAATAAAAGCCTAAATTCGATCTGTTCCACATATAAAGCGATCAAGTCTCTTCAGAAAATTTGAATAAACCACTCGATTCATATGGATTAGTTTTACAATCTCTTTATGATCTTTTTGAGGCGTCAAATTGGTAGTTGTGTAGTCTGTCAATGGAGGGAGAGAAAGTTTCCAGATTTCATCAAAGAGATCTTTATTTGTGTTACGAAAGTCTTATGGGTTTGGAACGACATGAGGGTAAATGACAGAATTTTCATTTTTGGGTGAACTATGCCTTTAAGGGTTTCCCAGGCTGTTTTGCTCATTTGTATTTGCAATTGATTTTGCTCCGTGTACCAATGACGATAATCGAACTAATTTAACAGCCGTCCCTGAGCATGACAGAGCGTCTAATGGGTGTATTACCAACACCACAGACACCAACACTCATTGCTGGCTATTCCAGCCCCATTGGTTGGCAGATTCTTCACGCATCCAATACGCAAACAACAAACAGATAACGGAAATGTTATAACCCACCAGATAATTTCTAATAAATCAATATTTTGGAGATCAATTTAATGGATTTCTATCTTAAAAGACAGACAGGCACACTTTTTGCAGCCACAAAGGTTTGTATCTAATGACAGCATATTATACTTTAGTCAGTAGTGTAGCAGCGCAGTTTTTTCCCCAGCCGAGTGTACAGGGTCAGGGTCGAGTGACTTTAACTTTGTTCTGAAGTATGTATTGTCCGCAGTCAGCTGCTGGTGTATTTTTAGTTAATTGTTGTTTGTACTAGGGTGTCTGACAGGCCAGCTGCTCTTTGTCTGTGCTGCTACGATTTGATGCAGTCTGAAGTATATTGCCGCTAAATCTCATTTTTATGCAGTTTATTGCTGCTCTCTGCTTGTCCGGGCACCTTCCCTGGAAATAAAGAGATTGGAGAGAGAGATGCAGACCGATCAGGACCAGAGAGAACCATGAGGCTTTAACTTTATCTTCACTTACTACTGCCTTTTCTTTTATGTTTGGCTTTTTTCTTCCTTTCCTGTATTTTCCTTTCCTGTCCTTATTCCTTTTACCTTCACTCCTTCCTTCCTTCCTTTTCCCCTCTTTTACATAATTTACTTCCATAATCTTTTCTTCCTTTCCTTATTTTGTTATTCTCTTGTTGTAATTTTGTTTTTGACCCTTCCCTTCTCCCGTTATTTTCCTTTCCAACTTTTCTAAACTTTCCTGTACTACACTTTCCTATTTACTCATTTGTTCCCTTCCTTCTTTTTTTATTTTTTTTTCTTCCTATAATTTCCTCCATTGTTTCCTTGCATCCTTTCCTCCTTCATTTCCTTTCATTTTCATCCTTCCTTCTGTCTTTCGTTCCTTCATTAATTGTCTTCCTCCTTTTTCTATATACCTCAGTTTCTATCTTTACTAATTTCATTTCTTTCTTTCATTACTCTGATGCAGAAACATGGACTGTTTCTGGAGCGGTCTGTGGTTGGGTTGATAAGTGGTGTTTATTTGATGGTAATTAAGGAAAACGACTACAATGATGCCTGTCTTTGTCCACATTTCTGACATCCATGTTGAGGGCCTTCAGCTGAAACTGATATAAAAGGATTGACAGCATTTGACACATATTTGGAGGTTTCTCACTGGCCACATCCGTTGCCCAGTTCTCAATAGATACCAGCTGACCATTAATTTTCAAATTCTTGCAGTCAGATTGGGGCCAGTCAACCAAAGCCCATCACTCTTTGAAGCAAAATGTCACCTGTTGAATATAGAGCTGAAGTGGAGAGTGTTATAAAGCCATGAATCTTCCGACAGCTGCCGATTTCATGGGAAAGGGACATTTGAAAGTCCACTTTTAAGTAACTGACTCAGTTTAAGCTGAGAGAATGGAAATGACAAACAAAATGCCAGAATGATAAGGATGCACTTGCATGGCCTTTGAGTGCTGATACGAGAGACTCTTCATTTGGTCATTCTACCTTTCTACCGGGACGTTGGCGTGTGGGTTAAACTGGGGGAGGGTCTATGTAGATTAGGAGACAGATCCTGAGCGGGTGAATAACAATGAAGGCGCTAAAAACGGAACCGACTCGGACGGATGTTAAAGAACGCTGTGGCCACTGTGAACAATTGCAAATGAGAGGGATGAGAAGGGTCTTGTTTTTTGAATGTCCTCTGTCTCCATAACAACCCTCCCTTTTGTGCGGCGCTCTCTGAAAAGCCTCCTCCAATCACAAAAACATGAAACATGAAAATTCAGCCCGTCCGTGATGAGACGCGACTGCATTCATCCCAGCTTTGAATTTTTTTTTTGTTGCAAATTTGTGTTTCATGGAATAGGTTTGTCTATGAACAGAAAATGAGAAGCAATTAGTGCAACTTGCTGAACCCATGTTTAAGGCTTTCTTCCAAGAAATAAAGGCTTATTCTATGTTTTCAAAATGTATACTATTTGTGGTACTAAAGTTTGCTTTGGAATCAGAAAATGTGTGGTAGGTTGTTTAAAGGTTTTTATTGATGTATTATATTTAGGGCAAATTGTTTTCCTCTAACTCATAACTTTGAGACTGAACTGGATAAAGCAGATTTTCTCCGTTTCATATGTTTTTATTGGTGTGCACACAAAAAACAATGAAGGCATTTGGATGACAATAACAAACACATTTGTGTACAACCTTTTATAAAACAAAAGAAAAGAGAACAAACAAAGAAGAAAAAACAACAACAAAAAAAACAAAAACAAAAAAAAATGGTGTGAGTTGGAGTTAGGCCTAGTTAGCCTGGAAAAATAATATAAATGGTTGCCATTTATTGTAAAATTTGGCGAGATTACCTTGTTTAGAGTATCTTATTTTTTCCAATTTTAGAAAGGACATGACATCAGTGGTCCAAAGTGTATTAGATGGGGCATTTGTTGCTTTCCAATTAAGAAGGAGATGGCGTCTCACTATCAAGGAAGTGAAAGCCAGGACCTCTAACTGTACTGATGAGAAACGGTGGTATTCTTGAGGAGTACCAAAAATGGCTATATGCGGAGAAGTATCAATGGTCTTGAGGAGCACTTTAGACATGGTGTTAAAATAAGTTTGCCAAATATTTCCTAGAGTTGGGCAGAAGAAAAACATATGTGCAAGATTACAGGGCGAACCAAAGCATCTGTCACAGACATCAATTGTGTTAGGGAAAATTTGTGATAGTCGGGTTTTAGAATAATGACACCTGAACACTACCTTAAATTGTATTAAAGTCAAGCGGGCACAGACTGAGGCTTTGTGAATACCGTTTAAAACAGAGTCCCACCAGTCAACATCAAAGGCCAAACCCAACTCTTTCTCCCATGCCTCCTTCGTCCTAGTGGTTAAATGGTCATCATAGGACTGGATAGTACCATAGACTTTTGAAATTAAAGATCTTTGTGAAAAATTCAATTGTAAAAGACTGTCCCATGTCTGCTCAGGAGGAAGTTGTGGAAAACTGGGAAATAAAAATTTTACACAGTTCCTAATTTGAAAATACCTAAAAAGATGTGAAGATGGGAGGTCGAACTCGTTAGTTAGATCTTTAAAAGAACAAAAAAAACCGTCTTTATAAAAATCCTTAAAACATTTCAGACCCTTATCATGCCATAAAGTGAAAATAGAATCAGTAAATGCAGGTTTGAACGCATAGTTCCTCAACAGTGGACTTGATATAGTGGGATTAAGAAATTTAAAATGCTTCCTAAATTGAAACCATATCTTTAATGTGGAAATGACCACTGGGTTGCTAGTAAAGCCAGAGGGGTTGACTGAAGCCACACCAGCCATTATCGCCAGCAATGAGGATGAGGGACATGATTGTATTTCCAACTGACACCAAGGTATGTTGACCAACTTTAGCCAAAATACAGTTTTAATTATATTCGTAGCCCAATAATAAACTTTGAAATTTGGTAGAGAGAGGCCACCGTCAAATTTGCAATTCTGAAGTACTTTTAGCCCAACTCTAGGTGTCTTACCGTTCCACAGAAATTGAGATATAACTGAATCAATGCTTTTGAAAAAACCTTTAGATAAGAATATAGGTAGGCACTGGAACAGAAACAAGAATTTTGGGAGGACGTTCATTTTAACTACGTTAATTCTACCAATCAGGGAAAGGGGGAGGGAACCCCATCTTTGAAAATCAGCCTTAATCTCAGTCAATAGGGGAGAAAAGTTTACAGCATAAAGAGATTTGTAGGACCTGGCCACATGGACCCCCAGATATTTAAATCCCGAAGGACTCAGTTTAAAGGAAATATCAGATTGAGAGAGCTGCATTGCTAGGGCATTGACCGGGTAGCATTCGCTCTTCGAGACATTGATCTTGTATCCTGAAAACGAACCGAATCTATGAAAAAAAGAAAGTATAGCAGGGCACGCACCTACAGGATTTGTGACATACAATAGCAGATCGTCAGCATATAAAGAAAGTTTGAATTCAACACAGGAACGTGTAATGCCGTTAAAAATGGGGAAAGACCTCAAATAAATGGACAAAGTGTCTATTGCAAGAGCAAAGAGGAGGGGGGACAGAGGACAACCTTGTCTACAGCCACGATTTAAAGAAAAATAACTAGATTGACTATTATTAGTTGTGATACTGACGCAGGGTGATGTATATAGAAGGCGTATCCATGATATAAAGACATTACCAAAACCAAATTTCGTCAAAACTGCAAACAAGTAGCTCCATTCAACTCTATCGAACGCCTTTTCTGCGTCAACAGATATTACAACTTCTGGAATGGCAGCGGTTCCTTTCGAGTAGATAACATTTAATAGAGTACGGACATTATAAAAAAGTTGACGTCCTTTTATGAAGCCTGTCTGCTCCTGAGATATAATTGTTGGAAGCACCTTCTCCAGACGACGTGCTAAGCAGATTTTCTATAAAGGTAACCATGTCATTGTCATGTAACTATGTGTGACAGAGTGTTTTGTTAATTAGGATGGATTGAAGGATGGGTGAAAAGAAGAAGAGCGAGTGATTGAATTAGCAGAGTGTCAGAAAAGGGCAGTGTTGACGATATTCCACCACGCCATCAGTTATTACGTGTCACTCAAACCAGAGAACTTAATATAACACACATTAATCCACAGCAATGCTTCTTGCTTAATTATCCTCACTTCCTGCCAGCTTCGCCTGTCGCACGTTTTGAAATTGAGTTTTCATCCAGCTCAGAAAATTCTCAATATTACATTTGAATTGTTTAATTTTTAACCTTGTTACTAGTGGGATAGATTCAAATAAATGTTTTCACTTTGAAGAAACATAAATCCTTGCAGTTTTGATGTAATAAGGGGGGGGGGGGGGTCATTAAGAACTTTTTTGCTGAGGTCAATATTCTGGTCGCTTTAATCAGAATACAAATTATTAGTTTTGCACTTTATAGGCGTTTGCTTTCTATACTTTTGTATTAATTTTGCATTGATTGTTTTGGAATGTGTTGCCAGATCACTGCGTATTATAAAGAGTTATATAGATATAAAATAAGTTCTAATTTCATTGGCTGTTTTTTTTCTTAAGTATAAATCTAACGACATTTGGTAAAATTAATGCTTGACACAAGACCCAAATAAGGTAGAAAAAATAAAGATATCAATTAAATACACTTGAAATAAGTCTTAATATTTTGCAGTTTGGCAAATAAAGAAAATGATTCCAAGGATGTTTAAATGCTGTATTTTTACTGGAAAATTAGAAAAATACTATGAAAATAATTGTTGAAGTCTGATTTGTCATTTGAGAAAACGTAATATTTTAAAATCTGACGTTCACTTTTGTTTTCACCAGATCCTTCTAAAATCCTCCATCTCTCTACTTGGGTGGATCAGTCTAAGACTCTTTTCTTTCACATGTCTTTTTTCTTCCCCTTTTGAAATAAAGTAGCCTATTAATCGCTAGCTCTCTATGTTGTGTATGTGTGTGTGTGTGTGTGTGTTCATGCCTTGCGGGGACTGCTACCCTATACCCTTAACACTAATCTCTCTGACATGTGCCAGATGATTCGATTACTGACCATTGCTCTGACGGCTCTCTCTCACTACAGCATCAGGCCACCGAACTCACCCATTGTGTGTGTGAGAAAGAGAGAGTTTGTGCAGGAGAACTGGCCAATACTGTTGCTAAAATATATATAATATCTTGATATTTTCATCTTTTTATGTTTGCTCGCTCTGATATGACTTTAAAATGTGTTTTTCAGTGGAATCAGAGGAATCAACAGCTATGGGCAATTACATTCAAAATGTTTAATGTAAGAAGTGAAATAAAAAAACAGTTTTTTTTTTGTTTGTTTTCATCCTCTTTTTCACTAAATGAGCCATATGGAGAAAGCTAGAAAATAAGAACTAGCATTCTCATTTGTCTAGAATCATCTCGGTCATCTCTACAAAGATGTATTTTAAATATTATTTTCAGAAATATATTTCTTTGTGGTATTACTCTTTGGCTGGTGTTTTCTCTTTTTGCCAGGTGGTGGGAGTGAGTCTTTATGCGTTTGTCGATTTTAATTTTGTTTGCTCAGGTTGCAGATAAAACTAACAGATTGAAGAAAAACTTTCATTTTAAAGAGAAACAGGCAAAAGGTCATGTGCTACACTTTCTGGGAGATTGTTCATTCGCCTGTGTTGGTTTAAAGTTGCTGAAGGCTGCTGCCTCGATCCTTACTGTTTGCTCTAGTCATCGAAACACGTCAAACCACATTACATTTCCGGTGAGTTGTTCCATCGTTGTGTGACGATGGATCTTTTTACGAACTCATTCACTCAACAAAGCACAAAATAAACCTGCTGCTGCTTTGTTGATTCTGTTGATTTATCACACGAGTGTTTGACTTGGCACGGTCTCTATCAACCAGGTCTGATCTAGATAACCACAGTCCGATTCAACCAAGCTTTAATTTTGCCAACCTTTAGCACGGATACTTTAAACTAATTAAGTCACAGTAATGACATTTATAATGTTACAAAAGATTTCAGTTTCAAATAAATGCTGTTCTTTTGGACTTAGCTCATCAAAGAACCCTGAAAAAGTGTCTTGGTTTCCACAAAATATTAACTGTTTTCAACATTGATAATAATAATAAGAAGAAATTTTTCTTGAGCACCAAATCAGCATATTAGAATTATTTCTGAAGGATCGTGTGACACTGGAGTAATGATGCTGGAAATTCAGCTTTGCCATCACAGAATGGCATATTTTACAATATTACTGTATTTTCGAGTGAATAAATGCCATATTGGTGAGCATAAGAGACTTCTTTCAAAAACATTGCTGACCCCAAATGTTTGCTGACCCCAATGTTAACCCAAGTGTGTATCAATTGTGTGTTTTCTGTTGGGCATCATCATTATCACCTGTTTTGCTTAAGTAAAGGATAAGGGCCTGCTCTTAAAAGGCTAGATTTATATAAGCCGGTGGGGGATGAAGGGAGTGGGAGGATGAATGAAATGGATTGCAGGAAAAATGGAGGTAGAGAGAAAAATGAAGAGTGGGAGGATTGGCTGAACACACACACACACACTCACTCCTCCATCAACAGGTGTACACACAAGGCAACTGTCCGTTCGGCACAATAGCTTCAATGGGCATCTGTCAACTATCACACCACTGTAACACGTCTACCACCTACAAACACTCACTGACACCTGATGACTAGAAGGAACCTTCCATTTTGTGGTACAGGGTGTGCTGGATCTGGGATGCGTGTGTGTTTGTGAGTGTGTAGGGCTGATGTTGTGTGACATGTTTTCTTTCTCTGAGCAGTTATTCATCTGTCTGTCTCTTTGAGTGCACAGTATGATTTGATGTCTGTGCTTATTAGAGGCAATGTTAGGGTGGCCAAGCATTTCACTGCATGCATTTTTTTGTATGTGCTGTGCATACGAGAGAGTGAGAGACACGCATTTTTTCTTTGGGAGGCATCAGAAAGACTAGAAAAGTAAATGAAATCAAAAGTTGATGCTGTTTTGTTACTTCAAAACATAATTCAGAAATGAAAATCATTATTTAATCACTGCCATGTTCCTAATCCATGTGACATAATCCATGTGTTTATTATTTATAGAATATTGTTGATGTATCGTTCAAAATGCCCCCCCCCCCCCAATTATTTTAGTGTATTTTAAAATGTAATTTTTTTCTGCATCATTACTCCGGTCTTCAGTTTCTTATTATTATCAATGTTAAAGACCGGTGTGCTGTTTAATATTTTTGTGAAAACCATTATAATATACATATAAATATACCTTTGAAATTGAAAGTTTAAAAGAACAAAATTCCGATTTATTTGGTAACAAGGTAAGTCTTTACTGTCACAAATACAATTGTAGATTTCTTTCCCAAAATAAAAAACTTACTAAGTTGACCCAAACTTTTGAATGGTAGCAAAATTTCCAAGCTTCTGTTGCTTTAAAATGCAATAAATAAATGTAACTTTTGTTTTGTTATACGTTGCTAATATGTTGAAAATACTGGCAGGGCAAACTACAAATCATTATTCACATTTCCTCCTTTTATATTTCACAGAAGAAATTAAGTTATATGAGTTTGGCATGACATGTAGGGGAAAATTATGACAGAAGTTTCATTTTATCAGCTGTAGGCTTGTTTTTATCGTGGTGGTATTGAATGTGTGTAATGGTATTTAAGTGGGTGTTTTAATTCTGACATTTATGCTGTAATCAATGGAATTGACCTGAAAATGTCCCACAGGCCCCGTGTTTGTTTGTTGAAAAGCTGTTTTATATTTCCATGATACTCGATGTGAGGGTGTATATGTGAACCTTGTGGTGATGAGGTGAGACGGACATCAAATTGACACATGAACAGCGTCCTCACGAACCAGTCGGAGCGGCAGCAGTCCGTTTACCTGCACTCAACACATGCAGACACACAGTAACGCACACAATGAGTGTGTGAGCGTTCCTCCTGCTGTGCCTTTCCATGGTTGTGTAATTACGCCTTAGCCACCACTCAGCTACAGAAATCGCCTGTAATTGCCACTCAATGTCGCTGTTTGTTTCCTGTGTCAGAAAATCTTTCTTTCTCTTTCATTTCTTCTCTCACTCTTTGAACCTTGTCATTTTGTCGTTCTAAAAATAGGAAAACAAAGGTGCAGCGCAGATGTCTTTTTCACCCTCTGCTAGTTATTTATTTTTGGTTTTTTAATGCAGATTCTTTTGTTTTCTACTGTAATTCCAAGTGTCTTGGTTCCCATTCGGTTGTGGACTTAATTGAAATTAAGTCTTTTGGTAGCGCTTTAGTTGTCATATTCTTTTAAGCAGGTAACTTGACCTTGATGCTCATTCAGTTTTAGTTAATGCATCATATAATGTAGGTCCAAGAAGTTCTGATGTTGAGGTACAATATGTACCTGTACTAGAACACTTAGATCCGGATGTTTGGAGGTAATTTTTAGTGCTTGTTAAGGTTAATATCAGATGAAAGTATTCTCTAGATCACAGCCCTTGTGCACCATGCAACAAACAATGGTGTCTTGTTTTCTGTGTTTGCTATGTTTGTTTCAGAAATTGAAAAAATTAAATCCAGAACATCTGTTTAGTTCTGGTTCCCACAGGTGGTGAATAAGAAGATTCCTCACATAGACTTTGCTTTCATTCTTTTTCCTGAACATGTTGTAGTGAATTATCCAGAAACATGCCGGTTAAGAAGACCATCAGTGGCCTCAAAAAAGCCTGAAGCTTTTGTTTTTCTCCCAAACCCTCTCTGACATGTGTAAAGGGTAGGATCAGGTTGTGTCCGAGGGAAGAAATGTTCAGAATTAATCATCTCTGTGGAGAGTTTAACAGCATCCCTTCAGTCAATAAGATTTATGTTTCTGTGTGGTTTTTTCTGTTATAAGCAAATTTATCTTCAGCATCTCAGCTAAGACTTCGATGACATGTATGCAAATAGTACTGGCACAAGTGTTCTTCCCTGGTCTTCAATGGCAATATAATTGATCATGTAAAAAAACTTTTCTTTGAAGTAATCCATTCTTGTGACGTTCGCTTGACTATTTTAAACAGGAATAATCAAATCAACCATTTTATAAAAATAAGGGCTATTACAACTACTAGAGTATGTACAATGATAAAAAAAACATGGCAACAACATTATGATAAGATATCGATGTTAAATGGTTACATTTATTATTAAAATTCAAATTAAAAATATTAATATGCCAAGTAATATAATTCATTAACTCTAGTCTGTACAGTACTAACACAAGATAGATAGATAGATAGATAGTATAGATAGATAGATAGATAGATAGATAGATAGATAGATAGATAGATAGATAGATAGATAGATAGATAGATAGATAGATAGATAGATAGATAGATATTAATATAAATAATTGAGAGTTGGAACTATCCGTTTTATATTGTTGAATTTGGGTGTTTTTTGTAAGTTACCTTCTAAGACATTTCTGATGGTTCTTGAATGTTTTTATAGACAGTCATTGGTCAAAACTCAAGTCAATCTTCAGCTTTCCAGCTTGAGTAGATTGTCTGTTTTTTCATCCCATGTTTAACTCAATCAGTGCCCTTCTCAAGGGTTATAACAAATGACAGCAGCAAAATTACAGTCATCCATCTCGGCAGCGTGGATCTGCATCCTGTCTTTCTTGCCCACCCCCAGCACAAACGAAGGAGAAAGAGAACAAGGGAGACACAGAGGACATATCATGGAAAGATCAATGAAAAGAAATCTTACGTGTTTGTGCAACTATTATACAGCCCAGATCACCATTTTTGTTTCTTGGTGGATCTAGTAGAATTTTTCCTTAATTGGCACACTTAACTTGCTCCTTGTGTACCTGGTGGGTGTTGTATGGTGTCAAACCGAAGTGCAGGTGGAGCTACAGGTGGATATTGTGATGCAGGCTTTGTAAAACAGCTAGTTCTTAAACAGCAGCTGCTACTTTGTGGCACGTTTGGATTGAAATTAGCTGTAATTGCAGACCTCCCCTGCCTTCGTTTCAGAGAGCATTGTTTTATCACCATGAAAACTGTTAGATGTGATTGGAAGAGAGAGCTTTGTATAGAAAGTGAAGGCTTTTTTTTTTCACATCATAATGTAGGTTGTCCGCCCTAATTATTAACTGCTGTCGCTGTCAAACGATAAGCTTAAAAAAACCTGTCTTTTGGCTTAACGCCTACCATTCCTCTCAACTAGTAACAAAAAGGCTTCCTCTAACTTCTATCCTGTCAAGTCCCACTTGGTGATCTTATGACTTAAAGTAATGTATGCCATAACAACACTGCAAAGAAGATGTTACCATTTACTAGCTATTGGACTATTATTGTAACCTGTTTCCTCATTACACAAATTCATTAGTTATAGCAAATCTGATAGTTTCGCTTTTTGTGTTGCAGACAGAGGTGATCAAAGGACCATCTGGGAGCGTTGGGATGACTTTCAGGCATGTTCCAGCCAGTGATGGTGACACAGTGCACGTAGAGCATAGAGACCGTCACCCCAAACTCTCCAGCTGCCCTGGCGGACTTACAGAGAGGAGATCGCCTCATTGCTATTGGAGGTTAGAGACTACATAAATTTACTCCTTACCATTCAAATGGAATGTTTGACATGGTTGGTAGGTCATTTGATGCCCAATTTTGTTTAGTTTTATAATACATTCACAAAGCTTCAAGTGTTGTTCATGTCTGTTTGCACAGGAGTCAAAGTGACTTCCTCTGTCCAAGTGCCGAAACTGCTGAAACAAGCTGGAGAGAGAGTTATAGTCTTATATGAGAGGCCGGTCCGTCACCAGGTACCTGCTGTTGGGATGGGGACACTCCAAGAAACCCTTGGCCCAATGGAGGAGCCTAGCTATCTTCCTCATCCTGGGGGCTATGAGGAGGACCCAGCCCCAATAACCACCATGGACATATCTGATAACAGAGACAATGACTCTGAGTTTGAGGAGCTGATCGTTGAGTCCAAATCAACTACAGCTCCAGTCACTGTTGACACTAAGGAGGATTTCCTGCTCTCTGTAAACCAAAGTCCCAAAAAAACTGTGGCCAACTTGGCCAAGCCCCTTGGTTCTATCTCACCAATTCTCAACCGCAGGCTGAACCTTCAGTCACCACTCAAATCCCAGTCCAAAGAATCACCAAAGCCGACATCTCTCAAGACTGCTGAACCTTCCGAACAGCCACAGAGACCAACAGTGCCCCCTCCTCCACCACCTGCACGCCCACCTGTTCCTCCAAGACCCCATATAAAAGTCACATCTGCTTCAGAAAGCCAAAGCCTGGTAGAAGGTAATGAACATGCAGTGGAAAAAAGTCCAGAGAAAACGCAACCCATTACTGGCAATGGTGAAAAAACATTTGAAAAAATCCCTGTTAAGTCACCAGAGTTAAAGCCTGTGAGCAAGCACCCAGATCCCACAGAGGAAATCCTAAATATTCCAGCCACAAACAAACAAGATTCAGCAAAGACAAAATGTCTGAGAGCTCCTCCAACACTAGGGACAGTGTAGATGAGCAGGGTCTTTGGGAATCGCCTGAGACCATGTACCGCAGCAGAACTGCTCGCTGGAACAAAGCCTCTGTGATCTTTGAAGTGGAAAACAACCACAAATTCCTTAATATAGCACTTTGGTGCAAGAACCCCTTCAAGCTTGGTAGTCTCTTGTGCTTAGGGCATGTTAGCTTGCGCTTGGAACACATAGCACTAGAATGCTTATCTACGTCATCTGCTGAATATCAGAGCACCTTCCGTCTATGTGCTCCTGAACCAAGGGCCAGCGTCAGCCGTACCGCTCTGCGCAACTTAAGCACTCACAAAGGTTTCAACGAGAAACTCTGCTATGGAGATGTTACAGTCAACTTCACTTACCTGGCAGACGGGGAGTCAGACCTTTCCAGTGGACTGACAGAACGTGAGCGGGAAGGGGGTCTTCAGGAAGAGGACTTAAAAGACCGGGAAAAGGAAAGGGACCAGGTGCTCATGGTAACCCGGGATGAACAGAGTTACAGCGGCATGCAGATAGGAGAGATGCGGCACAATTTTCAAGACACTCAGTTCCAGAATCCCACTTGGTGTGAGTATTGCAAGAAGAAGGTGTGGACCAAGGCTGCCTCGCAGTGCATGACCTGTTCTTATGTCTGTCACAAGAAGTGTCAAGAGAAATGTCTAACAGAGCACCCTTTCTGCGTAGCCGCCTCAGACCGGCGTGGGGCAGATCCTGAGGCAAAGTCCACCATTAACCGGGCAACTACTGGACTTACACGTCACATTATCAACACTAGTTCTCGACTCCTCAATCTGAGGCAGGTGCCCAAAACCAGACTTGCAGAACAGGTTGCAGAAATAGGATCAGGGGTGGTGGAACCTTCTCCGAAACACACGCCTAACACATCTGACAACGAGAGCAGTGACACCGAGACCTATGCTGGGGCCAGTCCTTCCAAGCAGCCACCTGGTAGTGGTGGATCCAAACTGGTGCGTAAGGAAGGTGGGCTAGATGACAGCGTGTTCATCGCCGTCAAAGAGATTGGTCGAGATCTTTACCGCGGCCTACCGACTGATGAGCGTTCGCAGAAACTGGAGTTTATGTTGGACAAGTTGCAGCAGGAGATTGACCAAGAGTTGGAGCATAACAACTCTCTAAATATGGAAGAACGAGAGACGATTGACTCTCGACGCAAGGCCCTCATCTCTGCAGCTCTGGCCAAGTCCGGTGAACGTCTCCAAGCTTTGACTCTGCTCATGATTCACTACCGTGCTGGCATTGAAGATCTAGAGTCTGTAGAAAGCACATCACCATCTGAACAGCATGGCTTTCCGAAGGCAAAGGCTGAGGGTCTGGAGGAGGACCTGATGGGCACAGAAGTGTACGACAGTGACATTTGCAGTCCCGTTGATGTTCAGATCCTGGATGACATTACGGAGGAGCAGATCTGTGTAGAGGCTTTTCCGTAAAGATGACAAAAGGCACTAGGGGCTTGGGACTCAAGAACAAAAACTTTTTTATCATGTATGATTTGGATTAATGTTGACCTGTGAGCGTTCCACATGTGATTGTGAGGTTTGCAAAAGGATTCCTGAATATCACTGCAATGTACTGTTAAGGAATTTTGTGAGAGTGTCAGTAGTTTACCAAATTTTATTTTACTTTTTAATTTAAAAAAATAATTTCCCCCTTTAGTCTTTTAGTTGCAGTTGTAGAGGACAAACCATCAATCTGAAGACTTTCAGCAGTATTACATAAAATACACAAAATATGAGTTCCTGTGACATTGTGATCAAGCCGAGTTTTACCTGCCTTACCTGAAAGGTGTAGTACATTTTTTAAACATAAGCTTCAAAAGGGACAGTCAGTGTGAGCTTGAAGCGAGATGAGCTTGAATATGTATTTTTATTCAAACTTTGTGTATTAGTACAGACTGAATTATATACATATGTGCTGTTAGTGATGTTCATGGTTGGAAATACACCCTGCCTAGTGTGTTTTGAGCTTCAAGCCCCTCTGCCTTATCAATCAAATACAAAATGTAGGATTATACCTGAACAGTCCATAAACAGGATGCCATTCCTAACCAACATTGTCCTCTCTGATAAGCACCTTTCTCATATTACTTCACAATTGTTACTAATTTTAAAGAGTAATTTCTTTAATATTATTTTTTGTTGTTGATTTTAAAATGTTTAATGCTGAACTGAGAGGGAATCCTCATAGGACAGTAATCTTGATGATGTTATACTATTGGGGACCATTCTTTGTCTAATTTATGTCACAAGGCCAATGTGACTTTTTTTTTTTTTTTTTTTTTGAGGGAGGGATATTTATATTGCATTTCATAATATATGTTTCCAATAATTGTCAATCTCATTTTAATCTCACAATTAATTTGCTTTGAACCTTTATGAGTTTTTAAGTGGTGGCAATTTTTCTCAAACCAATTTGGATACGTTTTATCCACCATCAGTTGGTCCGGGTGAATGGTTATGTTTGTGTGAATGTGTCAGCCAGTTAATTTTTGGTTTCCTTTTATGTATTGTAATGTTTAGTTTAATTTGATGCAAGGAACATTTCATTGTGTCTCACACCTGTGTGCTTGGGCATGTTTTAGCACCTTCCAACATTATTTTTTACATGTGTACTACTGAATGTATCTCCCATATGACTCACTTTACATTCATATTCCATTCCCCTCTTAAAACATAATTTCTCAGTGTAAAACTACACCATTAAAAACTTTCTTTTGTCAATGCATACAGTATTCTTTAATTCCCAAAGCTAATGTGTAAAATCTTTTTTTTTTTTTTTATCACTCACATTTTATTATTATTATTTAAATGTGGTCTACACATGGGTGTCCATCATTGGAACATGCATTGCTGGATCTGTTTTCCTGAATTTCCAGTCGTGCTGCCCTAGTTAATGTTTCTGCTGCTATAACATCTATACTATTCACTGGGCCTGGAACATAATACATTTTTTAGAGTGGGTCCCCCACACCCTGGCCCAATAATTACGTTTCACCATAGAGGACCTTATTGAGCTCCCCTTGTCACTGGGCCTTGGGCATCATAAGAAGTTTGTTACCACTCAAACCAGAAAGGAACTTTTTCCTTTTGAACAACTGAAAGGAAAAACATTTAAATGCTAAGCTCACTAAAATAGTTTAAAAAATGGTTTTAAAAAGATTTGTTTTTCCTGTTTTAATTCTACTTGTCTAGTTGCTGCTGCTGTTATCCTGTGCTTCTCAAATCCAACGTCACCAACATATGCTCTCAAAATATTGCTCCAATTATCTCTATCACAATGGGTGAAAAACAGTAAAATAACAAGTATAAAACATCATATCCACCCTGGCAAACTGTGGTTAAGCTTTTCTTGGAAAGCTGTTGTTCTTATTGGAAGCTGTCATGTTTTAAAGCGCTATTGTAAATAGCCTAGAAATGTGGGTGACTTTAAACCATGTCCTTTCTTTCCTGAACTTATATAGTGAGAGTTAACATGTGGGTCCACCTTTTCTTTTTTGTTGTTGTTTTTGCTTTATGTAAATATGATTTTATTCTTTTGTGAGTTTTAATTACGGTGGAGGGCATCCATCGATAAAGTGCATAGCTTTTAAATTTGCTGCAAGACCTTTACGCACTGACATATCATATTTGCTTATGCACTTGAGATAAATAAATTGTTAGAAATAAAATAAAATGTCCTGTAATTTTTGCACCTTCCCATTCAGAGAGGTCTAGTTGTATCACTTATCACAATCGATCTAGAAATCACTGCAACAGTGGTTATTTTCGTCGCGGCAGTTAACGGAGATGCCAGTTGCAATTGAATGAAATCGTCAAAGCGAGTCAGCAGCATGATATGAAAGACATGAAAGTAGCGCCGGTTTTACGATGAGCCAGATATGCAGCCTTGCTATGTATAACAGAGATTGACCAGTAAGATTGAAGTATTCCAGAGAATGTGGAAGCTCATTTCATTTTAAGCTCAATGGTCATAGGCGCAATGTGCACTGTTCACCACTTTTACATGGAAAAGTAGTTAAAAAAAAATCTGTGTGAACTACCTCTTACATTTACAAGGTAAAACTGTATAAACTACAAAAGAAAATCCCCTAAGAGCTGATTGCAGGACTACCATAAACTAAATGTTCATAACATTAGCCATTATTAAGACAGTTGGGAGCAGGTGGCATTCTGTTAGTCGGTGGACCCGTTAACAAGATTGCCACGCTGAAGAATCGATAACAGGAAATAACACTTTTAAACCGTGGGCCTATTGAGTAAAGCAACACATCTTTTTAAATCAATAGACCATATTAAAGTTTGATTTGATTGGATAACACACTCTTGAATTGCTATTCTAGCAGGTTCTCTTTTAATGCCAGTATTATATAAACTAAAATGATTTGTCAATCATGTAAACTCTGTTTTGTTTGCAAAATAGTGAAGATCATTTGGGGAAAACAAACATGACATCTTTTTAAACATTTATTTTCTGTTGCAGTCACACACACATTACCTTCAGAGCTCTAAAGCTGATGTAAAACCTAACCACCAGACCAAACACTGCATATAAAACCCATCAACTCAACCTCCTAGTTGATATAAACACAAACAGGACATACCAGTCTGAAGGCACACACTGACATTGGCACATACACTAATTTCTGATAAAAACAATTCAAATAAATGACATTATACTCCTAACCCTTACTGGGTAAACAGTTAAAAATGACATAGAGGTTAAAGGACACCGCAACAACTCAGTAACCTGACAAACATTGGCAGCACACTTACCAATCTGATTAAACCTGTGTAGACACCTCTCATTT
Organism: Chrosomus eos; assembly: GCA_036326025.1. NCBI lineage: Eukaryota > Metazoa > Chordata > Actinopteri > Cypriniformes > Leuciscidae > Chrosomus > Chrosomus eos. Next base: position 18,434,321 of record CM070832.1, read on the forward strand.
GTGTTTGCTTTTAACAATCTGTGCTTGTTTTAGATCATAGTTGAACCTGTGCAGTGTCTCTGGCGAATTTTTACTGCAATGATGGCAGACTGGAAGCAGGGCAGCGTTCCTCACATCAACACAAACAACCTCCAGTTGTGCAGATACTTAAAGTTGAGCTAACATGATTTTTCTCGAAGGCTACTTCTGGTCGCAACTGTTGCGTTAAACTGATTGGGGCTCCAGAGGAAAACATGATTTCATTTTCCTGTGAGCAATAAAAGAACACGTTTCCCTCAGTACATAGATGCCAAAGAAAATAAAGGAGGGTCAAGCAGTATTGAAGACTTATTTCCTCGCTATTTTACCATAGGCCTACGAGTCAGATCATTTTTTGCAAAAGCCAACCTGTTTAGCCCACATGAAAATGCCTGTTATAATCTACTTGATTATTACATCAAGAAAAGATGTTAATTACACATATTTTCAGTATTAGACTATCCTGCGATGTATCTTGTTAGCATATGAAGAATAGAGTCCATTGATATGGTTTTTGAAGTGGGCCAAAATCAAATTTAGCTAAATTTACCATTAAATGCTGTTTTGCAGCAGGTTGTCAAATTTTAAGGCATACAATGAATTTTTATTTAAAAAAACGAAACAAACATCGACCTGCACAAAACTATGAAAGCTTGTTTCCGCCACTGAATAAAAAAAATGTTAAAGATAATTGCAACTTTTTTTAGACATTTTTGAATTGAGATATGAAGTCAGAATTACGTGATATAAAGTCAGAATTGCGTGTTACAAAGTCAGAATTGCGAGATATAAACTCACAATTGCGTGTTATAAAGTCAGAATTGCGAGATATAAACTCACAATCGCGAGAAATAAATTATATCTCGCAATTTTGACATCTTTTCTTAGAATTGTGAGATATAAACTCGCAACTGCGAGTTATAAAGTCCAATTCTAAGGAAAAACAGACTCAGAATAGTGAGTTTATCTCACAATTCTGACTTTATAATGCAATTTCTTTATATCACGCAATTCTGACTTTATAACACACAATTGACACAAAAGTCAGAATTGTGAGATAAAAAAGCGCAATTACCTTTTTTATTTTTTTTGTTCTGTGGCGGAACAAACTTCCACTGATTGGACAATTAACAAATATTTATACTCTTGATAAAACCCCATTAATTTTATATATGCATCAAGCATTTAAGATTTAAGGAGCTCAATTTAAGGCCATGTTTCATTTCACAGCCAGTTCAGTTCTTTAAAAGAAAATTGATAACAAATGTGCTAAAAGCAAAAATAAATGAAAAAATTGGAACTGGAAAAAAATGTATGAAAAGTCAAAAATGGCTGTGGGAAAGAGCAATAGAGCAATATTGAGGCATTCTTTACAAATGAACATATTATCATTCCAGCACATTCAAAGGACTTACTAAAATATATAAATATACATATATACTATATACACTTTAAAAGCAAAATATAATCGAAAGTACCTAAAGTACCTGGATGCTTTACAGCAATAATCTACTTTTCTTTATTTAACTAAAATGAAACAGCTTGTCACCATGTGTAATCAAAATGTAACTGTGGCAAATCTTAGATAGTACAGTATATAATTTTCAGCGGACATAACGCAAGTCACACAAACAGAATGTGACAGTAGGATTGGTTGACATTCTGCTTGATTATCTGATGCTGTCAGACCTTTTGCTTTTTCACAAAAATAAAGGACTGCGTATATTTTTAAATGTGTTAAGATTACGTTAACTCAGAATAAAATCTCAGTTTGCCCTCTCAAACCTCTAAATGAAAACAACAGCAATGCAATCAAATAATGTACCAGATTTGCAGCAATCGATACCAAACGTAAAAATTCAAGTTTTGATTGGCCTAAAATGTCCTGTAGCTGTTCTCTATAATATATGTAGTTTGAACTGATTATGATATGAATGGCAACATTTTAAGGCCCATTTCAAGGTTTATCTGACTCAAATGCACCTTCACTAACGTTTACGCCTATAAAGACTTCAACAGGACCGATAGATACATATGAAGAAGACCACACTTTCCTACCACCACAGGCAAACAATAAATATCCAATACATATCTGTCCATTAAGTTATACTGAATGAATCTTTCATCGTTTATCTTCTCAACTGCCCTTTCTGACTTTTGAATTTGAAAATATGAGCATTGTTGTGTCGAATAAGAGTGTAGTTAATATTTCCCTTTGCCCTCCTCTCTCAAATCCCGCGTTTTGAATCGTATACAAGTGTTATCCATTTCGATAAGGCTGTTGGTTAGATATTTCACCTCTCCCACAATGAGAACAAACAGCGACAGGAACAATTTTGGTTTGCTTCAGAATAACATGACCATCACAACCACAGGACAGCATGGGACAGATATGGGACATTCTTACAAATCAGCATTGTGGTTTTCTTTAAAGTCTGTTGTTTTCCTCTTTCATACAACAAAATAGATACTCTGGGTGACATACATGGCTGAGGGCTTGGAACTGATGAGGCCTATTCAGGGCTCTCAGGATCAAATTCGTCGCCCATTTGGTAGCTGGAGCCCTGGGTGGAGTAGGAACGGGTCTTCATTGAGCAGTTAGAGTCCATTAGAATGGCCTGAAAAAGACAGATAAGAAACATCACCTCACAGCCTAGTATCTAGAGTGATCTTACTCTACAAACAAACAAAGCAAATATACTGTGGGTTTACATAGACTTGAATTTACACAAGATTTATATATGCAGGAGACAATTCATCACACTCTCGAATGTTGATTATAGATTTGTATGCACAAAAGACCAGAAACAAGATGCACAAAGTTTTTAGAGCTTAATTCTGAAATCACTTCCATCTCATTTGTATAATGTAAAATTATAAAAAATGTTTTACTTTCCAATGCTAATAATCCACTGTAAACCTGAAGTTATAAAGGACCAGGAGTGCCCCCACCAGAGGGTTAAAATGTTATTGTAGCTATTTATTTGTCAATTTGAAAAATGTTTATTCACATTTTTATTTTATATAAGTGGGACTCTGTGTAAATCTGATTGGCTAAAGCTTCCGCAGCTTTAAGATGAACAGAAATTTTACAGGACAAATAAATGCCTGAAGAAGGTCGCAAGACCGAAAGCTTGCTAATAAATTTATCTTTTGATCTTGCACAGTGTCTGAGTGTGCGGCTGCTCTATTTTTACTTTTTACCACAGGACAAATAAATTGTAAAGTATTTAACAACATAAACATAACATTACTGTCTCCATCAACGATACTATTATTTAATGCCCGATACTATTATTTAATACCTGATACAACCGCTTGTGCATGATATCATCAATTGTGGGCGGGGCTCGTCTCATTCGCAATATGCCCCTGATAGTGAGCGATGGTGAGTTTATTGCACTGTGATTGAATGAAGCTTTGATAAAGAGTGCGTAAGCAAAGAGGCGTACAGATCTGGTGTGTGTGTGTGTGTGTGTGTGGGGTGTGTGTGGTGTGGTTTTTTTTAGTTGTGCTCTTCAGGAGCAGTGTAGTGCTCCTCTTGAGAGAGAAAGACCATGATGCTTGGCTTTGATCACGCAGCATTTGAGGGCAAACGCACGAGTCTGTTCGGATCAGCATCACTCTTTGATCTTAGCTTAAGGGCAGTTTTTATTTGTATCTATTATGTAACATAATTTCCTGTTGCAGTCATATTCTATCAGGTCAGTGACTTGAAGTTAGGGATGAAATCAAAAGGAAAGCATATGTGAATGTCAGATAGAGTGTGGAATTATGGTTATTATTTGGAATAATACTAATGATAATAATGAAGAGAATATCAGGGATTATTTGAGAAAACCCAAATAAACCATATCAAAGATTGCACTTGCTTGTACTTGTTTTCATACGATACATTATAACAGTTATTACATGGCTTGGTAGAATTCCAATGTAGAATGCGGTGTGTTATTTCTTGATACAGACGCTGCTTAGTATAACACAACGTTGCCATCAAAAAAAAAGAGTGTTGAACAGACTATTTTCTTTAGCGGAAGCAATACAATCGTTTTTAAATCAATAAACTCCTTTTTAAATCAATAAACTCCTTTTTAAATCAATATTTTATGTCAAATTAATGATTTATTTGGTAGGTAGCCATGTAATAAGCGGGATAATGTAGAGCGAGGCGGTTGTTATAGCGAATACAAAGCCTTCAGGCTGATTCAAGACCTTGACGCATGTCGGGTTTGTATTCGCTATAACAACCGCCTGCCTCGCTATACATTATCCCTCACTTACTTATTTATTATATAAGCTGAAACTGAAACAGTTGGACTGTATTCCCCGGAATCTACTAATAAATGCAGTATAATGTTTGTTTTAGCTTATCTTAGAAAAACTGCCCATGTGTTAAAGCCAACATGGATGCTTTTTACTTTAATGCATTGTCCTAGACTTTTTGTAAATTATTCATTGGTGCACGCACGGTAATGTTTGTCTTTGTAATATTTAAACGAAATATAATAACTTGCTTTTCCTATGAAATTACTTACTGTTTTTCTGACTTTTTGATTATGTTGGCTATTTAAACATTGTATTAAAGGGTAACTAAACCCTAAAACATTTTTTTTAGTTAATGATCTGTAAGATTGGGGCTTTATTAATGCTGTTGATTGATTCAAGTACATTTTTTGACATTTGGGTATAAAGTGTTTTAATTCTACAATATATGGTGTAAAAACGTCTGAGTGTTGCTCTCTTCAGGTTGAACGGTGGCTACTGCAGTTGAATTTTCCTATTGGATGTTGTGGTAAGCAGGCAGCAGCTCACCACGCCCTTGCCCTTGCCCTTGCCCTTGCCCTTACCTACAGAAGGAGGCGGCTCTCAGGTGCACACCCCCCCTTCCGCATTTTTCAAATTTTGCTAGTGGGTGGAGTCAGGCTTTGACCAAGTGTTGAGTTACCCTTTAACAAACATGTATTTGTTGTGGCTCCATTCTATAAGACCCATAATCTCATAAATCCCCTTTAGATAAAATTCAGTCCCTACATTTTTTTCTCATTGAATATCCTGTTTCACTTTGAAATATGTTACAATTTGGGAGTAAATTGGTTGCATATTTAAATTTACTAGGAAATATGGAAACCGAAAATAAGCATATCAGCTATAAAACTGCTTAAATATTTGCGTTTAAAAGTGAGTAGATTGAAATGAATGTAATGTTGAATTGATAGTGGGGTCTGACCATCTTTTCCTCATTGGCAGGAGGATTTCGCAGGAAGTAACAGAGAGGAGCAAATAGGATGTCTATAACACCAATGATGGTCATGAGCCAGGGGAAGCCGATGCTCCGCGCAATCGCTCCGCCTGCGGATGGACCTACACAACAGACCGAGTGTTAAATTCCAAGTTGAAATTAAAATTAATTAATGAAAACTATTGAAATCATTTATGATGGATTGAACATAATTAAAATAAATTTTCATTTGGTTAATTACCTAAAGCGAACCCCATGCAGAAGGCAACATCAGCAATGGCGTAGACACTACCGTACACAGACACGTGCCTCAGATCTACTAGATAACCCATGATTGGCATCATCGAAGAGTCCACCATACCTGCAGACAACAAGATAAAGAGTATTTGTTCTATTATGTAAAGTGCCTTGAGAAGCTGGCGCTATATAAAAATAAAGTTATTATTATTATTATTATTTCTTACAGTGGATGGCACAGAAAATATTTCTATTTTGCATTTTCTGTAAAATACCAATTTTCATTACAAATTATAGAGTATTATCAGCATAACCATTTTTGAATATCGGCTTTTCAATGTAGTTTAAATGTGATATTTTAAATAAAGTAAAATTTTAAAAGGAGAAACACCACTAAGTAAGTTATATTAACACAGTTCAATAATAGAGAAAATGTTACGCCTACCTGGAGGGCAAAACAAGGCTTTTCCTCCATTTCCCACCAGTCATTTTTACCAGGTTTGTACTTAGTACTAATGCAGTAAGACAGTGATATTAAAAGACCAAATTCAATATACACATTTTTAATGATAAATTCTATGTACAGGCAAGCAGATGAGTATAATCGCAATGCAGTTTGTCATTATGCGTTTTTCCATAAAAAAACATTATAAAGAAAACATTTAACCATTTAGCTAATTGCACTCATATTCTAGGCTCATCTGCTCACCTGTTTATAGAATGCATTATAAATAAAGTGTATCTTTTAATATCACTGTTGTAGTTCATTAAGGCTGTTTTTCACGTTAAAGGGTTAGTTCACCCAAAAATGAAAATTCTATCATAGTTGACTTACCCTCAAGTTGTTCCAAACCTCTATGTTTTTATTTGTTCTGCTGAACACAAAGGAAGATATCTGGAAGAAAACAGATCTAATTCCCCATTGACTAGTAGGAAAAAATACATACTATGGTAGTCAATGGGGAATGAAATCTGTTTTCTTCCAGATATCTTCCTTTGTGTTCAGCAGAACAAATAAACACATAGTGGTTTGGAACAACTTGAGGGTAAGTAAACTATGATAGAATTTTCATTTTTGGGTGAACTAACCCTTTAAGAGTTTTAGATTGTCACGCTGCAGCAGGTGCTGTATATGGATCACAACAAGCACCCAAAACTTGCATTTTGTCAACATATTTGAATTTTTATTCTTCTGAGAAGTGATCTAAATATTCGTGGCTTGAAACAAATGGAAAACTGCGGTGCTGCAGTTCTATGGATGTTTTGCCCTCCAGGTCTCAGTGCCCGTCACGTGACTGAAAACTATGAATACTTGTATTAAGACTCACCTATTGCGAATCCAACTCCAAAGTTAGGCACAATGAGTCCGTATATGTCTTTTGCAAAAGGCACCTGTAAGACAATTAGAAGAGCTCAATACAGGGCGTACCGCATATTTCTTTAACGTATTATTGATTATGTGAAAACACCAAATACAGTAAAACATTGAACAAAGAGCATCAGAACAGGGTTTCTATCCTTTTTTTAAACCTGATATTTGTTTCCATAAGCAAAACTCTAAATGTGTACTTGACTCTTATCTGAACTTGTTTTCCAGACTAATCTGATAAACATCTATAAGAAAACAGACTGTCTTCTTGCTAAGCAGGATGTGTCCAGGGCAAAGAAAGTCAAAGCTCTAATTTCAAAATAAACCTTTTTTCCAGCCCTCAACAAAGATAGTGGGCAACAAAATATTTTAGCCCTCTGTAATCCACAACACTGTTAAAAATACAGAAAGACAGGTAGTTGAAATATTCATAAGTGTTGTGTGTTGTCTGAGAAAAGTTAATCTTGATATGGATTTAGTCTAGAAGCACTTACACAGAGAATACTGACTCCAACCAGCAGCATCCCTATAAGTGAGCACAGCCATCTAGAGAGAGAGAGAGAGAGAGAGAGAGAGAGAGGGGAGAGAGAGAGAGAGAGAGAGAGAGAGAGAGAGAGAGAGAGAGAGAGAGAGAGAGAGAGAGAGAGAGAGAGAGAGAGAGAGAGAGAGAGAGAGAGAGAGAGAGAGAGAGAGAGAGAGAGATAGAGAGTTTGTTTGACCCTTTATGACTGATGGAAGTGACCAAAGCAGTTTATATAAAAAAAATATATACACCAACGTTCGAAATTTACAGTAAATACATTTTATAATGTGACAAAAGATTTCTGTTTCAAATAAATGCTGTTTTTCTGAACATTCTATTCATCAAATCATCCTGAAAAAAATGATTAATAACATTAATTAATAACTGTTTCTTGAGTACCAAATCAGCATATTATTGTAGAATGTCTTCTGTAGGATCATGTGACACTGAAGACGAGTAAGAATGCAGAAAATTTTGCTTTGCATCACAGGAATAAATTACATTTTTAATATTATATTTAAATAGTAAACAATACTTTTTAAATTGCAGTAATATTTCTCAATATTACTGTTTTAACTAAATTTTTGATCAAATAAAGGAATAACAATTCTTTCAAAAACATTAAATAAATCGGTAACACTTTAAAATAATGTTCATTATTTAATGTATTAACTAACATGAACTAACAATGAGCAATACATTTGTTGCAGTATTTATCAATATTTGTTATGATAAAAATCCAGCTGTTCATTGTTTGTTCATGTTAGTTCACAGTGCATTTTATAGATTTGTATATATATGCATACACTGTTGACATACAGTGCAACTATATATATATATATATATATATATATATATATATATATATATATATATATATATATATAGGTAACACTTTATTTGAAGGGGTGTGCATAAGACTGACATGACACTGTCATAAACATGACATAACACCTGTCATGAACATGAAGGAGTCTTTATGAATGTTTATGACTGTTGTCATTAAGTGTCATTCGGTAAATTATGACTCTTTTAATGCTAAGTTGACATTGTTTAAAATGTCTTTGTTATGACAACTTGACATTACCCAAGACAAAAATGTCTTGATTATGACAACTTGACATTAACAAAGACGGAAATGTCTTTGTTATGACAACTTAATATTAACCAAGAAATCATAACCTGTCAACCTGTCACAAATATGTCATAACAGGTCTAAGTATCAAACTTCAAGCATTTTGCAGTGTAATAACCCTTAATGACATCTTTATAACTAGTACAATGTGTTCCACTTTACTTGAGGACAAGTAAAATATTCATGACACAGTTATAATGGTGTCATGACGGCCAAAGTTGTCACAGGTTGACAGGTTATGATTTCTCGGTTAATGTCAAGTTGTCATAATCAAGACATTTTTGTCTTGGGTAATGTCAAGTTGTCATAACAAAGACATTTTAAACAATGTCAACTTTGCATTGAAAGTGTCATAATTTACCGAATGACACTTAATGACAACAGTCATAAACATTCATAAAGACACCTTCATGTTTATGACAGTGTCATGTCAGTCTTATGCACACCCCTTCAAATAAAGTGTTACCTATATATATATATATATATATATATATATATATATATATATATATATATATATATATATATATATATATATATATATATATTAAAATATATATATGTGTGTGACAGTTAATTTCGGACCCTGCAGACAAGACACATTATGAAAATGGTAATCATGTATACACCTCTTATAAGTTCTTATGGTTCAAAATAAGCATAATGTATACAATAAATAAACAAACAGTATGCTGAGACTGGTGTTTAAAAACACAAATACAAAACCTGGTGACAGAAACTCATTTAGAGCTGTTTCAAAACAGAGGAAGCCGATAGGAGAGCGGAGGAAGATAAGGAAAGAGAAGTAGGGGAAAAAACACATTAATTTCCCTCTCCTACCTCCCCATTTTGTGAGCCAAAACGGCAAAGATGTTGGTCCCTATTAGATATGAGATGCTGGCTGGCACGAATGCAACCCCTAAATGGAGAGAGGAGAGAGAGAGAGAGGGGAGAGCTCAGATAAGACGACACAATATCAGTTTGATCTCAAAGCTGCTGTTCGTCTCACAGACGCTGTTATGAAGCTGCTTCTCTCATTCTCCCGCTCCTTCTCTTTCATTAGCTTTCTTGCTTTTCCTTTGCCTGCCAATGACACCTCAATATCCTGCCAGACCAAAGACACTCCCTTGCCAGCCCTCACTCTCCCTGGTTCTCTGCTTTCCTTTCTCTCTTTCTCTTTGCTATCTGTCAAATCGTCGTAAACAGCAGGAAAACCACGGAGAAACCCAGAAGACGCTAACTGTTTAAATGGTATTTTACAGTCTGGAGTGTTCTATAATCTATAAGATTACATTTTTTAAATATAAACAAAATAAAATATATTTTTCTGTTTTTGTATTTTTTTCTAAATAACCACTTGATATTCACTCTCTTTAGCTTGTGCCCTGCTAACTTAACATCAATGTACTAATACATAAAACATACTTTGGCTTTACTTGCTGTTGCTCTCTCTTTGTCCATCTTTCATTGTAAATTATGACCTATTTTCCATCTTGCCAAAAGTGACAATTTTTTTGAAGGACAGGAATCAAAGAAATGTGTAAGTGTGTACATTAACAGATTCTCCAACCTAGCTGCCATTTCCTAGGACACATCGTCTCCATCATCCATATGGGCAGAGCCGGCTCCAGCATAGCAATGGCCATGTTAGCAAAACAAATGGAACCTGAAAAAGAAAATGAGGAGGGTAAGTGGATTCATCCTCTGAACAATTCTCTCTTTCTGTCCCCCCTTCGTCAGAGCCCATTCTTGTCCTTTCTCAGATATAATAAACAGCATCATCTTGCCCCTGCACTCAGGCCACTGTAATTGGAGAAGAGGGGAGGCAGAGACAAACACAGATGTGTTTCTTGACCACTTCACTCTCTCTCTCTTTCTCTCTCTCTCTCTCCCCTTCACACACACACACACACACACACAACACACCACACACACACACACACACACACACACACAGACACACACACACACACACACACACACACACACACACACACACACACACACACACACACACACACACACACACACACACACACAACACACACACACACCACACAACACACACACACACACACATGACACTTTCTTATCCTTCTCTCACAGAAAGATGACCCTCTTTATTGTGTCACAACCCCTAAAGCACAACCAGTGTCACACATGCAGTCAAATAATTGACTAAATCTTTCTTTACCAAAACACACATTCTCAACAAAAACATTCACATTTGAACAGATAATATGAATGCAAGCATAAAGTGTGGTTTATGCATAAATACTAAGGTTTTATAATATTCCTAACAGTATGAATTAACCGTTTATTTGTGTTTACTGGCCTGACCTGCTGCGATGAGGATGTATGGATCCTTCATGAGGGTAAATAGTGCAGTTCCTTTTTGGTTCTGGTAAAAATACATAAAAACAAATATATTTTCATTAAAAAACAGTTTTTGAAAATTACGAAGAAATTTCCTTGAACATCAATGTTCCAATGGAAAAACACCCATGGGGGAAAACAAATGGTCAACGTCAAACATTCTGGTTTGCATAGTCCCCCATTTATTCCTATGGGGAAAATCAAAAGACATGTTCCATAGATTTTTGCTTTTATCTGAATTGCAGAGTACTACACAAAACTTCCTACAATGTTTTTTTCATTAAAGCAAAATATGTTGTTTTAACATGTTAACTTTCTTTATTAATTTATTAGGATATATATTATTTATTTATTTGGGGTTGATCTCATTCCATTAACAATCCATGCCTAAGGCCAGGCGCTTTTTTAATAAAGGGATGTACTTCAGTGCATATAATCCCATTTGAGAAATATCACCCTAGTCACCACAGCGATTCCAATGGAAATGGGCTACTTGAGATCACACAAAACAATATATATAATTCCCTATATGCAGTCTGTTCCCTTTATGACACCTCTAAGCGATTAGTGAAAAGATCACAAACAACTTTGTGAGTGACAAAATATACCAGCCTTAACTCTCCATATTGATGTGGGAATTGTGGCATCTCTAGTGCAAAAGCCTAGGCTACATTTACAGAAGGGGGTGAAAGATTTCAGAAATAACTTTAGCTATGCTAGTTTTGTCAAAAGAAAAATATAGCTTATCAGTTAGACATTTTTTTTTTCAACATGTGATTAAAAGATGGCGTGTATAATTTTCTACAATGTTAAAATAGCTTCTTTCATCACAGCATAATTCATAGAGACAATGAGTAAACTATTTGTAGGTTGATTTGAAACATTGCTTTTTTTGTTTAAGCATCCTAACAGCGACACTGGTTAATGAATTTGTCGGCAGACATTACTATTTGTTGTTCAACCAATGGCAGATGGGGACCGTTAGGCAATCTATTTGAAAACAATCAGTCATTATGATGTTAGTGACACACTTCAGCTTTAAATGTGACAATATATTTAGGATATTTCTATCATAACAGTGATTTGGAAGAAATGTCCGTAGTGACTTTTCCAGAGCAGTGGCAAGTACCGGTACTCCCCTCATTAAATCAGTCCTTTACTCCACTTCAGTGCACATACTGCTCCTCTGTGGACATGTCATCCCACTCAAAACACCTTGTCACATTCAGTTGTACTGCCCTGCGAATGGTCTCATTAATGATCACAGCCCCCAAACAATTAGTTGTCAGTCACTGCTATTCTTCCCCATTATCCTGTTGGATATTGACACTCGAGGGGCTACTGGTTTAATGATCTGTCTTATCATAACTATTACCTGATGTCCAAGCATTATTGATTTGATTGATTATTTGAGATGACATTTTCTGGCCATAATGCTATGATGACAAAAGCAATGCCTTTTAACAAATGTCACTCAGATGTTTTGAAAATATAAACATTATGTCACATAATTGACCATGTGAGAGCTTTTCTTTGTCAGTGTATATTAAATTAGAATCTGCAGAAACACACACACACACACACCACACACACACACACACACACACACACACACCACACACACACACACACACACACACACACACACACACACACACACACACACACACACACACACACACACACACTGTCTGTAGGGGCACTTGGAGTCTCCGTAGTAACTGATACCCATCAACACCACTGATCAAAGTCAGACATGCTTTGATTGGATCAGCCACTCCGTTGTACAATTCCCATTACTGTGACGCAAACCAAGGCACACATACACATTACTCCTAATACACCGACCCTCTATACACGCTGCTATCAACTTGCAATACAATCTACACAGACATACACTGTAATCCATATAATCCATGATATTGAGGTTTAAAAATACCCAGCGTGAGAGACACAAACTCCCCATTGCAAATCATTCTAGTCCTGTTACCGATAAGACTAGAGCAATCACAGTACGAACTGCACATTACCCCCAAAGCTTCTCCCATTTTGTGTCCACAAGAGGAATAATGTAAAAATTCAGTGGGCATCTTGTTGATGTTACATTTCCCCATTAAGGTTATAAACATCAGCACTTATAAAACTGAGCCCAAGTCATGAATAATAAATAAGCTGTGGTGATCTGTAAGTCTCTTGCTCTGGATATTAGCCCAATAAAAGACATTTTGAATCCCAAAATATCAATGTAGATAGTGTTTTAACAGTGGAGTTTTTAAATCCAAGTATTGACACCTAAACACACATTCTTAATTTTCTCTCCCACAAATCCTTCCAAATGCAGAGCTTGACCTTTAGGTGATTGTTTACCTAATACTATACAGTACAAACAGTACATAGTGTTGAAAAACAGATGGACAAGGAACTGTACTCACCTCAGGTTCAACTTTCGAAGGTTGAAGCACAAACAGCTGCAGAGCTGCTCATGAAAATGAGGGGAAAACGCACTCGTCAGATATCAAGCAAATATTGTTGAGCATCAGAAACTGTTACAACGAATTTCTGTCACCAGCATTTAATTCCACACGTGTAGCTTCAATATCATGAAGGTTTTTGACTGATTCCGTCATTCCCATTGTTTTGAAATGGAGAGATTGATTCACTCACCTCCATCAAGCACTGCCAGCACTGCCAGGATAAGGAAAGGAGCCGTCTTGCCGACAAACTCATACATGACACTGCCAAACGGAGGGCCAACTACACAACATACACACATACAGAGTATAAATTAGTCAAGATGAACGGCTCACAGACTGCAAGCACTGCACTTGGTCACAAACTTAGAATCTTTACTTTGAAAACTTTGACGTTGCCAGTATGCTTTGAATATCAGATGCCACAAATCCAATACTAATTGCTCTGCAGAACAGGTTACATAATCAAGGTTAGCAAACCACAGTAAAAAAAAAATAAAGTGTTCTGCAGGAACACACCCATTTTGAGTCTGGACTATCTGGATGAATATAGTTTTATAGGTTTTAATAAAAATGATTGTGCTCCATTTTTTCTGTTGCACTACACTTGATTATGGTACAGTATGTGCGCACTTTAATGACGACAAATTTAATCACATCTTTTGCTCTTATCCAGTGGATCAAATACATTTTTAGTGCTTTACTTGCCATTATGAATAAAACAATGATCTATCAAGGATTAAACATCCTGTAACAGTGGTTAAAGTATGACATCATTAACAGGAAGCACCAGGTTTAGGCCCCACTCAGGGCATTTCTTCTGACCACTGCTCCTTTAAAGAGGGCACTTAAAGTTAACTCCCAATTTTAAACTCAAAGGCACTTAATGCATAACCCCCAACTTAACATCTCTCCTTTTTTCTCTGTACAGTCTCCAGTGGTACATGTGCAAACCAAGTATTTCAGAATATGAATCCTAAACATAAAGTACACACCCAAAACTCCCATGGCTAGTCCTCCAAGAGCAATTCCTATAGCATTTCCTCTTTCCTCATCATCTGTGTAAACGCTTGCCAGCATCCCCATACCTGCATAACAACAAAGCAAAAAGTTACAGAGGGTAAAGATCAGCCACAGAGGGTAAAATGTCCTGTAGCTTACTTCAAGAGAGATGGAAACTTAAAGAGATTTTTTTGAGAAAATTATTGATGTCTATTTATAGTAGTACTTTTGTGCAATAAAACATTTGAATGAGTTTTTTCACATTTTTCTGACAGTAAATGCTCATTTTGGGTGTAAGTTTTGAGTTCTGTGTTCAGACTTTTTTAAAAGATTGAGGCAAGTTGATTCCTCACGATGTCAGCCCTTTAAATTCATAAAATAAACTCAATAAATTATGATCCGTACAATGAGAGAACTAATCAGGAGTTGCAAGAGTCGGTTATAGTGTAATCTAGATCCAAGGCGGGTCTATTCTACACCGGCACCTGAACACCATTAACATTAACAGTGGCTTTATGCATGCAGAGTTCTGAGAACATCAAAGTCAAATGGAATTTAGGGCAGTCAGGTTAACAAATTGTGCACTAAATACGGTATCATAAGTACATTACATTGTAGCTTTTGACAGCATCCTTTTGAAATCTAATGTAACGTTGCACAGAATATGTTACCTGCCACAGACGAACAGGAAGAGCCGACACCTTGTAGAGATCTGGCCAAAAACAGCAACATATAGCTCGAGGAAAACGCAAACACTTCACACAGAGTAAAACACAGACAGAAGAAAGAGGAAAAGAAGATTTATTATAGAAATATAACACACCGGATTTAAAATCATGCATTGCATAAATATATGGCATCTTCTCCACCCTTTTCATAAAGACACTTAGATGTGAGATTGATGTTAAAAACAACACTAGAAATTGTATGTACTCACTGAGGGTAGAAGCAAACATGATGCAGAAACCAGCAAACATTGGGATCTGGTATCCTATTCTGCAATTACAGAGATGAAATGACATTTTAAGACATTTTAACTTTTTTTTTTTACCACAAACATTGAAATTGAAGTGTGGAAGCTGTGTTACATATTGCATTTCTAATAAGTAAAATTAAGATGTAATTATATCATCTTATAAATAATGTTTTTTTGTTTCATTTTTTGCCTCTGCTTCACATCTTTTGAGATAATTGAACGCTTTGTGTATCACTAATAGTGCTGCACATTGCTACAAAATAGCAATACGGCTGACTGATCCCAGGAGTTTGCAAAGCAGTGGGATCTTTTCAATGCAGCGGTGCTGAATGAAACTGGACTGGCCAAATCTGGGCATGCACGAGTGATCACACAACTGCTGGTCGCTGAACAAACAGCAGAAAAAGAATTGCACTGCAATATTCGCTTTACTTACACTCCATTTACACTCATGCACACATAAATATCATGCAATCTCATGCTCCTTTTGAAAGAAATGCTATTTGCTGTACTTTCAAAGTTAAATGTGTGTTTTGCCATAACACACCTGTTAGTTAGGGGCCCTATGAAGGGGTTAGTGATTAGCTGTACTGTTGCTTTAGAGGCAAACAACAGACCCACTCTCACATTCTCGTTCAGAAGCTGGTCATCTGCTTTGGGGCAGTCGGACCCATTTTGAGGGGGTCTCCTAAAAGTAGGGGCCGGGGTCATTGGGCCAGCATTGCTCATCTGCGGGTGAAGCCTGTCAGGCGTGTTGTGTTATCGTACAAAGACACAATGCTCTGGAAGGTGCCAGATGGTGAAAGAGGGGACATGGAGTTATTCTGGACCACCTGAGCGGCCTCGTCATCCACGGTGTACAGGTAGCTTGGAATAATAGGCACTACAGAGAGAAAAGATAATAGATAATAATAACCATATAAGACAGAGATTAAACCGATTGACATTACCGATTTGTTTAAACATGGTATTAAAATATATCCTATGATAATTTTGGGGGTTCACAGTAGCCTAAGTAATCCAACTTTGTTGTTCTCTTAAAAACATAATAGTCAGGAAATTACTAATCAGTTTTAGACAGATTAAAACGCTGTTTACCAACAATAGATAACCTACCATTTGCCTGAAAAAGTGAAGTGATCTAGCTGTGTTAGACCACATTTGACCTTTCAGGTGGGTCCGTTAAATGCGTTTGACATTATCCTGTGTAAATAACCCACAGGGACACCGTGTGCGATAACGCTCGAAAGACTCTTCATTCAACACTTGTGTCAAAAAGCGACAGGTTCAGTTTTTGCCTGGTTCCATCTGTATGTACACAAACATCATATTCAACGTCCCCGTTTCTTGGCTCGCATACGTGAGAACAAACACAGACAGTTTAGCGCGCGTCACTGTCACATTTAATGAGAGAGAGCGCGCGCGGATGGAACACTGCAGCGCTCGAGGACATGATACCTTAATTCAGATCAACTGCTGCCACTGATGCAGCCGACAATTTACACTTTACAAGGGAAAACAAACGTTTAGTACAGATGAACGCATTTTTTATATCAATAGCGTATTAGCAGAGTTATCATTTTACTTTTGATGCATTTTTTCAAGCAAATAAAGTTTTTGAAATAATTTAAATCAAACAATTAATTTAATTAGTATTGCAAAATTGCTTTAAAAATTATTTATTTAAATAAATAAATATATATTTACTTATTTTATAAGACCCAGCCTAATTTATAGAGAAATAACTATTTCGGCGTTATTTTATTTCTATCCACTGAGAATTATAAGTTGGTTTTGCCCAGTTCTCTATTTTGACAAAAAAAGAAAGTGCAGTATTTAACATTGCGTTTCGTTTGAATACACACTTTTACAATGTACAATTTTATAATAACAATGCCGTATATATCAAAATAAATTGTAAGGCACTTGAATAGCCTTTTACAGATATTTTTATTAATTGTGTCAGTAGGCTAGACTAATAAGCCTATGTTTGATCATATATTTTATCACAAAAAGCAGCGTTTGCCTATAGTGGTCCCAGTGAGGGATGTTGACTTTGCATCATATGTGTGCCTACACATGTAACAGGTGTGAGCAACAGTAGCACTTACCGACCACCGTCAACAGCATGTTGTCCAACAGCAAAGCAATGAAAACGATGAACAGAATCAGCCTCCGAGACTGTCTTTCTTCTCTTAGCCATGTCAATAAACTAAAATCTCTAAGAGCATCAAATAATCCCATTTTTATGAAATCCAATTGCCAGAGAGCGAGCCAGAGATCCTGCAACAGCAAGAAAACGACTGTCAAAAATCATCAAAACATAGAAAAATATGGCTGTTTAGTGATACTGTGAAGATGTAACTTTAGGGGATGATTCCTAATATGAGAGAAATATGGCAAATTTATATCAAAGTAAAAATAAAACACGTTAAAAAATTATGCACTGAAGCTTTCTGAAAACAATAAACTACCAACAATATTGTTTTCTTTCTTTGTCATGCAAGTCTAAATATTGTAATAAATAATACATTCAGGATGGTTTTTACCTTATAAGCACATTTGCATTGAGCTTTGCAGTCAGATCCCGGGTGAAAGGCACGCTGGATGGATGCGTTAGTTGCTCGACTGCTGTTTGACGTCACGCTGTTTCACAGAGAACTCAAATGGGGTGTTGCTGTAGCCTACCACGGACGAATAAACCGTCACACAAAAAGAAGAAAGGCGGGAGCACTTTTTCTTAGCCTGTTATAACTTCTACTTAATTTCATATCAACATAGCCTATGCTTGAAATCTTTTGGAAGTTCTATAGTTCTTTAAACAAGTGGCGCTCACCGCAGATCTGGAGGTCATGGGTTGAGTTTGACACCTATGGTTTGACCTAGTCCAGCAGCACCTCTGTGTGAATCTAATGGGTAGAGAGGGACAGACAGAGTTAGGGTGGGCGTTGGACCTTCTAGGTCCACCTAATACGCCCAAATTACTCAAGGCTATGTTCATATTAAAATGAGGCAAGAAGTCCCCACGGTCGTATGTGTTTTAAGATTGCGATGATGTTGATTTAGCCAGCTTGACTAGCGTTAGGAAGTTATTAACAGAGGGAAATTTGCAAAAGGTTGATGCAAATTTGCAATCGGTCGGATATCAAGTTCTTTCCACGCATTTGGGTGAAATTAGCAGCCTTCTCTTCTTTCAACAGTTTTACAACAGCGTCATCTTGTGGCGTAGGATGATATGGGATGTTTTACATTTGCATTTGAAAGATGTTTTTATCGAATTTGTCTTACAGAGGAAATGTCCATTTTCTATGATCATATGTGTTGATAGGACACATGATTGCTTAAACTAGCAATACCAAGAGTTCGATTAAGGAATGCATAAACTGATCAAATTTGTACCTTGAATGCAATGCAAGTCATTTTGGATAAAAGCATCTGCCAAATGCATATATGTAAATGTGTTTCTTGCGAATACATCATTTGACTATGGTGCCGTTTAGCACCAGCTGAGGAAAATCACATCCTTTATTATGCTTCAAGAGTTGGATACAGATAGCTAGCCCTATTTTTGCAAACAGGAATAGCAACTCATCAAATGGCACAGAAAGATTATTTTTTTCACTTGGTTTTAATGTGACTGATTAGTGGATAAGATTAAATTTCACAATGTATTACATAGCTAAGCTAAATCATCATATCAATTTATAGATTTTGTATTTGTAAATAAATTAATTGGAGAAAGGTGATGCATTGATCAGAGGTGAAACATATTACATTCTTTATTATTTGGCATTAAATAAACAAACAAACACTGGACTATATCATCATATTTTTGTCAGATATATTATGAATAGCCATAGGGTTATACATATCAGGAATAAATGGATTTGCTAAGTGACTTACAAGTGCATTTCTGATAAGTTACATATCTAAACAAAAAATAAACAATGTCTCATGCAATTTTCCTAATAATACAAGCATCGAAATGACACTTAGAGGCCAGTCTCATCTTTTGGCTCAAACCGTAAACAGGAGTGCATTTATCATTCTGAGCTTATTTCTTCTATACTTGTTTATCACAGTTTCATACTGCAGCATGACTGTGGTCCATTCCCCTTCAACCCACTATATCAAACTAAAAGACATCTTGTAATGAGAGTGGTTATGATTTCCTGAAAGTAATTTCATGTGCCATTAGCAAAGCCACAACAACTCACTGCCTTCAGTTACTGTTTAGGTCTTTGTGTATTCCTATCTTGCCCATACTTAGAAACGATATGCACCGCCTGTAACAGCTAATAATTTGCGATTGGCCGAGTTTGAAGGCCATACTCATGATGGCCATGCCCATGATAATGAACAAAAAGGTAACCAGGAAGTATTTTGGGTGTTCAGGCTCAATATCACCGAAGCCAATGGTGGTCAAGGTGATGAAGGTAAAGTAAAATGCATCAAAGTGGTTCATCTGTGTCTCCCAGTATCTCAAAATTTGACTGAAGATCACCATGTATGCGAACACCACCAGCAAGATGACCAGCAGAGGGACGTTAAAGTGATCCATCTTCTCTCCGATGCCGGTGAATAATTTGGAGCTGTTTATTGGGGAATCCATACGGTCAAGGTCTGGACATGAGAAGGATTTTGTCATTGAGTTCTTGACCCTGAGGCTCTCCTTAACAATAATGCGGTCAAAGGCCTCTTTGTTGTTACGAAGCTGTAAGGATGTGCGTCTGAAGGAAGACTGGGTTCTTATCACCTGCTGAGTGTTCATCATCTCATGCACCACAACATGGTTGAACATATAGGTGCTGTCAGTATCAGCACTTGCACTTGTTGGGGAGGTGATGACTTTTCATCCCTTTGAAGGCTCCACGAGCAATGTGCCATACATTGGCTGAAGAACAGGCTGAGGCGATTGCACGCTTTAGAGAGGAGAACAGCTAAGATATCGCCCACATCTGAGATGACCAGCAGCATGAGAGGGATGCCCACCATCGCATACAGGATACAAGCCACCTTCCCTTCCTGGGTCACTGGATACATTCGTCCATAACCTGTTATACAAGAAAACAGAGCAGGACTGAGAGTAAACTTCCATAATTTCACTCATTAGACAACACGTTTCAGTACTGCCACCTGATGAAGGTCTTTATCAGTGCATGAGTAATGCAATTGCAATGGAAATACTGTATAATTTTAAGCAAACAAACAGCTCTGTACAACAACACAAATAATAGTAGGTCTAATTATTATATTCTTTAGTACATTAGTATTATTACAATTATTGATATTAATATAATTAATATATGATATATATAATATATATATAATATATAATTACAATTTAAAATTAATTATATATGAATATATATATATATATATATATATATATATAAATATATAATTTATTTTAATTAGTAATTATTTTTATTATAAGATTATTAATTACATTATTATTTTTTTTAAATAATGCGATGGCCTAAAAGAGGTTCTCATTAGATATGGCAATAAATTAGTTAAGATTTTAATGAGTTGTTTTCAGTATGTTACATGATTGCTATATTTTATTCTATCAAGTGTTTTTCTATGAAGAAAAAGTAAACTACTGTTTTTTAAGTTCCCCATTCTGCATCAAGTCACATAAAATCCCTCTTCATAAACAGGGACAGTGTGTGCACCTCTTGCACAGTTACACTATTTGGAAACTCTTCCCAAAGATCAATAACAATGCATGTTTTGCTGTCCATTTTAGTCCAAGTATCAAAGCCAAATATTTAAACAATTCAAGCAATTAAAAATATTAAGTTGTTCAACCTGGAAAAGCATCTGTAATCATTTTTATCAGAGGACAAATAGGTCTTATTTTGCAGTTGCAGTTGACATCATCACATGCCCTTTTTCATCAGAACAAGTGTCAGGGCTATTGATGTACAAAAAGAGTAAGACAGAGAAAGAGAAATGAACCCATTGAACTCAGTCTCAGCTGCTTCAAGCTGCTGAGATAACTTAAGATACGCCCTTCCTAGATAACATAATGGACATCCACAGCAACAGACTGCTATGTTCGGCACTTTTGCATAATGCTTTTCTGTAAGATGTCCTGAAAGATAGAAGTTTACATTCAATTAATATATGAGCTGTGGTTAGCTGTGATTTACAATTAGGGTTGAAAGGGAGAGAGATTTCTTCCACCGTCATGAGTCTAACAAGAAAAATGTGCCACTGATAGATAAAAAAAAGTGTTGTTTCCATGTGATTCTGTCTAATAAATCATATTTTACAGTAGGCTACATAATGGTTTATTGGAAATGGTTTCACTTGTTTTGAATTAGCCTGTAAATCATTTGTGTGTAATGCAGGACTCTGCCCCATATTGGTTGAAAAGTATCTGAAACTTGTGTTTCCCATATATGGTCACAATATTTAAATTATTCTATAGGGACTTTATTATAGGAAAATGTAGATGATAAACTATAGTATGTTGTTGATAAACTGTTCACTTATTTTTTTCCTCAATAATATGCACCATGAACATGGCTACATGTCATTCCCACATTTAATAACTTAATAACAATTTAAAACTGAATTATGTATCCATATTTGTGTTTAAAATTCAACCCATAACGGGATTGTGAGATCTTGACTATACATTTCAATTATGCTCGTCTGGCATTCTAAGTGCATAATGGCAGAGGACCATAAATAACCTAATTATACAAAAACCTAATGTATGATCTACATCCTTTATACGTCCTTGTCCATTGCATGAACACTGCACCACAAGCAAAATATATTATATTATATTAAAATATACTCCATCATAGGGGTCTCATTTACAGTGTTAAATTAAATCACTGATTTTAATGGATATGGAAACACATTTTTTAATGAAAAGAGCAAAAAGTAAAGCGTAATCCTTAACACATGCTGTAACAAACTTCATTTATGAATTTCAAATGTTCCCACGCTGTAAAAAAAAAGTTGCTCCGTTAAATTTTTAAGTGTACAGTAATCAAATTGGATATTTAAGTCATTTCAGCTGAAAAATTTGTTAAATCTTGTAGCTATAACTTGTAAAAACGTGTATTGTTATAACTTATTGATCATATAATTAATTTAGGAAAATAACAATTTTCTTTTCTGCAACACCTGTTTTCTGTCTTATCATGGTTAGGCTGGTTACTGTGGGCACAGAGCATGTTGTGTGTGCTGGAAATACAGCCAAAGGTCAGAACTTCTCATGCAAAATAACACATTCACTGACAATTTTATACAACATACAGACTTAAAATATCTTGTAAAACTTTATAAACTTTGTGAAGTCCCAGCAAAAGAACTACTCACCTAAAGTAGTGAACACAGTACAGCAGAAGAAAAGAGAACTATAGAAGTTCCATTTCTGACTCTTGCCATCATTGCATTCGTTCAAAATAGCCTTTCTTATCGACTCTTCCCGTGTTGAGGGCTCTAATTCATAAAATTAAATGAAACGAGAAAAGAAATTCATCTTGAACTTAAAATAATACCTTGAATAGCCTACTTATTTAAAAAGGTAATCGCCTGGCCTAGCCTTTATAAATATTTAGGCTACATTGCAAGTGTGTATTATTCACATTTTATTATATCATCTATCATCAAAATACAATTACAGCCTACATATAGGCTGAAATATGTTGAAAAAATATATATAATTTCTATATAAGCTCAAGGAAAGACCTGAGTGAGTCTGCACTGTCTCCAACACTTTTCGCACCAGTGCATTGATCTGTTCCGACTCCGAGTCATTAGTCCTCTTCTCAATCTGTTCAAAGATCTGCGCTCCTAAAACCGCATATAATATGAGTGATAAAATTAGGAAAACGTGACGAAACAAACGCCAAAACTGTCTCGCGCATCTCCCTTTTGGGTCTGACTTTCGTTCCTCTTCCACCTCCACGGACATCTCTCAGTCGTCAGTCAGTCAGAGACGCGGTAATGGCTGAGGCTGAGATGAATCTGTCCTCTCATAGCAGTGTGCTGAGGAGCAGTATGGTCACCACCCCGCTGCAGAAAGAAACCACCAACCTAAACGGTCTGTTCAACCGTATGTTTAATAGCTCAAACAATGACTTCACCGCTGTATGCTCACAAACATGCCTCGTTCAACTTTTTTAACCGTGATAGCCTGACAATGCAGATTTAACAAGAGACAACAAGCATGGGCTATTTCTGCTTGAAGAGCAATGGGAGCGACAGGTGGAGATGGGTGAAATTTTAGCCTGGATGCCAGGGCTCCACGAAACTTTTTTTTGTCCACAAGAACATGTGTGTAAACATTGTTTTGGGGTTAACAGTTGTGAAGTGATGTGTAAATCTATATTTTCGTGTTGAATATGACAGTAAGCTACTTGTGTTTTGGGGAATTGCTCACTGTAAACAATGCTAACCAAAGCTAACTACTTTTACTGTATTATTAAGCATTGTGCATGTACATTAGTTTGAGATAAAAATTTGCTAGGCAATCATTTAATTAATTAATTCATAATTTATTTATTTATTCCATATATTTGAATTTAGCTGTGAATGGTAATTAATTTAATTGCCACCCATAGCTATATTCAAATATATTAAAAAAAAAAAAAAAAATGGTTGGCTTATAAAAATAGTGAAATGCTCATCATCAATATTTTGCTAGCTGTATAGTGACCAGTACAGTTTTGGTTCTCTGTGTCTTAGGTGTGGCCTTTTAACAGAATCTTGACATGTCTGAATTATTTATGACTATGCTGCCATACACTTATCCAATGCACTTGACTCTTATGCATCTTCAGTGTTTCGCCTAGTTGGGTCGTATGAAAACTTCACCGGATATTAAGATGCACTTGACGGGTCACTTATAGCTTATTAACCCGCATGTGATGCTCTTAAGGGGAAGTGGCATTATTCAGCATACAAGACTACACTCATATCATGGACACCTGCTCTCACTTTCACTTCAGGGCAATTCCATGCAAAGGTCATCTTTACCATGAAAAAATAAAGTTTTAACCAAAAGAACAAAACCCTTTTTAAGTTGTCCATTTAGGTCTGTAATATACTGTATTAATGTGCTTTAACAAAAAATAAGAAAATTGCCTCGTTTATCCACCAGATATGAGGTGAGCAACAATGCTTAAATTAATTTTCAACCAGCCATATTTCATGCTTTCAAAAAAGGTATCAAAGACCCCCTTTTTAAACTTTATTTTAACAGTAAGCATTTTGCAGAAAGATGGAGGCATGCTTGAGAAATAAATATACTAATTTGGTCATAACAGCACTGCCTGTTGAATTTATAAGGGCTATAAAAAGAGGTCTTGACGCTTCAGTGCACTGTCACGTCCATAACGTTTTAAAGGTTTAGTTTATTTAATAATCTTCAGAATCATTTCAGACAGTCTTCTTAATGTGAAAACACAGCCATTATGCGTCAACAAAAGTGCCATGATGGTTTGATTGTTGATTTTCCAAACAGATTCTATGTATTTCAGAGCGTCACATCCATACAGGGTTTTTGTCACATCCATAACGTTGGTTTTTCCTCATAATACACTTCATAAAAATATATACATTTTAAACATTGATATTTTTATGTTCAGCTAAGACCCCTTCATCATGTGGATAGCAATATTTATACATTGGATTTAAAAGTTCACAGACTTTAAAGAAAATCGAACAGTATACCAAAAACTGTCATTTCCCGTCACATCCATAACGCATGCATATTTTCCTTTATTGGGGGTGCTTAAATATAATTTAGAAAAACATATTTTGCCTGTCAATTCCCCAGATGGTAATTAGAATATGCATTTCCAATTTAAATATTGTTAACGAAGTTTTTTTTTTCTGAGACATTATACTGTCATTATATTTCAACTAATGTAACATCTAACGCTGGATTACCCTTTCGTGTTTCTAATTGAGTAAAAATATTTATGCAGAAGCTTTTTTTCCACCTACAGATTCCAGATCAGCTACTGTACAAATGCCTCCCTTGTATTAATGGTTCAGGCTGTTTTTGGTGGTGTAGGGATATTTTCTTTGCCACAGCTAAGAAAAATTGTATTGTTGTGACAATGTCTATCCCTTTATAACCACAGTGTAGGCTATACATCTTCTGATGGCTACTTCCAGCAGGATAACACACCATGTCACAATACTCAAACTGGTTTCTTGAACATGACAATTAATTCACTGTACTCACTGTAAATTGCTTCCACAGTCGCCAGATCTCAATCCAATAGAGATCCTTTGGGATGTGGTGGGAGTCAGCACTCCCCACCATCCTGAGTTTTTTTTGTCCCAGGTCTGTGGGGGTGTGGCCATGTGGGACAGGGCATGTAAAATACATCACTCAGCTCCTTCCTGACACCCTCACGGAACCACTGTAACATCCCTGCCACCTTGGGATTAGGGTTAGGTGAAATGTTAGATGTTCTGTTGCTTCCTGCTGTCTCAAAGTGCTCAAATTCAAGATGTTAACTGTCAAGACAATCGTGTCGCAAATACAACATCACGATTGGTTCGTCACAATCTTTCTGAAGGATGCATATTTTCACATAGTAATATTGCCACAACACAGGAAGTTCCTGAGATTCGCTTTCACGGGAGAAGCGTACCAATTTCGGGTACTTCCATTCGGTCTAGACCTGTCACTCCGCACATACACAAAATGCATGGATGCAGCACTGGCTCCATTACGACTCCAGGGGATTCGCATTTTAAATTACACAGATGATTGGTTAATATACTAGCACAATCGCAAGAGATGGCGCTTCAACACAGAGACATTGTGTTAGCTCATCTAGTTTCTATAGGGTTGAGACTCAACGCCGAGAAAAGCTTTCTTTCTCCTGTCCAGAGAAATACTTATCTCGGGATAGTTTGGGATTCGATCATGATGCGGGCACAACTGTCTCCCGCTCGAATCGAGACCATTCGGCATACCATGAGCAAAGTCAGGCTAGGCCAAGATTGCACTGTTCATGTTACCAAAAAATGTTAGGTTTCATGGCTTCAGCATCCATGGCGATTCCTCTGGGGCTGCACATGAGACTTTTAGTTGTGGCTAAAACCCAGGGGATTTCATCCAAGGGCCAATCCTCAAAGGCCAATAAAAGTGATGCGCCGCGGGCTTTGTGCACTATCTATGGCTCAGACCCCGGTTCCTCGCCTTGGGCCCCACTCTAGGGGCGCCTTGTTGTCGCAGACTGTTAACAACAGACGCCTCCCTGATGGGCTGGGGAGCGGGCTTAAGTGGTCGTCCAGCTCAAGGGGAATGGGAGGGTTATCCGCTCGATTGGCACATCAACTGCCTTGAGCTGAAGTCTGTTTTTCTGGCTCTGAAATACTTTCTCCCACAGTTGAGAGGCTGTCATGTCCTAGTGTGGGTGGACAACACAGCGGCAGTCTCTTACATTCAACCGGGGAGGTCTGCGCTCACACAATCAGAACAGAATAGGGAGGCAGATATTTCTCTGTGCCCAGGACAAGTTCCTGTCATTAGGGCTAGGGATGGGTACCGAAACCCGGTATTAAACGGCCCCGGTGCTGAATTTTGAAAGACCGCAGAATCGATAAGCTCGGACTTATCGGTTCTGCTGTCGGTACTGAAGAAATTAAGAAAATGCACGTACTATTTATTATTGCTATAAAGACGTAATCTTGAACATGTTCATCTCGCCAGCCAGTTCTATAAAAATATTAAACCATTTGTCTGTGATGCAATTTTGCTATTCGCAGTCCAGAAGAGAGAGAGAGCGATCTCTCACGTGGAGCCACAGCGCGCACACGACAGCTCTGGTTAATGAGTGACAATGAGGACAGAACTAAACATTCAAACGTGATTACACTTTAGATCTGGGATATTATTCTAATTTTATTTTAGATTTCGGCTTTTAAAGATTATAAAAAGAAGATATTTGAGATGAAACCATTACAAACTAGACGCGTTCTGTTTAGAGAGCAACTTCCTTCCCTTCACAACTATGCGCTGTCATTTCTACCTAAAACCCAAACGTACCGTCAGAATCAGCACAATCTGTGATTGTTGTAAAATGCAGTCTCTACTGTTGCTAAATTGCGGACGCGTTTGGTCATTAAAATAGTTAAAAGCACAAGAATCTGCGCAAGAGACGCTCACAAGGCGACGCGCGCTCCGAAATGGACTGCAACAAGACAAGAAAAGTAACTTTGGGCTTCATGTGCGCATCTAAACTATCTAATATACATAAAAATATAAACATTACCAGTTCTGAGATTCACTGAACAGTTTATGTCTTAAATGGACGTACATAGTTGGTCAGTTAGTCAGATCTGCACTCGGTCTTAAAGGGGCAGCGTCTACTAAACCTGTGACGATTGAGCCATTAATGCGAATCAAACAACAAAAGGCAGAGAAAATACTCACAGCTCTGAATAACTTAAACTTCAATAAGCATTAATCTATCTATGATAAACTATGCAGTGTTATTTTACATTTGATTACTAAATTAGATTTCTTTTCAGACAGAAACACTTACCTAAAAAGTAATTTTAGTAGACCTTCCTGACATTAAAACACTGTGTATATAACTTGTCTTTGTTTTAATTGTATTCTTTGTTGACCATGTGTTTGTACTTGTTTTTGCTTATCGTATCCTATCTCATGTATAAAAGAAAAAAGCCTGTACATTGCTGCATAACAAATAGATATTTTATTTTATTTCAAAATATAAAGCAAATGTTAATTATTACCCGAATGTAAAAAAAAAACACACCAAAAAGAACCGATAAGAATACCGTTAAAGTACCGGACCGATAAGCAGTATCGGTAAGAGTAGTAATACCGTTAAAACCTTAACGATACCCATCCCTACTCAGGGCAGTGTACATTCCAGGGGCATCTGAATGTGGGAGATGATTCACTGTCCAGACAGAAATTACCGATGGGGGAATGGAAACTCAACCCAGAAGTAGTGAAACATATCTGGGCCAGATTTTACGAAGCAGAGGTGGACCTCTTCGGCTCCCATCAGACCAGCAATGTCCCCTCTACTTCTCTCTGAGTCACCCAGCCCCCCTGGGTCTGGAAGCGATGTCCCAAAATGCGCATGTTTGCGTTTTCTCCAGTTTTTTCTCTGCTCCTGGGAGTTCTAGCCAGAGTTCGCCAACAATGGTTTTGCCTCTTACTGATAGCACCGCGTTGGCCGAACAGAGTATGGTTCTCAGAGATAATATCTCTCCTCGACGGTTCACCATGGGCGATTCCGGAGAGGAGGGACCTTCTGTCTTAGGTGGAGGGCACGATATTCCATCCCAGGCCCGACCTGCGAAGCCTTAAAGATGAACTGAACTGAAATTTGAAAAAAGGTGATATAACAGATGTATTTTATTTATTATCATTGGTACAATTATTAAAATGGCAAAATTTGTTAAAAGGGATAAAACTGTACGTTGAAAATGTTGTTTTTGTTACACGGGTGCCGTCATGTTGGATTTCAACATTCGGCACTGGCATGGGTAGGCTACTCCGATGGCTGAGTAATAAATTGTATAGGGCTGAGGCAGCTGGGGTTACGCTACCTTTGACAAGGAAACAAGCACTCAAGTCATGGCTAAATGCCTTAAAACTGTCTAGCCCTCCGACACGTTGGAAGAACTTTTGTCAAACTCCATCACTCAGACCATATTAAACTGTATAAATAAATGACTCCGACGATATCACAGATCGATAATAATGCATTTACTAGCTGCTAACTAAACCACAGCAGGTATGTAAATGTCCCTCTCTACTCACCCTGAAGCTAGCTAATGTTCATCGTCTCAGCACACATTGTTGATGCAGAGGGAGTTCAACTCGCAGAAATATCTGCCAGTTCCATAGTAAGGT
This sequence comes from Chrosomus eos, assembly GCA_036326025.1. Classification (NCBI taxonomy): domain Eukaryota; kingdom Metazoa; phylum Chordata; class Actinopteri; order Cypriniformes; family Leuciscidae; genus Chrosomus; species Chrosomus eos. The sequence goes on from CM070832.1 coordinate 18,463,555, forward strand.
TTCTGTGCAGTATCCGTCCGTGCAGTATTTTGTTTTAACATTTTAACAAGCGATCCCATTGGATGAATTCGTCCAATCACATTTTCCATTTATCTGCCTCGATTTTCTAAAACGCACAGGACCTCAACCATGTTTTTGTATTTTCTCTAAATGCACACGACATAAGCAGTCTATTTCCTAAAATGCATAAACTGATCCTCCATGTGGTGGTGGTAGTCAGAAACTACTAGACTGTCCCTCACAGGTTCAAAATGCGTAACCCATGGCGTTAAAAGTGCTCATTTTCATCTGTGTATATAGGACCTGCAGCTGTTGCCTATGCAGCTTTGCGTGTCCTACCATGCCAGTGACGTCATCGAAACTGCCAGCGTTCTTATACTAACAAGCTCAATTTTTGTGTTGCTTAAAAAAAGCTATATTGATATTTTTCATTTAATTTTTTTGTGTAATTTACTTTTAATTGTCATAAACAACACTGGGACACTGGGCTTTCACCTAAATGTTATTGAGACCATTCTAAGTGCTAAAGCTTCCTCCACTAGAAAGAAGTATGCCAGTAAATTGGGTGTTTTTGAAAGGTGGTGCACACAGCACATAATGCAGATCCAGTCAATTGCCAGATTGCTTCAGTTCTGGACTTCCTGCAGGAAAAGTTGTCGACAGGCACGTGCCCCTCCACTCTCAGGGTTTATGTGGCCGCTCTTTCAGCTTGCCACGCTTTGGTGGACAGGGCGCCACTCGGGAGACATCCTCTGCTCGCTCGCTTCATTCGTGGGGCCAGACGACTGAGTCCACCTGTTAGAACCAAGATCCCCTCATGGGAATTAGCTATAGTCCTGAACCTCTAGAGTCAGCGTCTGACAAACTTCTGACCCTAAAGATGGTTTTTCTTATAGCTATAACTTCTTTAAAAAAAATCGGGGATATGCAGGCTCTGTCGATCTCGTCATCCTGCTTAGACTTTGCCCCAGGTATGGTGAAAGTGATTTTGCATCCTCATCCTTACTACCTGCCTAAGGTTCCTTTCTCGACCGTACATCCGGTCACCTTTGAGGCCTTAATCTGCCCTCCACCATTCACAAAGCCGGAGCAAGGGAGATCTCACAGTCCGTGCTCTTCAGACCTACATCCACCGCACTAGCCAGTGGCGTAAGTCAGAGCAACTGGGCGGCCGCTACCAAGCAAATCATGTCACATTGGGTCAGGGATGCTATTGCTCTTGGGGCGCGCGGTCAAGCTTCGCCAACAGGTCTAAGGGCTCACTCCACCAGGGGGTCGCTGTCACGGTTCATGGATCCAGTGTCTCTCTCTAGTCTCGTGCTTTGTTGTTTACATTTGCAGACTGATCTCATGAAATAGCGTATGTATAACTCGCCAATTCGTATTTCCATTTTTGGCGCGCTATCAACACGCATATTCGCTTTTCAGCGTGTTTATGAATGCCGTTGACTTAACGTTACATATAAATATATGACCTACCCCAACCCCGTCCCTAAACCTACCCGTCACTGGGATTAATACCATTAATAAGTGTTCCCCTACCATCCTAGGACAAAAAATATCGCTTGCCAGATGTAGATCTAGGTTTTTCTAAGTTTCGCTCGGACATTTAACGGCGTGTACATACACGCGGAATCACTCTGACATTTAACGGCGTAGACATACACGCATACACGTGGATATCTGAAAATGCGTATAGATAACACGCCACTTGACCAGCTGCCACTCATCTCATCTCCTATAAAGACTCACCACTTTCTCATTCCCTTTGTCACATCGTTGCATGAAGTCTCTGTGTTGCCTGTTCCTGTTCCCGTGCTTCGTGTCCCGTCTCGAGTTCCTGTGTTCCGGTTTACGTCTTGTTGGATTTCGTTTCTTGTCTGGATCACGTTGTCACTCATCAGAGCACGCTGCACTTCATCCATCACTCAGTGTCTGACCATCGAAGTCCTTGCGCCATCGCCTGCATCACCTGGATTATTCATCATCATCATCATCATCATCATCTTTATTTTGACTATAAATAAAGAGCCTTTTACTTGCACATTGTGTCCTCGTTCCTGACGTAACAGTTGCCTCCTCTAATGCTATGGCAAGGGGTGCCCCTTACAATTTGTTTGTGATGCGGCAGGCTGGTCCTCTCCGCACACATTTATAAGATTTTATAGTTTGGATGTTCATGTCACTCCGGGCTCTCACGTCCTTGAGTCGACATCACAAGCTAATGTCTGAGGCCTTCTTGCGTTCTTGTGAGCACACCTACACAACAGTAAGGGGTCCAGACACCTCCAAGCATGGCGGCATGGGCATTCTCGTTCCCAATGCGCTAAGCAGCGCAGCATCGATTGTTTTGAAAGGGAACGATCTGGGTTACTTGACTGTAACCCTGTTCCCTGAAAAAGCGGAACGAGATGCTGCGCTGCATTGCCGTGCTGAAGATGTCCCGGGACTGCTCTTCAGACAAAATATCCTGACGATGCACCTGTGGCTCATCTATTTATAGCCTCGTGTCACGGTTGCGTGCCGACGGTGATGACGTCACCGGCCGAGGCTATTAATACCTCCGGGTCAATTCTATTGATGTGTTACGCACAATATTCACAGCTGATCACGATTAAATACGCTCCGAATGCAATAAGCAGCGCAGCATCTCTTTCCGTTTTTTTTCAGGGAACAGGGTTACAGTCGAATAACCCGGATCGTTACATTGAATAGCATTAAACAGCATCAGAAATGGGACTGACCAAGGTATGGTTTAATCTGCTTCTGATGGCTTTTACCATCTGATAAAACTTAGAATAAAATTATTTTAATTGATCAGTTTATCTTGCAAATGTAATTTTATTAACTTGCATTGCATTATTTTGTATGTCAATTTGCATTTTCTCAAACAGTATTTTTAGTATATATGAGGACAAACATAGGATTACTTTACCAGTGTTGTTTTTAAGAGGGTAAAGTTGAAATTCCATTTTTTAATTTTTTTTTTTGAAACATATTTTTATTGAAAAACGTGAGACATAACAATACATTTCCAAAAAACAAGAATTTTTTATATTTTCCCTTACTTCTCCCATTTTTAATTTAATATATTGCATTGGGATCAATGAGGCTATCACAACTTCCACTGACATATTTAGAGTGCTCCAAACACCCCTCTATGGAAGAACAAAATGACTGCAAGATAACAAGGTGACCAAATAAAGCATCATTAACCCTCAGTTTCACAGACAAGGCTTAATAGTCCCAGACCGTTTTTTCCAGGGCACATTACTTAAATGTTCTAATTCAATCTAGGCTTTATCTAAGCCCTGTTTTTGAAACCTTTTTTTTTTTTTTAAGTCAGTGTCATGCTACTAGCATTTAAAATAAGAGCCGATGCTTCTAGGAAGGTGATGGAAAATGAATCAAATTTAGACGATACAGAATATTAAATGTTTTATTCAATATCTGCTCCACTCCTTGTCTCGTATTAAGAGATTGTTTAGCACAAATAACCTGGTTTACATTAGACCACAAAGTAATTTGACAATGCTGGATTTATGATTGACAATGAAAAAGAAACAAAACCACAACAAAAACATGCATTTAGAGTCATCATATCCCACGGTTCATTTCTCAAGTCATTCAGTTGGCAGTGTAACACAAAGCAAATTAATGGTTGAACAATCTGAATTTCACCAATTCTGGATTAAATAAACACTTCATTATTTAGAACTTAAAAACTTTTATAAGCCAACACTGGTTTGAATGACTTTTCTATGGTATAAAACAAATTAAACGGCATACTGAAGCCATCCATTTCATGCAATTTGGCCACATATGTCACACATTCACAGGTCTTTTCCCACTGTCAGTTTCATATGAAAGACAGAGCATAAAACCATCATCAATCAGGCTGTTACTTGGGGGAATAATAAAATAGTGTTTTATCCTGCAGGGTTATTAGCGTGCAGGTCATTGAAGTCCAGTGTTTAGAAGAACTGTGTGGCTGGGCATCATTTTAAAGTGCTTCTGAATTTCCTTCCAGTTCTAAACTGAGGACTGCCACTTATTGTACATTCAAAGACTTGATTAAGTCCTTTTACAGACCCGTCTCATCTATCATTGTCTACCTGTCACAAATACTTGGGTGTACCTTCAGTTTCTATTTGGTTCTTGCTCCAAAATATTTACAACACTTCTGTTTTTTTGTGAGAGACTTGATGATCCTCCCTTTGGCTAAATAGAGGAAGCACATTATAAGCAAACTCACTCCTTCTGTTACCAAACAAACCACTTTTATGGTATCATACACAAATAGGATAGGTGACGAGATGAGTGTGTTATGTTGTACAGTGTACAACAATAATATGTGTTATTTAAATGTACATATTACCCCATCTACACACACTTACATCATTATATGCATGTGTAATATTGTAAACATTCAGTCTGCATGAGTGAATCTCTTCTGTAAAGGAAGACTATCTGACTTTCCTTAATATTAGAATGGTTTCCAAAGCCTAGCAGTGATTCTCTATGAAATTTTTTTTTTTTTTAATCAGAGACTGAGCTCATGGTTAACAATTTAATTGAGTTAACAAAACACACACTGGGGCCATTCACACACGTTCTTGGATACATCTGCACCACTTTTAATTGTCTTGCTATGTAAACACGCACTACACAGACATCTCTGACCACAACTGCTGCGTTTCGCAAGTTAAAAACAGGTAAACTATTAAAACACCAAAAACACATCCTGTGTGAACAGCCCTTAAGTCGTGACAAAACTTGAGCTGTGTTTTGTTTCAAGCTAGTCTCTCCTCTATTTCTTTTGAATCTGTTTGCTAGAACAATGGATGATACGGAGAAGAAAAAGAAAATCTTCAGTAATTAATAATTTAACACAATTATCCAATTAAAACATTAGGAAGTGTGCTTCAGGGTTGATTTGAAGGATTGTTGTAATGTGAAAGGCAGAAATGAACTCCCACATTCATAGCTTCTATAAAAACATACTACCCAGGTCAAGCAAAACTTTCGGACAGACAACATTGTGGGTTAACACATTATGTAAATGTACATTGTGGATGTATGGATGCATGTGTATGAGTATATTACATGTGTATGTATGTTGATGTTGTGTGTGTGTGTGTGTGTGTGTGTGTGTGTGTGTGTGTGTGTGTGTGTGTGTGTGTGTGTGTGTGTGTGTGTGTGTGTGTGTGTGTGTAAGAAAGGCACTACAAAACACTGAAGCTGTACGGGTTCCAGCTATCAGGAAGGTACAAATCTAAAAAAGATATTCTATTTGGATGACACTTTTTGTAAAATAACCCTGCAAAATATTTAGAAAAAATTCTTGCTCCAGATTTATTAAAATGATTACAAAAAGATGCTTTTTAAAAAGAAAATCTGTTTCTATAAGTGTTCCAGTTTATTCAATACAGTTTTGGCAGGTAAATTAACCTTAAATTACATATTCTGCGTGTCCAAGACCATCGATAAGACAGCAGGATGGCTCAGTTTTCTATGACACCAAGGCCTGGCAATTTTTAACCATACAGAGCAGCAAATAGAATCCAGTTGTTAGATGTCTGCTCTACATATACATACCTGCTAGGGACATTGAAATGTTTCGAATACTACAAAATGATCGGTGTATATGCGTCACAGTGCTCAACCAGTTTTGCAGGGCTTGATGGGAAGAGCAATTTCTCTTTTAGAGTCTCACAGAGCTCCAGCCAATCAGGAGTCACGGGTCACGACTCACGGGAGTCCAGCTTACTGTACTTAACCCGGGTGCCAGGCATCGTTCGCAACAAGAATGGTAGCTGGTAGTTTCGAGGCACAATTCCACGGACGTTACTCTCGAAGTACTGGAATGGGCCGAACCACCACACACGAGAGAACAGGTTGCCAGTGGAATTTTCCTTTAGAGCCTATAGGACAGCGAGAGAGATTGTTAGATTTTAAATACCACTGTTTTCCAGTTCTTCAAAAATTGATCAGATGCAGATGGAGGAAGAAAGACACCCATCAATTACAGCAACATTCATTTTTCAGCTGCACATCCACAGAATCCAAATACTGCCATGATCAATATAATCAAAGACAATCTCTGTACATATATATCACAGAATTTTTTTCATAATGTCCTGATAAATGTCTATTATATGCAGTGTACATTACATTACATGTAATATAAGTAATATGATTATTCTTTCTCAAGTAACTAGTGATGTAATATATTACTTTCTAATTTATAACAAAACATCTGAGTTACTTTTTCAAACAAGTAATGAAAGTTTTCTTCTGCCTCTCCATGCCCACGTTGAGAGAAATCGTTAGTAAAGGTGCGGAGGTGTTGTGTAAACACGATGACTACATTTGAGTATGCATTTACTCATCTCACTTGCACAAAAACAGATTTAGTATTAATCAAAAAGAATAAAACCAGTGAAATACAAACTCAGAATAAATACACAAACCTGCAATAATTAAATATGTAAACACAAATATACTTTATGTATTTAATCTCACTTTATTAACTAATGTCTTTGTTGCTGACCTTTGATGATCTAATTCAACCATACAAATAAGCAAAATTGACTTGAGTTAAACATCACATATGTGTTTTTTTTATTGCTGAAGTTAGAAAATGGCAGCACAACTGAAAGTTTTGTTTGAGCTGCACCCTCTACTGTACAGCCGTGAATCTGCATTTCCTTCAGCCTGAGGCTTTTTAATTTCACTTTTGTTGTGAAAACATTTGCCAAAAATAGAACTTTTGTTTGTTGTTATTAAAAAAAAAAAACAAGCAAGCCCAGGTCAGGATCATAACAATTTTTGATTTTAATGGCTGCAACACTCCCAAAAGGTTGGGACAGAGGCATGTTTACAACTGTCATCACCTTTTCTTTTTAATGACACTTTTTAATAGTTTGGGAATTAAGGATACTCATTGTTGCAAGTGGATTTTTTTGCCCAATCACAAGATAACTGTGCAGTCGTTGTCTGATTCTCCTTTTCATGATGGGCCATATATTTTTTAATAAGAGACAGATCTTATGACTGCAGGCAGGCCAGTCAAACACATCCCTTCAATGGTGAAGAGTGTCTAGAAACCACTCTGTGGTAGCATGTGCTGATTGAGGCCTGGCAGTGACTTGGTTCCCAGGAAAGATGTAATCTTGATGCTATTAAATGTCTCTGTACAATTACAATATACGTCTCCACGTCAGCGGTACAAATGCACACAAATGCAAGTCACCCATACTGTTTGCACTGATGCACCACCATAACATGACAGATGTTTGCTTTTGTGCCTGTCACTGATGAAAGTCTGGATGGTCCCTTTCGTTTTTGAAAATGTCCGATTTTCCCAAAAAACAAGCTGAAACATGGACTCATCTGACCGCAGCACACATTTCCACTGTATTCTAGACCATCTGAGATGTGATCAGGCCCAGAGATCTCAAAGAACCGAAAAGGTGTATATCTCTCTCCATGCTTGCAAAGACTGAGATACTCATTTTACACTTGATTATTAAACACGATATCCTCACCTATTACCAATTCACCTACTTATCGTGGACTGTTTCAAAAGAGTTTAACTATATTGTATAAGCTTTCACTTTTATTTTGCCTCTGTCCCAACTTTTTTGGAGTGTATAGCAGCCATCGAAACTATATAAAATACAATTAAGTTGTTCAGTGAACACATTGGAAATATTTTCTTTGTACTTTTGTCAGGTAAATAAAGCTGAAAGAGAATTAACAAATCATAGATTCTTGATTTCATTGCATTTTACAAAATTTCCCTATTTGATTTGGGGTTGTATTGTTATTCATTACTTAGCACCATATTTTAATACTAATGTTTATTGTTATATTCAGGTCCTCTATATTTTTTTCCCAGGGTGTATAATAAAAGTTGTGAAATAATTGCCCAATAATAACTGCACTTTGGTCCTGCAAAAATATTGTACAATGCCAAGACATCTAACTTTATCATCTGAGCTGATCAGCAGTGTAACGGTGCTCGTCGATGTCAAAATAATGAAGATGGCCAATCAAATCAAAGAAGGCAAGTGTAACTGTTACTTTTATATTACAGAGTCAGAAAAAAACATGTATTAATATATATAAATACTACATAATATGTTTATATATATATATATATATATATATATATATATATATATTGTTGAGTGCATAATACATCAATACAAGCATTAAAGCTATGACTGAAATAAATATACCTCAAGATACCAGCTCTATCATATGTGAAAACATGATTTTTCAAAAATATTATTTGAAAAATTAAGTGAGCACAAGATGCTTAAATCTGGTAAATCGACAGAGATTTCTCAATTTCAACTCCAAATTTACCTGCTGATTGGCCATTGTATGGTACCACCAGAAGAGGCGTGTGGTCATGAAGTAGGCCACCACCACGTCGATGGTATAGTGGTCATGAGCCAACAGGATGCAGAAGATACCGACAGCACTCAGGCACCAGCAGACCCAGTGGTACCACCAGAACCTCCGTGGTGAATCTGTCACCCATAAAACATTTTTTAATTCTGTGTATTGGTTTCACAGCGTAGGCAGAAGCAACAAACTCACAGATGTTTCATTGGTTTATGTATGTTAGATGGTGTTATCAACAAATCACAAAAACAACATTCAGACAGAGGCTAAGAATCTGAGTTTTTCCATGATTATTTATTAATATGTGTACTCACACTCTTTAATAAAAAGGTATGTTAGTGTCAGCATCACTGTGTGCCCACTGTACAGGTAATCTCCACACAAAGAGTGAGAGCCAGTGATTGACAGGCCACCACCCGCCATCATTTTCATTACCCGCCGTGACTGGGCCTCCCAGTCGCCAAAGAGCTAGAACACACACACAAACAAACACGTAAGCACAAAACATGTATAGATAGACAAACAACAATCTTCTTGACTATATCTTCGTTCTCTCTCACAAACTTTGATTTTAAGAACTAGTTCACAAGTATCACAGACAGTGACCAAAAGTTACTTTGCTAGAAACATAAAAATGGTTATGTGTTATATCAAGATATACAAGCTTTGTTATAGGTGTCGCTCTTAAAGTGTGAATGAGATGTGAGAGCTATGGCAGAGGGCAAGATTTTCGATTTCACATCCATCATCCACTTTAGATCAACAGTATGCCTATTCTAGACCAGCATGGTTTAGTTACAGTGTCGAGCTAAGAGTACTGTCATTCTTCAGCAGTTACCTTGGGGGAACACTTGAAGTGCATGCCTGGCACAGGTAATGTTGTAACGTACATGGTCACGCATCTGTACAGATATAGAGTTCCCACGATAAAAAAGAACCGGCGACCGATTATGGCCCTGCAAACAGAGAGAAATCAGGTGCAGAGTCAGAGAAAATAACAGCCAGAGGAGGATCATAGGATAGGCCACATGGTTTAAGGATGTCAATACTAAAGAAAACATTCTTGATTATTTAGTAGTCACAACAGGAGTTAAATTATTGTGACTCAGCTGTTTAGGAGATGACGCCATGAACTAAATTGAAGCTTTGAGGGATAAAGCAGTGGTTCTTACCAGGGGCCCAACTAGGTAGTAGGTAACTTCCAAATGCGGCCTCAAGATGACTTACATTTTTTTACAATAACACAAAAGGCTAACATAAACAGCATAAAATAGAGTTCTCAGTTTTAACTCCAAATTTACCTGGATTTAGATGTGATGGTTAAGGGGCTAGGGATTTCATTATATCAATGGATGTCCTTACAAAGATAGCCATAAAAATGACTGGAAAAGTCATGTAGGTTCATGGGTTAAAAAGAGTGGGATCTAAAAAAAATGTAATCGTGTAATTATTTTAACTGCCATTTTTTTAGTTAATATTATATTAACATATAATAGAACTGTCTGTAGATTAAAATAAGTTTTGAAAAACAAAAACAGGGGGCCTTAGAATATTAATGTGGACAATGCGGGTCCTTGGAATCAAAGAGGTTGGAAACCACTGGTATAATGAGTAAGGAACCAACCTGTGTTTAAGCAGAAGCCACTGTGCAAACCACAGTCCCACGAGCAGCATGCCATTGATCTCACAGATGGAAAACGCCCACTCCACACGATCAAACAAATCAAAGAATTTATCTGGCAGGGGCGGGGTCTCTTCCTTGGCTGGGACGCGTTCGTGCACCACTGAGATCACAACTGTTGTTGTGAGGAAGCAACACAGAGCGTACAGGAATGCCACACCTGTTTTGAACCACTCCGTGGGATACGGTGTTCGCTCCTGCTCAAGCAGTGGAGGAACCAAGATACGAACTGCATCGCAGTGCAAGCTGTTCTTTGAAAAGCCATTGAGGATCTTGCCGTTGCTAACACTGCCGTTGGCAAGGGCGCCGCTGACGTGTCCGTTGGCGTGGTGACTGTTTTCATTGTTGTTGCTCTTGTGTGCCTTCATGTGGCTGGTGAAGCGCAACGTCTCTATGCGCTCCAAAAGTTGTCGACCGCTGTCCCCGGTGACCAGGGACAAAGGCGAGGCGTTAAAGTCTTCCTCAGAGAGTTGCAAGAGGGCAGGGCCGTCCTTGTTCCGCAACGCATCCGTGTACTCCTGCATGCCCTCATCTGTCAGCCAATCGGAGACGTCGCTGGCTGTCCACAGCTTCACCTCCTTCATGTCTGGGTGAGAGAGTAGGAGGGCTGTTTCAGGGGCTGGGGAGGGGAGTTGAGCCCACACTCAGCAGTTTGGTGCCCCGACAGCAGTCATTGCGTCTCTGGGACATTGGAAGAGAGTAGCTGGGAGGTCCAGTTTTTCACCCCCTCAACCTCTGCGGTGATAAACTCAGTAATGGCAAAGTCTGACAAATTTCGTAGTCTCAGGGGTGCTGAATTCCTCAGTGTCAGTGTGCACCAATGTATGGCCCTGAAAAAGAAAAGCACATTCAAGTTAGCTAACAGATTGTCATGTATTATTAATGTTGAAAACAGTTGAGCGGGTTAATATTATTGTGGAAACCTTGATACATTTTTTCAGGATTCTTTAATAAACACAACGATCAAAATGACAGCATTTATTTGAAGCAGAGTTATTTAGTAACATTAAATATGTATTTACAGTAACTTTTGGTCAATTTAATGCATCCATGCTGAATAAAAGTAATACTTATTAACTTATATTGGTTTTAATACTTATAACCAATAGTTCATGGGATGAGTCATTCCTTGACTCATAAAATAACTTTAAGCACACAGTCGATTTTTCCCATTTGCCATACACTTTCTTTAAGCATGTAATGTTGTAATTAATCTCTGAGCTGTTTGGTTTGAAGCTGCGGAAAATAGAAACATAAATTTGAAACGTAGCTAATTTTAGAGCTATACAAACCTTATTTAAAAATCTATATTTTCAGCTTTAACTATGTATGTATGAATGTTGACACAGAACATACAGTTAGATATTATATTACTTGTTACGCAACATACCTCGTTAATGTTATGGAATGCGGATAACGACTTCTACTTGCCAAGCTATAACTTGGATGTATGTGTAATTGTTTGACAATACAATGAGCAAACAAAGAGAAAGAAAGAGAGAGAGAGGTGTGAATCCATATAACTTGTATCAAAACTCAACATTATGTCTGGAAGACCTTTGGTTATTAAATCAGCTTAGGGGAAAAACACTCACGCACATAACAACCAGTCAGCATTAAACAACAACAACAACAACAAAAAGCTTTTATCCTTTAGCAGCGATAGGAATCTGTGTTGCTCTGTGAACTGACCTATGGGTAAAAGCTGATTTAGGTGTTCATTATCCACAGCATGTATTCTTGGTTTTTTCTAAAATTATATTTTAGTTGCATTTTTTTTTTTAAATTCTCTCAACCTTATGATGTTGCTAAACCGGTTTTGCCAGATTCATCAGCTCATCTTGTTTCCTTATTTTGTGTTACATCACATCGCATTCATTAGAAATATAAGTATTTGTGATGAGCATTAACAGTACTGAAACACTTTCTTCCTTGAAATATCTTTTTGCATTTTAAAAGTTACACTTTAACTTAGGCTGTTAAACTTCAACACAAGGACATTTTGCAGGCTTTTGGCAGACATTGAGAAGTTAGAGAACAGGGGTCACGTGAGCAAGTTCAACTCTGTTACTGTTACATAAACATTCTTAAAATTCCGTACATATGGCTCGATCTGTTTCGCCAACTCACTCTCACTTATATTAGCCAACAATAAACTTGTAAATGTCTTCTACCAGCCTCTCTGGTAACACTTTACAATAAGGTCTCATTTGTTGATGCATTAAAATGAACTAAGAATGAGCAATATATTCTTACAGCATTTATTAACCTTTGTTAATGTTAGCTAATAAATATGTTCATGTTAGTTAAGTGCATTAATTAAACAGATATAACAGTTTTGACAGTTGAGATTAAAAACTAAGATTAATACATGCTGCAGAAGTATTGTTCATTCATTGTTAGTTCATGTTAACTAATGATAACAAATGAAACTTGTAAGGTAACAAATGCAGTGTTACTGCCTCTCTACTTGACATTTTCCATTCAATAGTTCAAAAACAATGCATTTATATTCAATACAATTAATTATTTACGAGTGTCCAGCTATTTACCAGTTTTTCCAGTAAGTTATCAGCAGTAAAGGTGTATGATGTTTATGATGATGCATTAGTTACAAAAAAAGCTTCAAATGAACTGTGAACAAACGGACAACTTGAATAAACAAATCTCCCCCTGACTAGAATAAAACCTACTTAATAAGATTTTATATAAATCATCATTTAACGCTGATGCTTTGTACACAAACTAAATGCATATAGCCTTTTCACAAAAAAATATTCCAAAGTGGTGAAACCCAAAACAGCTATGGATGGAAAAGTGATAGCCTCTGATACAGAAAAAAAAACAAAGCGGATATTGGACAGCTTGTGCAAGAACACCCACATGGATAAACACAGACATATACAGCTGACAGTACAATAAAAAACCTGCATGACTGATAAGCAACACTGAACAAAACACAATATTCAAGAAAACATTCGCAAACGCATGGCTTTCACTTCTCACCTTTCTAGACCTATGGCCTTCCTCTTTTTTTTATCAGACATTTCCCATTGCTCATCCTCTTGTAAGAAAATGTCATTTTAAAGACAATGCTAAAGTGTGTGAGCTATTATATCCTCATCATTATCCTTTAAATCTAAAGCATTTCAACATTTTCATTATGTGCATTTTACAAAACCATTCATATCAGCAGTAGAAGAAATCAAATAAGCTTTTGCATGACTGAATAAACATCAGAAACGTACAGGCTTTCCATTTGTGTATAGCTGCAGTTTTGATCACCTCTCATTTTACATCATCTTAAAACAAACATGGCCTCTTAACACACCTGGCTCAGTTCCTATTCACAAAAGGTGGCAAATATTTACAGAACACAAAAATATAAAACGACACAACTCCTTTCATATGCATCCAAGCAAAAGAAAAAGACTGAAAGCTAGAAAAATGAACAGAGGAGTCATCTTGCCATTAAAAATCTACGTCATTACAATATTGTTTGTTCTTTATTATTAATATACAGTCCAGCTGATGGTGGAAACAGTCATGCATGTCATTGGTGAAACCTTTGTTTAACAGATGATGACATGAAAGTTATGGGGAAAAAAACCCACACCTGCTATCACAAAGGAATATCTATAGTACTATACATAGCCAAAATGACATACAGACAAATGTTTGGCCAAACAGCACACAGTGATGTATTTACTAACTGCAGTTAGTCATGCGAACACACACACACACAGAGACACACACACACACACACAGAGAGAGAGAGAGAGATACACACAGAAAAGAGAGAGAGAGAGAGAGAGAGAGAGAGAGAGAGAGAGAGATACAGAGAGAGAGAGATACAGAGAGAGAGAGACAGAGAGAGAGAGAGATACAGAGAGAGAGAGAGAGAGAGAGAGAGAGAGAGAGAGAGAGAGAGAGAGAGAGAGAGAGAGAGAGAGAGAGAGAGAGAGAGAGAGAGAAGAGAGAGAGAGAGAGAGAGAGAGAGCAGTAATAAATAGCTTATTTGCCTTTATTCACAGTAAGTGCACTAGCTGGATATACATATTTGTTTACAACTGGACAATTTGGTTAATATTTAAATTGTACAAGCAGTTAAACGCACATGACAGTAAATGTCATTAGTTTGTCAACCCATACAATTCTATCTGTCTTGATAGAAAAATACAATATATTTATACTTTTGTGGCATCATACTTTTGGTTTAGTTCACATTTTTATAATTTAAGTCACATTTAAGAAACAGTGTGTTGGGTTAGTTGCATAAGGTTAGTGGAGTTCATATGACCATTAAAATTGCAGATATGTGCAGTTATCAGCAAAAGTATCATTCTCAAGAAGTCTAACACATTTTAATCCTTTAGGAACTGTTTTACATTTTACTTGTTATCTGAAACCACTTTTTTTTAATCTGAATGATGACATTTAAAAATTCAAATTTAATAGATGACATAAAATGCTTATCTACGTATTTATTTTTCAATTTTGCCAGAGGGCTCAGTCAAGCCAAAAAATGTGAATATTCAACATCTTAAGATGCCAAATCAAAGGTCATGCTGTTGAGGAGTAATTTATGGAAGACGCAGGTGTATGAACCACCAGTTGTGCAACCATAATCACTGAGAGATACTATCCTTGAGAGCTGCAGTTTCTCTACTTTCCCACAAGCTCTAACTCTTGGCTGTGGGAAAACAAATGTTTCTTTAGAGAAGAAAAGCAAACCATCTACAAGAATCTCTAACTGTGCTCTGCAAGTGTGTGTGTGTGTGTGTGTGTGTGTGTGTGTGTGTGTGTGTGTGTGTGTGTGTGTGTGTGTGTGTGTGTGTGTGTGTGTGTGTGTGTGTGTGTGTGTGTGTGTGTGTGTGTTTTGGTTTTTTTTCCATTAGGAGACATTTTCAGTATCCATCTCCGTGACTCCATATTGTATAAATTAATTCATCAGTGCTTCAAAGACTACATAAACACCATTTTGGTGCTCTGCCCTACATCTACAGCCCACATCCTCCTCACAGACATATACCTTAACATAGCACTGTAAACTTCAATCTGCCACAGAAGCCATTTTTGTTGTGTTTATTTCCATTTATGCATTAGGCCAGGGGCCCTCAGTTCCTGTAGGCCGAGAGACCAGAGTTTAGATTCAATGCTAATTTGAACACACCCTGTTCCAGCTAATCAAGTCCTTCAGGCTTATTTGAAAACTAATGCTGCCTTAGTTTGCATGTTGTCGGAATTATCATAAAAACGGGTTTCCTAGTTCAAAACTGGACATTAACGCCCTCTCAAGTGTATTTACCACTGGGAAGTTGGGGGATTCATTTTGGGTATCCAAGTTCTTTATTTGGACGGGCCATAAACTTTAAACTTGGCGAGAACGATTGCTGCTGTGAGCGCTATTCTTTATTAGTTTCCTCCAACAGTGGCATAGCATTGTCAGCATTGTCTGCATGTCTTGTCATTAAAGTAATGCATATTTACTTGTATGAATCATTTAAAGCATATTGTACGTAACGTTTTATATACACAGCAAAATGTTTTACCACCCCCTTTTGATTGACAGAATATATTCGGCACTGATCATCGGCTGTATATGAGAATTACCCCCAAAACTTAATTTAAAGTCATTATTGCGTTAAATGAGAAAAGCGTCAAATAGACATTACAAGAAGTAGCTTTAGAATTATGATGATTTTGATTTGATTCAACATAGAAGGCTTAAATGGCCATGAGTGTGAGTAAATTATTACATAATCTGAACTATACCTTTACATTTTTTTATTAATATGGAAATATAATATATATTTTATATGTCTAAATGAGTTAGTAATGCTGCAAAGATTCACGGATTGTCTATTTTTTCCGGTTGGAACCCTAAGTGCACATCCGTGCACACTCTTAACGGATAATATTGTCCACACCCCATTGTGCATTGGACAATGATTCGACTACACATGTTAAAAAAAAACTACAAACATTGCGGATGTGTGAGTCCGACGGTTAAATAAAGAGGTTTAGATAAAGAGGTTTGAGAGTGATTAATAATCAGTATCTACCCTGAAAAGATATGTATTCAATGTTATCCACATTATATTTAATCTGCCACAGCATTGTGAACTTTTATAAAGACACATTTGGTCAATAACCTTCCAATGCATCCTTATGCAAACACATGAGGAGAGTCTCCGCATGAAAGACCCATGAATGGCAGATCAACGTGCTACCACATTTCTCTTAATTTCTAGAAAATTAAAATGTGGAGGATATTAACTGTGACAAGATGATTGACAGGGCAGTTTATACGGTGACAGGATGCATGTAACTAAGCAACAGAGCTGATGTCCGTTAAAAAGAAGCAATTATGAAGAAGTAGTAGGCCTATGTCCCAAACCTGTAGCCTACTCTTCTGCTACACACTCAAAAGTATGTACTTTTTCTTCACAAAAACAGTACATTTAGGCCATAGTACCAGTAGGCGAATTGGGATGCAGCAATAGAGTTATTCATTCATTCAATAACTTTCAAAAGGCTGATTCATTCAGGAATAAATGGCTCTCGTTATGAATGGGCCATTGAATCAATGGTTCAACTGATTGATTGGCTTAAAATGCAGATTCATTCAAAAACTAAACACCACTATGTGTTGCTCGGACAAATACAATATTTCTGCTCTGGCTTTATGTGTAGGCTAATATTAAAAATGAACGCATTGTTTTTCCCCATAACTGATTAATTAAATTAAATCTTTATACAAACAGGAGGATTACTCCTGTCCTGATCCAGCAATATAGATTACTATGCGTGGTGGACTATGCATACACAAAATCTTTGATATTTCCTCAAAGAAAAAGTTTTATAAATCTCCTTAAGTTGTCTATTGATATTGTCCACAAGACGGTTGAAGGTCTTTTTATTCCCACACTCTGTGTGTGTGTGTGTGTGTGTGTGTGTGTGTGTGTGTGTGTGTGTGTGTGTGTGTGTGTGTGTTGAGAAAGAGCATCTGATACTCTTATCTTCAAAATACAGTCCCTTATTTTCTTATAATGAAATACAATGTAACTGCTGTTATGCAAAACATGTGGAGGAGTTCCTTTCGTGCGACCTTGACCATGTCCTCCTCATCCACCCCTGCTCCTCTAAACACCTGCGGCTCTAGGTACAAAGTCCCATAACCTCAGCTCTACCTGCTTTGCATTTGCATTTTTAAAAGTTTCAATCAATTAATCTTATTAGTATGCATGTTCTCATAAGCATCCCCTAAGCAGGAACTATCTGACCTCCACATAACTTGGACGTTTATGCCCCAGAAAGCACAAATCATCCCCGGAGGTCACACACACATTCCCATTTTACTCAACCACAACGCACTTCCTCAAATTTAATTTCCCTGCCACACATTTATACATTTCTCTTCCTTATTTTCTTTTTCAATCCCGCTTTTTTTGTTTATAATACCAAATTAATTTGCATTAAAAAACAACCAGGAACAGTAGTACATAAACCCTGGACAGTTTATTGTAAATAACATTTTTGCCTTACACCATTTACTCTTTGTTCTTTGCCCGCAGCATAATGAACCACTGAACACACAAACATCCATAAACACTAGCACACTGAAACCAAGTAGCCATTAGTGTGTAAAGAGTGAAATGTCTTGTAGTATAATCTTACAAATTACAAGAACACTGCGCTACAGAGTACTATTGAGGGCATTGGGTCTCCCAAAATATGCTTTAAAGTTATTACCTCATTATACTCACTCTGTGCCTGCAAATTTTGTTAATAAGATTAAATTCTGATATTTAACCTTTTTAATATGCATTGAGTGCAGTAATCGTGTATTTTTATGCATGTGATGAAGTGAAGTGTGTAATCAGTGCATTAACTGGTTGAAAACACAGCTGGAATACTCCAGAGTCTTGCACTTAAAATCACATCAAAACACCACCTCCCATCTAAATGCACATAAGCTTGTCTAACATTCATACAAACATGATTGCGAGGTATTGCAACCCGCAGTTGGTTTGCATAGCTTTTGAAGAGTAAATGGGTGTGTTCACACTTGGCAGTTTTTGGTGCGCACCAAAGCGGACCAAAACCGCTGAAAAACTGGGTCTCGGTCCACTTCCAAACGAACTCTGGTGCGGTTCGACAAAAATATGAACGCAACGTGGACAAAAGACATCTAAAAGAACCAAAAACATGATGTTAACCGATGCGACCCTAAAAAGGACATAATTCTGAAGCATACCTGTTTTTCATACCTGTAGGAGCTACGTTGGCCAATACAGTTTGGTACAGGTGCGCAGCGCAGTCCGTGAGGACGTTAACGGTGGGTCCTTGTGGTAGTATGTCAGGCAGAAAATCCAAACATTCTCCTATTATCCATCAACCTCAAATATGGCTTATCATTTGAAACGTGTAAGTATCAGCAACTTAACATGGCCGTTTGCTCAAACGTTAACCTAGTTAAATGTGGGCTATTAGGCGCATATCGAAGTGTTGGTGCGGAGTGTAAGCTAAAGTATATGACCACGCGGGTATAGTGTGACATGGAGGAATGGCGCGATAACTTGCATTTTTTTAACAAAACAACTTAAAAATACTCTGTCATTTATGGTCATACAAACAAGGGTAATACATTTGAAACTGTAAAGGTACTTTTATTTGTATAAAAAAACTTTGTGCTTTTGTAAAAAAATATGTGCTTTCTGCTGTCTCTGTGAACTGGAGCGCGTCACAAAAATGAACCAAAACTCAGCATTTAGGCTACTTGCTTTGCAGACATGAGAAATATGTCTATAGAAAGCTTGAAATGTCTACTTTTAAATGAACCAATTCAAATCCTCAACAAATACTCTCTGATTATGTATTCCGTATGAAAAATGCATTTCTCTATAGGTGAATCCACTATAGTCTACTACGGAGATGACGAGTCAGCATCATCAATCTCATCTGTGCACCCGACACTGAATCAGAAATGCTAGTTAATTAATAAATAATTAAAATCTCACCTTGCTATTTTTTCTGACACATTCATAATCATTACTGACGGCAAGGTTTATGTGTGTGGGCTTTATGTGTGTGTAGGGTTAACCATAACCCTACACTTAACAGACAGAAAAAGAGAAACAAACAGATGACTACAAGACAATCCCCCCCCCCCCCCCCCACGCCCCCGCCCCCCAACGAAACACACACACACACACACACACACGTCTCCGATGATAAGGCGTCTTCTTATTGAGCCCACCGATTAAAAAAGAAAATAAACTGTCCCGGGCTAAATTATTTTAAGAGGGGAGCACTGCTCGTGAAAGTTGTTATTAACCTCCTTGGGATATTGATGATAAAAATATAGACCTCTTCCTATAATTAGACTGTATGACACTTCACTTTAAATAGGACACATTGTATGAAAGTAACACAGGAACAAGAGAATGTGTGTCTGAGAAAAAAAACGAAAAACAGAGGTAGAAAGGAAAAGAAATCACTGGAAACACTGAAAGATAAAGGGTGGAGTATGAAATAAACTGAAGAGACATGTCACAAAGACTCACTCACATCCTTCCTCATACATTGCAAAATCAGATGAATCACTGGTTTTAATCTTACATCACATCTAACTTGTTTAAAATTACATGGATACGTGGAATAAAATCTCACCAGCAAAGGTGTTAGGTCCAGGTTCATAAAGTAAAAGTCCTCCTCAGAATTTTGTTCCAATCACCTGGATTTGCTAAATTAGTACAGTTTTTCAGCCAGGAGATCAGCTGGCTGAGTTCATGGGTGGAATAAACATATAGCAGGACTTTTACTTTCTGAGCCCTGGACTTTACACCTCTGCTCACCAGAGATTTATATCTTCCTTTATACATATAGGCCCATGTGTAAAATTCGGCCATATGAGCATGTTGCTATCTCCCTCTTTCCTGCTCTCCTTTCCAGTATTTAGAAACACATTTTTCTCACAATGGCTTCCATGGTGTGGCCCAGTTTCAAGTCATTTCTGAGTCGCTTTAGACTGAAACAATATTCTGTAACCTTGGGTGTCAAACTGCAGAACTATGGCCAACTCAACAACACGGAAAACAGCTGACTCTAGATTTTATTCAGCTTTCCATGCCCTAAAAAAGATCAGGCAATTTTCTATGTGGCTTAGAGCCAACTGTTTTAACTCTTCTCTTCTATTAAGGT
Source organism: Chrosomus eos (assembly GCA_036326025.1). Classification (NCBI taxonomy): domain Eukaryota; kingdom Metazoa; phylum Chordata; class Actinopteri; order Cypriniformes; family Leuciscidae; genus Chrosomus; species Chrosomus eos. The sequence goes on from CM070832.1 coordinate 18,483,860, forward strand.
CATGTGATTTTATAGCATTTTGACGGGTCAATACTCTCTTCCAAGATATTCTCCATATACTGTAAAGCAGAAAGAACAAGGAGGTCAAAGTCCTCACTGCTTTCAGTACATTAAGTATCAACTGTGAGGACGCAGCAGTAATTTTACAGCTCGAGTGGACAAATATTAATCAATCAGTGAGAAATATCAAGAGACATGTAAGAGCCATCAGGCATCACTCAGGTGTATCTGAATGGATTCAGAGTGAGTGCAAAAAAATCTCACTGGAATTCAGGTACAAATAATATTTTACCTGCCACTTTACAGTAGACCAGAAGACTTTACCCCAAAATGAATACTTAATTTGCTCACCCTCGTGTTGCTAACAAACCCATATGACATTATTTCCATAGAGAACAAAAAGAAGTTATAGCCATAATAACAGTCTCAGTCACTATTCATTTTAGTTCATGGAAAAGGATGGAAAATAAGTGAAAGGTTTTCGAAAACATCTCCCTTTTTATTCCATGAAAAAACAGGAAGGAGGAAAGTCATACAGGTTTGGAACAATATTGGAGCAATAGGCAGGCTTGGCTTGAAACCACCCAAAAGAGGTCATAAAAAAACAGTGAAATATTGTTTTAAATACACCTATTAACTTTTTTTATATAAGCATTTTCCAACAACGCTGAGCAAACAAAAATTAGACTACTGAACTTAAGCCTTGTTCAGACTGTTAGTCAAATGTGATCCAAATGGGATTTTTGTGCATATTTGATTTAACAAGTGTGAAAGGCAATAATACTATTAACAATAAAATAACCACATGAAATCCGAAATCGATTTCAAGCAACATTTATATGTAATTTGAAATCACATTAAAATAATTTCTGGAAATCCGTTTCAGTCTGACCGCTCTGAAAGCAGCAGACTCGATGCGCCATACAGAAATCGCATTTGCTTGAGGGGGTAAGAGCTGTCATTATTTGTCGCGTTATAACAGACTCACATTTAACCATACATCTCGAAAATGTTTAGTGTTTTGTATAAAACGTCTTTAAGACGGTTGACATAATATTAGTAAAATTATACTAGGGGGGGACTATAGCTAGTAGGGGGACTCCAAAAACAATTTGACTAGAGCGAGGCGAAAATAACAGACTGAAAGTCACTGGTTACTTCTCACACTGAATTGTATTTTTAGTTGAACGATACCTTAATCGTTCGGTGGCATAGTTGGCAAAGATTTTAATTAGGACATGTTAAATTGGGCTAAGTGGCGTAAACAACAACCACAGCAACATGTGGGCCACTCAGCCTCTTAACAAATGTATCACCCACTTTTTCGCACCAGACTCGGCAGCATTGTCACAGTCATTGTAATTATTTTTGAGGTTTTCCTTAACTAATGCGTCTGGCGCGTTATGCTTGATTACACTACACTGCGAAATCACCAACAAATATGCTTTCCACTAATATTGTGTGGCAAATACATTGCCTGCCGGTGTCGTGTCATAACGCCTCTTTACCTTCGGAAACGGTAGAGCTGGTCCAGATGACTAGGCAAGCGATTATAGAGAGATTACACAGCAAAGGATCACTCGACCCTAGTGGAAAATATATCCCCCTAGTCCACAATGGGCGGTTATTATTTACATATAGAGGACTAGTTGACGTCAAAATACAAGAAACGTTTTCTTAGAAAGGCCCCGGAGAAGTAGCTAGAGATCAACAGCTCCGTTGAGTCGAACTCACCGTGTTGGTTTTTCTTTTCTTTTTTTGTCCAAAGGGAGACTTGTAGCTGGTCCGATCCTGAGCGAAGCAGGCCAAAACAACACGCCTGTCCTGACAATCCAGCTTTCGCGTAATATATCCCCGTCAAAAGTGTGTAGCTGTGTTGTGATGGGGCTGCTGGTAGTTTTGGCCGCGTATATACGAAGCTGGAGACGTGCGCGTCAGTGGGCGGATTGTTAAAAATCGGTCGGTGCTGCGTGAAGAAGAAAAAGGAGGAGGGAGGGGGGAACCCGTCTTCTTCCACTACCGGTGACATGGTACTCAACGCCCCGCCCCCTCTCCGAGGTCCAACCAGAATGTAACACTGGATTTACAGCGTTTACAGTGAAGAATTACATTTAGTTATTTTTTGTGTGTTTAGTTGCTCTACAGATGCCTTATAGTCACGAGGCTACCTATTTTTCACTTTCAAGTTAAATAGCTAATTTATGAAGCGGTTCATTTAAATTAATTCGTTCAATGAAAATACTTGACCAAAATAAGTGTCACGTTTATATAGCCATAAGAAAATATGTTCACAAAAGTAAAGGTCACCAAAAAATAAATTCAAAAAAGCTTACATTTCTGACAGTATGAATATTCACTGACTTTTAAGAAGCATTTCCCCTGACTTTAACGAAATTATGGACTGGCCATGACCTTTCCACGATTGGAAATAAAACTTTTTTAAGTTTCATATTTCCAGGGTTTTCATGAGGGAATCCCGTAATGGATTCTGTATGTTGAATACTGTAGCCTATGTTTTACTATTTGTAGGACCATCACCAGTACAGATGCAGGGAAAGCTACTATTTGGCCAACATTTCTTGGTCCCCAGTCAGTGTAAACATCGGCTTGCGAGTAAAGTCTAGTGAAATGAGTCACTTTTCAGTTGCACAAAACCAGGCAACGGAGAGAGGAGAGACCGAGCAACGCACCGCAAAACACAAACATGGCCAAACAAGTGGTAACAACAATATGTTTTGTTATTTTCCACTGCAGTATACGTTACTGGGCGTTTATGTCATCTTGTAGCATCCCGTCATCCACTAACACCAGAATACCAGAGATCGCCAGGTATTTTGGCACCAAAGGTCGCTATGAGGAGGTTAACACGTACTTAATCGACGATATTTTGGCCATAAACAACTCCCTCGTGACGCTGCCTTCCTCGACATGCCGCGAAATTCATTTGACAGCTATAATCCGGCACGGGACGAGGTTCCCGACCGCTAAAAACATTCAAAAGATGCGCGACTTTTATGATCTCGTCGTGCGTAATGCGACCAACACATTAAGCTCTTTGTCAGAGATAAAGTCACGGTGGAAGATGTGGTACAATGATGACATGGACGGGCGACTGGTGGAAAAGGGCAGTGAGGATCACATGCACCTGGCGCAGAGACTCATTAAATGGTTCCCCTCTTTGCTGACCGAGGACAATGTGCGTCAAGGACGCGTGAAACTGATCACCAGCTCCAAGCACAGGTGTGTGAACAGCTCCATCGCTTTCAGAGAGGGACTAAAGACAGGACTCAGCATAGGAGAAGGTAATGCATGAGGACCCAGCCCTGCAATTACCGCAAGCACTGAATCATGTGCATGCCATAATGCCATATCATTGTTTTCCAGCATGAGCATATGTTTAATTTAATCTGGCTCTTCATACATGAGAGTGCTCACTTGTTTCACCTCAACAACAGTGAGATTCAGTGGAGAAAAAATGGAGACTTGCTCAATTCTGGTGTAATTACTAAACAATTCATGTCTGTTGCATTTCTACATCATATAAAAATATATCTCTTTATTATCTTTATTAGTTGTTTTTCCTTGACAGCAATGCGATTCAGTGAAGAACAAATTGAGATTTGCTTTAGTCTTTTTTTGAGATTTTTATTCTTACTGATATATCAATATCATATATCAAAATTCGCTGATATCATTACAGTTCACCTCAATTTTTCTTTTTAGTACTATGTGTATTATGCAGTGGTTTATGTATGACACATGAAAAGTCATGGATGCCAAAATGTAGAATTACACAAATATATATATATATTTTTTTTAAATTTAAGAAGGCACAAACACAATTTAAATTTACTTTGGGGTATCTAAAAACGTAAATATGCTCATGTGGATCTTAAAACATATAGTATGCTTACAATTCACACACAAACAAAGAGACTGCCTGCTAGCTACATGGGCAGACAAACACATAAAAATCCATTTTGAACAATAGGCCTACATTTTTTTTATTGACCTATTTTTAATAAAGCTAATTAGAAATGATTAGCTTCCCCCACTGATTAAATAAGTTTACAAAGTAACATATTGTAATTCCAGTTTTAAGAGTCAAAGTGCCATGGTTATAGTTCCGTAATGTTAATTCTGCTAAATTGTTTTGTTTTGTTTCATTGCTAAGTTGATTTGGAACCTGTTGTGAACGACGCTTTGATGCGTTACTTTGACCAGTGTGAACGGTTCGTGAAACAAGTGGAGAACAACAAGAGTGCCTTGGAGGAAGTGAAACGTTTCAGTGAAGGCCCTGAGATGAAAAGAGTAATGGAGAAAATGGCTGACAGGCTGAAGGTCCCTTACACCAGCGTCACCCATGGTCAGTGATTGCATAACATGATCATGACACTGTTACACAGTCCCTGCTGAAGTGCTGGAATAATGCAACATCCAAGATGCTATTGTGCAGTTTAAAAGTGTGGAAATGTGATCATTTTTATGTTATGTTTTATGGAAAGAGCTGTTTCGATTTTAGAACAAATGTGTCAAATTCACTTCCCTTTCAATGTTACGGTCTTCTTGCAACCATAACCACAAAACTTTGCACGTTATCAAATTATTCGACGCGCTTCCTTCCTGAATGCATGTCAGGCTGACCTCAATTCACATGTCTGAACTTTAAACTTTAGATGAGAACCTTAAGATAGAAAGTACATTTTTTCTAATAACTCTACCATTGTTTTTTTTGTTATTTTTTCCCTCTGCAGTGAGGATGAATCAGATTAGTTGTTAAAATGTTAAAAATCAATAAACAAAATTGTGGAGTCCAAAAACTCCAATTGATTGAGAGGGCTGGACTTTCAAAGTTCAAATTTGTACATGGTTTGCAACTAACATCACTAATCTGTACCATCATTTAGATAGTAAATAGCCACAGACAGTAAAAGTTTGCATTTTCAGCATACAGTCACAACTTTTGGTGAAATTAAAAAAAGGATATTTAAAAAAAAAGAAAGAACGATTATAAACTTTAGGAGAAGCAATTGAATTCCAGCACCTTTGCTGTTACAAGCTGAAATATGTATGTTTGTAACAGCAAAGGTGCTGGAATCCAATTGCTTCTAATTTATTTCATGTGGACACTTAGTGCCTCAATCCATTTCACCAAAGAAACCCTTAAATGATATGGATACTGTTCTTACATTTCAATAGGCTATATGCACGCATAAGTTCCGCATTTGACGCAAGGATGCTCTTCCGTTTCCGGTTGGGGAGATTAAAGCGGAGGAGAACTGAGGAAAACGGGATTATGGCAGAGTCTTCAAAATGTACTGTCCTCCCGTCTTTGAAACGAAACTTTCATATGTTTAGATGTAATTTTATATATAGTTATGTTTATTTCATATAATTTTAAAAAGAAGCATAAACACAACGAGGGTGCCTGTTTTGTCTGTTTTTGTGACTAACGCTTCTTTAGTATAACCATGGAGTATAAAATTCAATATAAATTCTTGGTATTGCATTGGACTCTACGATCGGCGGAAGTTATCGAGCATCCTTAACCCTTCACCGGAAATACCGCCGTGCATAGAGCCCATTAACTTTGAACTTGAACTTACAAGTTCAATTGAGGCACTAAGTGTCCATATGAAATATTGTAGTTCAATTCTATAGATGGCAGGCCACGTTTGCTGCAGCTTTTTCTCTGGAGAACAGAAGATGGGAAGAGTTGGGAATGAGAATCACAAAAGCAAGAAAACCACCAAAAGTTGATGAAGCAAGTTTAACTTAGAGAGTTTATAGGTCAGGGCTGCTCAATTGATCTGCTGCTGTCAGCAGTTGTATATCACTGCACAAACAGAGTGAAAGATAGTGAAGGAGGGAACCAATGTTGAATCGTGTTGCTACTGCATTCTTTACTATGACCGTTAGATGGCAGTGTTGATCCTTTTTTTCTTTGCCCCAAAAATAAGATGAAAGTACAAACTTAAGATTGCCCTATGCACCAGCACATGCTTTTATCAAAGTTTTTAGAGTTTTATTTATTTTACAAAGATATGAACAATTTACTGTCTAATTTGTTCTACTGTCTAATGCTTTAGCAAATGACACATTGTCTTAATATTTATTTTTCTTTGTAGATTCAGTGGAAGCAGCATTCTACCTGTGTTCATACGAGTTTACTATCCGCAAAGTGAACTCACCCTGGTGCCAGTTGTTTGACGAGGTTGATGCACAGGTACTGGAACAGAGCAGTTTTTCCTGTTTACCCGTATCTACTTCTCTTAGGACCTAGGTTATATTTTAAGTATACCAGGAGTATTTCTTCCTCAGATAAAAAAAGAAACAAATAAAATCTGTAATGTCTATAAATTCTGATAGCCGTGGTTGTTTTTAATTTATATAGGAGGAGATTGCTCTTTTTTTCAATCATAGCTGATCGTGTGAAGTTATACAATAGGTTTGTGTGAAGAACAATTGGAAATGCAAGTTATGATTTCACATTATCATCTTCTTTTATTCAGAGCTGTTTGCTTCAGCAACTGGATTTGTATGGTGCTTTCAACCTTTGTGTTCCACAAAAATGTAATAGCACACTGCTTTGTAACTGCATGATATAATTGCAAAATATTATATATATATATATATATATATATATATATATTTTATATATATATATATATATATAGACATACATGCACATACTACTATTCAAAAGGTTTTTAAAAAAAGAAAATAATTAATACTTTTATTCAGCAAGAATGCATACATTTATCAAAATTGAAAATAAAACCTTTTACATTGTTACGATAAAATCCTACTCCCAAAAAATAAAAGAATTTGAGCGAATAAAGGAAGCCTTTGAATAAATGTATTCCTGTGATGGCAAAACTGATTTTTCAGCAGCCATTTCTCAAGTCTTCAGTGTCAAATAATCCTTCAGAAATTTGCTCATTTGCTGCTCAAGAAACATTTATTATTATTATCGATGTTGAAAACAGTTCTGTTGCAAATTGTTTGTGGAAACCGTGATACCGTGAGGATTCTTTGACGAACAGAAACTTCGAAAGATTAGCATTTATTTTGAAATAGAAATCTTTTGTAACATTATAAATTACTTACATGTCACTATTACTTACATGATCAATTTAATGTGCCCTTGCTGAATAAAAGTATTCATTTCTTTAAAAAAAATAAAATAAGTAAATGTAGCCTTGGTGAACAAGAGCCTTTTCAAACACATTTTAAGAATCTTACCGACCTTGAGCTTTGAAATGGTAGTGTATGTTTTAAGTACAACTTTTTTCAATGTGGATTTTCAATTCAGAATGTCAGTGTAATGATAACATATTTGTGAATGTTCTTGCACACTGGTGAGAGGTCATATGCTCCTGCAGATGTTTGAAAACACTGTGTTGTGTCTCTTAAGGTGATGGAGTACGCTGGGGACCTGAAACAGTACTGGAAGCGAAGCTATGGACATGATATCAACAGAAAGTCCAGCTGTATTCTTTTCCATGATCTTTTCTATCGTCTTGACCAAGTTGTAACCCATATCAAGTAAGAGCACTGTGACATGTGTTTTTATATAATGCATCTATTTATTTTCCATTGTGCTGTTGTTTCTTAAGTTAAAACCTTTTTACTTTTGTGTCACAAATGGCCTTGGCGGGAAAACCTTGAAGTTTTATTCCAACAAAAGAGTCTAGGGCCAGCTATTCTTTCTTAGGAAGAATAAAGTATCTGGTACATGCTTTCACAGCAGTATCAGTTATTATGCCTGAGAAGAAATTGAATAAGTTCAGCAGGTACAGACAGACGGCTCTGGGAAAGACCTAGTTTTCTTAGCTAGTTGTGTCTTAGTTTAGCTTTGAAGGTGACAGCCTTACTCAATATCAGTTTCACCCTGTGTATTTGTTTACTTCAGTGTATTTTATTTTTAAGAATCCAATTCACATGAGCAAAAGAGAAGAAGTTCATTACAGATTTCTTTCTGTTTTTGTGAGTAGCGGTCATAAAAGGGATTCATTTGTTTTTGTTCATACACGTCTCATTGACACCCACATTTTATAACTGAAGTGACTCTTAAGGTTTTAAGGGAATTTTGAGAATGAGTTCAACTGATATGCGGGTCAAAATAAAAATATGGAAATTAGCGGAAATAAGTTAATGTAGCCTCTTACATTACGTGAACATAAAGCTGCTTGGTTTATATTTTTTATGTATATAATTAATACATATTTTAAAATTTCTCTTTCTCCATTTTGTTCTTAACAGCTCCCACTCGATGAAGTGGAGCAGTGACGAAATATTGTTTTTTTAAAAACTTTCCAGCATTTCAGTAATAAAAGTGTACATCCTTAAAATGCATGCAAATTTCAGTGAAGCGCAACAGTTATCATACGGTACACTGCAGTGGTCAAAAAGGATTTAAATAGTGAATTGTAGGGATCTCTTCATGGAAACTCAAAGATGTGTATTTGGATGGCAATGAAATTACCACACTACCCTGGTGTTTGTCAAACAAACTGTTGGTAATTCGGCCGGGAATTTTTCCGGATGGTGGGTGGGAGAAAAACATTGACATTTGAACTGCCCCTGACACTATCAGCCCCTGTAAATGTTGAAAATACCTTACGTCCCAATGAGAAACAATTACCACCCGAATAGGGCTAGAGTCTACCTAGTTGTGGTCAGAATTGTTGCCGCCCTGGTAAATATTGTCAAAGATGATTGTAAAAATAAATTATCTTCCTAATGGAAGATCCAACCACGACCCATTATAAGATTTCTAGCAGAGGCCGTCAGGTTTAGATTTTTTTTATCTGTTGGTACTTGATAGAATCCATGATACCATCTGAAGAAGATGTCCAGGACCTCCAGCAAAAAAATCTGATCACAGAATCTGGTCCCTTTTAAATTAAATTCTGGTCGTGTATGACAAATTAATTTGCTGGAGTTTGTTTTTGGATGAGCGGGGAGGATTTTTCATGAAACACTCAACAAAAAATGTGGTGATGTAGGGGTTGTTTGAAGTTTTTTTTTTTTTTTAAGTGGGGTGGTGGGTGTTTTCTGACCCAAAACTCAACCAATCTGCAATTCTCCATCTGTGATCCTTGGAGAGTCTTTGGCCACTCAAACTCTCCTTCTCACTGTGCATTAGGACAATATAGACACACGTCCTCTTCTTCCCGGTAGATTCGTAACATCTTTAGATGATTGGAATTTCTTAATTATTGCCCTAATGGTGTAAATGGGGATTTTCAATGCTTTAGCTGTTTTCTTGCCACTTTCTATTGTGTGAAGCTCAACAAACTTTTGCTGCACATCAGAACTCTATTCTTTGGTTTTACTCATTGTCATGGATGATTAAGGGAATTTGGGCTTTGTGTTTCCTCATATTTGCATTCCTGTGGAACAAGAAGTCATAGCTAAACAATTTTATGTGCCTAGTCACCCTGGTGTGCTAAAAATGTAAAAATGAATGGGAATATACTTCAGAGATATTTTACTATAAGAAATTCTAGGGGTGCCAATAATTGTGGTCCAATGAGTTTTGGAGAAAAACATTTATTTCATAATATGATTTCTCCCCCACTTTCAATTCTATTACTTCAATGAAAGGTTAGATTTTTGCATTTTTTTTAAATGAAAGATCAAAAGAATAAACAATGCCGATTTATTTTTTACAGCCATCTTTGATCATAGTTACCAGGGGTGCCGATAATTCTAACCACAACTGTATGTCTCTTAGGCTCATTAAGGCTGCATTTATTTGACAAAAATACAGTAAAAACTGCAATATTGTAAAATAATATTAAAAAAATATTTTAAAAATATATATTTCCTAAAATTCCTATGATCCAGTTTTTCCCATTGTGTCTAATTAGTAATTTAGTTCACCTGGTGTTTTTCTATTATTTCATTAGTTTCCCTCTTTAGCTGGTATCAGTTCTCCCTGTTTTCTTCTGTCCTGTCTCGTCTGTGGATGCGTTCCCCATGTTTATACCTCACCTCCTGTGGAATATTGATTTAAAGACTATTCCTTTGTACTCTTCATCTTCGTGAGCTACTTTATCCTAGCCTTTATCCAGCCACTCGTGACAAATGTGACCTTGCTGAATACAAAAAAAGACTCTTACTATCCCCAAACTCGAAAAAAACATTTCAGAATTTGGCATTGTGTGATCGAAAAAGCGTCTGAGATGAGAAAAACGAGAAAAAAAAAAACACCTCATGAAACTAGATAGAACAGAGACAATGATATTTGCTGCTACCATTATCTGTCATGGTTTCAGGCTTTACTCAAGGCTGTCATGAGAAGGACATTGACATGGACTTTGGTTAGCTGCCAATTGTTTGATCCGTTCCTGTCTGCTACAAACTACAGTTTTGCTGCAGTTTTGATCTGCATCAAACCTAAATACCTAACCTACCCTAAATACAATGTGCGAACATAGCCAGAGAGTGTGTTTGCCTAACCAGTAATATTGCTATTTGAGAGCAGTTAAGCATGCATAAAAACTTGTTTTAACCAAAGGTTTTGCCTAACTAACATCATAACACAAATACGCCTCACACCCACATGCCCACTTCCCCAACAAATTATACAGAATACACAACATCTGAACAGGAACTAGAGTGATATAATTCTATTGTGTAATAATCAGCAATCCTCCTATTCATACTTTTCTGTCTGTCACACATCCTTACTGAATGTCATATTGAAAGTTAAGCAAACTTGGGTGTGGGGGATATGTGTCATACATTTACTTGGCTGAGGGTATCCACAAATAAGGATATGCATCCTTATATTTACATGTATGCATTTGACATGTGTTTATCCAAACCATTGTCTATAAACCAAACCCAACTTTTGCGTTGTTAGCGCCATGATCTGCTGTTTGAATGAAAAAACTGGGTTACACTTTATTTTAAGATGATGTAGTAACTTAATCAAATAAGTACTGAATAAATAATTAACTATGTACTTACTATGAAGTTAACGGTTAGGATTTGGTTTATGGTTAGTTGCTTGTAATTATACATAATTTAGCCTGCTGTTATAACTATAGTAAGTGTTACCAAAAACTGCCATCATTTACTCACCCTCCTGTCATTCCAAACTGAATGTCTTGACTGCTGTTGTCTATTAAGAATATGGATGATGATTTATTTTTATGAAATTTAACTTTATTTAATGGTATGCTTCTGAATGTGTGCCTCGCTGTAAAAAGCTACTGAGTGGTTCATAATTACACAACTATTTAAATATTGGGGTTGATCGGATTTTATGTTTTTGAAAGAAGACTCACAAGGATACATTTATTTGTTTTCTATTTAATATATTTAAAAGTTCAATTTATCAACCTTCAAATACTGGTCAGCATTTTCTGTAGCAGTTGCAGCACGCTTTAAGAAACCCTCCACATTCCCCAGCTCCACCTGTATAGATCTGCTACGGGTATAATTCATGTGTGCTATATTGTACAGCAGCAGCGTGTTTTGGCAGTAGCCAGTCCCATACTTGCTCTCCAGCAGCAGCGTAGCAGATTTATTCCGCCAAGACCAAACATCAATATTGTCATACCCATTACCATGGCAGAAATGTATAATATTTGGAGCTCAATAAATATTTCTTCTTATCAGAGATGGGCATAAATACATGAAAATGTATTTAAAATAAAAATACAAAACACTGTGTGAAAAATGTATTTAAATACAAATACAGTATTTTGTATTTTGAAAATACACAAAATATATGTGAAATTGGCCATCCAGTGCAGGTAGGTCAGTGAATAAAGAAACTACATAGGCCTACTGACTTTTAATTCCTAATCTCATCTCTGTCCTCTCTGTCTGTCTTTCTTTCTTTCTTTCTTTCTTTTCTTTCTTTCTTTCTTTCTTTCTTTCTTTCTTTCTTTCTTTCTTTCTTTCTTAAATCTTTCGTTCTTTCTTTCTTTCTTTCTTTCTTTCTTTCTTTCTTTCTTTCTTTCTTTCTTTCTAGGTTACAATAGTCTATACTTGTGGTGAACACTATTAAAAAATGAATACTGTATGTAAAACTGATGGGAAATTTTCTGATATCTAGCAAAGAATATGGATGGGCTAATTTTACTTCAAAGTAACAATATATATCATGGTTTCACAATTCTCAATATCAGTTTTGATACCACAGCAAAAACTGAATTTCAAACTGTTTTGAGGCCATTGCTTTTTAAGTATAGTCATTTTTTACATTTATATTATGTAAAGTTTATTTGTTTCTATAAGTTTATTATTATTGGAAAGTTTATCTAAAATTTCAAATTAAAATTCATTTAGATTAATTTGACACTATTTACCCAAAGTAAAAAGAAAAAAAAAAGAAAATGTTTGTGGTGTATCATTCATCGGCACTAGTTTTCCACTCCAACATTCCAATAATTCCTGCCCATTAAAAGATGCACAGATAAATTTGCTTACCCCGAAAGGCTTTATCTGTAAACGATTTAGAAAATGTTCCATCGATTCACACTTTATATCATCGCTATGATATGTAGTGTCATATCACCCAGCCCTAACATGCAGTAATGCTTTAAATACATTTGACAAGGTTGTTGTTGTTGTTTACTTTATTTATACCCGTAGGTAAATTTGATTTACAGTGCAATGACATTCTATGGCATCCAGTAACAAAAAACACAGGACACTACACTACACAGGACAGATAAATAAATACTCATAAACTTAGTGAAGTGCTCTCATAAAATAAAATAAAGTGCTCTCAAGAGCATTTCATATGATCTTTTTAACGTCAAAAAATCATATCTGAAAAACACCTCTACAATTTGTTAAGCATATCAATCGCATTTGTTACGAAGCTGCTTTTATATCTTTTCGTTCTACACCTAGGGACTCTGTACCTCCTCGCAGACGGTAATAACTGAAACTCATTTCACAGAGGGTGAGAGTCATCATTTAAAATTGAAAGGGCCATCCTTTGTAATTGTTTGGCATATAGTGATGCCACTCCTGGTTTTGACTCGCCTATCAAACGGCCAGACCATTCTGGTCTAGCTGATTTTTTGCCTTTAAGGATATATGACCGTACCATACTAAAATGGAAAATGACAAAACAGATTCTATAAAAGCATGATAAAACATCTTCATTATTGTTTTATCGAGACTGAAAACAGATAATCTCCTTAGGCAGTACAAACGCTGGTGCCCCTTTTTGTTCAGAGCCTCACAATTCTCTTCAAAATTTAGTTTCTCATCAATTATTGTCCCAAGGTATTTGTATGATTGTACATACTCTATTTTTTGGCCTTTAATTAAAGTAGGATCACTTGGATGAGTAATTTTCCTAAAATCGATGAGCATATTATGTTTTTTTATCTGTTTGTGTGTGAATGTGTATATGTTGGCTATCAGCTGTGAACTAAATTGCCCCTAGGGGACATTAAAGATATTTCAAGTTCAAGTTCATATCTTTGGTCTTTAATATATTTAACTGTAAATAAGATTCATCACACCAGTTGACAAAATGCTCAATAATTGGACCATGTGAGGTCTCATTCTCTTTAAGTAAACTCAAAATTACTGAGTCATCCGCATATTTTATAATAAATCTGTTCTCATACATGCTTTGTTAGTATATAAAATAAATAAAAGTGGGGACAGTACACATCCTTGAGGAGACCCTGTAGAGGAACTCATCTGTTCGGATAAGACACCATTAACTTTTACTCTTTGTGTTCTATTAGTTAAGAAATTCAAAATCCAACCAATCAAATTATTGCTTAACACAAACTGATCTAAAAGCCTCTTAATTAAAATGTGTGGTTGAATTGTATTGAACGCCGAAGAAAAGTCAACGAATAAAAGTCTAGCATCTGTCCCCCTTGATAAAAACAACAACCGATCAAGACTGATTGGCTAACGCTATTTTCTCACTTGTCTGTGCTTTTTTTCTTTCATGTTGACTGAAGGCACATCTGAATAATGCACTATTTTAACTTTAATCAACAAGTAGAATTGATCATGACATCCAATGCTGAGTTTTACTGCAGCTCACATGCATGAATGTTGGGGTTGAGGGAAGGGGCGTATCTGAACTAGTTCTAGTTGATGCATGAAATCAATACCCTATAAGAGGTTGAGTGGCAAAAAGTATTTTATGTATTTTGAAAATACAAAAATACTTATCTTAAATGTATTTCAATACAAATTACATTTGATTTTTTTTTAAGTATTTCAAATACGTAAATACATGTATCTGAAATACTGCTCATGCTTATTATTATCAATGTATAAAATAGTTGTGCTGCTGCACGTTTTTCCAGATCCTTTGATGAATAAAATGTTTTCATTTTTTTTAATTAGAAATCTTTTGTGAAAGTCTTTACTGTCATTTTTGATGAGCTTAATTTATTCTTGCCGAATAAAACAAAATAATTAATTAAAAAGAGCAGCTTTAATATCGTGCTAAATCATCTTTTGTTTGACATTTGGAATTGCATGTCAATGAGTAATGATGGAATTTCTTTTATTCAACTATTCCATCAGTTCCAGAAATCCAATCTAACAGGTATTTCATTCGCTTCTCAATACTTATCTGGCTGTTTTTCAAGAAGCAAATCAGATGAATATACTCCATTAGGTGGTAAATTATTGGAAACTGATGTGAATGTCCCTGACAGAACTAAATTATTTTGGCTATGATATTTAGGTGTTCATGCACGAAGTGCTGAAAACCTATTGTAATTGCTATTTTGAAAAAAAAAAAAAAAAAAACTAAAACGCATCGTGCAGCCCAAACCGTAAGGCCTAGAGACATGAAACTCGCCCAGATGGTGGGCCTCAAATATGGGGACAACCTATCAGAGTATGACCCCGTTTGGCCCATAGGTGGCGCTACAGCAACCAAAAGTACTAAATTGGCCATAACTCCTCGACCGATCTCCGATGTCGATTTGGAGCTAAAAAACATTTGTTATGGCCAATTTTGTCCAAAACCTACTTTTGCGAACTAGTCCCTGGTTTTTTTCCCAATTGGAACCAGACCAGTGCAGAAATGTTCTCTGGAGTCTGAATATCAATAGTCATCGAAAAAAAGTTGAAATTTTGCATTTGTTTGCCTGTAACAGGGCCATTTAGAAAAGGGTCCGTGGCAAAATACGGTCAAAAGCCTATAAATCCTACAGAAAAAGTCAGAACTTCACCAAAATTGATGAGCATATGTGTCATAACATGGTGAAGAAGCATGCAAAGTTTCATGGAGATCGGACAATAGGTGGCGCTATAACCGTCAAAAAGGTCTCATTGTTATTAGGTGTTCAAGCACGAAGTGCTGAAAACCTATTGTAATTGCTATTTTGAAAAAAAAAAAAAAAAACCTAAAACGCATCGTGCAGCCCAAACCGTAAGGCCTAGAGACTTGAAACTCGCCCAGATGGTAGGCCTCAAATATGGGGACAACCTATCAGAGTATGACCACGTTTGGCCCATAGGTGGTGCTACAGCAACCAAAAGTACTAAATTGGCCATAACTCATCGACCGTTTGTCCTAGAATCAAGCTTTTCACACCACCGTAATCCCTGGCTCAAGACAGACAAGCATGTGTCATAGCATGGTGAAGAAGCATGCAAAGTTTCATGGAGATCGGACAATAGGTGGCGCTATAACTGTTGAAAAGCTTTAAAACCATGTATTTCCTAAGGTAAATTGCCTGTATTGGCTGTTAATGGTGTTTTCCATCTGTTATGTCAGTGGTTAAATTTATGCTAAATAAAACTTAATGTCTTTTGATGCTTAACGGCCTTAAAGGCCTTAACCCTCTGAGCCCGACGGCATCGTCGACGACGCCAAAAATCAGCTCCGAGAAATTATGATATAACTCGCTGACAGTTTTATCGATTTTTTACGTTTTTTCAGCAGAAAGCTAAGAGTAGCCATCACGGGGTGTCTTTGTGTCTTTCTAGCCTTTACAGAAGGTTTTCTATCCAGCCTGGAACTTGTGCATACTTTCGGAGTTTTTCAGCAATAAATCCAAACGTTTATATCCAACTTTGATACACTTGAAGTCCATAATTTGTAAATATTCCGTCATATTTGCCGCTAGCTCGATGCTAGCTGCCATTTTGGATATCCACGTGATGGTTTTTGACCAATTACAGGCTGATCCGTCGTAAACATTGGGTGCGTCTTTGTCATGACGCACCATAGGCTGACGCACGCACGAACCAAGTGGAGAGCATGAGAGAGAGAGAGACGCAGGTTTCACAGAGAATCACAGAGAACTAGATCTAAATCGAGCGCTGAATAATGGATTTTCAGGAGAACAGAGGTTTTTGACAGATGAGGAACTAGATTACCAGGATAGACCCAGCTGAAGTGCCATTTATTTATTTACTGTAAAAAAGTATTATAGAAGTATAAATGTAGTATAAAAGTATAAAAAGTATAAAATAAATAAAATAATAAATAAAATAAATAAAATATAAATGCAAAGCCTGTGATGTGGCCCTCTTTGTGATTGCTGATAGGAACTGTTTTGAGGCTTGGCACCAGTGAATTTCATGAAAACGCCTGGACTTCTTTTGGAAAAATGTAAATAGTTTTGGTTCTGTACAAGTTATAATGTTTATTCCTGTGCTCCAGGACTCCAAAGACATGAACAAACTGTTTTCCAGAGGAAATTTGCTTAGCTTTTATTTATTTGTGTGTGATTTCAATAAATATTTGAGTGATTCAATTTCCGATTTATTTTTTAATTTGTCTTTATGGTCCCATAACTTATTTTACATTCAGGTGACATCAATGTAACACAAATATGCTGAAAGTTCAATTTGTCCTGAAAAAAAAGAGGTGTGTCAATTGTCTGTGCACAAAAGGGTTGATGTTTTACAAGCTTTTTTAGTTAATAACACCAGACGGAAAATTTATTGTAAAAATACCCTTAGGTCTCTGAGGGTTAACTGCTTGAACACCGCTAAATGCTGCTTGCAGCTTTAATTATATTTATATTTGTTGTGTAGTAACTTTGATTATTCATTGATAGGCCCACAGTCATTTTAAAATCTGTATTTTTTTTACATTTAATTTAGTCATTTAGCACAGTGATTCTTAAACCTGTCTTTGAGACATTGCACATTTTGTATGTTTCCCTCATCAGACACACCCAATTCAAGTCTTGCAGTCTGTACTAATGAGCTGATATGTTGAATCAGGTGTGTTAGGTGAAGGAGACATTCAAAATAAGCAGTAGGACAGGTTTGAGAACCACTGAATAGCAGACGCTTTTATCCAAAGCGACTTACATCTGAGGACTAAACCAAGCGAGTCATCGTGAAGAGGCAAAAACAACGCAAGAAGTTCTCAAGATACAAAGTTCAAACATTGCTCAGAGTAGCATAAGCCAGACAAGCGAGGATTTAAAGAATTTTTATTTTATTTTTATGTTAAGTGCTCACAGAAGAGATGAGTTTTCAGTTGTCTTGAATGCTGTCAGGGATTCTGCATTCCGAATGAGGATGGGCAGATCCTTCCATCAGCATTGAACCGTGAATGAAAATGCTCTGGAGAGTGATTTTGTGGCTCTTTGTGCCGCTCATTGACCGATTGTAGGCTTCTGGTGGGGATGTAGACTTGTAGGAGCGAGTGAAAGTAGGAGGGAGCTGAGCCAGTGGTCAATCTGTAAGCAAGTGTCAACGCCTTGAACTTGAAGCGAGCAGCGAGTGGTAGCCAGTGCAGGGAGATGAACAGAGGAATGACGTGGGCCCTTCTGGGCTCGTTGAAGACAAGACGAGCAGCAGCATTCTGGATCATTTGTAAAGGTAGTCCAGCCAGAAGAGCATTGCATCAAGTCTAGAAATAACCAGGGTCTGGACAAGAAGTTGTGTTGCATGCTCAGTTAGGAAAGGCCTGATCTTCCTGATGTTGTACATTGCAAACCTGCATGATCGAGCTGTCTTTGTAATGTGGTCTGTAAAGGTCAGCTGGTCATCAAAGATTACTCCAAGATTTCTGACCGACCTTGATGGGGTGATTGAGGAAGAATCTAGCTTGATAGTGAAGTCGTGCTGTAGAGACGGATTGGCAGGGAGAATGAGAAGCTCAGTCTTTGTCAGGTTGAGCTGCAGGTGATGTTCCCTCATCAAAGCCGAGATGTCTTTATGCTAAAGAAGTGGTTTCTAATAGTTCCCTGAACCCTGTTGAACTCTAGAAATGTTGGGTTTTGGTTAGCATGTGTGAGAAACGCTTATGCTTTTATCATTGTCCAGGTTACCTGTTATTTAGAAACCCACTGCTTGATGTCAAAAGAAGGATGTTGGGACAGAAGGACATTATGTCAAGTGATAGAGTACAACTGTTAATTTTTTACCAAAAAGACCCATCTAAGATATGATATCCTTGCCAGCATTTTATTTGCAGCAGTTTTTTCTATTGTGTTGGGAAACAGGAAAAAAAAACTCAATTGTTAACCAATTTTTAACCACTCAGAATTCTCAAAGTACATTAAGTGATGATTCACACAGAGTACATTTTTGCATTTAAAAGTGGAAGTCAAAAGATGTGTTTTCTAAAAGTTAAACTTCTTTTAACTTAGTGTCACTTGTATGTGAGTACAATGGTTAAACATTTCATGTTGTTTACAGTGCATAAAAGTACATTCTGAACTCTCCCTAAAACTCTTTGTACTACTTTATACTGGCATTATCACTGCCAAATCTTCCTCCCTTTGCCAATTGATCAGCCTATTTGCAGTGACATTTTAATTGGCTTTATCAAATGTGTGTTTATGAAATTATGGCTTTGACCTACATATTCAGAAATCCCTGCCCAGGCCTATTTATGATCAATGTGTTTTATGAATGATTGTGTGGCAGGTGGTGATTTCTCTTTTGCAATATGTTGGGTTTTAGCGGTGAACTTCCCGTTCACATTCTCTTTGTGTTTGTTTCATTGTTCTCAGTATGAGGACATGGGTATATGTATATATATATGTATATATATTTCTCTTTTTTTCTTTTCAAAGATCACCTTTGTTCATGTTCAAAGGTTGCGGAGCACTCCTCTACAATCAGTGGTAGCAAACAGTAGGAAGGGAGAAACCCACAGTACCTATAGGCTGACTCTCATGTCAGCTAAAAATCCAAACCAGGATTTGTAATTCAAGTAGTTGTGGTTTTGTAATGAAAGGGCAATGTGAGATAACTCTTACTTAAACTTGAAAGACATGCATTCAGAACTATTTAAGGTATAGAGTATTATATTGCATTATTTTTAGAGGCAGGATTGCATCCTATTAGTTTGCAGGTCAGTTTAGTTTATTTAAATTGTCTAAAATACTAGATAAATTATAGTTTTATGCTTGAATTGTTGTTACTTTTCTCATTTAGGGTCATGAACATGCCTTTAAAGTGTCGACACGCTGACAATACTAGAATGTGCTTACAATTTTTTTTATACAATTACGATGTTTGCGGGGGCAATTTGATTGACACAGTTTTTAAATAGGTTTAAATATATTTGTTTATTTTGTGTAATGTGTGAAAACTATTAAGATGAAAAGTTTACTGATTTTTTTCTCTCTCTCTCCCTCCCTCCCTCCCTCCCTCTCCTCCCTCTCTCCTCTCTCTCTCTCTCTCTCTCTCTCTCTCTCTCTCTCTCTCTCTTCTCTCTCTCTCTCTCTCTCTCTCTCTCTCTCTCTCTCTCTCTCTCTCTCTCTCTCTCTCTCTCTCTCAGCTCGGATGTTACTGTATCAGAGGCTGTAACTGTGCAAGTTGGCCACGCTGAGACACTGACACCCCTTCTCACCCTGCTGGATCTCTTCAAGGATGACGTCCCTCTTAAATCAACTAACTTTGCAACCCAACAGAATAGAATATTTCGCAGTGGGCGCATTGTGCCATACGCTGCCAATCTGCTGGTAGTGCTCTATAAATGTCCGGAGGGGATAAGGATGGGCGTGCGACTCAATGAGAAATCCTTGACCTTGCCTGGTCTTACTGACCCTGTCCCTGTGTATGAGGATGTCAAGAAACACTACAGCGCTCTACTGGGGGGTTGTGACCAAGAGACTGTGTGTAAAATGAACTATTCATGAACATAAAAGAACAATGCAACTCACAACAGCCAGCTCACTCACACTGTGAATAACAACTGGCAGAAAGATCATTTCAAACAACATTTTATTGTTGGTAGAACAGTATATGGTAGAAAAAGAAATAACAGATATAACGTATACTGGCATTAACCGTTAAGTATAACAACCAAATTTACCCCCACACTATTACTTACTGATGTTGTGGACTGAATTACTGGACCAATAAGAGACTGAAAATTCCAAAATAGAGTACTTTAAGAAAAGGACATATTAGAGACAGTGACAAAGCAGAGAAATCAGTTCTGACCAACCAATTAAACAAATAAGCACATTTAATATTTCACATGAAAAATCTTTCAGCACTACCATGTTGTTTACATGCTTGAATTGTAATGGTTGGTTTTGGTAGAGTCTCTGAGTCTTTTGTTCTTGCATACTGCTTAAGTATTTCTGTTAATGCGTCAATTGTAATATGATCTATTCAAACCAAAGACTATATTTTGGCTAGTATGTACTGCCTGTTTGATTTCATTTCCAGACCACATTTATAAAATAAATAATTTGTATGTAAAAATGTGTAATTTAGTGGATTGAATGTGCATGCAATTTTGTTCCTATGAGATGAAGGCCAATACAATGTATAAAAAGTCATGGAAATGTCTATAGTGAATATGACTTTTTAGTTATACTCAACTTTAAAACATTTAGACTAGAAATTACTATTTGTGAGTGCAATTAAAATTGAAAATTATATTTAAAGTACTTTAAATTATTTTTTATAATTTGTACTTTGAACTTATTTTGAAATTATTTTATATAATTTGTCAATTTGTTACAGAAATACATTAAACAGCCTTGACAGCAAATTTGTGTTGAGTTTTTGTAATATTAAGTGTCTCATATGTTAACATTAGTTACTAAATGGGCAATATATTTTGGTAAAACTTTACAGTTTCATTAGTTAACATTAGTTAATGCTTTAACTAACATGGACTAACAATGAGCAATACATTTGTTACAATATTTATCTTTGTTAATGTTGTAAAAATAGAGTCGTTCATGTTAGTTCACATTAACTAATGTTAAGAAATATAACTTGATTTTAACAATGTATTAGTAAATGTTGAAATGAATATTAACTAAGATTAATCAATTCTGTAGAAGTATTGTTCATTCTTATGTTAACTCAAGTAGTTAACTAATGACACCTTATTGTAAAGTGTTACCTGTATTTTTTACAGCAATTATTATTCTTTGTTATACTAGTTTTCATGTTCACTGTGCATTAACTAATGTTAACAGATATGCCTACTGATAGGCTGTAAATAACATTTTACAAAGTTAAATAAATGCTTTATAAGTGTTGTTCATTGTTAGTTCATGTGATGTTAACTAACCAAACGCGTAATAAATTTCATTTTATTAGATTTTTTATATATAGGCTATCATTAAAAAAGTGTTGTTTAAAAATTGTTTAAAAAAAGTCGATTCCATAAATAATTTTCACTCTTCCCAAAATCATTTTCCTCTTACACATGAACGCAGAACAAGGGGTTCTTTTCTCTTCACATCCTTCTCTCCGCCCCTTCTGTCCCGTAGCTCTTGATCCCTCCTCCTCCGTGCCTTACAGTCTCATATCGGTACACTGCTCTCCATTCAGCCGTATGCAGATTGTGGGTCCCTGGAGGTGGGACGAAAGCTGGGCCGTTGGAATGCGACGTGTCGCGGATCTCTCTTAAAAACGCCTCTCTGTCTGCATCTCCACAAACTACCTCCTAAAAGTTCACCTGCGCGTTCAGTCCGCTCCGCCTCCGAGCGAAAGTCCAAACCAGAACGCACTTCACCGGAGCGAGATGCCTGGAAACACAACACTAAAACCGGTGAGATAGAGAGCCGTAGCTGGCAAATCTTCTCTATCGTGGATTGTTTATTTTGTCATGCCTTTTTCTTCGTTAGCGTTCTTTATGCAATCGGTGTGTTTAGCAAGGGTTGTCTGAGATGCGTGAACATGGGGTTCGTCGAAATGTTAGCCAACTTTTTTTAACGTGTTATATAATTGCCTGTGATTATTTGGGAGATATTGGGCAAGCGCTCTGCTTCAAATCTGTGTTAGGCTAGACACACTGGCTTGACATAAAGCTTGTTAAATGTATATAGCCTAACTGAAATAATAGGCTACTGTAAATAAAATGATGAATATTAAACAGAAATGTGAGAGCAGAAACGTTGACCTTGTAGCTATATTTAAAGAGTAAAACAATTATGAATCTTCATGTCATGAAAAAAAGTAAAATGTAATATACAGAAATATAACACCATTATGTTGGTCAGTATAGGCCTACTGAAATTAATAAATACATTTATACAATTTTAAATAATGTAATACCCTGCCATTTATAAAAAAATACCTTTGTCAAATAAAAAAATCGAGAATTTTTTTATTCTTCATTTAATGCTTGTCTAAATATGGCAGTGTAATTTGATTGTGTTCACTTGTTTAGTTTATCGAACCACTGTATCTCTAAAATATGATAATACTGGAATAGTTTCTTAATTTAAGAATGTTTTGAAATAGATGCTTGAAACCAATGTACAAAACCATTGCTAGAGAAAATAAACAGTATTCCTGTAATTTGCTATTTCTATAATAATTTTTTATAATATTTGTACAGATATTGCTATAATAACTGTACAAATATAACTACAAATATTATAGGAATAATTTCTTAATATTTGGAAATAGCACATCCATCTATACAATATTAAAGGGTACCTATCATGGAATTTTGAAAATTACCTTTCATGTAGTGTGTAACATAGATCTAAGTGAACAAAAACATTCTGCAAAGTTTTAAATATGAAAGTTCACCGTATACAAAGTTATTGTCTCTCAAAAGTAAGAGTCTACTCTGAGTCGCTGATATGAATCGATAGACAAACGATGCTTTCTCTCTAGCTTTCGTACGTCACTTGTACAAGTTATTTGAATTCGACACGCCCACTCAGTGCACGCGCCGAGCAGACAGAGAAACCTGACAACATCATGTCGACGAGACTCTGTTCTGAAGTGCGAATCAAAAGCAAACTTTTTTTTTCACTGCCCAGGGACAAGCATGTGAAGACTCAGTGGCTAGAGTTTATATTTGCAACTATACCACACAAGTATAGCCACCTTGAGCTGTTTTCGCGTTATTTTAATGACGATCGCTTCACAAACACAAATGCTTTCAAGTGTGGATTCGCGAGTCGGCTGATATAGGAAGGTTCAATACCAAGTTTATTTAGATCAGCTTCCTCCTCCGAATCACAACCTGTAAGTACTATTAATAATTGTTGCTTTTATATGTGTGTGTGTGCGTGCGCGCGTGCGTGTGTGTGTGTGCGCGCGTGCGTGTGTGTGTGTGAGAGTGAGAGTTACGCTCAGTAGCTTCTAGGTCTCCAATGTCATTTTTTTTGTTTTTTGAAATATGTGAAATTATGTGAAGCGTATTGTAGTACTGCAGTGCTTTATCAATATGTTTAAGCTTTGGGCTAACGCAAAATATAACTGACTGCGTCATCTGACCAATCACCGCCGATTAGCGTCATGCAAAGGAGTGGTTTGGACAAATGAGTCGTCAAAGCAAGTCGGTGTCGGTGAGCAAATCAGGTAAAAATAAATGCATATTATAAGACAACAAAAGTGTTTTTTGTCATTGCATGCATGTAAAACTTGTTGGGGACTCCCAGAACATTATTAGGAACATTTTAAATGCCATAATAGGTACCCTTTAAATGTTTCACGCTTATACCGTAGTGCTCTGTCTTAGAGTTCATGCCAGGTAATATGAGTCATAGACCAGAGTTCAGTTAGTGAGGCAATGTGCACTAAAAAAACTATCACACTTGTTTTTTTGGGTGTTTTTCGTGCATGTGCTATGCACCCTTATATTGTATCTAGAAACACTCACATGTTTTCTAGATACAAAGTACATGTTTTACTTTGTATTTAACTTTATATATATAAAAAGTTTGTATATAACATTCCGTTTGTGGTATGGCCAGGTGTCAAGAGTCGTATATAAAAACATCTTTTTATAAGACAAACCACTAAAGACGTTACAAGATTTCTCTGCCCTGATTTGTTGTCTGATAGAATACACTGAAATATGACACCTGTACTGGAGTCAGAAAGACAAAGATCCAGAGTCTATTAGACTCTGTTCAGAGGTCAGAGTATTATTCAGCTTGTTTAATGCAAGTCATTCACATAATTATTCATGCTGTGAGTACAGTATTCATTCATAAAAGCCTACTGACACTGCATGCCTGGCTTAACAGAGAAAAGTGTGTGTTTAAGAGGTGGTTAGTGGGATTATTTGAAAGCCATTGGTGTGTAATGAATGAATCTGTTTGTTTTTCAAGCACTGCACAAGTAAATTCGAGACGGGGGTGTAAAGAAAAGGCTGTGTGTGAGAGTGTACAGCTAAATTACATAATTGACTCAGTGGTTAATGCATGATTTATCTTTTTTTAAATCTGACTTGTAACAGCCAGCAAGATTTTTACATCTGACCTGTGTTAGGGAGGGTGTGTATCCTGTCCAAAGTTGATGCAGATGCATTACTAGTAAATGAATATAATGGTCTGTTTATTAACCAGCACTAGTTTTCCTGCAGCTCGTCCTACACAAACAGTATTTTCCCACCTCAGTTCTCAGTGAGGAGCTCTGCAGGGAACTGGGGTTAAGGCAATACAAAACAACGTATGATTTGTGTGTGTGAGTGAGTGAGTGAGTGAGTGAGTGAGTGAGTGAGTGAGTGAGAGAGAGAGAGAGAGAGAGAGAGAGAGAGAGAGAGAGAGAGAGAGAGAGAGAGAGAGAGAGAAATCAGTAAACTTTTCATCTTAATAGTTCTCACACATTACACAAAATAAACAAATATATTTAAACCTATTTAATAGTTTTTACATTTTTGTTTACATAAACTGTCAATCAAATTGCCCCCGCAAACATCGTAATTGTATTAAAAAAATTGTAAGCACATTCTAGTATAGTAGAGAGAGATATGTATAAAGTTCTGGCTACAATAACTGTACACTAACCAGATTGTATTTAATAACATTTCAATTGAACCAATTAGTCTTCTTCATATTCCTACTTATTTCATTAATATTACCATGCATATACAGATTTTCCAAACTAAGTAAATAAAGTAAAGCATTTGCACTATTTATGATTATGCTTTGTTTTTATCTCTAGATTAATAAATATAATATATTGTCTCCATTGCTTTGATTTCTGCCTCACACATACAATACATCTCAAAATTGTTTGTTTTTTAATGAAATCTTTTATGTTGATTTTTTATATACTATAATTAAAATGTCATTTATTCCTTGATGGCAAAGCTGAATTTTTGCTCCTGTCTCACTGTGCAGGTAAGTATTTTGAAATTACCGTATAGACAGGAGAAGAAGCTCACAGGCAATCGGGGGGATGTGGAGGCATAAAGTCAAGGGAGAAGCCCATAGAACAATCTGTATTGTTTTCCATGCAGTGGAAAAGTACCAAAGCATACCAAACCGTGCCGTACAGTACCATGCAGTGGAAAAGCGCGAATACTATTAATATTTTGACATTTGGGCATTAGCGTATAGCCAGCGACCTTTGTTTTGGGACTTATGATGTTGGTTTCGTCTCGACCGGTCTAACGGTTTTGAAGATATTGGCAAGTGTTTTTAAGCGCTAAATCACAATGCTACACAAACCGTAAGGCGAAACCTAGCATGTGAATATCAGTCAACCACACACAGAGTTATACGCATTTGAAAAAAAATATTTTACCATTAGGTGGCGCTGGTTCAAAACTTCTCAGGCTCCTTCAGGGCATTGTACTGATGACCCCATACCGAGTTTCGTAACGATACGTTCATGCATTCAGAAATTACAGCATTTTGGTACAAAATTAAAAATGGTCGACAGCTAAATTGGTCAATTTGGAAAAATTGGATATCACTCGGCATGACGTCCTGAATCTAATGAGACCTTTTATGATTTCTGGACAAACCGTTAAGTTTTGTATCCCCGGACCAGTAGATGGTGCTGCGCCGAAACGCAGCATGTAGCCTCAGGTCATGCTTGTGATGACATGAACCAAGTTTGGTCTGAATACGATAAAGCGTTGCGGAGATACAGCCTAACGTTTGTTTTCGCAAGAGCTACGTAAAATCAGTTTGCGCGGTTTTCGAGAACAGTTTGGCGAATCGACATGAATCCCATAACTTTTTGTCAGCATGGTCTGGAGATTCGAAAAAGTAGGTTTTTCAGAGAATTCAAATTTTCATGATGGAAAATGACGTCATAGGGTGCAATCGAATCGTCTTGAACTAAGGAATCAGTGAGAAAAGTTATTTTTTTGGCCCTTATGGTTCCAAAGTTATTAGCATAAACATGAGTGAAATTTTGGACTGGTGGTGGCGCTAGAGAAATTGGTTTTGAGACGCCAAATTTGCTATGGTGACAGTATGGACTGACTATGGGCTGCCATAGACGCCCAGTCGGAAGAATAATAGAAACGCCAACAGATACAATAGGTGCCTCCGCACCTTCGGTGCTTGGCCCCTAAATAGACCAACCTAAAAAACTTCAAGCTAGAAATATTACATTAAATATATATGGTTTGTATAAGAAACACTGCACAGTCTTTAATGTGTAAATTAAATATACATGTATTCTTATTAAATATATAGGTATGTATTTTTAACCTTATTAGCAATTAGTTGGCAAAAAGCACTCAGTTTAGTTCTCACGTCCTGTAATGCCACGCGTTTCTCAGAGAGCGCGCACATATACTGAAATGAGTTCTCTTTCTCTGTAATTGTGTTTCTACGGTTTAAAACAACCTGTTTTCAAACCGCAATGGTTAAAAAAACACGATAGAGACAAGAGTCTCTCTATATCGAGAATCTCTATATCGCCCACCCCTATGTTCAAGTATGATACAGCTTTCATTCTTCAGGTCAATCATATAGGCCTATTCATATTAAAAAAAAAAAATTTAAATGAGGAAAGCGATATCTTTGTCATAGTGTCACTACCCTTTCAATGGTCAAGAGTATTTCCCAATAAATGCACAGCACTGGTCAATGGGTTGAACTCTTTAAAGTAAAACGTCAGATTCAGCTTAAATAGCCTAGAAATCTAGACGCACCCTAGCGGTAGCAAAATTCATTTTCTAACATCTTGATGTGGGTCTGGCTTGCCAGGCTAGCTTCACCCCGGAGCCGCTTTGCTTGTCAGTTGCACCTTATAAGGTGTTGTGTAAGGGTTAATGCCAGACGAGGTGTCCATTGTCAGGTTTTAATGGACGCCGACGCGCTATTAAAACCTGACAATTGACACCTCGGAGGGCATTAACCCGCTTATACCATGGTCACTTGCCAAATAAAACATTTTTAAAACATTAGTTTATATTTTAATTAGGCTAAATCTAGTTTTTTTCAAATAATAACTTGCCTGACGATTTATTTAGCAACTTGAGATAATTATAGTCCGCTCAGCTTGTAATAATAATAATAATAACCTTTATTTTCTAAAGCGCCTTTAAAAGCAGCTTCTCAAAGCGCTGTACACACAATAGACAATTAAAAAAAAAACAAAAAAAAAACACATCAACAGGTAAATGCAAGTTTAAAAAAGTATGTTGACCTTTAAAAATGGCATAATTCTGGGCTTCCCTAAGTTCAAGAGGCAGATAATTCCAAAGGACAGGTGCATAGAATGAAAAAGCTCTGTCACCCATAGATTTTAAGCGAGTTTTAGGAACCACCAGCATGCTCGATTGTGAGGAGCGCAATCTGCGATTCGGAGTGTAGGGGTGTAACAGTTCAGACAGATAATTTGGAGCCAGACCGTGCAAAGACTTATATGTAAGCATCATAATCTTAAAATCGACTCGGAACCTAACTGGGAGCCAATGCAAGGATTCCAAAACCGGAGAGATATGGTTGCTTGTTCTGGACCCAGTTAAGATCCTAGCAGCAGAATTTTGTACACGTTGAAGCTTGTGTAGTGTTGATTTTGAAACTCCGGCTAAAAGAGCGTTACAATAGTCAATCCGAGAGACGACGAAAGAATTTATCAGCTTTTCAGCTACGGGAAAAGTTAACATTGGCCGCAATCTAGTGATGTTTCTAAGATGGAAAAAAGATGTCTTAACAGTACTCTGAATGAAAGAATCAAATGAAAGATTAGCATCAAAAATAACTCCAAGGTTCCTCATTTTACTCTGGATACCCAAAACAAAGACAGAGAACCAACTTTGGAGGTTTGATGACGAGAACCAATGAGCATAACTTCAGTTTTATCACTGTTCAAGCACAGGAAATTACTACTCATCCAGGATTTTATTTCAGTAATACAGCCAGAAAGAAAATCAACGTCGGCACGCTCATCTGGTTTTGAGTGTATATAAATTTGCGTATCGTCGGCATAGAAATGATAATGGAGGCCATCTCAAGAGATGGCCAAGTGGTGATAGATAGATGTTAAAAAGTAAAGGGCCCAGAACTGACCCCTGGGGAACACCAGTGAGAACAGAGCTAATCTCAGACCTATGATCACCCATTGAGATGAACTGGGAACGGTCAGCGAAGTAGGACCGAAACCACTTCAAAGCTGTCCCCGACACACCAGACACTCTCTCAAGACGTGTCAACATTAGACTGTGATCAACAGTGTCAAAAGCAGCTCTTAAATCTAAAAGAATGAGAATAGATGTTGCACCAGAGTCAGAAGCCATCAACAGATCATTGGTGACTTTAACCAGAGCCGTCTCAGTACTATGAAATTTACGGAATCCTGACTGAAGTGGTTCAAAGAGGTCATTACTTTTGAGATGTTTACACAAATGGGAGGCAACAATACGCTCAAGTATTTTTGCCAGAAACGGAAGGTTTGAAATAGGACGATAATTATTAAAATCATCCAGGGCAACATTCTCTTTTTTTGGTACTGGAGGTACCGCAGAAATCTTTAATGCTGCTGAAACAACCCCAGTCTGCAAAGAGTCGTTCATAATACTGAGAACAACTGGAGACAGGACCTCAAAGCAAGATTTAAATAAGCATGTGGGAAGAGGATCAAGCAAGCAAGTGGAAGCTTTAATGCTTGATACCTCTCTTTTAAGAGTCTCAGTATCAAGAAGAGGAAAGTTAGTTAGAAGAGTACCAGTGAACCCAGGTGGACAATGTAATGAAAGAGTAGAAACAGATGAGACAGAGATTTGTTTACGAACACTATCAATTTTTGAATTGAAGAAATGAAGAAAAGAATTACACAGCGGCTGAGAAGCAGGCATGGTATTAACTTGAAGGAGTCTGTTTATAGTTTTAAATAGACATCTTGGGTTTTCTTGATTGTTTTCAATAGTCTGAGAGAAATACAAAGATCTTTCAATCTCAATTTGTGCTCCGTAGTCACGTAGAAGATCCTTCCAGGCTAGATAATGAACATTCAAGCCAGTAAGACGCCATTTTCGCTCCATTTTCCGACAGGCCGCCTTCTTAGTGCGCAGATTGTCATTATACCATGGAGCATTGCGAGTAAAAGTAACCTTGCGTGACCTCAGGGGAGCAAAAGTGTCTATTAACAGCAAGAGCGTTATTCAGCTGTTACACTTTCTCCTCCAAAGATGTGAAGTGCAGATCACTGAAGGTGGAAACAACAGAATTTGAAAATACTGTCTGATCAATAGACTTCCACTTCCTAAAAGTTACCGTTCGGGTGGAAGGCACACATGATTTATGCAATACCAGATTAAAAAAGACAGCTGAATGATCAGATAATCCAATATCAACAGCTGTGATACAAATGAGCTATTTGTAATCACAAGATCCAAAGTATGGCCTTTACAATGAGTCGGGCCAGTTAACAATTGCGAGAAATTGAAGCAGTCATGCAGCGATAAAAATTCCTTAGCCGTCGTTGAATCACTTTGATCCACATGAATGTTGAAGTCCCCAACAATAAGAATTTTGTGGAACTTTAAAGACAGCATTGACAGAAAATCAGCAAATTCTGACAGAAAATCTGCATGTGGCTTAGTCTTAGGTGGTCTGTAGACTGTCGCAATGATTGTAGAAGTAGGAGCGGAAATACTCAAAACCAAGCACTCAAATGATGAAAACTGAGGAACAGACACAGTGCTTAAATTGAACTGCTGGTTGTAAACCACAGTAGAACCCTTCAGGTTCAAAAATGCATTTTTTTCATGAAACACAAAGGATAGGCATAGTTATTTTTTTATTACAAATAAAACACTGTGTTACACTAGTCTACACTAACCACAGCCTCCGAAGCACCGCTGTAGGTCGACTCTCCGATGCTGAACTGGCAGGCCATCGATGCGAGAGCAGTCTGCGGGCTTACTGGGCTCCGTCAGTCCGTGAGAGACTGAAGATGAAATAATGAAGTCGCTCATTGTTGTATTAGTAGGCCATGTAATATCTAACTAACGTTAGATGTTTGTTTTGATAGAGGAAATTGTTAACGGATACTTTGACTGCCTGTAAATGCACTGTAAAAAGGCATTAAAATCTGTGTAAATGCACCTTTTGTTACAACAGTTTTTTTCAAATATGTATTCCTTTAAGGTGTAAGGTATTGTTAATGGAACTGTTAAAAAAACAGAATCTTTACATTCTTTATGATTCCTGTTCTTATTTATTGAATTCTTTATGATCCCCGTTCTTATTTATTTAGTTATAATGGATTTGAATCTAACAATATAGTACTGTAAAGCACAATAAATAATGCTTTATAAAATATCTGAAACTCTTCCAGTACAAATTTTCCACAGAATAGATAGACGATACCAGCTGTGCTTTCTCTCTCTCTCATCTTTCTGACAGAAAAGTTGACACAAAAACCCGTCTCCCCTCACTCACTCGTTTCATTTGCTTCGAATGAATATTTTTGATGTTACAGGGCTTTAATTTCGGCATGGGATTGCAGGTATTCCGCATAATTTTACTCATTCCCACAGATTTCGTGCTCACACCCAAAGTGCCCGCACATAAAGCCGCCCCTCAGTTCTTTTTCGCTGCTAATTGAGCTTAAACAGTCAAATACACAGGAAATAATGTCAAAATACACACAAAATAATGTCACAGTGGCTGGTGAGCAAAAACGTTAATGTCAAGCCCTGTATGTGTGAAAAAAAAACAGGTTTAAACAGCAGCACATGGCACTATTAATGCCAATATAGGGTTTGATTACCATAGATTGCATATATCCCTTAAATGCAATGTGACTACAAGCTCTGGATAAGACAAAAAACTTTCTTGATGTCAAAAAGCAATAGTATAAAAGCATCTGCCAAATGCTTAAATGTGGATGTATTGTAAACGGAATATGTAACTGGAGTATTAAAGCGCATTGTGTATTCCTGTGCTCAGGTATAGTATATAAAACACTAATACTACACTAAAAATTGCTCTAAATGTTAGTATGTTTCCATGTGTGTTTGTAGGATCTGCAAAAGTCCACTAATGTGGTATTCCAGGCTCATCATGTCAGCCGCAGCAAGAGGGGGCAGATCGTAGGAACCAGAGGAGGTTTCAGAGGATGTACAGTCTGGCTCACAGGTAATGCATTTTTACACTTTAAAAACAGTAGAAATCAAACAAGATGCCAGGCAAAGCAAATTTAAATAGGGAAATAAATTCACAAACCTGTGATGCCCCAAGGTCGAACTTTAAAGTTTTTAACAGGTTTTTTTTTTTTTTTTTTGCCTTATTTAACTCCACTGCCCCATCATTATGGACCAAGAACACCAAAACAGAAATGTGTTCCTTAAAACTCATATTACACTGAATTCATACAACTTGCACACATTATGCAATTTTTTTATTTACATAAAAAGAAGTGAAAAATCATGGATCGATCACAATTTCCTTATTTTAACTAATTTTACTGTTTTATAAACTACTATTCAAAAGATTGGGGTTCAGTAAGAATTATCTCTTATGCTTACCAAGGCTGCATTTATTTGATCAAAAATACAGTAAAAACAGTTATATTGTGAAATATTGTTACAATATAAAAAAATCTTATATTTTAAAATGTTTATTCCTTGATGGCAAAGCTTTATTTTCACCAGACATTACTACAGTCTTCAGTGTCACATGATCCTTCAGAAATCATTCTAATATGCTGATTTATTGATCATGAAACATTTCTTATTATTATCAATGTTGAAAACAGTTGTGCTGTTTAATATCTTTGTAGAAACCATTACATTATTAGGCCCAGTTTCACAGACAGGGCTTGAATTAAGCCAGGATTAGGCCTTAGTTCAATTAGGATATTAGCTTAAATAAATGTGCCTTACGGAAAAACATTACTGGTGTGCATCTTGAGACAAAACAATGACACTGACATATTTTAAGACACGTTAGTGCAAGTTTCTTTTAGTAAAAACAGCTCAAACATGCATTGTAATCTGTGTGTGTCTGTGTGTTTATATGCAGGTCTATCAGGGGCTGGTAAGACAACATTGGGATTCGCTTTAGAGGAGTATCTGGTCTCTCACGGCATTCCCTGCTACTCTTTGGATGGTGATAACATCCGTCACGGCCTGAATAAGAACCTTGGCTTTACTTCTGTGGATCGAGAGGAGAATATTCGCCGTATTGCTGAGGTGGCCAAATTGTTTGCAGATGCTGGGCTTGTTTGCATTACAAGCTTCATCTCACCGTTTACCAAAGTGAGCAACCACACCAGCGACTGTGATTATTTATTTTATCTTATCACTAAACCAGTGAAATTGGTTGAACTAGGTTTTGATTTGAATCAAAAGATCAAAACAAAATCACAACATTATTAGAAGGTTTCGAAAGTTTATGCAAGGTTTTTTTTTTTAATCAAATGTGTCTTCTAGGATAAATGTTGATGGGTTTTTCACTGCAGTACAAAATGTCTTAACATTTATTCATTTAGTGGACACTTTTATTCAAAAGGACATTCAAATGAGAATAAGCTGACTATTTTTAATAAAATGTTTCATAAAATACATAATGCTCAACTTCTTTACTCTGCAGGACCGTGCGGAGGCCCGAAGCATCCATGAGAAAGCGGGTTTGCCATTTTTTGAAGTGTTTGTAAACGCTTCTCTGGAGGTATGTGAGAGCAGAGACGTTAAAGGACTCTACAAAAAAGCAAGAGCTGGGGAGATTAAAGGTAATATAAAAAATTTAAACTCGTTCCAAAAATTAAGTTAAAAAAAAAGTAAAAAACCATAGACACATCCTGCAAAAAGAGCAGACTAAACATACTAAACTTTCTTCTTTCATTCCCATCTTCCCCTATTTTCCCATGCTTCATTTCTCACCCAGGCTTCACCGGTATAGATTCTATGTATGAGAGTCCAGTGACTTCTGAGCTGATTCTGAAGACCGGAGAGCTCACAGTGAACGAATGCATTCAGCAGGTGGTGAACTTGTTGAAGGAGCAGGTTAGTCAGGAACTGAACACAGGCTTGGGAATACATTTTATTTACCATTTCCCAATTGGTGCTCGTAGCCTACCATTATCTTTAGAGTACCTTATGGTCAGAAGTCCAAGGTTGAAGCCATTGTCAGATATTACCACAAGCCTGGCTACATATATGTCTGAAGGCCAGACATCTGGTTCTTTCTTTAAGGGATCATTCACCCAAAAATAAAACCGTCATTATTTACTCAACCTTATGTAGTTCCAACCCCGTGTGCTGTATTTTTTTCTTTAGAACACAGAAACACACTTTAGTTCAAAAGTTTGTTAGTTTTTTTGAGAAATTAATACTGAGCTGATCAAAAGTGAGTATAAAGACATAATATTCTTTTAATTTAATATTTAGTTTAATTCTTAGTTTGGTGACAGAGCTCTGACATTCCCGGTTTGTCAGGTTCTTGTGTTCTAGTCATGTTTATTGTGAGCACATGGCTTCTTGTATTCATTGGCCCAGTCCCAAATGGCACACTTCATGCGGACTTTCGGTCTCCTGAACTTAAATTGCGCGTACTCGCCGAGTCTACGAGTCCGTAGGCTGTCCCATTTAGCATTTTAACGCACTGAAGTGTGCTCAGCAGCGCCCCCATTGTACCCTTGAAGCGGTCTTCCGTGAAGCCCGCATAGATGCAGGCTCCACGCACTTTAACTACCCAGGAATCCTTGCGAAATGCCAATCAGAAAACAGATGGGAGGAGATTTCGCTCACGGACTGTAAACATGGCTGAGAAGAGAATATTTAAGAGTATCATTATGGTTTTTATGATATAGGTGAACATTGCGTGCATTATGATTCATTACATAAATAGTTCTAACCGAATGTCATGGCTTTACTGAGTCATATAAACGTAGTATGAATATTGAAACCTATACATTTTTCTTAAACTCCTTTTCATTTTGTGTTAAAATTGAACATTATGTATGATTATGTACAACTGTATTTATCATTTACATAACCATGACATCTATTCTAATGCCCAGGTGGCATATACAATTATAGAACTGTAAAAGCAGGCTGTGTAGTTCACATGGACACTTTTTCGATGCTAAAGACTTGAATTTTTTTAATGATATTTGTGATATTTTTCTAATAAAGGGACTGATGAGATAACCTTTAAGTTTATTCAGCTCCGTATGGAGAGGGATAAGGCTTTCACAGGCAAGAGGAACGAGTTCCTGTTTCCGGTGTGACGATCGAGTCTGTCCCAAAAATACCTCTCAATGCGCCCTCGCGGACTCGCGCTAAGGGCCCTATAGGTCTGCACTACATGACGTCACCGAAGTGTGGACTCTGAGGAAGTCCACAAGTCCGGAGTGTGGCATTTGGGACAGGGCCTTTAGTGCCATGTGCTCTTCTGTCAATTGTCTAGCCCCTCCCATCTTGTTATCGTTATCGTTCGTTATCCTCCTTGTTTGTTTCACTATTTAGTCTCCCTGTGTTTGCAGTCCTGTTCTGATTCGATGTTTCCTAGTGTTCCTGCCTTTAGATCTGCTTATCTGTCTGCCTGCTTTTGTTTTCAGTTTGTACCTGGATTTATTTTCTATTTTTATTAAACCTTCATTCTCTGCTATTGAGTTCTCGCTTTCCTTTTCTACACCATTCCGTGACTGAACGAATCAGCCAATGTGAGGACTCCGCGGAGGAAGGGTTTTTTCAAACCACCGGCCTCTCCAGTGTCATGCCCTCAATATGAACACATATTGAGAGTCAGAGATCTGACATCTCTTCGCCAACAGGGGACCAACGTGAGAGAGTTTATCCAGAGGTTCTGTGCTGCTACTGAGGGATTTAATCTTGGTGATGCAGCATTGAAGGATTTGTTCAGTTATGCCCTTGATGAGCCTATATCCTTTGGGTTAGTGAGAGGATTGTCTTTTTTGACTTTTGAGGACTTTAATAATAATTATAATTCGTTACATTTATATAGCGCTTTATCTGGGACCTCAAAGCGCTTTACACGGAAGAGGGGGAATCTCCTCAACCACCACCAATGTGCAGCATCCACCTGGATGATGCGATATTGCGCCAGAACGCTCACCACACACCAGCTTACTGGTGGAGAGGAGACATAGTGATGAAGCCAATCAGTATATATGGGGATGATTAGGAGGCCATGATGGACAGAGGCCACTGGGCAAATTTGGCCAGGATCCCGGGGTTACACCCCAACTCTTTATCGAAGGACATCTTGGGATTTTTAATGACCACAGAGAGTCAGGACCTCGGTTAAACGTCTCATCTGAAGGACGGTGCTTTTTAACAGTACAGTGTCCCTGTCACTATACTGGGGCGTTAGGACCCACACAGACCACAGGGTGAGCACCCCCTGCTGGCCACACTAACACCTCTCCCAGCAGCAACCTGGTTTTCTCAGAAGGTCTCCCATCCAGGTACTAACCAGGCTCAGCCCTGCTTAGCTTCAGTGGGCAACCAGTCTTGGGCTACAGGGTGATATGGCTGCTGGATATGTGATACTTTGTAAGCCTCCTTGACCGTCACAACAATTCTCCAGCTGAAGGGGTTATGGTTTCCCAAGAAGTGGCAGCATCTCCAGAGGTGGTTACTCTCACACCATATCAACCTTTGAAAGCGCAGGAGAGGGAGGGCTACTGTTCTCTCCCCCCCCCCCCCGATTCGAGGTTCCTTGTCTGGTGGTCCGGGAGAGTCCGTCTTCGGGGGTCCGGGACGAACTGACTTCGGCGGTCTCAAGTCCGGTGATCCGGGAGATCCCGTCTTCGGTGGTTCGGGAGGGCCCGACTTCGGTGGTACGGGAGAACCCGTCTTCGGTGGTCCGGGGGGGGGGACCGACTTTGGGACCTCAACCCTGGTAGTCCGAGAGGACCCGACTTCGGGGGTCTCAAGTCTGGTGCTCCAAGAGGCTGCAGCGTATCCAGTGGTGTCTGGGGAGGTTGCTGCGCCCTCTCACTCTCGAAGGAGGAGGAGAAGGACTTCCTGCATCCCACAGGGCCCGGGGGTCAGGCCTAAGCCTATGGTCAACCCAGAGACCGTTTCCAGACTCCTCGCCCTACCAGCAACCCTGCCGGCGCCGCCCCAACGCCTATCCCTTCCGGCGCCGCCTCAGGGCTTCGCTCTGCCGCCCAGGCGCCTTGCCAATTATTTGGCAAAAAATGCAAAGTACAGCTACTTGGACTATAACTTAACCAGTTATTAATTATTTTTTAGTTCTCTCTTGTTTGGCAGTGCATGTGTTCATAATTTCTTTGTATGATCGCCTGGCTAAAAATGACTTCAGGTTTCATTGTGTTATCACAAATAAAACAATTGATTCCAAGCACAACAATGCAAAGTCCTTACTAAATCTTTATTAATATTTTAACAAAGAGTGATGTCAACTTTCCTAGGCCGAACATTAGAAAAAAATATAGTATTAAAATACAAACTACTATATACTTATAATCTTCACCTCCACATTAATAACAGTAAAAAAAACAAAACAAAAAACAACCTGATGTAAATTTTAATGAACTGCTTTCATTCACATCAAGGAAGTTATTTACTATTACTGAACAAACCGGACTTCAAGTATTTTTCAAGGTTCAGATCAGGTAGAAATAGCTCAAGGTAACATTTGTACATGCAATTAGATTAATAAGTTGGAAGATACAGTTTTTTTTCTTCTTATTTGATCTCTCTTTCTCTGTCTTTCTCAGAGCATTGTTCCCAGTGGAGTTGTAGAGGAGATTAATGAACTGTTTGTGCCTGAGAACAGACTCAAGCTGGCACAGGCAGACGCAAACACCCTGCCCTCTATCAGCATCACCAAGGTAACAGGTAGCCTTAGTCCTCAAGGCCAGGGACCACTCATGTTCAAGTGTTCAGAAATATGAGTGAATTATTGACAGGATGACACATAGCAGCTTTATTAGCCTGTGAACAGTGTTCCCTTATTACGATGCAAATTTATTACAGAATCCCACAACAATAACAATTTCAATTCTGTTTCTTAAAGACCCCATGTGGTGAAAATCAAGTTTTTAATGTTGTTTATAAGTCTATGTGGTGTTTTTAATATGATTTAAGACAAACCATGTGCAAATTCATGTCAACACCATTAATGACTATTTTCTCCTTAAAACGCAGTGAAAAAAAGAGTTTATCCCAGGTTATCCCGCTATATTTTTCTGTTGATATGAAAAATCAGGTACATTTACCAATATAGCGGTTGAATTATGTATATAATGTATTTTACGATGTTATGATGAATTATATGCCTTTTTCGAAGTAGTTCGAAGCGTTGCTAAAGATGCTAATTTTTAGAAGGCAGCTTTCCATCTAAGATGGCGAACGGGAACATAGTTTTGTGTAACATTAGCAACACATTATTAACGTTTGATAACTTAGTCAAGCAAAAGGCTAATCATATTTATTATCGTTATGTGTCCAACATTGTAGAGAGCGATACATAAAACGCATTACCATTCTGATACATCGACTTGTAGAAGACCCTCTATGAGTGAGTGGAGGCGGGGACTAATTTGCATATTCATGGGTCCGCTAATACTAAATGAAGCAAGGGTGTAGAGTTACATTCAAGCTATTTTAAGGCATGAATAAATTGTTTTCCCAGGAAAAAAAACGCTTAAATATGTCATTTTGGTTATCAACGATTAATTTTAAGGGATAAAATTCTTGACTACAAGGGACTTCAGAAGTATTTTCACTTATTATTGCACAAAGTTGTTACATAATCCTTCCTACAGACAATCAATCATAACAGACATTTTGACGAATATGATATTAGCTAACTGTTCCGTTTGTAAACAGCTTTCTGTGTTTGTGTGTGTAGTTGGACTTACAGTGGCTGCAGGTGTTGGCTGAAGGATGGGCCAGTCCTCTAAAGGGCTTCATGAAGGAGAGAGAATACCTACAAGTCATTCACTTCAACACCCTCCTGGATGGTAACATACAAGCACACACATTTAAAAAGGTGTCTCAAATGTTTTAGCCATCGGCGGTCTCTTGTTGCAGTACTAGACATCTCCTTCCAATTATTAATACTCAACTCATTTTTATTCCACACACAAGTAATCACACTTAGTCAGGATAATCGTCTTAATGTTGGCGATGGCACCAGCAGCAGAAGGCTGAAAAAGATGTTTCATGCATAAAATAGCAGGTGCCAGTGCTGCTTGCAGGAGACAGAATGATGCAATGATCTGGCTTTCAGTGAAACTCACATGCTTTGCTTGCTTTAATTGGGTTGGTCAGCAAACATCGGTCAGGGGAGGAGGCAGTATTTGCAATTGCATGCAAGCGAATAATATCCAGTGTACTGAAATTGCAGCATTTAACTGAGCAGGTAGCTAATGATGATGTTAATGAGCACGTCACACCTCTCTTCACCAGTTTGCACTGGTTACCAACAGTCTCTCGCATCAAATTCAAGGCACCAATGTTTGCCTATAGAGAACAATCACTTGCTCTACCCTATACCTCAATTCAATACTTTAGATGTCCCCTCCAAAAACTTGTGTTTTGCTGCGAGTGAACAACGCCTCAAAGATGCACAAAATCACTTTCACAGACTTTTACTTGACTGTTCCTTGCTTTTGGACTGATCTGTTTAACTCAAACTGAGCTACTTTAGCCATTTCTTAAAAATGGCTTGATCCATTAATACTAACACTTTCTATTTTATTTGTATTATATAACATTTTCTCTATTTATTAAAAAAAGATGTGCTAGACTAACTGGGACTTGTCACAGAATTTATTATTGCCCTTTTGTTGGTTTAATTGATTATATTGTTCTCCTCATTTGTAAGTCGCTTTGGATAAATGATTAAATGTGAATTTAGATGTTTTTTCCATAATTATTGAATAAATAAATAAAGTGATCTCTTCAAAATTATTTATAATATGTGTTGATCCCTATCCCTAAATACAGGTGGTATCATCAACCTCTCAGTACCCATCGTCCTTCCTGTTGCCAGCGAGATTAAAGAGCGTCTTCAAGGCAGTGCAGCTGTGGCTCTGGAGTACCAGGGAAAACGTGTCGCCATCTTACGCAGCCCAGAGTTCTTTGAACATCGAAAGGAAGAGCGATGTGCTCACCAGTGGGGGACAACCTGTCCCAAACACCCTTACATAAAGGTATCACATATTTTTTAAACCAATGCCATGATAATGAATGCATACAAATGCTAAAGTGTTGAGGAAACCTTTAAGAAGTCTCAGCTGAATACAGGTAACTTATTTGTACAAGAAAAAGGGCCCCGAAATAATAATAATAATAAAACTAAGTAACTGAAATTCATAATACTTGCTTTAAAAAAAGAGAATACAACTGTTGCAATGAATGATTGTTATAACTCACAAATGCATATTAACTACATTCTTTAACCGCTTACCTGTGAATAGATGGTATTGGAAAGCGGTGACTGGCTGGTAGGGGGTGAGCTAGAGGTATTGGAGCGAATCAGATGGAATGATGGACTGGATCAGTACCGTCTCACTCCAAGGGAGCTGAAGCAGAGATTTAAAGAGATGAAAGCAGGTATATGCAAAAGGGTTAAAGAGGACAGTTAAATGGATAGTTCACCAAAATCATTTACTCACCCTCAAGTTGTTTTTTTCCTTCTGCTGAACAAAAGATATTTTGAAGAATGTTGGTAACTAAACAGTTGATGGACCCCATTGACTTCCATAATATGGAAAAAAGACTATGGAGGTCAATGGGGCCCATCAAGTGTTTGGTTACCCATATTCTTCAAAATATCTTCTTTTGAACTTGAGGGTGAGTAAATTATGACAAATATCATTTTTGGGCTATCCCTCTAAGAGATAAGTAACTGCATATACAGAGTGATTTTCTGGAGATACTTTAAACTGAATTGTGTTTTAAAGCACCCTTGCATCTCCAAAAAAAACCCATTGTGATTCTATATCTAAGGTGTCATTTTTATAAAACCAAGAGGCCAAACAGGTTCTTAGCACCATGAAATTTTGGCAGTAAGATTTTGCTTCAGATGTGTTGGCTGTATATGAAGCAAGGACTCAATGGCACTCATGTGGGACATAATATTTAAAAACATTATAATATTAATACATTAAAAGTAATTACTTTACGACCACTAAAAAGTATGTTCTATATAGTATGAGTGTCTGAAGTATGAATGTTATCTGGACATCCTACATTCGCCATGTTGTCATTATCACGTGACCTACCAGCGTCAGATATGTCACTTCACAGTCACTCATAAATCCTCTCATGTGGCCTCATGGGATATTAAAGTGTCACACTTCAGAATCTCACTGGATGCACTAGCTACTTTCTGCCTACTCTTTTATGAGTACTGTGAATTTGGACATACTTCATTATGTTTTTATATGGGACATACATACTGTTTTTTATGGATTTTGTATGCAGCCTTGGATTTCTGGCTTAGTAGGTTCTTAACGTCCTCTTGAGAAATTAATGATCTGGACTTGGTCCATCATGGTTACGCAACAACCAATTAAAGCACTAACTGGAATTGACAATTCCATTGTTTTCCCAGACGCAGTGTTTGCTTTTCAGTTGAGGAACCCAGTGCACAATGGCCACGCCCTTTTAATGACCGACACGCGTCGACGATTGGAGGAACATGGGTATCGTAGGCCAGTGCTACTTTTGCATCCTTTGGGTGGCTGGACCAAAGATGATGACGTGCCTCTAGACTGGAGAATGAAACAGCATGCTGCCGTGCTGGACGACGGCATTCTAGACCCTCTGTCCACCATTGTGGCCATCTTTCCCTCCCCTATGATGTACGCTGGGCCTACAGAGGTACACACTAGGTGTTCTTTCACACATGCCTATGAACAATGACATATAGAGCCCTTTTAGGAAATTCTAGCCTTACACACAGATTTTAGTAATGCTAAGGATTTTTAAGCACTTTTTTAGTTTACACTACCATCCAATATTTTGGGGGTATATATTTTATTTTTGAAGTGCTGGGCAACGATTAATCGAGATTAATTGCATCCAAAATAAAAGTTTGTGTTTACATAATATATGTGTGTGTACTGTGTATAATTGTTTTTTATATATATAAATACACACATATGCATGTATATATTTAAGAAAATATGTCATTTATATATAAAATATTATATTTATATATAATATTAATTATGTATAAATAATAATAATAATAATAATAAACTTTATTTTATATAGCGCCTTTAAAAAGTAGGCTATCTCAAAGCGCTTCACAAATATAGAAACATAATAAAACATACAATTAAACAAACAATGCATTAGTAATTGCTGACAGAGAGACGAAATAAAATACAAAATAAAAACATTATGAAGTATAGGATTAATAATAATAATACAACAATTATCTAAAAGCTACCCTAAACAAATAAGTTTTAAGTGATGATTTAAAAACACTAAGCGATTCTGCTTGCCTAATCTCAATAGGCAGGGAATTCCAGAGTTTTGGAGCATTTGACGAAAATGCCCTATCACCCATCGATTTTAGTCGGGTATGCGGAACAATTAAAAGGCCAGCTTCCGAAGAACGGAGATCACGTGCTGGTGTGTAGGGTGTTAAAAGTTCAGTTATATAATGAGGTGTCAGTCCATGCAAGGCCTTATAAGTAAGCATTAAGATTTTAAAATCAACACGGAATCTGACAGGGAGCCAGTGTAAAGATTCCAGTACCGGAGTAATGTGATCCCTCGTCCTGTTTCCAGACAGAATTCGAGCGGCAGAATTTTGTACCAACTGTAGTTTGTTAAGGGTAGCTTTTGAAACCCCAGCCAACACAGCATTACAGTAATCGATACGTGAAAATACAAAAATGTTGATTAGCTTTTCAGCCACAGGGAGAGACAACATGGGACGCAATCTGGCTATATTTCTGAGATGAAAGAATGACGTCCTGACAGTGCTCTGAACATGAGGAACAAATGTCAAATTATTATCAAATATCACCCCCAGATTTTTTAATTTAGTCTGAAATTGAAGTGTAGAACCTTCTACACTAAAAGTGGGGGAACCCATATATATAAATATATATACAGTATATACATGCAAATGTTTCTTAAATATATACATGCATATGTGTATATTTATATATAAAAAAATAATTATACACAGTACACACAGTAAACACAAACTTAAATTAGATTAAATAAAGCTATATTTTTTTAAGAGATTTATCTAAATTTATAACCGGTTCATATAGTCTAAGATTCTCATGAATTCATTTAATTTTACACATAACATATAAGTGCCTCACTTACAAATACTAACCTTGTCTGTGTGTGTGTCTGTCAGGTCCAGTGGCACTGTCGTGCAAGGATGGTAGCAGGTTCTAATTTCTACATTGTGGGTCGTGATCCTGCTGGGATGCCCCACCCAGAGTCAGGGAAGGACCTTTATGAACCAACTCATGGAGGTAAAGTTCTGTCCATGGCACCTGGACTCACCTCTGTGGAGATTATCCCTTTCAGAGTGGCGGCATACAATAAGACCAAGAAAGCTATGGACTTCTATGACAAAGATAGGTGAGATTGAAGTGCATAAAGTGCAAAATTCTAATAGTACTTGAAATATTTTAAAATATACTGGCTATAAATATCCATTATTAGTATCCATTAATTGACTGTGGCAATGGTTATGACACACACTGACCATATTTACATGTACATAAAAATCAATCAAAAATAGTATTAACACATTTGAGAAAAAAAAATACAGAGTTGTTTTTACAGATATCTAAAGAAATTAATGCAAATTATTATACAGACCAGTAAAAGCACTGTAAGCAAAGTCTCATGATGACTCATGTTTCTTGACATTTCAATGAATTGTGCTCATCGATTATGTCATGTGCAAAAGTAATAAAAATGACCAAAATGGAAAGACAGAGCATTTCCAGTACTTCACAAGACATTAACAGGAACAGATGAATGTGGATTTAAATAATTGAAAAAATGCTGATTGCATGCATTCCAATGGAAATTGGATTCCATGAAAAATTCCATTTCATAGTTTTCAGTCATGTGACTGACACGTAGACATGGAGGGGCAAATCTTCCACAGAACTGCAGCACAGGCCTGTCAATTGTCTATGTGAACAAAATTCTTTGTTTTAAGCACTTGTGGTCCATACACAGCCCCTGTTGCAGTATTTTAATCTCTAAAAGCAGCAGGACATTCTAAAGCGCTTAAAGCGGAAAACACTTAAAGTGCCGCAATGTACTAAAACAGTAGAAACGCCCAATTCCACGCCCAACGTTCCAATTAGTGTGTGATGCCATGTGAAAACTATGAATAGATGTGAGGTATATAAATGTCTTTTCGCAATAGCAAAATTATTTCCATGTAAATTGGTTGCTTAGTGGTTCTGAAGCATGAAAGTAAGACTGATTTTACCTCTATTTTTCAATTCAGACATGCTGAGTTTGAGTTCATCTCCGGGACCAAGATGCGCAAGCTGGC
This sequence comes from Chrosomus eos, assembly GCA_036326025.1. Taxonomy (NCBI): domain Eukaryota; kingdom Metazoa; phylum Chordata; class Actinopteri; order Cypriniformes; family Leuciscidae; genus Chrosomus; species Chrosomus eos. Next base: position 18,527,929 of record CM070832.1, read on the forward strand.
CCGCAGTGGAGAGGACCCTCCTGAGGGCTTCATGGCCCCTAAAGCCTGGAAGGTCCTCACCGAGTATTACAATTCCCTACAGAAAGACCAGTGATGGCACATACAAGAAGGTTCCAACACAGAAAACCTCAGAAGATCACAGAGCATGTGGTTCACACTGCCTACTTCACTGAACTACTTCAGGCATTGAAAAATGAAGGTGCGCACTTATAACGAGCCGGTGGGAAAGGTGGTCAAGATTTCCTGTGAATAATTATATTACTACAGCATTGTTTTTAAAGGGAAATATGAACATGCTCTCTCAACTGTGAAATTTAAACTGATGTGCCTTGATCAATAGATTGCCAGTCTCAAGGAGATTATGAGATCTTGTTTTTAAATTGTATTTAGAAATGTGCATTTAAATGAAAATGTATATCGATTGTAATCTAAATGAAGGAATTACTTTACTGTTTAAAAGTTTGGGGACGGTAAGATAAAAAAAATTGAATGCTCACCAAGGCTGCATTTATTTGATTAAATATACAGTAAATAAATAAATAAAAATAAGTCATTTATTACTGTGGTGACAAAGCTGAATTTTCAGCATCATTACTCCAGTCTTCAGTGTCACATGATTCTTCAGAAATCATCCTAATATGCTGGAAACATTTATTATTTTCTTTGATGAATAGAAAGTTAAACAGAGCATTTATTTGAAATATAATTTTTTTCTAACAACGTAAAAGTCTTTAGTGTCACTTTTGATCAAATTAATGCATTCTTGCAAAAATCTTACTGACCCCAAACTTAGTGTATATCAAAGCAGTCTTCATGTGGACCAAATTACAATCAGATTTTACATCGTAACCTGAATAATTTTGTTTACATGCTACAAGAAAGGGGTTGTTATTTGAGGACCATATTGGGTAAAGCATACTAGGGAAATATTTATTTTGTTCTTTCAAAAACAATAATGAATAACACTGTTTTATTAAAGATTTAACAGCAAATGAAATATAATGTCAAGTAGATATCTGTATATCTTATCTATTTTAATTAAACCTTTGTACTGTGATTACATAATTGTGACCATGAGGCTGCTTTTTCAGATTCTCACAGTGTGACTGTATGTACTTCCTGTTCTTTGAATCAAGGGCAAAAGTTATGCTCATCCACAGAAATATTGATGCTCCTCTGCCATCTGGTGGTCATCAGTATACAGCATACAGAAACCACATGGCACCATGGGAAAAATAGCTGATTATGCAAATATAACTTCAGCTAACAGTTACAGTTTGTAACCAAACTGTTGTCGTGAACTTTTTCATTCCTGTGTGATGCAAAGAGCAATTCATAATCAGATTATATGAGGTCATGACCTGAACATGCATAATGCACCCTAGAATATAGGTCCCAAAATCTGTTACAGGTGAATCACTCATAAGTTGATGGATCGACTTAGGGAGCAGCGCTGTGAGTGTGTTCCACTTGACCCTAGGCATTATCAAATGGATTTAGGGGATTCCCAATTAGACTTAGTGAGGATGAGAGAATTAGATCTAATATGTGCAAGGTAACTAAATATGCTAACTGTAGTTGCTGTGCTATGCAATCCGAAAAAGGTTACAGTGAGGATGCACAGGATGTGTGGCATGGATTTTCCCAGGGAACAAGCATCTATAAAATAAGCCGCTGGACAGGGAGACCTACTTTGGGTTAAGGACAAGACACACTCACCCATTTCCCTAAATCTAGTGCCTTGTGTTATAGTGTTTGGAGTACTAATAAGTAGCTGAGTTGAATCAAGTATGTTTGATTAGGAAAACTATGTTCAGTTGGAGGTATTCAGGTTGTGAAACTGTGTTAATAAAGGGTTTTTATCATCCGAGAGTTGCTGAGTGGGTTTAAAGACCCCATGGTAGACATGCATGAAATTAGTACACCCCTGCTCTTGATGCATTGTGTGTCCTTCTGGAGCATCAGTGAATGTTTTCACCTTTTTACTATACAGTCACCGCTGGTAAGGTTTTGCAAAAGAGGCTCGATAACCAAAGAATTTGCAGGACCTGGAGGATTTTTCTTAAGAACATTGGGCAGTTTAACTGTTTAAGACAACAAGGGACTTGTGAACAACCATCACCAAAAAACAACAACAAAAACCAGCCGTGGATCATCAAGGTAAGGACACACAGTATTAAGAATCAAGAGTATGTTAACTTTTGAATGGTCATTTTTATAACTTTTATTTTGTCTTGTGAATTATATGTAAACATCTTTTATGTAAAATATCTTATTCAGGACAGTACAGGCTACATAAAAAATATAACATGCATTTTGCATGATCCCTCTTATTTTGTAAAAAAAATAATTAACATTTAGCAGATTCTGCAAGGTGTATGTAAACTTAAATATATGTAGTCAATAAGGTACGAGAGGCTGTGCTGTATATGTATATTAAAGCCAAAAAATATGTATCAATGCAACTTTACAATGAAGTAAAATCACTAAAAGGATTCCTTCCGCTGGAAAAAATAGTGAACAGCAACAGAAGTTACATCATTTCGCCAATAGATGGCGGCAAAGACTATCTTTATGAGTAAGTCAGTAGACTTTTATATTGAAAGGAATGAAACTTAATAGAATAAGAAGCAAGACGCAACTGACAAATGACTATGCAAATGACTAGCGTCTGGGCATGGGAGAAATCGTTCAAGTCATCTCGTAAAGATCGTATTTATGAGTTGAACGACAATGTCGAGTCGGAAGCTCGGGATTTTCTTTTCGTGTCAGTGAAAAACATGGCGGAATTTAAGGCTTTTCTAATTACAGCGAAGTAATCTAAATTGCCTGCACAGAATATGATGGCACTATAATATAACAATATAATATGTAACGATAAAGTTTGCAGTGGCTTCATAAATTAATTAAAAACATAAAAAAGCAAAGCACACCTGATGCACATTTCTCTGATCTTCACTTTCAAGATCTAGAGTTTAAGAACCTTGCTGTAGCCTATTTTTGTGTAATTAATTAATTAAGATAAACAAGTAGCTAGCTATACACCAGGGCCGGCCCGAGGCATAAGCGAACTAAGCGGCTGCTTGGGGCCCCCTGGCCACCAGGGGGCCCCCCCAATCGAGTTTAAAAAATATATATATATATATATATTTTTAGATGGGTTAAACAAGTGACATAAATGAATTGATGAATATGGTTGAATGAATGAATAATTCAAGACAAGAAAATTCTGATTTCATGATCAATATACCTGCCTACAACAGCTGCTGTGTCTCAGCGTTTGTCATCCGCATAATCTAGACACCTCGCGCATGCATAGACAAGAGTGCGCAACTGCGCATAGTCACGGTATAGGTTTAAGTTGGAGAAAACAGCCGCAGGGGAACTTAACCTTCTAGGTGTAAGGGTAGCAGTTTGAATAAATAATAAACATAGCAGTTTGAACTCTTCTCCACTTTATTATACCACACATTGATCAGATCACTAACTCCAAAAACCCGCGACACTCCAGTACCAAGTGCGTACTACCCATTCCGATCTACGGCAAGCCCCGAGGGGAAATATACATTGCATACACGAGCGCCAGTACATCATTACCGGTATTACAGACTTTGTTGGATTCTGTCATGTACAATCCAACAAAGTCTGTTACAATAATAATAATAATAAAAAAGATTTTGAGGACAGTTACACTGTATTGAGACATTTTTACAGTTTTCAACAATAATTGTCATTGTTGAACCCTTGCTCTTATTATGTTTCTGATTTCTCAGTTTTGTCATTTTAGCAAATAATTTATTTGATATGTTTTGAGACAGTTTGTTTTAAGAAGTTTCAAAGAGTTAGTAAAAGAGTAAAGTAAAAGTTAAACTTTTTTTATTTAAGTAGGCATTTTTTATAAGTATTTATTTTGTATTAATACATAACCTCACTGTATTAATTGTATCATAATTGCGTGACATTTGTGTCAATAATCGTCAAGCACAGGTGACTCCGCATAGTGGAAGGGGGGCCCCCAAATCAAATTTTGCTTAGGGCCCCCAAAAGGCTCGGGCCGGCACTGCTATACACCACCATCACCCCGACCAAAGTGAACGCACCTGCCGTCGTAAACGACTTGCCACATTGTAAATACGAACTTCCCAGGAGGACTTGAACGCACAAAAAGCCATTGGATGACTGGAGCAGATTTTAAACACTGTGTACACCGACTGAACGCAATTAACTGTCTCTCGGCGCGTTTGGCCATGATCAGTAGGCCTATCAAATTACATTCATAATCAGCTTTACACTTTTACAGCCGTTAAGTGTGTTCCTGGGTTAAGAGGGTTTGTTTTAGGCGATAATGTTGTAGACCATGTGACTAATGTATAATCATCATAGTGCCTATTTTACAGTAATTAGACGCTTTCTCCAGGCCACACAGCGGCCGTTCGCTCATAACTTACCCGCAGAGAACAGCGTCATCTCGGCCAGTCTTTCGGGAATTTACCACTGGCTCTTATGTAGATAGTGGTTAAATATGATATTTGGGGTATATCACTCGGGCATTCTTTGGTCTAATTAATCTAGTACTATAGCAAAACAATTTTGGTTAAGGGGGAAATTAATTTTCATAGCTTTAGGCTACATTTCACTTAAATCAGAGTGCTGCTTTTACATTTGACTGAATTGTTTGCATGTGTTTCCTATTGTTTTTTGTATAATGACTTGTTGTTCATTTAAATATTGTTGTTCAATAAATATTCGAAATGCATAATATGGGATCGTGATATGGACTTCAGTGTTACATTTACGCCATTAGATGGCGGAAAGACTGTTTTTATGAGTGAATTACAACAAGTTGTTTTAGCGCTGTCATGCGAAGGAAGACGAACAAATCGCTTTCCTCAGCGGAAATTCAAACTGATTTTTTGTGATATAATATTATGGACATCGACCTAATAAATGAATGCTATATCAGATGCAGGTAATATGCAAATGTTTAGTTTTAGTTAACAATAGTAACACTGCTTTAAATACCAGCAACTGTAGCCTATATGCTAATTGACCCTTCGCTAAGCCACGCCCGAAAACCGCTACTGGCCAATCGTGGCTTAGCAACCGTAACTAGGCGCGGGAGGTCTGTCAAGCTTTTGAGCGAGGGAAACATGCCGACGCGTTGTGCGTATGGATTGTGCAAATCTGATACCCGGTATCCTAAAAGTTTGGACGGTGGGGTGGAATTTTTTTCCCTTCCAGAAACCTAAAAGCCAAGGGGAGAAGCAGTGTGAAGCAGTGTGAGAAACACCATTCACAACTAAATGTCGACAGGATAAAAAAAAGAAAAAAATATTGCTTGGAAATAATGGCGGTTCTTTGATCATGATGCAATATTTGAACGTAAAATAAGACGATTAAAGAAGGAGGCTCACTGACATATACTTTAAAATATATGTCAGCGTTTTGTTAATCGACGGCCTAACGTTACCCCTGAGCAGAGTCATGGAGAGATATATATATGACTCTGCCCCTGAGTAACTTTACCCCCAATCCGATCGCAGCTCCGGTGTTACTGTTTTAGATTGATGGATAAGCTCTTTGATTTATACTTATTAGATTATTTTCACATTTCACTTACTCTGCTGTGCATGAATATAGCTGTTCCTCCATTTGTGTATTTCCCGTTTGAATGGTCTGCTAAGGAGGCGGCTGCTGCTTGTGCTGCACCTAACGTTATAGGCTTTAGCTTCGATTTTTATGAAATTATTCTCTAATCGGTTGCATATTATGTCGTGGATATATCCCTCGAATGCATACTGCAGTCTCTTTTGTCTTGCTCTCTCGGATATTTCACCTGTTCGCCAAAAATGACTAATTATCTCCTTGGGAATGTCTGACACCGGTGCATTCACACTGTAATAGACGTGGCAGCCGCGAAAGCTTGACAGGCGTAGCAACAGTAACTAAGGAGGGTGGGGCTTAGCGAAGGGTCAATTATATAGGCCTAGGTGATTTTTGTCAATATTTAGGTGTGCACAATACATGGCATTAAAACCCCACATGACCGATATTTTATTCTACAAGGTCTTTATTTATTAATCAAATTACCTATTTTAGTCCCTTTTTCTTCAAGGTTCTGAAATTCTGCAATGATTTAATAAATGTGAAAGTAGGAAGATGAGTGACTAAGTGACATTACTAAATAAACATCAAGGAATACTATAGTTCTTGTGTCTACAAGGTGGCGCAATGTCAGTTATTACTGTCAATGGTTTAACCAGCTCTTAAGGCCTGACCCTATGCCTAAAAAAATCTCCATCAAAAACAAATTGTTATATATATATATATATATATATATATATATATATATATATATATATATATATATATATATATATATATATATATATATATATATATATATATATATATAGGTCAACACACACCTAAAATAAAAAAGGTTTAATCTTAAATATAATTAGCAAAGTATAATCAATAATCAAAAAGTCGATAAGTTCATTGTATTTCTGAAAATGCTGCTGAAGCTGTTTCATGAGGTAGGTTTTTTTGTTGTTGTTTTTGGTAAGTAGGCCTACTAACTCTAATGCACTAAACCAGGGGTCTTATAGATGCAGGAAACCCCACCCAGACTGTGTCAGCACAGTCAAGGACCCACCAAATAATATCCTAGATCTTCTCAATAACAATTTTTAATAACTTAGGACCATTAACATTATATGTTGCTTAACAATAGCATATAAACAGTAATTCTAACAGCAATTATTAAGCAATAATTACTTTTAACAGATCATTAGTGGTTCTTGCAGGGGTCCCTGAGCAAATTTTCAAGGGGCCTCAAGATCACTAAAATGCTGATTTCTAAACCTAGAAAAGTGATAAATTATAAAACGCCATGGACAATAATCAATATATATTTTGTACCTGTTACATAGTTATACCAAACGCTAAAATATTTTATCGAGTGGAAATGGTAAATAAAACTAGTCAAAAGTCAAACTGATAACCAATGCATTAGTTATGAATTCATAGTTAGAAATGCAATGAGGTTGCAAGAAAAAAAAAAAATTATATATACTGTAGTAGGCTACTTTTAGAGACCATCGGCCCCCACAGACTCCGCTGTAAAAATCATCCACGAAAATATAGGTTAGTCACTTTATTGCATGTATGTGGGGGTGAGACCAGCGCTCTGCAAGGAACGAAACAATGTACCAACACCGTGCGCGCACGTGACCACTCTGACAGGGAGAAGCACTGCGTACATCCTCACATTCATATCTTTCCGCCCTTCAACGTGAATGTCACTTTATCCCCATCGCGTTTTAGAAATAATCTAAATTCCTTTCCACACAGCGTGTTGTACATGTTTATTTTTTTTTCTTGGCTAATATTTTTTAAAACGACTGTTCGGGTCGCTTTTTTAAAACACTAAACGGCACGCGTCCGCGCACTATTTCTGCTCGTGGCGGTAAGATATATATTTTTCTCTGGGTAAACGTGCCGGATCTACGTTCTTTTTTCCTCCGTGGGAAGCCATGATGGCAGTTTGAGAGCGGAGCTGCGGAGCGCCCTGAGGAGAGATGAGTCCCACCGATAAACCGCACATCTTCACGCTTCTCCAACATCTACCGTCGCATATCTAACACGCACTTCAGGTGGAGACTGTCAGTTGTCATTTTTCACGGAACCAACTTGGCCATCCAGCGACGACGATGATCATTCGTTAGGAGGGTTTTGGGGAGGGGGGGTTTAGCTGTGGTGGCTAGCGGGCGATGCTAGTCGGGAAAGGCTCGCCTGTGTGTTTTCTTCTTCGCGCGGAGATGGAGAGGATTCGCTCCTCTCTCTGGACCTGATCACGGCGCGAGCGCCGGACACACAGACTTCTGATTTATTGTTGTTGTTATTATATCGGATGCGTTCCGGCTTGACCGGGCCGCGGGATCGGAGGACCTTTTCAGCAGCTCGGAGGACTGAGCGATCGGGACCGGGAGAGTCGGGCCTGCTGCGCCGGATCGGATAGAGGCCCGCCTGCGAGAAGCTCTAATCCGGCCCGCTGCGCGAGACCCAACGAGACAGCCCGCGCACACATATACACAGTCAAGGGTGAGAGGGGCACAGAACCATCCCGAACAAATATAACCCCCTTTCTAACAATAAACCGGAATAAAACTGAAGTGTTTTGAACTGCTGTCATGGCAATGACTGCAAAAATTAAAGAAATAGTCAGTCGGAATAAGAGGAGGTACCAGGAGGATGGCTTCGATTTGGATTTAACGTGTATCCTTACTCGTATATTTACTATGTCTAAACTACCTTTTGTATTATTTTTCTTTACATTTTGTGTTGTGTGTGTTCGCTTGTAAACGTCAAGTTTTGGTGAGAATGATGGCTATGCTTTCTCAATATGGCTTCCTTTTTTAACGTCTTTTTATATGTTAGGCAAATCCTTTTAAAAATGCTCGGTCATGACGCTCTCGCTGTTTTAATCATGAAATATTGTTTTAACCTCTGTAGGATACCCACAGTCAGATCTCTGGCTTGACAGCTACATGCCTGTAATGGCACAGTCTCTTTCCAGACTGGCAATATTACATACATTATATGATGCTCTATTATTTCGTTTGATAGTAGTGTTGGTTTTGCAGTTTGACAGCTCCTATATGTGCTTTGCACAACAATGACAACAGTTTGCTGAAGAGATTGCACAAATCAGTGTGTATTGACAAATCTGTGATTTCTTCTACTGGCTAATGACAGTACTATTGATCATGTAAAGACATGAGAGGTCTATTCAGTGAGCATAATGCAGTGTGGAGTGTGTTCTAACCTTGCTATTCTTAGCTATCTTTGAATCAATTGATTTCCAAACACACTTGCGGAGAGAAGTTTGGTTACCTGGGACACCCTGTGACTCCATGGAAGGTCAGACTTGGTCCATTTTACAAGAAAATGTCAAACACCTTTAGCCTGTGACAAGGTAATTTCTTGATCGTATGTTAAGGTCAACATGTAATGCCATCCAGTTCAAATGCTCTGGGCAATGAGAAAGGACAGGCATGATTCTGATGTCTGAAACATTTTGTTTATTGTATCTATAATAGTGGCATTATATTTCTAGAACCATGTCTAGAAAGCACATTAGCCAGTGGCTGATGTATATCAATTATTAACTTTAAAAACCAATCTATCATCAATTGACAAAGCTGTCAGTTCAATTAGGAACTGATAAAACTAAACTGACTCAATTTCCAGATACCTGCTGATTAATCAGCTTGGTCTATATGTTATGTATTAATCCACAACAAAATGGAAGTAATATTTTATTTTCCAATAAATAAAAACTGAAGGTGGAAATTCCCTTTTGGTTGAGAACTCATGACTGTTAAAGGAATTATGATAGATCTCCATTTACTTTTAGCATTTAGAGACCTCTTCCTCATTTTCATCTGGCTGATATCAGGCGGCCTTTTGTTTTAACTTTGGCCCCTGTTGGTGCAGGAGAATTAAGGTAAAGTCAAGTGTGTGAGTTATTCCTAACTTTCACGATCTGCAGAGAAAAGCAGATGTGATTGTTCTCGTGCAGTTTTTGCACCAGCAAGCGGTTTGAGTATACAGCCGCTAAACCTCGTAGATTTGAGGAAGTGTGGCAGGTCAGGTGTTTGACAGTAAATGGCCCGCTGTCATTTTGGAGGTGAGCTAGATGTTAAGTATAAAGAGTAGCCTATCTATCAGATCCATAAATGAGATTGAATCTTTTTAGTGTTTTCTAAATAATCAAGAACTTCAGCTTGTCATTATTAAACTCAGTGATGCACTTGGTTGTCCAGCATTTCCATTTCATTGCTGCAGTAAATCTCACCTCTGATTCTGAAAAGCTACACCACTGGAGTACTGAGCATGCTGGGAAAGGTCAAATGTCATACAAGTTGTCTAAGCTGCAGAGTTTAACACTTCAGTCTTCTCATGATCAGAGACATCAAATGAGTGTGTTCTCTGTTGCTGTTTTAAACATTTGTGTTTTGAAAAAACGCAGCCTCACTTCATTTGTTTTTGCTTGATTTCTGAGATTTTTTTTTTTTTTTACGTCTGTGTGTGTGTGTGGTGTGTTGAAGTGTCTTGTCATAATCTTTGCATGCTGCTATGTTCAGAAGGGGTGGAGGGTGTTTTAGTATTCTGGGTGGAAATGGTTTACATGTCAAAACCACTAGCTAGCAGTGTGCCACTGCCTTGTGTACTTGGCTGACATTGAGATATTGCTTAGCAGCTGATGAGGGAGAGGGATGCAATGCAGATGCCTTGTTCTTCTGCCTGTGGTCTGCTACGCATAGGCTAATACTTACACATGATGAACATGCCTGGCTTGAAAGATGTTTCATTCACATTGATGTTCCATCTTTTCTTTTCATAAGATGTGCATTTGTCATAAAAGTGCCATTGCCAAAATGCATGCCCCTGACCTGATTAATGAAGATGGTGTAGATTCCATATGTGTGTGTATTGCGTTGGTGGCTGTTGGATATTTGTTTGTTTGTTTTTCATTTTAAATGATTGATGGTTTAAAGGAAATGCATTTTTAGTATCGGCTATTGATCCGTTATTCTCCATAACATTAAAATAATAATCGGCTAATCAGTGCATCCTGTGCATAGCCTACTTCCTGTGAGCCCTGATCATATTGCTCAGTGACATGAAGCTGTGGATTCTGTATTTTTCAGAAGTGTTGTCAAGGCTTGTGAAACATGGGCATCTGCTGTAGTTACCATTTACACAGAATCCGGTTGTTTGCAAGAAGTTTGATTTTGTTTTCAGAGGGGCTTAAATTGTGTCACAACTTTGCTTTGAGTGTCCTTGAAAATGCTTTGCTTTAATTGTGATTACCTTAAAAACATGACATTTCCCTTCCACGTACAATAAGCAAATTCACGTCCGCCTTTTCCATTTCTTTTTTCCAGTCTATTGTGGTTGGTCCAGTCTGTATGGGTTCTGAACACCAGCTATTTTAGTGCTTTAGATTTATTTAACATAAGTTATGATAAATGAGTCGCCAACCGTTTTAAAGGTATTGGGCTAAAAATAAGCATGACTCATCCAATTATAAAGCTTCTGGCTTTTTATTCTGACAGGAAACGTGCAGAACAGAGAAGCCCTGCTTCTTTCCCTCTTTCTCCACCGTGTTGTGGTCGAGGTGTGAACCTCCCCCAGATCTGCACACATCATGGGATCGAGAGCATACAGTAGAAATGCCTGCAGATGCACAGTGAGCAAGGGAAGTGAGAAACGAAAGAATGGACATGAACGAGGCTTTGTAAGGATACTGCATTGTCTTTCCGTGTCAAAAAATAACTGCATGATTAAGTATCGAAGTTGCATTTGAGCGCAGTGGCTGCTTGGTTACCTTTGACCTGGTTAGTGTAGGTCAGGATTGTGAAGCTGTTTGACCTGCTTTGCGTAGGTGGAAAGTGCAGACACTCCTGTGCCTACGGTCTGTCACTTTGCTAAAAGGTCAACTGCTAATGATGATGGTGAGAGTGTGACATTTACATTTTACAGACAGCTGAGCTTTTGTATCACAGGTTTTGCCCTTGTTTTCTCCTTGGTTGATTTTGAACTCTTTGGTAAGGTACAGGCCATGGGAACAATTGACCGACTGCGTGATTACAGCAATTTTACCAGACATTGAATGACACACTCTGGGGAATCTCTGTCCAAATAAGCAATATTGTTGCTTGCTTGTTTATGTTGCTGCATGTATGTATTGACATTTTTAATGTTCATGTTGTTTTGCATGTGGTCACTTGTGGATGAATTATTCTTTGTGAACTTTAGAATTGTGAAATGGTGTGCAGTCCGCTTTTTTTTTAACAAGCATATCAGATATTTATCCCAACATTATCGCCATGGGCTTTCCTGCCGAAAGGTTAGAGGGGTCTATAGGAATAACATTGATGACGTAGTCCGGTAAGTCAAGTTTGAGTTGCCTAAAAAGCTTTCTTTTTTTCTCTTTGTCTCATCTTCCTGTATATTTCACACATAATATTGTGTGAAATATTGTGGGGGTTGTGACATTTCAGACTCTTATATGGTGTTGTTTTTCCTTCCAGATTTCTTGATTCAAAACATAAGAACCATTATAAAATCTATAACCTGTAAGTATTTAGTTATATTGAAGAAGTTATAGATAAAGTGTTTATTGTAAGAAAATTGGATTCTCAGAGCTGCTCTTATGCTTTTTTTTTTTTACCAGATGTGCTGAACGACACTACGACGCATCCAAATTCAACTGTAGGGGTGAGTACATACATTTTGCAATAATAAAATGTGAAGTTTTTTTTTTAATGGCGTTTGTAGGGTCTTTTTTGTGTGTGAAATTTGTGATGACATGAGTACTTTCCCACAATACCTATTTTTCTACACCTAAATGGAAGACATGCGCTCTTGACATGAAGTGATTGAGTTTGATTTTAAGGCTAGAATACACTACACAACTTTTGCTCAGATTTGGAGGAGTCATAGTTGTGGACAGATTTTTTAGATTCAGATTATAATACAGAATTTCAGAAAAACATTAGGGGCGGCACATGCTAACGTCTAAACAATTGCTTTGTTCATAAATCCACAGTTAAACAGCAGTCATCACACATTATTAGGCAGCTTTGACTGCTAGTTATGATAGTTTTGTGTGCTGTGCTGATCACATGTGTCAAGCAAGCCAACACTTGATGGTCTTTTTTTTAACCTGAAATATTGAAAAAGGAGTTTTGTTTTCGTTAATGTATTGAACTTTGTAAGCTATTCTGACGATTCGATAGTATTGCGATATTTGGGCCACGATTCAATATTATTGCGATTCTCAATATATTGCGATACAGCAAGTATTGCGATTCGATTCTGTGATATATTGCGTTTCATGTCCCCCATATTATTCAAAGACATTACAAAAAATGAGGAAAATAAGACCGCTCAACTCATTTTAATTAAATGTCACATTTAATTCTTTAAACATTATTTTCTACACATTAACTGAAGTGCAAAAACTTGAAAACTTGTTCTTGAACATTCAGGACACAGGACAGGACGTAATTATTCTCTGAATAGGAGACCTCTCACATGAATGGTGAGCTCTAGGCTTGCTACGATAGTCGGTGTTACCGGTGTTACACGGTGTTCAGTCGCAACACCGGTTTCATCACTTGCCCACCGCGGCACCGCAAGAACAAACTTTTTTTTTAACGCAATTATCGCAGTATCTGTTAAATCCTGCCTATATTACACACACACGAACCACAGAAAAGACGCGCGTCAGTATCGAGTTCTCTTTCGGGATTGAACAAATCATTACACACACAAATTATGTCAATATGTCCATTTTGTCAAATGACCTCATAAGAGCAGTCTTAAATGATTTAAATAACGTCTTAAATGAACATTTGTGAGAAAATGGGACTCGTGTCAGATCGCGTCTCTGTCCCACACTGCACTACATTAACGTGTACAGCTTACGCTCAACGGCTGTCCGAATTCGCTCACTCGTTTTCATTCACTCCTTCAAGTGAACAGTATTAGTGGACTAACTTAGGGAATTGGCCTTACTTAGTGAATGAGGGTTTAGGGGGCGATTTCCGATTCAACCTATGTTCTCAAGCAGTAAAAAATAGAGAAACCAATGAAGAAAACTGGAAGTAAAACAGATCATTTATAATTAAATATTGCAAAAAAAGATTGATACTTGGCGCCCGTGTATCGATACAGTATTGCCACATAAAATATCGCGATACTATGCTGTATCGATTTTTTTCTCTCCCACCCCTACCAAATAATACGTTAGTAATCAGATTGATGGTTCAATCGGAACGAAAAGATTTCATGCAAACACCTTAATCGATCCGATTGATCCTTCCTGTTGAATAAAGTGTCACATAAATGCGTGTCCCATCATTCTAAAATTCTCCTTTCACTCGTTGTCTGTGAAGTGGAGCAGGACAACGTCCCACCAGTCCTTGTCCTTTCGGATTCTCATCCAAAGATGACGGGCGCTTGGAGGGGCAATTTTACTGTGTGATAATATAAGCAGCACGGCACAACAGTTTATGTTCATTTTCTCCGAATTATGACCAGAAATTGGTAAATATTAAGTCGGCTGTTTAAAACAAATAAAGAACCAATGTAGGAGAATGGTTGTAATGCGCAAAGAGAGATACCCCTTTTCCACCAACAAGAACCGGGTGCTGGTTCAGAGCCAGAGCCAGAGCTGGTTCGGAGTTGGTTCGACTGACAAGCTTACTAAGAACCGGTTTGCCTTTCCACCGGCTTGAGAGCCACAACAGAGCCAGATCTTACGTCACTGCATACGTCTCATGTTGCCCAGCAACGCTAGTGCGGTAGCGCCAAACACAAACACGCCAGGCTTGCTCGAGATGCATCGGCTTCTCGCAGATCGATCGCCGCATGACATGAAAGCAATGCGAAAGCGATCCAAAAGCACAAGGAGGAGTCGTATGATCCGATCAGTCCGCGCCGCTCCGATGCATCTCGAACAAGCCTTATATCAACCATGGCGGCCGTTGCGTTACTATCGATGCTCATGGCTTTGCGAACCTAACGTACATCGGCATTTAAACACGGCGAATAAAACATGTTCGTGCAGCTCGCCGTAACTTGCATAAACGGAGATTACAATCGAGCTGATATTAGCTCGATTAGCTGCTAATTCAAAAATGGCGGTCACAAGTTTCTGTTCGTCTTGTTGGCCACGGTAACCCCGCCCCCAGCCGCTGACGTAAGCGGTTCTTACTTCTAGACCAGCAATGATTTGGTGCTACTTAAGAACCACTTTTACTGGTTCGGAGCTGGTGCTTCGGTGGTCGAAAACCAAAGAACCGATTTGAAACTAGGCTCTGGCTCCGAACCAGCACCAGCTCTGCCTTGGTGGAAAAGGGGTAAGAGAAACTCTGTATATTTGTGCAGTGTGCGCATGTCAAAAAGCTTGTGACATAAACGCACATCAACCCGATCACGTTTAGCGTTCATGTATACACTATATTCATATTATCAATCGGAATGAATTCAGGGTGTCATCAACACTCAATGTCCCTGCCCCAGCAACAAGTTTTTGTTGTTGCTCACTCTTTTTTTCTGGTTTCTGCAGCAACTCCGAGCACTTTTCATATTCTTTATCCTGGCTGAAGCACTTTTGTTTCAATGAATCAAGAACTATAAAGGTGATTCTAGAACCTTAAATCTTTTTGTCTTCAGTGGCACAATATCCCTTCGAGGACCACAACCCGCCACAGTTGGAGTTAATTAAGCCCTTCTGCGAGGATCTCGACCAGTGGCTGTCCGAGGATGAGAACCATGTGGCGGCCATCCACTGCAAGGCAGGCAAAGGTCGCACAGGGGTCATGATATGCGCCTACCTGTTGCATCGCAGAAAGTTCTCAGAGGCACAAGAGGCACTGGACTTTTATGGGGAAGTCAGGACCAGGGATAAAAAGGTACAACACTCTTTACTTCTGCATTCTATTTTCAATCTGGAACTGCTGTTGCATCGTTCTAACAGCTAGTTTGCATTTCCGAGTTTTAACGGTTCACACAAATGTTTTGTGTGGATGTTACTGAGCCTTTTCATCTTTTTCAGGGGGTGACCATTCCCAGTCAGCGCAGGTATGTGTATTACTACAGCTACCTGCTGAAGAACAAGCTGGACTATAAACCCGTTGCTCTCCTCTTCCATAAAATGGTTTTCCAGACTCTGCCCATGTTCAGTGGTGGCACCTGCAGTAAGTCTTACTCTCCTTTAACCTTTCTTGAACACGGAAAAAGTTGTGCAATGAAGCTTTTTTTGTTTTGAAAGTGTTCTATGTAATGCTGTCATGTGGAGTTGTGGTCACACTCACAAGAAGCTGCTGTTGTGTTTGTCATTTTAACCCTGTACCACATCTTTTGGTTCTGTCTTTAACACTCTAACACTCATGGGTACATTTTCTTTCTCTGTTCCTGTTTTCTTTTCTTTAAAAATTTCCACTGAGAACTCTGTTTCGACATATCGGCTCCTGCCGCCCACCACAGTCTCACATATTATGACATCACACATTGTGCCCTCTGTCCTCCCCTCCCCCCATTCGTACATAGTGTGCTAGTCCATGTTTTGTTCATGTTCGTGGACTGTGCGCCACAGCCAGGCTGAATGCCAACCCGAACTGCACCCTACATCACTGCCATTTTTGGGAAGTTTTGAAATTGGAACTAAAAGTGCATAGTCAGTCTCAGAACTCTTATGATTCAGAGGTAGATTCCGGAGTTCCAGACGTGTGTGTGTGTGTGTGTGTGTGTGTGTGTGTGTGTGTGTGTGTGTGTGTGTGTGTGTGTGTAGAGGTTGCTGTCATGCCAAGGCCAGTGCGGGGTAGCCGAGCTCTTGGTCAGGCTAATGGTGGTGTTGTTTAACCTCCTTCTCTCTCTCTAAGGGGACAATACTTTTAAAAACAGGAGTGAGGTGAATCCCCAGGGCTTCAGGAAAGGCAACTGGCACTGGGGTAAAACGACATTTCTTTACTACTACCACTACTGTTAAGAGAAGCATTTTTAAATGTCAGACAGCCCCTTCCCTGTGCAGCATTCAGTACAGTTCAGTACAGCTTTTGTTGCTCTAGTTTTTTCCAGGCAGGAGCCTAGAAACATGAAGTAGTGAGAAGTCCTAAATATTTTATCTTCTCTGAACCCTTAGAGATGTACTCTCTTTTGATCAATAACAAAAAGCGATAGCAATTTAGCTATAATGATAGAATTATAAATTAATCAAGTTAGGTAACAAAACCAATTTGTTGTGCATTAGGTGGGTGGTATGACCTTAATTTCATATCATGATACAAGTCATTTTTTTTGCAGTAAACTAAGTACTACTGGTGAATTAAATGCTTTAAAAGAATCAAATGTATTATAGTACTAAAAAGTCTAAAATATATTAAATATTATTATGATTTTGATTATTTTTACAGTTATACATTTAATTCTCGTTAGATATATTATATACTATAACTTCTAGACTTATATGCACCCCTTGATAAGTTGAGAAATATCCTTTTTGCATGTAAATAAAGTAGTTCTGTCGACGGATATAAAAATGTATATACACACACACTAATGTTCAAAGGTATATGGGGTCGGTACGATTTTTTTTTAGGTTTTTGATGAAAGTCTCTTATGTTAATTGTTTGACTGCATTTATTTAATCAGAAATAGTTAAAACACACTAATATTGTGAAACATTATTCAGAGATGTGATTTTTTTTTTCCCATATTTAAACAGATTTCTGCAACAAATGCAAATTAATGGAACCATGTAGGCTATTCTATATATTATGTGCAAAAAAGTTTTAAATTACATTACATTCTAACATTGTAACAACAACATTACAATCTAAAACCAAAATAATCCTTTTAAAAGCAGAAGTTAAATTTAATAACAAAATTTTTAAATAAATAAAAACCAAAGCAGACTAAACATAAACTGGTAAGATGATCCACACATTCACTCAGTAATTATATTAGCCTAGATTTACTTACTCCATTACAATAGTCACAGTTATAAAAACACACTTACTTATAGGTTTAAAATGCTACATGGCACACCCAACAACAGATATTTTAGATAAAGTAATATTTTAGTCCGCTGAAGTCTGTGAAGTTTAGTGGAGACTCGCTTGCATAAGGCTCGTCCACTACTGACAGCAAAATGGATATATTTGCATGACTTTCTAACATTTACAGATAGAGAAAATACCTGTGAAATGTAAGTTATGTACTGAGGAAAACACCACATCTCAAACGCATTAAACAGCGCAAGTATGTTAAACTATATGGGTTAACTATATCTTACCAGTCATTTTGAAGCCTTTAATGTAAAGCATGTCTCATGTTTAGGACAATTTGGATTATGCACTTTCCACGCTGCAACTCACTCTGTGTCCTCCGCTATTTTTCAGGTGTGCTCAAAACTACTGTATATTGATATATAAACGATATTGCCTCAATACATCCAATATATCATTCAAACTTGATATGCCGCTCAGTCCTATGATACTCTTTTTCTAGAATCTTTGATGAATATAAAGTTCCAAAAAAAAAAAAATGGTAATGATGTAGAAGGCTTTACTGCCACTTGATCAATTCTTGCTGAATAAATATATGTAAACTTTTGAATGGTAGTGTGTATATATAGGAAAACATCTATAGGCTGACAACCTACTGTCATACTGCACACCTAGTGTACTTGATTAAAAGAAGAACCTCCCTTTGTAACATGCTGACTGTGCTGGGTGCATGCAGGGGTTGGGTGGCTGGTTATTCTTGGATACATATTTTCTCCCTTTGCATCAACCCTGTTCCTAATCACTGACATGTCTTTACTGATGATGTCAGAGCTGGGGGTGGAGTTATTTCACTCAGTGTGGGCTCCTTGATAATTAACACCTTTGTTTTTTACTCTTTTCCTCAATACAATGTTTTTGCTTGCCTTGTATTTTTTTTTTCATTTCCACCATTTGATCTCCTCTTTCTCCCTCTCCCCATCTCTCTGTTCTATCAAACAGACCCTCAGTTCGTCGTGTATCAGTTGAAGGTAAAGATCCATACGTCAAATCCAGCTCACACACGGAGGGAAGAGAAGCACATGATCTTTGAGTTCCCTCAGCCTCTTCCGGTTTGTGGCGACATCAAAGTGGAATTCTTCCACAAACAGAGCAAGATGATGAAGAAGGTAAGATCTTGTGTAAACTTTGACCTGTGACCACCTCTCAAAACCATAATCTCGTTGGTACATTGTATCACAGGATCTTGATCTCGTTGATCTGTGTTTTGTGGTTTTCCTATTGTTTTACGTCTTCGGTCTCTGATTTAGTAGCTATGTGTTCTAAATGTTTTCTTCCTCAACTTCTCTTTTTTTCCGTCCCAACAGAGCATTACTCTCTTTTGCCTGTTTGCGTTTCTGTGCTCTATATAAATGTGTTTATAAGTGCATTTGTTGGAATGTGTATTTGTGTTTGTAAACACTTGCTATTTATGGCCATCCAATGCCCAAATGTAAACCTTTGCTTGTGTGCGTGCGCAGGATAAAATGTTCCATTTCTGGATAAACACGTTCTTCATCCCGGGTCCCGAGGAAGCTGGGGAGAAAGTGGAGAATGGGTCGGTGGTCAACGATGTGGACAGCCTCTCCTCTCAGAGCCAGAGCTCTCCGGCAGAAAGGGAGAGAGAGAAAGAGAGAGAGAGAGGAGTTGCAGCGGGTGGACTTGAAAAAGAAAAGGGAGCAGAAAGGGGAGGAGAGCGAGCGGGTATAGCGGATGGAGATAAAGACTACTTGATTCTGACCTTAACGAAGAACGACTTGGATAAGGCCAATAAGGACAAAGCTAACCGATACTTCTCACCCAACTTCAAGGTGAGGAAACGCTCTTCAACGCTGGACATTTGCATAATTTCAAGTTATAAAACCCTAAAAACATGAATCTGAGTTCGTTAAGTGAATCATGGATGACTGCAATTTATATTCATATACATGCACACTAGGGGTGTGACGAGATCTCGTGCCACGTGCTATACACAGAGTACGCATGATCACGAAAGTGAAAATAAAACACAAGCTCGCTGATGTGCATTGCGCACAAATTAGGCCGCAAACATACAATAGTCCGTCTCCCAATACCTATCACTGGACTGTTTATTTGCGGCTATCGTCTCAGTTTGCACTTCGAATATTGAGAGAGTACTGTAATGTCTTAAAGACAACAGACAAGAGGCTCTGTTTCTGAACTTATAATCGGAACGCAAGAACAACTGTAGAGACAAACAAACAGCCTCGTTTCTCTACCGGCCTTTCCCGAACTCACCGCATTAACCCTATAACTGCCGGTGCAAAATAAAACAGCAATTTCAAAACAATTATAAAGAGTCTGTGTGCTAACTTTGATTATGGTTGCACTTGCACTTATTGTTTGCACTTAATAAGACTTCTAGAGTTCAGTTAGGAGGTCACACACAGCCTCAATCAGAAGTTCTGAAAGCTCTTAAATGTACAGTAAAGTCTGAAGAGACTAATGTGGAATCATACAGGAGAAAAGCCAGTTAATAAAAAACTTTTACAGTGCTTGTATATTGTTTTCTTTCAATGCATTTGATAATTCATACTCCTAATGCATGTCATTTCAGGTCTACTTAATAAGATTATTAGTTAAACATGGCAAAATGCACCTGCATACTTTTCCAGTCATGAATTTTGTCATTGAGGATTTCTGAAAAATTGTGCAAAAATCTCATCTCGTTCTCGTGAACCCAATCTCGTGTCTGTCTCGTCTCGTGAGATAAGCGTCTCGTCACACCCCTAATGCACACGCTACCAATGAAACGTTTGATGTCCGTAGAATTTGTATTGAGCAAGGACACATTAAATTGGTTAAAAGTAAGAGTTAAGACATTTAATGCTATTTCTATTTTAAATGAATGTTGAACATTTATTTTTTATCAAAGACTCAAATGTATCACACTGGGCTCCAGACTGCAACTATTTTTTCCCTGCCCGTGAGACTAAATTTTGTTAGTTTGTTAACTGACAAAAGCAGCAATTTCTTTAGCATATGAGTAACATCAAGTGGCAAACAAAACAAAAGTGGAACGAAACCACGCTACTCATTTGAGCTGTGTATCGCGGACCGCTTATCAGCTTGGACCAACATTTGCGCAGTGTAAGCTCAGATCAGGTATTTGCGGGCCAGTATTTGATCACGTGACACTGTTACTACACAGTGCTGGAAGATGAACTGAGAAAGCATTAGAAATCGCTGGAGAATTAACAACATTGAAGCGAGATCTAGTGGGAAGCATTTAAATTCAGCATTTAAATTAAATTTACACTTATAAACCACAGATATCAATAAATCACCAACATTCACCATGGATTTAATGTATTAACGCTAACTGTAACATGATATTGTGGCAGAAACTTCGAATTGCATAGAAAGCAAGTTAAGAGTGCTCCTTTAAAATCACTGAAGCTGTCAGTTCAGTAAGATAATAGAAGAACAATGGTACATTTAATAAGAGTAGATTATTAACATTTTTCCTTTTAAAAACAACCTACTTTTTTAAAAGTTAATTTTATCAGCATCTCAACTCAAGCTCAGAGCTTTACTGTCCAATGTGCATATCCAAGAAATAAACATGAAATATTATTAGTAACTTGCACTTATTAATGCAAAGCAATAGTAATTTTGAATGATTAAATTGCTTTTATGATTAACAATCCCCCTCCCCCTCTGAGCTACCAAATTAGGTGCTGGTGACATCATCTGTAAAACTTGGTGGCACCAGTGCTACTGCTCTCAAATGTTACTCTTGAGCCCTGATCATGGGTTGCACAAAAATAAGCAACACAACTGTTTTCAACATTGCTGCTCAACAACCATTTCCTATTATTATCAAAATCAGCATATTAGAATTTCTGAAGGATCATGTGACACTGAAGACTGATGGAATATTCAGCATCATTACTCCAAAGGAATAAAATGCATTTTAAAATAGATTAGAGAAGTTATTTTACATTGTAATTTTTTTTTACAATATTATTAATTTTACTGTATTTTTGATTCAACTAATGCACCCTTGATGGGCATATGAGCATTCCTTCAAGAACATCAACAATTCTTACTGACACAAACTTTAGAATAGTAGTGTACATAAAAAGAAAATAAGTTGAACTTTACATTAGAATTGATTTTATTTTTCTTGTGTACTCCAGATGAGTCTTATTTATTGTACCCTGTCTTTTGTCTCTCTTTTCCTCTTTTTCTCTCTCTCTCTCTCTCTCAGGTGAAGTTGTACTTTACCAAGACAGTGGAGGAGCCCTCAAACTCAGAAGCGAGCACTTCAACTTCTGTCACTCCGGATGTGAGTGATAATGAACCAGATCACTACCGGTATTCAGACACCACTGATTCCGACCCGGAAAACGAACCTTTTGATGAGGAACAGCACGCACAGATTACAAAAGTCTGAACACTTTTTGACAACTGCGCACACACACACACACACACACACGCACGCACGCACGCACGCACACAAATACATGCCGGACAAAAACAAGAAAAACCAACCAACACCAGTGAAATAAAAAAAAAGGAGAAAACTTGAAAATAAACTGAAGAGAAAAAGGACCCTTCCTCCCCACCCCTCCAACAGCTCGAGGACAGTCGTGTCGGACGCCATTGATCATAACGAAGAAAATATCCTGACCAATATATTGTTTTACTTCATTTTGATTGAGTTTGGTGTGTGGATAATGACACCGTTGCCTGAGGTGGGAGGGAGGGTCCTGTAGCTATTCTGTGTATATAAAATCCCTTTTTCGTGTCAAAGACAATAAAAATCTAGGCAATCAGGAGAGGGGAGGGGAGAGGAGGAGAGGTAGAGCAGTCCACACATCTCTCCTTCTCCCTGTCTTCACCCAGGCCAGTGCTGCAATCACCCTCTCCCTCTCTCCCTCGCTCTTCCCCTCCTTACTGTGAATGCTTCTCGTGCTGTCCGCAGGCGCTAAGACCTTTGACCCCTTCCTGCGCAGTGTGTGCTGGTGTACGTAGTCCTTCAGGCTGTTGTACAAAGGCTACGACGTGCCAGCATTCCTTTTTCCTAGTCTCACGACCCATCCCGTCCCACTCCCCTCCCCACCCCCACTGTGTATAACGATAAATTATGCAGAAAAACACGACATCCCATGTAATTGTCGTTTTTTTTCTTTATTTTTTCTTTTTTATCCTAAGATAATAAAAAAAATATAATACATGAAAGCGCAGGGAACCAGTGTTTGCAATAATGTTAACACAACATTTAAAGGATAAATTGGTGTGCATGTCATTGGAGTCAGTGTCCATGTTTAATAAATGCTATATGATGTGTTTTTATTAAAACAGAAGTGTCAGAACTCTCTTAAACGGTCGTCTGAGATCAATTCACAAAGATAAATCGGTTTTAAGACCTTAAGCTGTAATGTTTTTTTTTAAAGCACTTAGTGAAACACAATATACAAGTACTATGTTTGCAAGTGTTTGTTTTTTATTTATTTATCAGTATTTTTAGTACATGCTCATTTCCCGTATTTTATATTTACATTAGCCATCATCTAATGTTCACTTAGTTAATTTTTTTTAAAACACTAAACATTTAACAACACTTAACAATCCCCCTCCCCCTCTGAGCTACCAAATTAGGTGCTGGTGACATCATCTGTAAAACTTGGTGGCACCAGTGCTACTGCTCTCAAATGTTACTCTTGAGCCCTGATCATGGGTTGCACAAAAATAAGCAACACAACTGTTTTCAACATTGCTGCTCAACAACCATTTCCTATTATTATCAAAAAATTTAAAAAAAAAATTTAGTACATGCTCATTTCCCGTATTTTATATTTACATTAGCCATCATCTAATGTTCACTTAGTTAATTTTTTTTAAAACACTAAACATTTAACAACACTTTTTTTTTAAAAAGATTTAATCTTCAGCAAATCACAAAATGAATGTCTATTTTCTTCATGTTGTACATTATAATGTGGTCGTGCCTAAATTTACTAGCATTTAAAATGAGTTGCGTTTTTTTGGTGTTATTTTCAATTACAAAATGGTTCACTATACAGTTCAAAAGTTTGGAGTCGGCAAGACTTTTTATTGTTTTTGAACAGTCTCCTATCCTCGCCAAGGCTGCATTTTTTTTGATAATACTTAATACTGTATTTAAAATATAATTTCTTCCTGTGATGCAAAGCTGTTTTTTAGCATCATTACTCCAGCCTTCAGTGTCACATGATCCTTCAGAAATCTTCGGTGCTTAAGAAGCATTTTTTTATTATTTTCAGTTAAAAACAATTGTTGCTTATGTTTATGCAAACTGATACATGTTATAAGGAGTCTTTGATGAATAGAAAGTTTTAAAAAAACAGCATTTATTTGAAAAATATTTTTTTGAGGTCATTAGGTAATAATATTTTTTTTAACAATATAAATGTCTACTGTCAATTTAATGCATCCTTGCTGAATAAGATCCTAAACTTTTGAACAGCGTAAATTATAGAATACACTTAGTATTGGCTATTTTTTTAGTTAATATGACTATTAATATCATATCCCTATTTTTTTTCTCTTTTTCTTGAACACATGTTTTTGTCATTTTATGAGGTTTTCTAGGTTCACATTTTTGAAAGTCTCCTTAAGTAAAAGTTTTTGTCCTTGGTGGATGCTCATTCCCTCTGTAATATTGCTCTTAACCCTGTAAGGTCCGCTGTTGTAATATTACGACATCAATTTCAGCAGATGTTTTTTTTCCCTCTAAGACCACATTTACACATCTAATAGGTCCTATTGTTCAGCCTTGCAATGCTATTGGATGGAATATTTTGTGAATAGGTCTGTTCACGTATACATGAACTCACACAACCTACGAAATTGTCCTCATCTTGTTTTTCTGGACTGAATAAATCAACATTCAAGTAAGTAAAATGCCCAAAATAGTTTTTTATTTGATTTGTAATATGTCTAGATCACGCAGATATTAAGGTACTGTTGAATGCTTTAATCATGTTAGATTTTGTGCTTGTAATGTCCATGTTGTAATTTTTACAACATGGTCGAAAGGGGTAGCAAAATTTGCCAGTGTACCTTGCACATTACATGGATGAATTTGACATCACCTGTTCCATGTGAAATAAATACTGATAGAAACAATGTTTTTGATCATTCACAAGTTTTAAATGTCTTTGTTACAATTTTGATTTTTAATCAAAATGTTGAATCAAGGAATAAACTATTTATTTGAGAATTTTGAGTATTTGTGTAGCAATATTTGAAACTATCTGTATCTTATAATTTATAAAATATACTTAACTGGTCCTATTACTTTTTTGGGCTTTGCTTGTTTGCCCAAATTTCGTCTTGCTGCGTGAGGGACAGGTGATAATGTTCTGGAATATGGCTATAAATTCTATTGGCATAGAAGAGTAGAGGGCACAGTGAGTTAGCCAGACATTGTGTGAGTTCTATGGAATGTGTGAATTCTTTCAAATGTGTATGATTGGAATATGGAAAATAACCAGTGTTTTTTTTTTTCCATTTCAGAATGCCACAAGCCAGGAAAGTCCATATTATCTACAAAGTGTATGATGTCATTGATGCCATCCAAAATGGGTAAAGTGCTTTTGAAATGAATTCTGATACAATACAAGTGATGAAAAGGAATGCGGAGATGACTGTGAACTCGAAAAAAAAAAAAATACCTAGTGACCACCCATCTGATGATCAAAATAAAGTAATTCAAGAACAAAGACCATGACCCGTGACAGGTATTGCTGGCTGAAAAATGATTTTATCAGTCCCAACTAGGGATGTCATGATACCAAAAATCTAGTAGTCGGTACTGATACCACCAAAAGTACACTATACTGAATACCAATGTCCAAAAAATGTCATTTTGGAAAATGGGGGAATTCTCCCCTTAGTTACTCTTATGGGGTTACTTTATTTTTAAAAAGAAATTAGAATTGCCGAAATGTTTAGTCACTCAATGTATTTGTGTTTTTATGAGGCAATTTGTTGCCATAGTCAGTAAATGAGAATGAATAAACACATTAGAAGCAGTAGCATAATTAAATACAATAGAAGATACTAATTAAAGGGGTCATATAATGCCATTTTTGTACAAGCTAATATGATTATTTAGGGTCTAAATTAAAAGTTTGTAACATACTTTAATTAAATATTCTCATTAGTATTGTAAGAAAACACTTATTTTACCTGGTCAAAAACAGCTCTGTTTTCAGCACGCCGTTTAAGTGCATGTGCCTTTAAATGATAATGAGCTTTGCTCACCCCGCCCCTCTGTTCTGTGCGCACACCGTTTGTAACGGTACAGATCCACTTGTCCGTGCGACCATAGACATCATATAGAGACTAGATGCCCTATTGGCCGCTGTGGCGCAAGAAATGCGGCCGCCATCTTAAACCGGTCATACTCCTATTTGCGTTGCATAGCAGCAGTAGATGCCAGAGCACTGTGCAGCATATTCCTTCTCAGATTGGCGGACCATCACTCGGGGATTACTTTTCACAAGTAAGATTTAACATTTAACCTTAACGTACTATTGGTTGTATTTTGTGAATAAAATATTCAATGTGTCCTGTATCGTAGCTACATGTATGACCTTTGCAGTAAAAAAAAACCCACGTGAAAATCAGTTCGGTATTCAGTGAGATATGATTAATTAAATGCGCTGACAGCTCATTTCACCTGCCAAACAGATTACACTGAGCGGAGCGGTTGACCGGTTTAAGATGGCGGCCGCACAGCTCGTCCGCGCCAATAGGTCGTAGTGGTCGATAGGGCGTCTATCTATATGATGTATATGCGTGCCGCACTCCACTTTATTCCTATGGGTGACGTCACGTGACTTTAACGCACCCGCAAAGCATCCCGGGAAGGCGGCGCTTCATTTGGAAAAATGCTGCGAGCCAAAAAGCGGGCCGATGCCCATCTTTATGCAAATGAATCCGTCAAACGTGACGCGTCTATCCAATAGAAGTAGTCTCTCGAGGGTCTGTTGTTCTAGACTGGCCACTGGGTCAACACCACGCCCATAGCAGTAAACTTGAGGAACGCCCATCAACGTACAAATGTGGGGA
Source organism: Chrosomus eos (assembly GCA_036326025.1). NCBI lineage: Eukaryota > Metazoa > Chordata > Actinopteri > Cypriniformes > Leuciscidae > Chrosomus > Chrosomus eos. Next base: position 18,554,640 of record CM070832.1, read on the forward strand.
GGCGTCGCGACGCCACGCTTCATTCGTGTCGCAAAAGTGGATCAGTGCCATACTGTGGTGTCGCGACGCCTCCCCACATTTGTACGTTGATGGGCGTTCCTGGCTTTGACCCAGCGGCCAGTCTAGAACAAAGAACCCTCGAGAGACTACATTTATTGGATAGACGCGTCACGTTTGACGGATTCATTTGCATAAAGATGGGCATCGGCCACCTTTTTGACGACGCACAGCATTTTTCCAAATGGAGCACCACTTTCCCGGGATGCTTTGCGGGCGCGTTAAAGTCGCGTGACGTCACCCATAGGAATAAAGTGGAGTGCGGCGCGGCAGAAGTGTCGCACGGACAGGTGGATGTGTACCGTAAGACTATGAAAGGGAGCGCGTTGTCCACGGTGCTTGCTCCCGTTGACTATAATGGCCCAAACAATAACACAATAACATAACGCGTTGTTCATTATAAACATGGGATTATAAATTATATTGAGAACGTCGTACATAGAAAACATGCCATAATGTACCCTGAGTGTAAACCTTTGACACATTCATCGTGAAGCGTGCAGCTAGCGATTTGCAAAGATTAATATAAATATTAATATGAAGGTTAATAAAACGTTACACTCACTTCAGTTCTTCTGGAGGTGCAGCAGGAACACGAATAGTTGGGATCGATCCTTTTTTCAGGAGCAGCTTCTTAGCAAAACCAGCTTTATACTGACCCTCCTTGTTTATAAAGCAGTCTGGTGTGTGAAATGATTCGCTCAAACATGAACGCATTGATGTTGATCGTGGGAATATTCCCTTCGAAAACAAACTCAGCCACTGCGTCTTCAGCGGTTCGGATTTAGGTTAGGAACATTAAAATTACTGCCGTGTTCCTTATTGCACCCAAGAACAGAACACCAGTTCGCTTAGACTCCATTCTGCTCATAGACAGTGCTCCAGTATCAACAATGACTGCGCCGCACGGACTATGATTGCGGTCAATCAACAATCGTGGGAGGGGCGTCCGACCGTGTGACGTCACACGGTCGAACGGCTTGATTTGAGGCAGGGGGAAAACAAATAAGGAGATTAAAACTAAAACACTGGATGGATTTTTATCATTATATGATGGCTGTGTACCAACACACATTTCAGTACAATCAACTTGTAAAAGTGCATGTATCATTATATGACCCCTTTAAACAATGCTGTATATTTTTTCGGTATAGGTCTAACAGTAGTCTAGTAGCTATACAGTAAAAATACCACAGAAATTGAATAATCAAATAGTCATAACTGAGTTAAATATAGCTAGATAAATCCTTATTAAAGCTTTTCTTTTGTTGTTTGATTATCATTGAAGGGTAACTAAACCCTAAAACAACCTTTTTTAGTTAATGATCTGTAAGACTGAGGCTTTATTAGTGTTCTTCATTAATTTGAGTAAATTTTTTGACATTTGGGTGTAGTGTAGGCCAAATACAGACAGCCAATAGTAAACAGTAGCAGGTTTTAATGACAGCTGTAATAAGACCTAATGGACGGAGAAATTATGCTGTTTGCAGTTACATAACCGAATATTTTGCCAAGACAGGCATTGTGACGTGTATTTAAACCTTTATGTGTAATAAGCCACTAAAATCAGAAAGCGGGCAAGCAAAAATCGCTTAAATTTATAAATTGTCATGATTTAAAATGATGTGCACTAAAGTGCAGTTCGCTTGCAAAACAAAATCAGTGTGGATACTTTCGATGTGAAGCCATTTGTGCATTTTGAGAGAGAGAGAAAAGATGCTGATGCTTTTCGACTATCATAATTGAGCATATGAACAGAGCTAAATCACGTAAATGACAATGTTTTCATTCAATTCATCAGGACTTGTAAATACAATTTGAACATAAATTGTTTTTCATAAAAATATGAATTGTCCAATTATGAATGTGTGATTATTAGTGTACTGTTATGGGGCTACATAAGCAGTAGACTACACCCTGCAAATGAAATCTGAAATTCTGCTACCAAACATTTCCCTAAAAACTTCCTAAAATGTCAAATATATAAAAACCGATATAGCTCTGCATTAGAGGCCTCCTACAACATTTTATAGGTGAAAAAATAAATTGCAGGCTTTTTTTCTATATTCGGGTCTTAAACTTTTAAATGGGTTACTTGGGTTAAACTTTCTATATTGTAAATAGAGATTGTGTTTCTCTAATGCAGTGTATTATACATTTTTGAAATTGGGTTCTTCTATCGGTTTCCAGGTTGATGAGGATATTTTTAGCTTGACATAAATAATGCAAATCCCTGTGATGGGTTTAGGCACAGCACTTTAGTGCTCTGAAGCAGATGTTGGTTCAGGCAGCTATTTAGGGCTTAGTGCTTGATATAAGCAGTGAAAATTGACTCTTATAATTACGATTATAAAAGAATCTTGATGGTTACTGTGGGAATCAGTAATCTGACTAGTCTATCATGTAGCCTATAGGCTATAATTGTCCAGCCGTAATGCTGTCTCTGCATATTATATGTAGCTTTCTGCAGTCATTAGATTAGAACATGTAGACATGGAGGGAAATATAAATCTCATAACAAAGAGAAAAGGACATAGATAGCCTATAAAACACCCGTCTCCTCGTCGCTCTGTCTTCCTTCTTCCTCTTAATTCTCCTTTTGGTTGGTTTTATTCCCCTTTGTCCGTTCGCTCGATGCTGTCGTTTCCTTTTCTGATGTTGATAAAAACATCCACTACACCGTAATTGGTTGCCCATCGGGGAGCCATAGAAATGAGCCCTGAAATGACCATAGATATAATAAATACATAGATGCCCTATTGTTTGCTTTGGAACGTTGCTGCGATACGTCAACACGTCCGCCATATTGCTGAGGGCAAGACTGCACTGTAAACAAATTTATGCATGTAAAAGGGTGAGCTGCGGTTCTCTTACGAGAGTATCTCTCGTACTGCGTAATATCTTGCGCTATGGGGAAAACTCTTTTCCACGAGATATTGAAGCCAAAAATTATCCTTAATTTTTTATTAATGTAAAACACTTTGCGGCAGCAAGCAGACATAGGCGAGACAGCTCGCGCGCCTATTGGCTGCCCTGCGGCAACAGCAGCAGCCTATCGAGAGAGGCTCTGCGTGACGTCACGACGAATGGGGGCCTTTCGCGCCCATATTGTCACGTCCCGCCAGAAAGGGCGTGGTCTCGCCCTATAAATAGGCTCGATAGCTGCTCTTACGTTGATTTTCATCTCTTCAGCGAAACCTCCCGCATCGCTGGATCCAGAGTGAGAAGCCGCGCCATCGACCTGTAGCCTTCAGCGGGACGTGCCATCGAGTCTGGAGTCGCTGGCCTCGCCGCCTTCAGCCGCCGTACCTGCTGCGCTTTCCGGCGTACATATCCTTTCCTCTGCTTAGAGTGTGTGTTTGCATTATTTGCCTTTTTTCTCACCCCTCTAAAAGAGCGGCGTCTTTTTAAAGATGCCTTCCTGTGGTTCTTGCCGAGCCCCACTCAGCGATGAGGACCGCCATGTCATCTGCGTGTCCTGCCTGGGTGAGGATCACGCGGCCATCGCGCTCGCTGACGGCGGATGCCATCATTGTGAACGTTTGCCTATGGTGACTCTGCGGACTCGCCTAGCTTCGTTCTCCGAGCCCGCATCCCAGCCTGCCGTGACGGCGCGCCGCAAGAAGCGCCGCGCCCAGCGCGCGCCCGAGCTATCTCCAGCCCGCCAGAGCTCGCCGGTTCGCCCGCCGGCTTCGCTCGAGTCGCTCCCGGACGGACAGCGGCCGCTGTCTGCCGCCGCATCCGCCTTCGAGTTGGACGATAACACTGAGGCATGTTCTCTCTTGGCTTCGGATAGCGAGGATTGGGCGAGCTCCGTGGACCTCCCCTCCGCTAACGTTTCCCGCCAACCCTCTGGGAAGAGAGCCGGCATTGAAGCTGAGCTGATGCGTCTGCTCACCCAGGCCGTGTAAAGCATCGGCCTCGATTGGGAGGCGCCCACGCTACCGCCGCGTAACAGATTGGACGGACGCTTTCTCGGGAAAGACGAGGCTCCGTCAAAGTCTAGGCCCGCGCCCCTTCCTCCCGGAACTTCACGAGGAGGTTGCAAAGTCGTGGAAGGCCCCCTTTTCCGCCAGGATGCGTACCTCTACCTTCGCGGCATTCTCTGCTGTCGACGGTGCGGGAGATAGAGGATACCTCACCATTCCTCCGGTGGAGACGGCTGTTGCATCACATCTCTGCCCGCCCTCTGCTGGACGGCGTGTTCAGACGACGCTCCCGTCCAAAGCCTGTCGGGTGACATCATCGCTGCACGGACGCGCTTACACCGCAGCCGGGCAAGCAGTTTCAGCGCTGCACACGATGTCTATTCTGCAGATCTACCAGGCAGACCTTCTCCTCAAGCTGGACGAGGAGGGACCTGGCGCTATCTGCGTAGCGGACCTGAGAAGCGCTACAGACCTCGCTCTACGTGCTTCTAAAGCCGCTGCACAGGCCATGGGGTGGAATATGGCCTCTCTCGCCGTCGCCGAGAGACACTTATGGTTGACGCTGTCTGAGATGACGGAAGCCGAGCGCTCTGTGTTCCTCGACGCGCCCATTTCCCCAGCGGGCCTTTTCGGATCTGCCGTCAAGGACTTTACGGACAGATTTGTTGAGGTGCAGAAGACTTCTCAGGCTATGAAGCACTTCCTGCCGAAGCGCTCGAGCTCCGCTACAGGTCGCACCAAGCCGCCTGCTCGCAGCTCTCAGCCCCAGCCTGTGCCGCCAGGCCCGGGATCAGAGGCCGCGGTCTCGCTCCGCCGGACGCCGCCCCCCTCACCGCGGGCCCCGGCCGAGAATTGAGATCAAGCCCGAGGCCTCAAAGTCTTCCTAGCCTCTCTAGGAAAACGACGGTGTTCAGATCCCGCTGCGGCCGGATTTCCACCAAAACTTCTCGCTCGTTCAGTTCCATGCGTTGTGACTGTCCCAGTGTATTTTGCAGTGAAGCAGCCGGTGTCTCATCCCGCTTGCCTGCACACAAAAGCTGTTTTTTACGGCTACCCAGATAAATCCAATAAAGAGTGTATTTTCTGGTGTTCCGGCCTCGGCCGATGGTGTTATGAGTGTTGTAAGAATGCCCACGTCCCAGTGCCCATTCCCACACCCAGACACAGCCCGCCATGGTGCAGGGCTCGCACAAATAAAATCGACTCCGGTCGATTGTGCAAACAATGTGGTGAACGCGCCCATATCCCAATGCCCGCTTACACTACACGCTGCCGTGTCCCTCAGTTTCTGTAAAAACGAAACCAACACACATTCAGTCGGCCCTAAACGACAGTGTTTTCAGTGCAGCAAATGTGCCCGCAGCCCCGCGCCCACATTTCCTCACAGACACGCCGAATCCCACGGGATTCGCCCCGCTCGCTCTCTCTGCGCCACCCGCCTTAGAGGAGCTGAGCGCGGCCAGGCTGCCCGCTGTGATCAGCGCGCCCCCCGCCTCGAACGCTGTAAACACGGCGCTGTGTTCCCAGCACACAGGGACTCTCGTGCCGCCGCTTTCCCGCGGCCAGAGCCCAGATTTCATTCTACCCATAGCTATTCGCGCGGATGCGTGGTCAAGGCTTCCCGGGGTATCAGAGTGGGTGCTAAACACTATAAAGAGAGGCTATTCGCTACAATTCGCTCGACGCCCTCACCGTTACACGGCGCGCCTCGAAACTACGGTGAAAAGCGAAGTATCTCATCTACTTCGAGCCGAGATAGCGAAACTACTGAGGAAAGGGGTTATAGAACCTTTATCTCAGGCTCAGAGCGAAGGGGGCTTATACAGCAGATATTTTCTGGTACCGAAAAAAGATGGTGGGCTCAGACCCATTCTAGATCTGCGACTGCTGAACAGAACGCTCGTGAAGCGCCAGTTCAGAATGCTTACGACCAGGAAAATCCTCGCGCAAGTGCGCCAAGGAGACTGGTTCATGTCAATAGATCTGAAAGACGCCTATTTTCAAATACAAATAGCGTCCCATCACAGGCGATTCTTGAGATTCGCCTTCGAGGGCCAGGCATATCAATACACAGTCCTGCCGTTCGGCCTGTCCCTAGCACCCCGTACGTTCACGAAGTGCATGGGGGGGCCCTCGCCCCCCTGAGACTTCGGGGCATGCGAGTTTTGAACTACTTGGACGATTGGCTGATTCTAGCTCGTTCACGAACGGAGCTCATAGAACACAGGGCCGCATTACTCGAGCACCTCGAGGAGCTGGGCCTTATAGTCAATTGGGCGAAAAGCTCACTGCTCCCCAGTCGGAGAATTTCCTTTCTGGGAACAGTGTTAGACTCGCTATCCATGACGGCACGCCTGTCACCGGAGCGCGGATTGAATATTCAGCACGTCGCGAAATCCTTCCGCCACGACTCTATAGTCCCGCTCAGAAGGTTTTCAGAAAATGCTGGGTCTGATGGCCTCAGCAGCCTCCATACTCCAGTTGGGCCTGCTCCGCATGCGCCCACTGCAGCTATGGCTAAAAGCACGAGTTCCCCCCAGGGCGTGGACCGCAGGTGCATTTCGGCTCTAAAACCATGGAAAGCAACCGACTGGTATCAGTCAGGTGTGAGTCTGGGGATCCCCTCGAGTGTGAAGGTGGTGTCTACGGACGCCTCCACATCGGGGTGGGGAGCGCTGCTCGAGGGCAGACCGCTAGCTGGCCTATGGTCAGTACGGGAGAAGCTCCTTCACATAAACTGCTTGGAATTAATAGCAGTCGACAAAGCGCTACGGCGCTTCTGTCCCCAGATAAAAGGCCACCACGTATTGGTCCGGTCGGACAACATGTCAGTGGTGGCGTACATAAATCGCCAGGGCGGCGTCAGGTCCCGAAACCTTTACAGGCTGACGGAACGCCTCCTGGTCTGGGCTCAGCACAACCTGCTCTCGCTGAGAGCGGCGCATGTGCCTGGTCACCTAAATTTGGGGCCAGACATGCTGTCCAGAAACAATGTCCCAGCAGGAGAATGGTCTCTGCACCCGCAGACGATCCAGCTGCTGTGGGAAACGTTTGGCAAAGCGCAGGTGGACCTGTTCGCGTCCCAAGAAAACGCTCACTGCCCGAGATTCTTCTCGAAAAGCCGGGACGCGCTGGCCCATGTTTGGCCCCCGCCGCCCCCTATATGCTTTTCCCCCTGTCTCACTCCTGCCTCAGGTGTTGGAGCGAATCAGGAGGGAGGGATGCCCAGTGCTACTCATAGCTCCGCTCTGGACAAACCAGTCGTGGTTCCCTGTCCTGATGCAGCTGACCAGCGCTGCCCCATGGCCTTTACCGTTGAGGAGAGACCTCCTCTCTCAGGCGGAAGGCTCGATTTGGCATCCTCGCCCGGATTTGTGGTCCCTGCACGCATGGGCCATCAACGGGTACCCGCTGACCTCCCGGAGGGAGATTTAAACACGATCACGCAGGCTAGAGCCCCGTCTACCAGACGGCTCTACTCCTCGAAGTGGTCTGTGTTCTCTGCTTGGTGTCAAGCGCAGAGCTTTTCACCTGTAGACTGCGGGGTTACAGAAGTGCTTTCCTTCCTTCAGGAGCTACTGGATAAGGGCAGGACCCCTTCCACGCTCAAAGTATACGTGGCGGCCATAGCAACGTTTCTAAAACCGGTGTCTGGCCAGTCACTAGGAAAGAACGACTTAGTCGTGCGTTTCCTTAGAGGAGCTCGGAGGCTAAACCCTCCCAGGCCCCCTTCAGTCCCGACATGGGACCTTTCCACGGTCTTGGAGGCCATGTAAGGTGCCCCATTCGAGCCAATCCAGTCGTCAGACATGAAACACTTGTCTTTCAAGACAGCGTTTCTTATGGCTTTCGCTTCAGTGAAGCGCGTAGGGGACTTGCAAGCGCTTTCAGTGAGCGCGTCATGCATGGAGTTTGGACCTAATGACTCAAAGGTCATACTCAAACCGAAGCACGGCTACGTGCCAAAATCCCTCAACACACCGTTCAGGGCCCAGGTGATTTCCCTGTCTGCCCTTCCGGTTCTCAATGAGGAGAAGGACGCGAGTCTCCTTTGCCCTGTCAGGGCACTAAGGGCTTATGTGTCCCGCTCGTCTGGTTTCAGACAGACTGAGCAGCTTTTCGTTTCGTTTGGCGGCCGTGCTAAGGGACTTGCCGCTTCGAAACAGAGCCTATCCAGATGGATAGTCGGTGCCATAGCGCTGGCTTACACTTCTAAGGGCCTACAGTGCCCTTTGGGTGTTAGAGCGCACTCCACAAGAGGCATGGCCTCCCCGTGGGCATGGTCTAGCGGGGTTACCCTGCAAGATATTTGTATAGCCGCGGGCTGGGCCTCCCCGTCTACATTTATAAAATACTATAACCTGGAGGTTCCCGCCTTACAAGCTAAGCTTTTGGCGGTATAAAATTCAGTGCTATCTGCCCGCTGTGCGGCTCGGATACTGAGTTTGACCTGCGTATTGCTCACTGACCGGTACAGCAGCTCATTAAAATGTTGACACACATGTGGCCACCCAGTTCAGGCTGAATGTTCACCCTGACGGTATGGTCTATTTGTCACATGATTAGCTCCTCTCGGATGCTATTTTACAGGGAATGATGCTTCTAGCCTCTCTTCCCTCACTCTCTGTGAGTGTATGGTGATTATGAACTATATGCGCCCCTGGGACTTTGGTGTTGGATCCCTACCAGCACGGCGTGTTGCATTGTGTTCCCCATAGCGTAAGATATTACGCAGTATATATAAATATATAAATATATATTTCATAAATATTATAAATATATAATCACAGACAATGGCCTACCAGTAAAAGATTGTATACATCCTTTTATTTTTTTGACTCGGATTTATTTCCTTTTTTCCAATTAAAACCATTACATATCAAAGTAATCAATTAAAAGAACTTTCACCTTTTTTTAAAGACGTACTTAAAGAATGGTTGAATTTCCAGTACCATCCTCCTGATACTCTAGATGATATGCAGAATAAGTTACTGTGGATGAACTCTGAAATTACTATAGGAGACCAACCACTTTTGTGGAATATGTGTATTCAAAACGGTTTAATTTTTGTGAATGACTTCTTAGATACATCTGGTCACTTTATTTCATTTTATGATTTTTCAATACAATTTAATGAATGTTTGGATTTGTATCGATTTAATCAGATTGTTTCAGCAATTCCAATTGGCTGGAAACAAAAAATACAAAATAAACACAAGCAATTGGTTTGTCTCCCAAAAGTACGATGTCAAAAAGGGTTACATAATATATAAAAATAAATAAAATAATTTATAATTGGAAGTTATATTCTGCAGGATTTGCACTTTTTCCTCACAGGGTCTGCCAATACTGGGAAGATGAAATTAACACACCAATTCCATGGAAAGAATATTTTAGATCAATTTATAACACTACAGTAGATTCATATTCAAGAATATTCCAATTAAAATTTTTTTACAAGATAATTGCAACAAAAAAAAATGTTATATTTATATCAGATCGAAAATAACCCACATTGCAGATTTTATGGGGAAGAAGAGGAAGACCTATGGCATTCATTTTTACTTTTGTCCATTTGTATATAAGTTCTGGTCAAGTGTACAAGTTTGGTTAAAGACGGCTAGAATAGAACTTACCATAACACCACAAACTATTGTACTTGGTTTTTTTACAGGTAGTTTACTTGTATTAAATACCATTTTATTAATAGGGAAAATGTTTATTTTTAAAACAAAAACATCATCAAGCTTGTGCTTAGGTCACTTTAAGAATGTTATAAGGTCTCATCTTCTTTTAGAAAAGATAATTGCAGAAAGCAAAAATAAAGTGGATGAATATAATAAAAAATGGAATCATATTATAATTATATGAAATCTTGTATCTTTTTTTTTATTTTTTTTTTAAAAGTGTTAAAAAAATGTTTTCTTTTCTCATGTATGTTCTGGGGTATGAATGTGAGGATGAATGTATAAGCATGTAGAGTTTCTGTAGATTTTGGTCTGTAAATTTTGTTTCTTATTAAATAAAGGAAAAAAAAAAAAAGATATTACGCAGTACGAGAGATACTCTCGTAAGAGAACGTACTCGGTTACTAACGTAACCTCGGTTCTCTCTAGAGAGGGAACAAGTACTGCGTATCTTGCCGTGCTTGGAATACGCTCTGGTTCGCTTCGGCGATGAAAACCAACGTAAGAGCAGCTATCGAGCCTATTTATAGGGCGAGACCACGCCCTTTCTGGCGGGAGGTGACGATATGGGCGCGAAAGGCCCCCATTCGTCGTGACGTCACGCAGAGCCTCTCTCGATAGGCTGCTGCTGTTGCCGCAGGGCAGCCAATAGGCGCGCGAGCTGTCTCGCCTATGTCTGCTTGCTGCCGCAAAGCGTTTTACATTAATAAAAAATTAAGGATAATTTTTGGCTTCAATATCTCTTGGAAAAGAGTTTTCCCCATAGCGTAAGATATTACGCAGTACTCGTTCCCTCTCTAGAGAGAACCGAGGTTACGTTAGTAACCGAGTACGTTTTTCTGGATGACGTTTACATTTATCAACCGATTTCAGTGTTTTTAAAAAAAGGAATGGTCAAAGCTCAGTTATTTGGTCATGTATTTTGCTCTTTATTCTTGGATAAGAATTGTGAAGACCCCCATACTGAGATATAGTTTAATTTTTACATTCAATTAAATAAAGTTTTCTTATTGTGGAAAAAGCATTTTCTCTCTTTAACCTGATTTTAGCTTTTCTTGACCTAAACCTTGACCACCTAGTGTAGACAATAAAATAAACAAACAGTATACAGCAAATAAAATGGTAATGAATTGTATAATTATATAATATCATAAGTACAATAATATAATAATATACTGATAATAGCATATAGTTTATGTATAATACTATAATAATAGCAATAGAATATGAAATATCAATTACAGAGTATTGACAAAAAAAATTAAATGGTGAATGGTGCAATAATTTAACAGCATAATATAAATTATAATCGCAAGTGGTATTATAATAATAATAATAGCAAATACAATGTAATATTAATGGCAGTAATAAATAGACAATAATACAAATTGTAAATTAAATATTAACTAGTAGGCCTATACCTACCCGAAACGAGTAGGCCTACTTGTCATAAAAGTTGGTTTTAAGAAAATATAGATGAATATTTAGATTTCAGTAAATTTACTTTATAATATAAAATATAATAGAAGCTAAAACTATAATATAAATTCCCGTTATGAGAGTTATAAGTTGCCCTACGCAATATGGCGTACGATCCAGCGGCCAATAGGGCGTCTATGTATTTATTATGCCTATGTGAATGACCAATGAGGTGCTTGTCCTCTGTTGGCAAGCATGGTTTCTTTCATCAGGAAGATGAAACCAAGAACGACTACGCCTCCAGTTTACACCTTAGAACTTGCCGCTGATGCAATGCCACTACAATATGGCAACCGCTGTACCCTGCTATGCATATTTTTAGGGGATTTTAAGAACAGCTTTATACAGCACTGTGAATTGATTAGAGTTTGGAAATTATCTTTGCTTTGACTCGAACTCCAACCCCGGGGGGGATTGGAAAGTAGTTTGCTCAATCTTGCAAGTCAACTATTCATCTACACTGTGGGGCAGTATCAAAATCTGACAAAATCTTGCTGTTAGAGCACAGCTGTGCTATGTTGGATTAGGCCCAGAATAAAACAGGAAGTGGGGATTAACTGGCCTGGGTGGCAAGTTCTGCATTTATTTAAGAGCTAAACAGCTCTGAGAGAAGTAGTTGTGCTGTAGCCTATATTTTATTTAATTTATTTAGTAAATATAGCTGTGGTCATAGATAAAATCAGAAGTGCTTGTTTAAGAATTAACCTAATGACCTCAATTTAGACATTAAAGGAATATTCTGGGTTTAATAAATTTAGCCCAATCAACAGCATTTGTGGCGTAATATTATAACAAAAAAAGTCCCGCAAAAATCTATTGGTAATAACTTTATTGGTACTTTAAATGGAAGAGTGAAGGGGCCAGTGTTTAGAGGATTCAAAAGCAGAAATGTGATGCTTATTTAATAGAAGCACTTAATTTGATTGTTAAAATTATGTGACACCTAAAATGGCATTTTTATGACCATTTTAGGTCAGGGGAACAAAATTGTACAATTGGATATAACTAGTCAGATTATTTATTATTATTATTTCAAAGGCAGCATGAATTAAAATTTACCCTGTTTGTTAAATGCATCTTAATGATCTTATTGTGAACAATTTATATATGTTTATTTTTCTTTAAATTGAGCTTGTAATTTTTAATCAATGTCTTCCAGTAAAACCTTCTCTTTGCTGATATACACCAGACTTCTTCAATCATTTAGTCCACTTAAACCCCACCCCTCCACAATTGGCTGCAAGCTCACATTCATTTTTGAGTGCAACACCAATATCTCAGAATTTCAACAATTGATGGGAAGAACAAAGTCACTGCCCTACTTTCTTTTCTTTTTCCATAGTCCATCACACATTTGCATGTATGTACAATCCAGAAGAAAAAATGTCGCTATATTCTGTTTCATCATGATTTAACTCTCATTGTTTACATCTTGTGGCTATACTGTTGAAACAGTAGGCTATAACATTTTTAACATTTACGGGTTGGCCTCATTCACTTTCATTTTTAACTCAGATTTTAGTATTTTTTAATGAAAGTAGGGACAAGTAATCAATACTGCCACAAGTGTGTTTGATTGAGCTTAACTCTGTTGAGCCAGGAATAATCCTTTAAGGTCCGTCAAGCTCAAACATTATGGTTGTGTTTGTGGACAGCACACTAGCTCCAGTGTCGATTAATAAACACTGCCTCTTCAGGTTTCTACTATTCAATCAAAAAGGTTACCTGAAATAAACAATATAAATGTAGACACTAAACTGATAGTCCTTTAAGTCTCTGAAGGAAAATGAGAAGAGCTGTGCCAGGTTCTGAGGGACAAGAATTTGCAATGTATAGATGTTTGTATTCAGAGTGTGTTCGCTCTTTCATTTTAAAGAGCGCATTAGACAGAATCCGAAAGGGAAAGGATTAGAGGATTATGGCGTGTTTTCCCTAGAGACGATCGGCCACGCTAGACCAGGCTAACATCCGTCACCGCCAAATTAATATGGGGCTCAGATAACAGGCACCAACACTTCTCCTATCAGCACAGAGGAGTGTGTCCTCTCCATGAACCCGGCTTACTGTCACACATCTCATACGAGCACAAAGGCGATCATAAAGAGGTCTGAAATGGCTTCGAGTCGACCCTAGATTATGAAAACCGCAGAAACCATCTCAGTCTTTGTTGATGTGACACATTAACACGTCATGATATAAACACACACGCACTAATACCCAACGACACACACAAGGATAAAGATAACACCAACGGCAACGCTGCACAGACTTGAATGTGCGCATCCAGTCGTTCCCATTAAGCTTTGTTATATGTTTTTAAAACCACAAAAACATATGTTGGTGCTATTAGCTAAAGAGAATTTATGAAGACAAACAAGAACTGGGATTTATTGGGTTATTATGGCTGCTTAGTATTAAAGGACTTTCATAAAAGAGGAAATATGTTGTCTTTATGCAAGCACAAATTAAGATTTCTAATGTAAAAAATTTTGGTCTTCTCTAACTTGTAATACTTGTCATGCAGGAAAAAGTTTAATCCGACATGTTCTTCACTCCAAAAGCTGAGTTGACGCTTAAGGTAAGTTTTGTGGTTTCCATGTCACCATATTGCCACTTTTGAGTACAGTGTAAGATTTATGGCCTACAGAGTTGCTAGTTGGTATTGTGAAAGAGGAAAGTGTTGACATTGTCAAAATATTTCTCTCCTGCACTCTTAAAAACAAAGTTTTCTAAAGGTGTTTTTTGCAGTAATGACAATGAACCACCATTTTGGGTTCACCATAGAACCTTACAGTGAACAGTCCTTAAAATAACTATTTTTTTTCTTAGTGTAAAGAACATTTAATAATCTATAGAACCATTTTTCCACTATAAAGAACTTTTGTGAAATGGAAAGGTTCCATTGAAGGTCTTCATGGGACCATAGCCTAGATGGCAATTCATCATTTAAATTGACTAATTTTCATGTTCATACTGTGTGAGCCGCATGGATATTTGTGTATATTGTCCTCTGGTGCCATCTGCCAGTAACAAAGCAGAAGTAAAACATTCACAGCAGGGGCTCAACCAATAGGAAAATAACAGAAACTGGGTTACACAGCTGAGAGTCTGTCTATGAAAGAATGCGCATGGCCACAGTGTTGTTTAAGAATATGAACACATACTGTCTCCGAATTAGACTTGCTGGCTGCTGAGACGCTTTGTTTTTCAGGTAAAGGGTTGATCTGAAATGGCCATCTCGCTCTCCTCCCCCACCTGCCCCAGATAAGTGTCACCTTCCTTTGTGTGTCTGAGAAAAAAAAGATGATGCAACATTGTGGTAACACCCAAACAAAGAATAGCACTCACTCACATGCGTTTCTGCACATAATAACTGCAGGTCATATGCATATAGGTTGGGTATCAGGCATAGATATACATAATAAAGGCTAGATGTCTTACGGCGGATTCTGTAACGTCATCACCGGCGGCCTTCTTGTCACAGGCAAGCTTTCTGGCAGGCTCTGTTATGCTTCTACACCAAGAGGTTGCCACACAGTAAGCCTTTTATTGTCAGTATGCATTTTGGGTAATGAAAAGTCCTATGGGGAGTTTCCATAAGGCATTTTACAAAACGCATGAGCATACCTTGGCAAATAATGGTCTAAAGTACTCATATTTCATTCTATATTGATCTGCTTTTGCACACATCTTCACAAGACTGTTTCACAAGACCTGGTTGATAGGACTCAGTTGTGTTTCTAAAGTCATATCAAGTGATATAGAGGGCTGAAATGTGGTCATTTCAGAGATGCTTGTTATCCGGCAGAAAGAAAAATATATTCTTGCCTCTGTAACTACTCTGTGCTAGAATTTCACACAATTATTCTTAGTAGATTGTTTCCTAAGAAACTAAATGGTCTCAGCTTTCTAAAGAGGTCAGGCATTTGATGGTAGGCAAACATAGGTGGGAACAGTGATCTCTGAAGTAGGCATAGCCACAGTGTATATCATATATATGCCATAACAAACCAAACCGCTTGAAAATCGGTCGAAAATTGAGCAAGGTTATTAAAAAAGTACATACTCCATTAAAACACAATGTTACGAGTGAGCGAGGTGACTGTGGCAAGATGGCCGTCTGGTGCGGACGTCGACCTCCATTGGCCAGCAGCCCGGACGAGACATCTAGCCTTTTTTATGTATATCTATGGTATCAGGTAACCCAAATTGTTCCTGCCACAGTTAGGTTTAAAGCGGGATGGATGAATTTAGGGAAAGTAATGGCATCTAAAATTATACTTTAGGTTTGAATACGTGACATTATTTACTAAGGCCTTGTTTCACAGACTTAGATTAAGCTAGGCCTTAATTAAATTGGGACATTTAAGTAGCTTTTATAAACTTGCCTTTGGGACTAAGCCTAGTCCCAGACTAAAATGCATGTTTGAGATTTGTTCTACTCTCAGGGTAAAACTGTTGTGGTCTAGCATGCAGATGCCATTGAATTTGAGATTTAACCTCCTGAGACCCTGCGGCCTCATATGAGGACATTTTGCCTCTTGACACAATGATAATCAAATTTGTAAATCTTAAGACATGTTGGTCACATTTAGGGCACTGCCCACGCCATTTTTTTGATATCACAACATTACACCACTGTCAGTGAGAAGAAAATGACCCTAAACCTAACCCTTCTAACCCTAAACACTTCTACACCAGTTCCCGAAAGAAAAATGACCCAGGTAAAAAATCTATTCAAATTATATGAATGAAACAAATGTATTTATGTACAATACTGTCTCTATCATCATATGGGGGTTAAAATTTGACATATTTTAGTAATAGTAGCACTCTAGGTCATCAGTAAATGTGAAGTACTCGTTTGAGGACATTGGGACTATATTACGTTATCCCCTTCACTGTCACCGTCCCATCTGGGACGCCCATATATATTTAGAACAATAATATCTTAGTAAAAACCTAAAGTAATATTGACAAACTATATATCATTTGAAAGCTTACAATCTCTAGTTTTCATATTTGGTGACTGTTTTTTAAAAATAAATTACATAAGAGCAGTAATTTATCAATTTGCAACAAGAATATTTCATATTCATTAGGCCTTTATTTTGAAACAGAAAAAAACATAAATAATCATGAAAGATTGGTAGAAACCTCAGTTTGTTTTCATGCCAAGAGTTCAAAAGATAACACTAATTAAATGTTATGAGGAAAAAAAGGTCTGAACATTTTTAAATATAAAGAAAAAAAAATGAATTATCGTTTTGTGATGCGGCAAAAAGATGTTTTTATGTTTATTAGAGGTTGAAATCAAATCAAATACTGCCAAAACACCCATATTATTTCTGAATAGGATGTATACTTAATAAATTGTATGAAATTATGGAAAGACATGGTTCAGATCACTCAAAACATATAAAAATGAAGGCGCCCTTATATGGTCAGTAAGGAAGCTGGCTGTATAGTGAAAAAGTTTGGTACTACGCCCAAATAAAATCTTACTGACAGCTCATTTTTTGAGATATCAACCTAAAATTTGGAACACAACTTGTTTAGATTTTTGGCTTTAATTTTCTAGCAGTTTTAGAGTAAAATATATTTTATAATATATATATATTTTACATAAAATATAAATAATTATATTTTTACATTCTATATTTTTATAAACTCAAACTTATTTAACTTTTTTTCTGTTTCACTTTCATAATTTATTTCTTCTTCTACAATAATCTGGCAAATGTCTTCTTAAAAACAAGACCAACCATATGTCTATATTCCAAACCATTCTTGAATTACAACCATTTAAGTTTTTTTTTATTGCTAGTACTGTGTCCTCACATGAGGACATCATATGGTAAATTATAGACCCACTGTCCTCACATGAGGACATCCTTTTCTGCAAAAACTACTTCCTGTACAAAAACAAATTGCAGTTATTATATTTATAAAGGTCCTACTTATCCCAAATAGCAAGAACAATTATAAAATGCACACCAGGTAAACGCTCGGGTCTCAGGAGGTTGTCAAATTAAACCTGTAAATCAATCATTGCGCATATTAGTGAAGGGAACACTGTCCCATTGTCCGATGATTTAACTTCTACTACAGGCACTTAAAAATACTCCTACTGTTATAAAATGGCTTGCATTGCCCTGACATGTCCAGGATTTATAGTGCCATAAAGGAGAAGTGAAAATTAATTGTGAGTAAATTGCATTTAATTGAACACAAATGTTTGAGTAGTTTATCAATTGTTGTAAATTACATGACTGTTCCAATGCAGCTGGTAAAAAGCCTCACATCTTAAATGTAGGCTAAATGATGACATAATTGTAACATGACCCACAAGGGGTAAATAATCAGGCGCAAGGCGGTTGTGCAGTTTCCATCAATAGGCACATTTTTTATTCAAATAATTCAGCAGTTAAAGAAAATAAGTCCTTAAAAGCAAATACCCACAAAATAATAAATGAAAACTAGAAACAAAAACAAAAAACAAAAACAAAAACAAAAACAAAAACCCACCGATGGCCACAGGTTACCTATATCGTGAAGGCAGTAGTCTTGAAAGTGCTCTCACCACAGCAAAACTCACAGCAATCACACTGCAACCCTAAAGGTAAAAATACAAATAAAGTGACCAACACCACGCGATCCCAGCCACCTCACCACCGCCATCCATTCAGTGAGGGTAACCAAGCAGCCATCACTGGGTTAAAAAAGAAATCTACAAAAGGAAAGAAAAAACAAATTAACCGTGGGTAATGCCAGTAGGACAAACAAGTCAGCACCATTAGACCATCACTCTTATTTTACGGTCAAGGGTTTTCCCACTTGGTCCAGCATCAGACAAAATAATAAATAAACCAAAGAAAATTCAATCTAAAGTAAACGGTAACCGTGCATCCCTGTAAGGGAAAACACAATTAATTACAACAGAGAATTATATACAATATACAAAAACACAAAATAAAACCCAATATAAATTATGCACAGATAGAAAAGCATTATTAAAAGTTCCCTTTAATAAAACAGTACCTCAAACATCCAATATTTCTGACTGACACTCAGGCAACAATCAGTCAGGCAATAATCCGGCAAAAACACTAAAAACCAAAGAACAATAAAATTATTAAAACACAATCCTAAAAAAACAATTAGATAAAATAATAAAACTACTACCTCCTAAATGGTGTGTAACATATGCTCAGCTCTCCATGACGTTAACATAACTGCTTATCTGCTACAATCCTTCAGAAGGGCTCAATCTGTCATGACATGCACACATAACTCAATCGCAGCAAAAAGTAGTAAGAGCAAACTAATCTCTCTACTTACTAACCTTTGAAGATTTAAATGTGCCGCCTCCACAACACACACGACATCCACAACACACGATCAAGGAAAGGAAGTGAGGGAGCAAACAAACCTCACTACTTCCTTATATAGCGCTGGGGCTGATGGGACTTGTAGTGCCCCAACCCTGTCCCATTACAATCTACCCCCCAGATTAAAAAAATCGACGTCCCGTCGATTACATCAATACTACAACCAGGGGCGGAACATTACGTTCAAACCATTGCTGGACAGCCGCATCATAGGGAGAGCAACCTGGTCATTAATCTGGACTTCAGTAATAGGGACTGACCGAGGTAGACGATATGGGTTAGAATGACATCCAGCTGTTGCCCTCCCTGTACGCCTTACTACAGCTTCCTCCTGTTGTTGAGGCTGATGGTTCTCCGCATGATCTACTACTGAAGTACAGAAGTTGGTATTATCTTCCTGTGAAGGTGGAGACGTATTGACTTGGTCCTGGGCAGATACATCCTCAGGCGTTAGAGACAAAACTACCATGCCTTCGTCTCTTAAAGTTTCCTGATGGTCAAATAGATCTAGAAGTCCAGGATCATTTGAGGGAGTATAAGCAGGACGCAACTCACAACGATGAATGTGTCTAATATTACCACCTCAATGTGCAGGGGCAATAGCATACACAGCTCCATGTCCATCTGGGCACCGGACCACTTTATAGGGGGTTGGATCCCAGGCATCCTGGATCTTATTCCTGCCTTTTATGTTATGGGCTCTCTGATACACAACTTGACCTTCCCTTAATTGTCCATGACGTACCTTAAGGTCGTTTGATCGGGCACGGTGTTCTGTGGCACATTGAAGGCGGGCTCGGGCCTTACTAAATATTTGTTCCAAATTATTTTTATGGTCCACCACCCAGTCTACTTCACTCTGGACATGGTTATCTAATCCCAACAGAAAGTCAACAGGTAAATGGGGCTTTTGTCCAAACATCAGGACGTAAGGGGAATATCCCGTAGACTGGTGATCTGTGGTATTGTAAGCATATACTACCTGAGCAAGATGGTCTGGCCAATGACATTTCTTCTCCGGAGGCAAAGTACGCAGCAAATCATGCATTGTTCTGTTAAAACGTTCGCATTGACCGTTCCCTTGCGGTCGGTAGGGCGTGGTACGAGATTTTGAAATCCCATACAGCCGGCATAATTCTTGAATCAGCCTACTTTCAAAACACCGACCTTGATCCGAATGAATTTGTCGTGGGACCCCGAATAGGTAGAACCAACGTTCCACTAGAACCCGTGCCACTGTTGATGCCGTTTGGTCTCTAGTTGGGATGGCTTGTGTAAACTTTGAAAAAACATCAGTCATCACCAGTACATTTTCAAGTCCATTTGATGCAGGTTCGAGCAGCGTGAAATCAATGGCCAGAATATCCAATGGCCTCTCTGCCATCAGGTGCCCCATAAAACTTCGTACTTTTGGTCGTACAACCTTGGCCAGGGTGCAGCGCTGACATTTCTTACACCATTCCTCAATGAATTTGAACATACCAGGCCAGTAACATCGAGATCTCACTAAACTTGCTGTCCGCTCGATTCCTTGGTGACCATGGTCATCATGCAAACCTATAAGGACTCTTTCCCTGAGAACAGCTGGTAACACAACCTGACGAGTTTCACGATGTTCCTCTTGGGGACAGAACCTCCGATACAGTATGCCCTCGATCTTGACCAACTTCTCCCACTGTCTCACCAACTCCAGCACTTCTGATGTTTCTGATCCCCTCTCCTGTGCATCTGGTGGCCCTTGACGATCCCAATAGACAAGGAATTGCCCAATAATGGGGTCAGTTGCTTGCAGAACACTAAGATTTTCTCTAGGCTGTTCGGGGAGGGCAGAAATTGTTTCGCTTACGACTACGCGTTGACCATCATGAACATGCTGATACAGTTCCTTTGGTAAACCAGTAGTCATAGCCAATTCAGCTACAGATGCAACATTTTTTCTAGACAAAGCATCAGCATTAACATGAGAACGTCCAGGCTTATACCTAATCTCTAAATCGAAGTCTGCAAGCTGGTTAGCCCATCGTTGTTCCAACGCTCCCAATTTTGCTGTCTGCAAATGACTGAGTGGATTATTGTCTGTAAACACCAGGCATTTCTGACCCAGCAAATACTCTCGAAATTTTTCGGAAACAGCCCATTTAAGAGCCAAAAACTCCAACTTCATTGAGCTGTAATTCTGCATGTTGCGTTCAGATGGTCGCAGACCTCGACTTGCAAACGCGACTGGTCGACATTTGCCTCCGTGTTCTTGAGATAAGACTGCACCCAAACCTTGATGGCTTGCGTCAACATCCAAGATGAAGGGCTTACTGAAATCAGCATAGGCAAGGACTGGAGCATTTGTTAGAGCCGTTTTAAGCGTCTGAAAAGCATTTTCACATGGGTCAGTCCAATTGGTCCCCAGATTAATCTTTGGTCGTTTACTTTTCTGTCCCCTAATCATTTCTGCCACCAATGTATTCAAAGGTCCCGCAATATGTGAAAAGTTTAACAAACCGCCGATAATAACTAGCGAAGCCAAGGAAGGATCGAAGTTCTTGAAGGCTTTGCGGACGATTCCATTTAGCTACAGCCGAGATCTTTTCTGGGTCTGTACTAACCCCTGTAGAAGAGACCACATGCCCCAAATAACGCACCTCTGGCCGAAAGAAGCAGCATTTACTGAGTTTTATCTTCAAGTTCTGTTGTCTCAGACGATCCAGCACCACCTCAAGTCGCTGAAGATTAGGGTTGGGTACCGAAACTCGGTGCCAATAGGGAACCGGTTCCGACGTAAACGGTAGTAACCAGACCGAATAAGAACGAAAATTTCGGTGCCTGATTTCGGTGTCTAACTTCATTAAGCACACACGCACACACACACGCAAGGTCTCTCGCTCTCTCCCTCTCCGTCGACCGTCGTGCGTGCGCTACACAGTTTGGAGCACAGTTCTTCTGTCTCGCATGCGCGCTCTTTCTCGCAAGGTTTGGCATTTCACGTGTAAAATTACGCGCCGCATCGACGCAGTTGTTTACACGTCGTCATATTATGTTGGCGCGCGCGCGCCATCTGCTCCTCAGATTTCTCTGCCGAAAAAAAAAGCTGGTCGGCAGCGCGAGGAGCTTAGCAGCGTCTCGTTCCCTATTGAGAGAACATAGGTATGTTACACTAGTAACCAGAGATGTTCTCTTTCATAGGTTCACTCAACGCTAAGAAGCAGTGGATTTGTAGGCTACTGTATCACGTGCCGTTTGAACTGACGCGCTACAGCGATCTGTCACATTTCAAAGAGCCAAAACGTTATTTATTGTGTGAATCTCGTAAAAATATTGACAGAATCTGACAGCTGTGGATTTGTTCCTCCATATCAAAAGTAACCTTCTCTGTCGGTGTCAGTGTCCTATTTGTCCGTGATTTTTCTGTGTGAAAAGGGTCATTTGCGTGAGTCTCACGGTCAATGCGTGAGAGTTGGCAGCTCTGCCTGCTAGTAATTTCTATTAATCTCCAGTATTATTATATTGTTTGATACAATATTGTTTCATTTGATATTATGTAAATATGAATTTTTATTTTATATTGGTTTTATTATTACCATATGTTACTTGTATTTATATTGTTTAAAATTTTAAGTTAATTTTGTGTCCAGTTTGGCCCTGTAAATTAAAGGGTATTATTTTTTGATAAAGTGTGTGCGGTTTCATTTTCTTAAGTACCGATTTAAGAACCGTTTAAGCACCGGAACCGTTTAAAAAATACGGAGTAGGTACTGGTATCGAATAAAACCCAACCGATACCCAACCCTACTGAAGATGTTGCTCAGTGGTTGTTGAGAAGACAATCACGTCATCCAAATAGAGCAATAAAGACTGAAAACTTTGATCCCCAAGAATTCGCTCCATTAACCTTTGAAATGTGCTTGGGGCATTGCACAACCCAAAAGGCATCCTATTAAATTCAAAGAGACCAAATGGGGTGCAGAAGGCAGTTTTAGCACGATCATTGTCAGCCACTGGCACCTGATTATATCCACTAGCCAGATCTAAAGTCGAAAACCACTTAGCTCCAGTCAAGGCATCCAGTGACTCCTCTATCCTTGGTAGGGGATAGGCATCCTTGCGAGTTCTGACATTGAGTTGGCGATAGTCGACACACATCCTCAGAGAGCCATCCTTCTTCTGCACCAATACAATTGGCGAGGCATATGGGCTACAACTCTCCCTAATGACTTGACTGTCCAACAATTGTCTTATGTGTGCCTTCACTGCCTCAAACTGACTAGGAGGAATTCTACGATATCGCTGGCGTACCGGTGTTTCATCTATTAACGGAATCTGATGCTCTATTAAGTTTGTGCACCCCAGGTCACTATCATGCTTAGCAAAGACGTCAGAGTATCTTGTTAGCAATCTCACAACTTTCTCTTTCTCAGCCTCTGTAAGCCCAGGCAATTTTAAACCTTGGACATCAATGTTTGACATTGATGTAATAGCTTGACACTGAACAGTCACAGTATTAGGATCACATGGTAGATCTTCCTTAAACACAATGTCTTGATCTGATCTTATGACCGCCCCAGCCTCAACCAAACTACCCAGTCTAATTCTTGGTGGCAAATACAAAGGTTCTGTACCAACATTAACTACCGGTACGTGCACTACCCCTTGTGTACATTGCAGTAGGGAAGGTGATATTAACACTCCAGCAGGCAGTCCCCCCTCACTGAAATCCTGGGGTTCTAAAAAACAGACTGTACAACTTATATGTTTTTAGGGCACAATGCAGGTACTAACCTCATAGTGCCAGCTGGAATCTGCACAGGATGGCAAGACTGCACCTTCACATAACCAATGAATCCAGGAAAAGGGGAACCATCTGCCCGGTGACACTGTGAAAAGGCGTCTCTCCATCCTAACTCAGCCTGCCTGACCTGTGGAGCTGAAAATAGTGCTGGGCCATGTTTTTCAAACAGGTCATTATAACACTGTCCAATCACATTCATACCTAAAAGGCCAGGAGTCAGTTCTTTCCTCTGATGGAACAACGTATCGACGGGATCCTTAACAACCAAAATGCCCTGCCCCAAAAGGGTTTCCCCCAACACAGTCACATCGGTTTCAAAATATCCCACATATGGAATCTCAAGACCATTAGCTGCTTTTAATTGAAGCCAACTACATTTTTTAAGTGCATCTACTCCTTGTCGGAAATGCTTCTCAAAAAATGACTGGGTTACAGTGGTCACCATTGACCCTGTATCTAGTAAACATGAAATCTCCACCCCCCCTATCTGGACATTTACAACAGGGCATCTGCCCACAAGACGCTGTAAGATGGTAGGGCAACAAGGTAATGGTGAAGCTTCACTATCTCCTATAACCTGACTCAATACTGCAGGTGCTACACTGTCAGGCTCCCCAACAGATGTCTCATTTACATTCACCTGAGGGGATCTAGGGTTTGACTCTATGGGCCATGGTTGTCAACAATATCTGGCTATATGCCCAACTCTATTACAGCGAAGGCACCGTCGTGAGTTATTTTGCCGAGTTGCATTAACAAAAGGTTCATTCTTTTGAGACATAAGACTATCAAGACGCTGGGTCAGTTCAATGATTTGGGTTTGTTGCTGTCTCAACATGTCTTTAATCTCTTTTAATTCTGTAGACTCATGAAATCTAACCTTAGGTTCAAGCTCAACTACCCGGCCTTGAGTAACGTTACACCATGGCTGAACATATGAAGCAGCTGCTTCTCTATTCCCCTCTTCCACCCACCTAAGAGCTTCACTTCGAACCTCTAGTAGAGTAGAAGTTGGCTTCTCCCTTACCAATCGCTTTAATTCACGCTTCAACATCACATCTCGAACATGTTCAACAAACTGATCACGAAGCACTCTATCAGAATTTGGAACACTGCCTGGGTTGCTATTGAGAATCAAGTCCATCAAGGACATTAAAGCATGGGAAAATTCAGTAAAAGATTCACCTTTTTGTTTACGTTCATAAAACCTTTGTTGTAATTGCACAAATGTCTGTCTCCCCCCATACAAGTCTCTCAAAATATCAAAAACAGACTTTGGGGATTCTCTAGTAGCGGGTGAGCGGAGTTTTATCTCCATTCTGGCTTCCCCCCCCAGATGGTCAAGCAAAAACACCACCTTTTCTTTATCAGACCAACCCCTGCCCTCAATACACACCTCAGCCTCCTCAGTCCAGTCTTCAATACTCAAAGTAGAGTCCATGTTCCCATAAAAACGTGGGCACTTCCGCTCCCGGGGGACATAAAGTACCCTACTAAAAGACAAAGGAGATGAAGCATTGGGATTAGCCACAGAAGAGTGCGGTTGGTTAGAAGCGCTGCTACTGGCCGGGGGCGCTCTCTCGTCAGCTGCTCATTTTGTGCCTGCAGGTTCCGTATTTGCTCCCGCAAGTCTATTATTTCTTGTTCCATGTCTGTTGATGAATGGAGAAAGTTCAAAGCGAAGAAAGGTGAAAAATGGTCCCACGGAGACTGCGATGCTCGTCTTCACACACGATTACCGTTTACTTGAATGATATAAAAAAACAAAAAAAAACAAATATGCCAGAAAACACAACCACCTTCGCCAAACAAAAGTACCCTGCCGACTACGCCAATTGTAACATGACCCACAAGGGGTAAATAATCAGGCGCAAGGCGGTTGTGCAGTTTCCATCAATAGGCACATTTTTTATTCAAATAATTCAGCAGTTAAAGAAAATAAGTCCTTAAAAGCAAATACCCACAAAATAATAAATGAAAACTAGAAACAAAAACAAAAAAAAAAAAAAAAAAAAAAAACAAAAACAAAAACCCACCGATGGCCACAGGTTACCTATATCGTGAAGGCAGTAGTCTTGAAAGTGCTCTCACCACAGCAAAACTCACAGCAATCACACTGCAACCCTAAAGGTAAAAATACAAATAAAGTGACCAACACCACGCGATCCCAGCCACCTCACCACCGCCATCCATTCAGTGAGGGTAACCAAGCAGCCATCACTGGGTTAAAAAAGAAATCTACAAAAGGAAAGAAAAAACAAATTAACCGTGGGTAATGCCAGTAGGACAAACAAGTCAGCACCATTAGACCATCACTCTTATTTTACGGTCAAGGGTTTTCCCACTTGGTCCAGCATCAGACAAAATAATAAATAAACCAAAGAAAATTCAATCTAAAGTAAACGGTAACCGTGCATCCCTGTAAGGGAAAACACAATTAATTACAACAGAGAATTATATACAATATACAAAAACACAAAATAAAACCCAATATAAATTATGCACAGATAGAAAAGCATTATTAAAAGTTCCCTTTAATAAAACAGTACCTCAAACATCCAATATTTCTGACTGACACTCAGGCAACAATCAGTCAGGCAATAATCCGGCAAAAACACTAAAAACCAAAGAACAATAAAATTATTAAAACACAATCCTAAAAAAACAATTAGATAAAATAATAAAACTACTACCTCCTAAATGGTGTGTAACATATGCTCAGCTCTCCATGACGTTAACATAACTGCTTATCTGCTACAATCCTTCAGAAGGGCTCAATCTGTCATGACATGCACACATAACTCAATCGCAGCAAAAAGTAGTAAGAGCAAACTAATCTCTCTACTTACTAACCTTTGAAGATTTAAATGTGCCGCCTCCACAACACACACGACATCCACAACACACGATCAAGGAAAGGAAGTGAGGGAGCAAACAAACCTCACTACTTCCTTATATAGCGCTGGGGCTGATGGGACTTGTAGTGCCCCAACCCTGTCCCATTACATAATGTTTATTTTTAAGTGAACTATTCCTTTAACTGTTGTTTTATAGAACTTGCAAAAGTCAGTCAGATGCCTATCTAAAAATAATTTTCTTTAAAATATATAAATTATATCTTTAAAAAAATGTGTTGGTCTACAAATACGAGAACGACCTGAGATTTGAATGCAGTATGATTTGAATAACGTGTGTTTTTCTCTGACACATTTCCAAAGAAAAAGTCCGGCCATTACCGAGAATCGGTTCTTTCGAACAGTTAGTTTCAATGAACCGATTAAAAAAACTTTCTAGTGATTCATTTACATCACGTTGTTTATTGGAAACCGCGCGCTCCCTAAACGAGTCTGTGCTTGTAAATGAGGTTTAAATTGGCCGATTTTGCTTCAACCGATTGAGAAAATCTGGTTCAAAATAACATTTTGCTCACGAATCGGATACCTCTACAACACTTCCTGGACTCTTTTCTTCACTGTAACTTACATGGAGTTGTTCAAGTAGGCTAAATAGTAGGACGGATTTATCTACTTCTTATTGTTTGCCTGTTACTCCTCAGACATGGATGTTTGCTATCTCATCGCATTTCTGTGTTGTATGGTAAGTCATGCCTTAAAACATTATTACATTTTTACTAGGGCTAGCTGAAAAAATGTCTTACGCCCTAACTTACCTACATCGACTATTTAGCCTAACGTTACTAGGGAAACACGGACATTTATGGACTTGGTTTGTACTATAACTTATTGTTGATTGGCTATTTTTAACTGATTTGAATACAATTTAATGTCATTTTGGTTGAAAATAGTATAGATTGTAGGCTATACTAAACATTAACCTAGTTTCACTTTCGATTTCGAGTATTGTGAAGCGATTTGAGGTCGTCGATCTGGTGTGGGGTGACCACCCGTCCCTCTTTGCGTTGTAGGCTATGATGTCTATGGGCTAACGTTACCGCACAACATTTTCACCCCTTGTCCTTTTCCTGCACGTCGCATATTGAGAAAATGTCCCGCATTTTCATCAGTAGACCTATGTTGGTATTTAATTACCATATTAAGAAAACGTGCATGCGTTATAGTCAAGTCATTTTATGAAAAAAGTTTGAACAAATTGCAACAGAAGCAAACTCAACTGATTTTGTATCCTCAATATGTCCTGAGTAAGGGGGAAAAGCCCCGAAGAATCCCATTAGGGGAAAGTTTCGAAAAAGACCCAAATATAGCCTATTCACCCGCCTATTCATTCTTTTTCTCACGTGATTAGGGTAAAAATGTTAACCTTTAGATATCACCATGAAAATTACTGAGTTGATTACTTACATAAAGACAAACAAAAAATGTATTACAAGTTTTTTGAAATCGTTTGTTAACATGGACAAACGGTGCATAATCTAATTACATACAGTATGTGCTAATTTGCATAAATACCCAAACATATCTAAACATTGGGTATATACCAGGTGAAAATGTTTTTTTTGAATCTTGTTGACATATAACAATAAAAGATTTAATGTTAAGGTGTGAATGGAACCCATTTATTCTACCCATGAACATTAATACAGAAAGAAGTACTTTAGAAACCAGCCTTTATTAATTATTATTGCAGAGATGGGGTTTGGGCATTAGTGCACTGTGTACATAATTAGATTTTTGATCCAGACACTTTTTATTTGACCTACCTTTTGTCTTCTGCATTCTCCTTACCCATGTCTCCTGTTCTTCCCTCACACTCATCCCCCAGAAACAGTCCCACTGACCCAGCCCCAAACCCCATCTCTGCCATAATAATTAATAAAGGCTGGTTTCTTCCTGCATTAATGTTCATGGGTAGCCTAAATGGGTTCCATTCAGACCTTAATATTAAATAGTTTACTGTTATATGTCAACAAAATTCTACAAGACATTTTCACCTGCTATACCCAATGTTTAGATATGTTTGGGTATTTATGCAAATTAGCACATATGTAATTAGATTATGCACTGTTTGTCCATGTTAACAAACAATTGCAAAAAACTTGTAATACATTTTTTGTTTGTATTGATGTAAGTAATCAACTCAGTAATTTTCATGATGATATCTAAAGGTTAACATTTTTACCCTATTCACGTGAGAAAAAGAATGAATAGGCGTATGAATGGGATATATTTTGGTCTTTTTCTAAACTTTCCCCTAATGGGATTCCTCTGGGCTTTTTTTCCTTATTCAGGACATATTGAGGATACAAAATCAGTTGAGTTTGCTTCTGTTGCAATTTGTTCAAGCTCGACCCCCATTTTGGCTTAAAATGACTGGACTCTTAGGCTATTTTGACTTTTTAAGAAAGCATTTTATTTATTCTTTTTGCGGCATAGTTTTTCACCTGTATTTAACAGCGCTTCGTCAGAAGTAGAAATGCAACAGCCGTTTTTAAAATCCTATCAGTGGTTGAAAGCAAAAGAGTACTGACCTGACCGGTTGTGACCTATGGTTGTGACGGCTGTCGATCAAAATGTGGAGCGGTGATTCGTTCCATATGTTCCCTGTCAGAAAATTTATAATCTTGTTGCCTGCTGTGGTTGTTTTAATTCACAACCTTTCTAAAAAAAATTTTGAACGTTTTTGGTTTAAGATATTCTATAAGACTGTCAGTGATCTAAATTCATGTTGGTTATATTTTATTTGTTCATTATTTATTTTGTTGGGTTTTAGTTGGACTTGGTCAGAACTGTTTTAAAAATAGTTATCTGATTCCTACTGCCTTTGGGCAATGTGATGTTGAATTTAAATGTCATGTAAAATAAAGACATATTATGTTACATTGTGATCTAATGGTGTTTTCTGGAAGGGACTAAAGAACAAAGATTTTTTTTATCAGCTGAAAGGCAGAATAAAGATGTTTTTATTAAGTTAGATAAACATTATATAACAGTTTCAGGTTATGGAACTGTTTGTTTGATGGTGGTCACACTACTCTGGTGTATCCAACTAATGGTTAACAAAATATCTTTTAAAAAGAATATTTCAATAAGAAAACACAACTTTAACTTCTTATTTTATCTGTAAAATGCATTTTTTTGTGTTTCAGATGTTCCCTATAGGGTTGACAGAAGCCAGGCACATGCGCAAGAGACGCGACACATGCAAATACGGGGCATACAAGCATGAGGGGAAAGTCTGCTGCCTCTGTCCAACTGGTAATATCTTAACATTATATTTTTGTTAGTGAGGTAGACTTCGTGTCTTATTCCCCATCAAAAGTGTAGCGTTAGGGTCTGGAAAGCGGGTTATGTAAAGGTTAATGTACATGCAGCAGGGCTTTTTAAAAATATTTATTTCTATGTTTTTTTATTTTTCAAAACCATTTTTGTTTCCACAGACTGTGGAGTGATATGAGAGACCTGAAAGTAGCGTTGTCATGGGCAACGGATAAATAAAAAGTTTAGCAGCAAGTAGATATTTTACTCTCATAGACCAATCAGAATCAAGTATTTCAGAGAAACATGTAATTATCTTTATTTAAAAAGGAATAAAGGCAATAGGATGTTCTCAAGGGTATATGCACACAAACGTATGTATTTGTGTGTTACAGGTTACAAGGTCGTACGTGACTGCACAGACTCAGAGGACACAGCTTGTGATCAGTGTATGTCTGGTTCGACCTATCTGGACTACCCGAACAGTGACCACAATTGCCAGCCTTGTAAAATATGCAATCCCAACGGTAGGTGTTAACATCTTATCCTTGTTAGTTTAGTCGGGCTTTTCCTCAGTGCATCATCAAATAAGCAATCATAAACATTTGCACAAAATAACCATTAACCTATTCAGAGTGGCCATTTTTCTATACTATATAATAAACATGCAAATTTAACAAATGAACAGTAGACAGTCAACCCTAATTTAGAAAATATTACTCAAAGTTTCTAATGCCAGAGGTGGGACTGTTGTCAAAGGGTAGTATAGAGCATCTTGAAGCTCAAATTGTAGGACAGGCAAAAAGTCTTGTGCTTTGTCTCCCTGCTTTAGCAAACATGAAGATGAAACATGGATGTACACCGTTCGCCAACACTGTCTGCGGGTGTGAGGAGAATCATTATTGTGACCAGGGTGACCAGTGCAGGATCTGTAAGTCTTGTGACAGGTATGTAGGCAGCCAAAGACCCTTTTCTTTCTGGACAGACTGACAGATGTGTGTGTGAAGAAAGTTATAATGTTAGTTTTAACAGAGACCAAAGTTCCTTTTAAAAAGCTGTGTGCAGATGCACTTATTTTACTCCCACACAAATCACTAGAAAATCCATGCAGAAGTCAGACTTCGAAAAGCAAAACTGCAAAACTGAAGCTGTGTGTGCTAATTCCTCAGATAATGGCTGCATCCATCCGGATTTCAGTGACTATGTCCAAAACAAAAAGCCCTGTCTTTTAATTATCTATTTGTTTATAACTTTTTTTTCCCTCATGATCTCAACATTTAAAAAAAAAAAACTTTAATAGGCAAGACAGAAAAATAAACAAATTAAATCCTGGCAAAATTGTCCTTAATATTTGAATAATAAATATTAGTTTCTGTGTAAAATTAATCATTCTTAAAGAAGTCGGCGAGGGCTTCACATTTCTGATACGCAGGGTGTTTCTGCTCAGATACCCGAAGGGTATGCCCAATATACATTTATTTTATAAATTGTTCTTTAATTTATAAAAGGTTTGCTAAGCAAGAGCAAAAGTTAGAGGGAACATTGAGGACCCAGTTCCTTCAAAATCGGAATTTTTGTTTTAGCGTTCAGCATTTCATAAGCTTTATGTTTAGAAAATTTGCTTTCGGCTCAGTATTCAGTCTTTGTTGTGTTCATTTTTATCCAACAGGTGTGATGAAGTGAAAACAGAATGCACAGAAACCAACAACACAGTGTGCAAAGATACAACATGGTCAAAAGGCATGTATATCCACAAGCTACATCCACAGGCATTGTCAAAGGATAAGTTGTTAAAATGCTCCTGTTCCAAGTGCTCTTCTCTATACACACACACAGTATAAGATGTGACTGGAAATGTACTCTAAAAGCCATTGCACACTGAGTCCGAAATTCGCATCCGAAATTTCCGCACGTAAAAAAAAAAAATCGTCCTCACGTTATGTCAATCACGCTTGCACACTGCCTCCGAAACTTTCGTCCGTCATAAAAAAATTCGGATCAGGTTCGATTTTCTGCGTTTTTTCGCATCCACAGCCAGCATTTTGAGAGGTCTTTTGACTATTCAGACCCACCGTACAAACGAACGACACAATCCAGAATGGCTGATAAACTTTGTCTCGCAGCACAAAGTAGCCTACTGTATGATAAACAAACCATGATACAGCTGTTCTGTATGCCCAGCGTTTCTGCCGGCCGTTGTGTGTGTGTGTGTGTGTGGGCTTTTTTGGTGGTCTTCTTTTTAATATGTGGCTCCAGTATCGCTAGCAAAGCATCAAACTGTTCCATTGACATTCTGAGGTAAATTTTGAATCGCTCGGGATAATTGCGCAACTCCTTGACGAGCTGAAACTCTCCTTCCTCTCGGCACATTTGGATGGACCCTCTTTTTCTTCTTTTTCTCTTTTAAAGAAGAGAGAGGGCAACAAAATCATCCTCACTGCTTGACGAATCCATTTTGTATTTTTTTGCGTTTTTTTCCGCAAAGGTTTAATAAATACGCATCGGACTCAGTGTGCAAGGTTTCTGTGCGTGACGAAATTAGAGGCTGACGAGCACGAAAAAACGCATACGAAAATTTCGGACTTCAGTGTGCAATGGCCTTTAAGCTTATGAAGTAAAAACACAAAGTACAGTACAGGGGGTGGTAATGGACAAATATCTGTGGTTGCTTCTGTTCCAGGGGCCATTGCAGCTGCGGTTTTGGTTCCGTTACTTATACTCATGGTACTCATGGTTCTCTTTTATTTATGGAAACAAAAAAAGGACAACAATATCAAAGACACAGTGCTTGAGGTAATTGATCTTTTTTAAGTGTTCATGGCACCCTTGTGGTGTTACAGTGGAAGGCATATTAGTTTGTGTGTGTATTTCAAAACATTTATGTCTGATTGTTTGTCTTCCTTTTTTTCATATAGGAAACCCCTGAAAGGCAAGTGTGCTTGTACTTTTTTATTTACATCAAATATAAATAAATAAATAAATATATATATATATATATTTATTTCCCTTTCGTTTGTGGGAAATATGTTAATCAACTTCTAATTATCATTTGGTCCCAAACTTTGCCACGTCTGGGTGGTGAATTCTAATTGAATTAATTAATTCAAGCTACATGCACTGGATTTTAAGTTTTAGAACATTTTTAACTATTACTTAATGTTGTTTATTCAATGTTTATCTTTAAAAATGACAAAATCACTCAAATAAATTTTAGCATTTAAACTATACTGTCCCAAATTATGGTAACATGGATTGTGAATCCTCACATTAAAGGTGTCATGGCATGAGAAATCAAATTTGTTATTTGTACCATTAAAATATCCTGCAAGTTTCAAATGCCCCCCTCTTTTTAAACTAAGCATTTATTTTACCAAGCTGTGGGATCTGTAACATCATATAATACGGGCAAAAACGAGTGTTGCATCAATTATAATCGTCCATTATAATCACTGCACTGTGTACACTAAATACAGTATACAGATGCCTGTTCAATCTCTGACATACTCCATGTGCCTGAGTCTGCTGACAAGGTCGAATGGAAGTGTAAACAACACGTCCTGTTTAAACAGCTTGTTTGTGTCTCTGTACAGATGTCAGAAGGACATCTGCGTGGGGTCCCGGATCACGTCGGAGGATTTTGTTTGTTTACTCACTTATCTTACTCCCGTTCAATAACGAGTGATACTTTTTCCTATGCAATGACATTAGCCAATCATAACATGAGTGCGTGTGCAAAAACACTTCATTAACATTATAAGTGAACCTCAAGGAACATATTAAATAATAAAAGAATCCCATGTCATGACCCCTTTTAAATGAAGAAAAAGCAGAATTTAATATTTGGTTTAGCCATGTGAGGTTAATGTCAATTTTTTTTTTTGTAAGATTAAGCACCTATTTTGTTTTTGGAGAAAAAAAAAAATGTAAAAAAAGTGCCCAAAAGGGCAAAAAAAGAAATTAAATCAGTGGTTCCCAAACTGGGGGGCTCGAAATGATAAAAATGATCATGCTTGTGTAGCCACTTGCCACATAATTTATTAATTGAACACAAAATATTAATTTGACCTTTTATTAACTCAGGATGGCACAATACCCGCTAGATTGCACGATTGAAGAATCCGAATTGAGTATTGTAGGAAGCCGTAGAAAGTAATAAATGAATGATGCGTGTTTGCACTTGAAAATATCTTTCTCCACAAAAGGGGGCCCGCCAGAAAAAGTGTAGGAACCACTGGTTTAAAAAAAATTGTTGTGTAAGAAACCTAAGTCAATGGTGTCTTTTTCTGTGTAGAATTGGACCTGAACCCTCACCTGTCAGAAATTGCTGATCATCTGGGCTGGAAAGTGATGAAACGTATTGCCCAGCACAGTGGCATGACTAAGGCTTCTATTGACAATCACGAGTGTAACCACCCTAATGATGCGAGAGAACAGACCTATGGACTTCTGCAGGATTGGTCCCAGAAGCAAGGTTTATATAAAGCCTACCCAACTCTTATCAAAACTCTTCATGCCATAAAGGAAAGAAGAACAGCAGATGAGATCAAGAAAATCGTTGAGAAAGGACAGGCTTAAGCCCAGCCATAGACTGAACAAGAGATGTACTTTATTTTTAACATTGTGTATTGCACACTACCTTGTCAAATTTAACAGTTATAAATAACAAACAGTCATATTGTTAGCTTTAAGTTTCATTTTGAGAAATAGTTTGAAAATACCTGGTTTATTCAGGATGCCCCAAAATAGGTCAATTTAGACTGTTTGCAAAACAGAAAGTCAAACTAACAGAATTATTAAATCTTATTTCAGTGTCATTTCTTTTTCACTCAGTAAACCTCCAACCTGACTTTATTAACTTGTAAGGCAATGTTTTATTATATTTATCATAGGTACGCTTTCAGAATTGTGTCTTTATTTATTCTGGGTAACTTCCTTTGAAATCTGAAAAGGCATGTTTTAAGTAATTGCAGACCTGTTTGCTGAGGACATTTGCTGTAAAAAACAAAGTGTGATTCAGGAGCAGGGAACAGAAGAGGTTGTTGATACAACAATCTTACATTTGGGGGCAATTTAGCGAGAAAATACACTGCATACCTTTTTGTAATGGTGTACCAATTCATACTGTATAGGCTTTTTAAAAATCACAGGGTACATATCTATGAATTTATACAGTACTCTTTTTTTTTTTTTTTTTTTTTTTAAAGTTAAAACAATTGCAACTTTTGCTTAAATATCGGGGAAAGATACTCTTGTTTCATGTAGTGGTGCTTGTTACCCTCTTGTTCCATGTAGTTACAGGGTAAGTACAATACAAATACATACACAATCTTATATTACTGACTCAGAAACTTTTATTTGTAAAACAACTTACAGGTAATTCAAAATAGATTTACAATAGTTCTTTTTCATTTAAAACAGCTTTTTTAAATTAATAATTCATTTAAAAAATGCTTAAGTCTTGACAGAAAGTAGCACGTTTTGCCCTTTTTTTTCTCTTGCTTGGCTTCTTCCTTTTGTTCCTCTTCTTTCTGTATTATGTATTAAAAGAAATTGCAGTACACCCAGAAAATGTCACGGAACGCACAACAGCGCCGCCTCCTGGGATCACTATAGGTCCCTCTCTTCTGCATACTAGGACTTCCCTTTCCTTTTTCCACCCCTGCTTATTATCATCATTGCATTAGGATCACCTGTGTACCCCTCTGCTCTTTGTTCTTTGTGAAGTCTTGTTTTACCAAACCTCTGTCACAGTTTGGATCTCTTGTTGCTCAGTACTTTGATTTGTTTCTCATGTATTTGAACTTGGATTTTGGACTCATTTGTGAACCTCTGCTGCCTGCCTCTTACCACTGCCTGTTTGACTACGATTTTAGATTGCCCTTTACAAGATTTGAGTTTGTGTCTCCTTGTTCTCTCCTTGTTGTCTTCTCCTTTAATAAATTTCTCCTTTAAAAAATGGATCCGACTGTCTCTGCCTCAGTGTCACAGAAATACATCCTCACCATTTACTCATCTTTTACCCTCATGCCATCCAAGATGTATACGACCTTCCTTCCTTCAGATTAACACAAACTAAGGTTTTTAGAAAAATAACAAAATACATCTCTGGGAATACATATAATGCCAGCTCATGTGTTCCTAAAAGTTGGAGTCCCAATGGATGGATCAATGTCTTCTGAAGTGAGACGATAGAAATAACATAGAAAACGATAGAGCATTTTAATATTTTAAACTGTAGAATATCGCTTCTGACCAACTGTAATAAGTTGTTTTTCAAATAAAGGTTTCCGAATAAGTGATATTAGATTGTGTGTATGTATTTTCATTGCACTTACCCTGGAACAAGAGGGTAACAAGCACTGGAACTACATGGAACAAGAGTATATTTCCCTGCATTTAAAAAAATTGCAATAGTTTTAGCTTTACTTGCCTTGAAACATGTAAGCCCAAACTTAAAACATCTGTACTTTTGCTATAAAAAAAAACTGTATAAATGCATTGATATGTACCCTGTGATTTTTAAAAAGCCAATACAGTATGTATTGGTAGCCTACACAATTATTACAAAAAGGTACACAGTGTATTTTTTCGCAAAATTGCCCCCAAATGTAAGATTGTTGTATCATAATAGTAGAATAAGTACTAAATTACTTACATTATAAATATTTTTTTTAATTCTCCTGGTTGTTACCCCTTTATTCCCCAAACATTACATATTATTCCTTATACCTATGCAAGTACTTTATAGGTACAATTACGCAGTACTTTCCAGGCTGTAATCTAAAGCGTTACCATATTATTTAATGGAACAGCTAACATGAACTCAAAATGTTTGACTAACATTAACATTGTTAAATGTTACAATTTTTTTTTATGTAATATGGTAAATATGCAAACCAATTCAACCATCTGAACAGCCAGCAAGAAATACAGTAGGTCACTCCCACATATTATTATTAATATCAAATGACTAAAATAATTTCTGGAATATATGGCCTAATAATTATCCATGACACTTAAAACCTGCAACTAAAGAGTTTATCCTTGAGGAACAAGGCTTCACTTCATTCAAACTACACTTCATTGAAGTAAAAAACGAAACCTTAGACAGAATAGAAACTATAGAACAATCAGGAGCTGACGTGTTTAACGACTGTTCAGGTAGATAAGAAGATGGTTTTATGAGCGTGATCATTTTTAATACAGAACAATCTCTCAGACACTCACACGAAGCTCAAATCAGCATTGCTAGAAGGAACATCTCAAACCAGACCACCACTAACCATTATTATGGAGTAAGTACTTTTTCATTACAATTATAAAACAATCTCTAATGTAGGAATTTAAAGTGATTTACCAGACTAAACTCAAGATTGTGTAAAAGTGTTGTGGCTTAGTTGAAACTGTTGATTATCTGTCCCATGACTGCTATGATATTTTTGTATGTAAACCAAAACACAGCATTTGTAACTCTTCATTAATAGATGTTTTTTTCTGATGTGTCGTAATCTGTAAAAACAACGCCTTGAGAGGCTGGAGTGCCACTTCACCTGGGATCTGGGGCAACCTCGTATAATGAGCTCAGGGAAGAAGAGTGTGGATCAGGAAAAGTGCACTTGGCCGGTTCACTATTACAATCCGCTAGGCTACACTCATCAGACTCTTGGCTCCAACACAGAGGCAGTGAAGCACCTGCCAAAGCAGAAAGTGTGATCCAGGAGCAGGGAACAGAAGAGGCAGGAGTCCAGCTTCAGGTCAACAAAGCAAACCTGGCTTGGGTCTACTTCCATTTGGGAGAGATGGATAAAAGCAAAGGATATCTAGAAGAGGTGGAGAGGCTTCAGCGAATGTATCCTGCTCCACCTGGATGCACTTTACATCCTGAAGTCAGTGGAGAAAAGGCCTGGACGCTGGTGAAGTTAGACAAGTGCAAGCAGCGCCAGCGATTGATTACTTTAAGATGGCTCTAAATGCAGAACCAGATAGGAAGGAATGGCACAAAGGACTTGCCATAGCCATGAGCAGGGCATATATAAAGTCTGAATTCACTCCAGAGCTGAACGCTGATATTCTAGAGCAGGTAAAAACAGCTGCAGAGATAGACCCAAATGATTTGTACCTTCAATCCCTCTATATGCTAAAAAAGTCAGAGGTGCAGGCCGAAAACAATGATGAGGAGGTACAGTTTACTAGAGAGAATCCTTAGTACAGGAAACTTGAATAGTTTGGATTTTATTTTCAAATACTTCAAACTAATTTCCATCGATCAAGCTATTCAAGAGGGACAAAGGATTCGGGAAAAGTTCCCCACTTCCGCTAAAGTTTTGAAAATCCTGGCAGATGTATACAAATGTAAAGTGTACTCCATGAAGGAAGACAGTCAGGAAAGGCAGGTGTTGGCTCAGAAAGGCATTGAGCTTTTTGAGGAGGTTGTCAGAGATTACCCAGATTGTGTCAGAGGAAGGCTTTTCCTTGCAACACTACACCATTACGCACACAACACTAAGAGAGCCGATGAGATTTACCAGCAGCTTCTATCAGAGGAAGATGATCTCCCTCCTCATACCCAACAGTTTCTTTACTATAGTTACTCGTGCCATCTATATCAGCGTAGACGGTCCAGAGACCAATTAATCGACTATCTCATGAAAGCAGCAACAATCCAAAACATTTCAGAAGACAGACAGAAGAGCATAAATATTCTTAAAAAAACTGTTGAGAATGGCAGAAACTCTCGCTGTGAGGAGATTTCAAAATTTCTAAAGATTGTTCTCAAAGATGAGTAAATATTCTCTTTATTTCACTTCATTTATGCAACATGAATAGCATAACTAGAAAAATCACTCAACCTAGATCCAATGTCTCAATAGGTGTTAAGCATTAATTGTAAAGATGCGTCACATTTACCAATTTTCACAGAGGAAATTCAGTCATTTCAATAAGAATGTGATCAAAAGAATTTGCAATAAATTTGGTCAGATTTC
This sequence comes from Chrosomus eos, assembly GCA_036326025.1. Lineage (NCBI taxonomy): Eukaryota > Metazoa > Chordata > Actinopteri > Cypriniformes > Leuciscidae > Chrosomus > Chrosomus eos. The sequence continues at coordinate 18,593,120 of CM070832.1, forward strand.
ACAATGGGTTCAAGTTGGTCATGTGGATTCACTGTGTTCACCAAGAGAAAGCTACTTGGTTTGAAGGAGACTTCTGTACGAACTGTGCTTCATACATCTCTATACTATTGATAATAGACTTTTGACCGTGAAATTTCACCAAATATGACCACAGCTTAAATAAATGTGGAAATCTATATACACGCATCATAAAATATGATTTCTTAATATGTTATACATTTTTTATGTATTCATTTTTGCATGATATATAACAGCTATTCATACAGTATAATGCCAATAGCAAGAAACAATGTAACATTGTTTTTTTTTCATAGGTATATTAATGTTGTGGCTTTACATTTCACATTAATAGTATTTTGACAGTAGCCCATATACAATTTTATCTGTAACAATTTCTATTTAATAATTCTTTCTTTTTTTTTCTATATAGTGTAGTGAAGATCTTTTTTAAAGAACATTTTAAAATGGCATTTATAGGGGAGTTATCATATTTTATAACAAGGGCAATGACAAATGATCAAAAAGTGTCACACTTCACCTTTATTCACCTCCTGTATTTAAGACATTTAACTAGCACACTATAAAGTACTAGATAAATAGATTCCCCTATATGTCTAATTGCCAGCATAATATCAGCTGATAAGGAGTTATCTCTATCCAAGTACATATCTCACTGTAAATCTGCAGCAATTTTCCATCCTATTGCCTGTAATAAAAGCACTTGTTAAATGGAACTTGTGACAAAGTTATTCAATAAATCTGTTCATTCCTTATTACTTAATTTCTGGTTTCTGTTCAAGGAAAGAGCTAACTGAAGCTCATATTGAGAGTGAAACTGAATATAAATTTGTTGGTATACTTTAAGATTTAATAAGATTGCATTTGTTATCATTAGTTAACTTCATTAATTGACATGAATAATAAAAAAATGCATCTAAACCATTCATTCATCGTAGTCAATATCAACATTTATTAATAGATTATTTAAATCAAAATTTGTATTTGTTAATATTATTTAATGGAACTGAGCTAACATGAACTAAAAATGAGCAGCTTTATTTGAACTAACATTAACACTTCGTAATAAACACTGTAACAAATATATTGGTCATTATTAATGTTAGTTCATGTTTATTGTAAAGTGTTACCAAATTTTTTATATAATATGGTAAATATGCAAATCAATTCAACCATCTGAACAGCCAGATAGAAATAAAGTAGGTCATGCCACATAATATTATCAATATCAAATGATTAAAACATTTCTGGAATATAATAATTATACATGACACTTAACCTGCATCTAAAGAGTTTATGCTTGAGGAAGGCGTTAGGTTCTGGACTTTATCACCGTGTCATTACGTAAACTACACTTCATTGAAGTAAAAAAAACGAAACCTTAGACAGAATAGAAACTATAGAACAATCAGGAGCTGACGTGTTTAACAATTGTTCAGGTAGATAAGAAGATGGTTTTATGATTGTGGTCATTATAAATACAGAACAATCTCTCAGCAACTCACACAAAGCTCAAATCAGCATTGCTAAGGAACATCCCAAACCAGACCACCACTAACCATTATTATGGAGTAAGTACTTTTTCCATACAAATATGAAAAAATCTCTAATGTAGGAATTTAAAGTGATTTACCAGACTAAACTCAAGATTGTGTAAAAGTGTTGTGTCTTAGTTGAAACTGTTGATTATCTGTCCCATGACTGCTATGATATTTTTGTAAACCAAAACACAGCATTTGTAACTCTTCATTAATAGATGTTTTTTTCTGAATGTGTCAGTAAATCTAGTCTAAAACAACGCCTTGAGAGGCTGGAGTGCCACTTCACCTGGGATCTGGAGTGCAGTAAAAATGAACTCCAGCATTTTCTGAGCAAGCTGAATTATATGGACCAGGAAAAGTGCCCTTGGCCGGTTCACTATTACAACCTGCTAGGCTACACTCATCAGACTCTTGGCTCCAACACAGAGGCAGTGACGCACCTGCACAAAGCAGAAAGTGTGATCCAGGAGCAGGGAAAAGAAGAGGCAGGAGTCCAGCTTCAGGTCAACAAAGCAAACCTGGCTTGGGTCTACTTCCATTTGGGAGAGATGGATAAAAGCAAAGCATATCTAGAAGAGGTGGAGGAGCTTCAGCGAATGTATCCTGCTCCACCTGGATGCACTTTACACCCTGAAGTCAGTGGAGAAAAGGCCTGGACGCTGGTGAAGTTAGACAAGTGCAAGAAGCGCCAGGCGATTGATTACTTTAAGATGGCTCTAAATGCAGAACCAGATAGAAAGGAATGGCACAAAGGACTTGCCAGAGCCATGAGCATAGAATTTGCACCGCCTGAATTCACTCTAGATGAGATTGTAGAGCAAAAGAAAATTGCACATGAAAAAGAACCAAATAGTTTGTTCTTTTATTCTAATTATTTACTAAAACTGTGCAAACAGAAAAAGGTGTCCATTGAAAAGGAGATGCAAGATTTACTAGACAGAACTCTTGAAACTGGAAACCTGGAGTGTTTGCATATTATTCTCAGGTATTATAGTGAACAGGGTTCTTTTGATAAATCTATTCGAATAGCAGAGACAGCTTATGAAAAGTTCCCCTCTTCAGTTAAAGCGGTGAAACAATTGGCAGACAGCTACAAATGGAAGGTTTACAAAATGGAAGACAGCGAGGAAAAGGAGACTTTGGCTAGGAAAGCCATTATGCTCTATGAGGAGGATCTTAGATATTACCCTCACTCATACAAAGTAAAGATAGACCTTGCATCACTGCATTGTTACACACACGAAATTGAGAAGGCAGATGAGATTTACAAGAATCTCTTGTCAGAGGAAAATTATCTTTCTCCTCATAGACAACAGCACTTATTTTATAGTTATGCCCAACATCTAAATCATAATAAATCACAATCCAGAGATTCCGTCTCCTTTTACATGAAAGCAGCAGAAATCCAACCAATGACAAAAAGCAAACAAAACAGTATAAAAGTCCTTAAAAGCATTATGAGAGGGGCAGAGACCCTCTCTGTATGGAAATTCAGCATTTTCTAGAGGAAATTAATGCTTCTGATTAAAATGTGCTCTAACGCATCATACATCAATCCTCAAAAATCATTATGGAGGATCTTTAAATTTCATTTAATGCAGAAACCATAATGAAGAAATGGAGGGGAAGAAAATGAAAAAAAAAACATGAAAATGGGACAACTATCTTAATTCCCAATATTTAGTCAATGTATATATTCAGTGTTATATTTTGTTGTGTTAATGGACTTCCAATACCTGTTCATAGTTTCCATTTAAGTAAAAAAAAAAAAACTTCTTGGAGCGTGATCATATGTTTATTGTATCTAGTTATAACTATTGTTCACATTTGAGACAGAAAACACTTTCGTAACTGCTTCCTTTGAGACTTTCATTTCTGAAATGTGGTATACAGATGTATTGCTTACAGTACATGTTTCAAATACAAGAATAAACATGTCTCTCTTTCATTTCTGATTCGATTTTTATAAGATTTACTTGACTTGCTCAGTTGATTTTGCAACTTTGTTTTCAGTGTGCAGTAACATACAAATTAAAACCCTTTTCTTACAGCGTCTCACAAGTTGAGAGCATTTTAAACATGATTTTTCTGTTTTCCATTTTCTTAAGGGAATTTTGTAGCTTGCCAGTGGAAAGGATGAAGATACATTGAGACAAAATGAATGTTATTTACTGTAACCAGCACAAATACAAGGTCACTTTCAAATAAATGTGTATTGTTGAGAATCACAAGGTATTTGATGTATTTTCTAAAAATGTAAAAAAGAAATTAAAATTGTTTCCCTTCTTGTCAAAAACCCATAATTCCTATCGTTCATGACTTTTATCTGATACTGCTTACATATAGTATCTAATATTATTCTTGTTTCCTTGGTAATGATTTATCAATATTTTTTATGAGAGTCTAAAGTCCAAAGACAGCTCTGCTGATTGATGCAGAATTAGGAAAGCTCTATTTAACACATTTGGCATATTTAAAACATTACGACATTCAACAGAATTCTACATAAAACATTCTGCAGAATTCAAAACATTCCCAAAGAAATCAACATAAAAAATGTGGAAATAAAAAGAAGCAGATTTGATTTCATCTGGGCCACGAGCTATCATATTGATAGCAACACTAAAATGAATAACACTTTTATGACATTGAATAGAGTGACATTTGACTTGAGTGTTTTAAGGCCAGTGAGCTTGACTGTTTGAAAACATTAGTGCATGTAGCTGTATACACTACTATTCAAAAGGTTGGGATCACTTTTATTCAGCACAGGAACATTAAATTGGTGACAGTGAAGGCACTTATAATGTTACAAATAATTTCTATTTCTTAACCAATGATGTTCTTTTAAACTTTCTATTCATTAAAGAATCCTAAAAAAATGTATCACAGTCCCCCCCCCCCCCCCCCCCCCCCCCCAAAAAAGCAGCATCTTTCAAAAACATTAAAATCTTACAGACCCCAAATATTTGAATTGTAGTGTACATTATAAATACTTTGAGCTGTGAATAAAGCAGTATACATGTAACTACTTGGCAAAGGACATTGTTTCATTTGTCTGACCAGCCAATCAGATATCAGCTTGAGAGACACATTCAAATGAGTATCAAATATGAAACACTTTCTTTTTTGGCAAACTCATTAAAATACCACACAAAATGTCACCTTTAAATCACCAAATTCTTAATAAAAATCCTGTATTTTGGCAGTAGAGCCGTGTGTTTGGACATGTGTTTGTGGCAGTCCATCTGACGGATGAGAGCTTTTGGATCAGAAACAAAAAAAAAACTCTCATATAACCCTGTTTAATTCCAGAGGAGGCACTTTCATGTTTCTTGACAGCAATATTACTGTACTTTTCTACAGCTTTAGAAATCTCCTGTACCTGGTTGTGAGTCAGTTTAAGCAAGAGCTCCCTCTAGTGCAGCGGATGATCACTCTCACAGCAGCCAGAATCACAGCACTGCAGATCAGAGAGACTCCACTGAGGAAGAATGTAGATGTGTAGGAGCCTGTCTGATCCACTAGCCAACCTGAGAGAGAGAGAGAAAGGGAGAGAGAGATTTCAGCAAATCAGAAAGACTCTGATTTAGTTAAATATACTGCAGGCACATACAAGTGAATAAGCAACTCTATGTGTAAGTAACTCCGTAACTAACTTGTGTGATTGATTCTTGGCATGTATTGGAAAATGAGAATCTGTCTGTGTGTTTGTGAGCGTGAAAGAGAGAATGGGTAAATCTTCTCTGACCTCCAATAGGTGGGCTGATGAGGTAGGGGATGGCGTGGAGGAAGTAAACAACTCCCAGAGCTGAGGTCAGTTGAGTGGAGCTGACAGTGTCAGAGGTCACCACAGGAATAAGCGCTACGTAAGCTCCGTCAAAGTAGCCGTAGATGAGAGAAAAGGGGACGAGGAGGGAAAAACCACTCAGCAGAGGCAAGAAGAGACAGCTCAGCCCTTCTGACCCCACAGCCAGCATGTAACTCACCACCCTATATGGCCTCAAACACCTAAACATAAACGCACACAGATACAGATCAAACCGCAGAGTTAGATGGGAATTGTTATGAATTACAGTAATAAACAGTTCCATTAACAGTATTTCTAGTACGTTCAAGGAATTAATAAAAAAGAGATGATATTTTTTGTAGTTTGTTCCAGCTTCTAATGACATTTCAGTGCTTTTGTCTTTTTCAGTCTATTTAACCTTAATGTTGGTATGAAAGTTGCATTCGTTTTCTCTTCCCTATTGTGATGTGTATCCATGTGAAACGGCTTCTAGTATGAGAAAAAAATGTAGGGACTTGATTTCGTCCATCGGGAATTGATTGGGTAGATGGATTGCTATCATTTTCTATTGCTGAGACATTGGTTGATGAAGTGATATTCAGTACATAAAGTATATTTGTGCTATTTAATATATTTAAATATTGCAGGTTTGAGTAATATTCTGAGTTTCCATTTCACAGTTTTTATTAATTTTGAGGAATACTGAATGTTTTTGTGCAAGTGAGATGAGTAAATGCATGTTTAAATTTAGTTTGCACCGTGCACACAGTGCCTCTGCACTTACTCACAATTTCTCTCAAAATGGGGACAAGAAAGGTGTCAGTCAATAAATGGGAAAACAAAGTAACTTGCGTTACTTATTTGACAAAAAGCAATGGAAATGGATGGAAAATACTCGTTACTTCGGAGAAGTAATTGATTACTTGGAATGTGTTATCCCAGCACTGTACATTAAAGTAACACCAGGTAAAATTTAACTTTTGCTCTCGGGGTCCCCCCCTACAGTTGGGAAACAGTATTGTCCTCTACTTACTGTCGTAAACCGTCATGAATGTAGCACATGCATTTGTTGACAACCATGATAGCCGTGAACACTGTAGGAGGAGGTCACATGCAGGTGTTCTGCTAGCTTGCATCGCGTGTGAAATGTTTTCATCCCAGGTACAGTGGCATATATTTCAGCATGTCATATGAATATAATTTCATGGGTTTTATTTATTTTATTTGTTTTATTCATTTTTTCTAACGACAAATGATCGCGATGCTCACGTTTACAAGCCAGCGTCATTATAGTAGCCTAGTCTAGCCTATTGGTTACCGTTTTACTGAATCTATACTTCAATGCAATGTTTGAGTGGTAGATAATAACCATATATCGTCAATATCAAGTTATATTATTATATCAATAATGCGCGCGCGTGCGTATTAATGCGTAGGCTACTCTAGCACACACACGCAAGGTCTCTCGCGCTCTCTCTCCCTCTCTGTCCTGCGCGTATTCAATTTAATAAGTCAGGACACTAAAATTAGAGTTGAAATACGGGACTGTCCCGGGAAAAACGGGACGTCTGGTCAGGTCACCCTAGCTAGTATGCAAGCAATATACTTTCTAGTACAAAAGCATGACAGCCCGCATCGGTCGGGCACCCCTCCTCCTCCTCCAGCTCACGCCAGAGAGAAAAAGCAGGCACAGTGTTGATCCTTGTTCTGCCTTTAACGCGATCACTTTGCTTTGCTCCGATAAAACCTTTGCTTTCTTGTTTTTCTGTGCTGCTTCGGCCATGACTATAACATTTGGCTCGCACGTCTGATTTTAAGGAAGTGGGGGTGGTGGTGGAAGTGACGTATATGCCGTAAAGCAGTCAAATTTTGTAGTTCTCTTTGTTCGCCGGTTACTACCCGAAACCCGAAGTTTAAAAGTACGATTAAAAACGCTACAGACCCCGTCAGGCTATGGCAGACGTGTCATTCAACCTATTGTAAGTCGATGTACCATCACAAGAGACATGGAAATATATTATGAAGGTTGAAAAGTTACCCGGTGCTGCTTTAAAGGGTACCTATGGCATTTAAAATGTTCCTAATATTGTTCTGGGAGTCCCCAACAACAGTTTTACAAGCATGCAATGACAAAAAACACTTTTGTTGTCTTATAATATGCATTTATTTTTACCTGATTTGCTCACCGACTCCCAAATGAATCGTTTAGCGAGTCATTTTTCCAAACCCCGCCTTTGCGTGACGCTAATCTGTGGTGATATGTTAGACACCCAGCCGACGACGGGTGTCATTGGTTGTTGCGCTAGATCTTACCCAGATACAACAGTGCTATTTTCTGATTGGCTAACAACACCAGACGAACAACACCCGAGGAGACCAGGGTTGCCAGGTCTGCACAACAAAACCAGCCCAATTGCTCATCAAACTAACCCAATCACGGCCAAAAATATTCAAATAGCATTCCCGGGTGTTTCCTCAATAACAATCATGTTCCAGTGGATAAAACAATCGCGTCAACCAGCGTGCACTACACAAACAACCCGCGGAAACAGTGCAGGCATACGGACCTGGCAACACTGGAGGAGACGCGCTTGAATCCTGCCGGTTCCACAGTGAGTGAGTTTTGGACACTGCGGCATATTAAATATATTACAAATAGTTTATCAGCGTGAGAAATACAATGTGTGGCCGGAGAGCGTGACAAAAGACCGAAATGAGTGACTGTCACGCTCAATGCGTGATGCGTGACACTCGAGAGCCCTGTGACAACTCCATTAACAACGACAAACACTTCACATATTTCAATACAATTGACATTGAAGACCTAAGTTAGCTGCTAGAAGCTGCGCTGTGCCTGTGCGTACACAACACACAAAATAATTATAGAACATGATACAAACATAAAAGCAACAGCCTACTTACAGATTGTGATTCGGAGAAGGAAGCTGATCCAAATAAACTCGGTACTGAACCTCCCTCCTTCAGTATCAGCCATCTCGCAAATTCATACTTTATAGCATTTAGGTTTGTGAAGCAATCATCTTCAAAATGACGCGAACACAGAACAAGTTCGGGCTATAATACTTCTGTGGTATAGTTATGAACTGTAGCCACTGTCTTCAAATGCTCCTCACTGGGCAGATGAAAAATGTTTGCTTTTGCGTCGCACTTCAAAACACAGCAGCATCTCGTCGACATGATGTTTTCCCTGGTGTCTCCTAATGCAATGAGTGGGCGTATCTTATTCAAATAACTTGTACAAGTGACGTACGAAAGTTAGAGAAAATGCATCGTTCGTCTATCGATTCATATCAACGACTCAGAGTCGACTCTTACTTTTGAGAGATAATAACTTTGTATACGGTGAACTTTCATATTTAAAACTTTGCAGGATGTTTTCGTTCACTTAGATCTATGTTACACACTACATGAAAGGTAATTTTCAAAATTCCATGATAGGTACCCTTTAATAGACATGAATGTGATTTTAAAGACAGATTACAGTACCACAAATTTAATTGAATGTCTACCTCCACAGGTTCTATGAAGTAAACCGACATCTAGCATAGTTTTAACTCTCAAATATTGCAGAAAATAAGATAAAAAAATCACAACAAACTCTTACTTTCTATCAGCAATCCACCCGAAAGTGATAGTTCCGACAATCCCTGACACTCCTAGTATGGACATGAGTAATGCTGCCTGTTGAGGGCTGACGCCTGCGCTCAGTGAATATGGTACAAGATACACAAATGGCACACTGCAACCATATGCAAGGAACAGGAAGGACACCAACAGCAACAGGAAGTCTGGTATCAACAGGAAGGAATATTCTCTCAATACGGGTTTCCTTATGATAGACCATACATTTTCCTTGGACTCCTTCAGTATGTTTGTGTTTACCACCTTTGATTGTGCCAGAGTGGTGTGGTTAGCGTTTGCTTCGGATTTTGATTCTGGGATAGCTGGCGAGTCATCCGATTGTATTAAAGCTGGGACTGAGATGTTCCATTCATCTGCGCTTCCGTTCACGGTCTCTGAGTCTTCAGAGAGATCCTGTCTATGGTTTAGCTCCTCATCGGAGTGTGTATGCTTTGCATCAGAGGGCCCTGACTTATCTGCCTTCATCTGTTCTTTTCCAACCCATGGCATATTGTCAGCTTGTTCTTTCCCCCCTCTGTCTTTCATCATTTTATCCGTATCCATATGTTTTACCTCCTCTGATCTCTGTTCCTGTGCGCTCAATTCAACATTGAGGACTCCATCAGCAAGTTTCAGATTCAGAAAATCAACCTTTTTGTTACCCTCCAAGTCCATCTCCTTCTGCCTCCCTCTTTGGCCTTCCAAAGGCCTCATAAGGGCTCCACAGACACACAGGTGAGACACCAAACCCCCCAGAATGAGCAGCGCACCCCTCCAGGAGAAGAACTCAATGAGGAGTTGCACAGCCGGTGCTAGTATGAAGGTTCCAATGCCACTGCCCGACATGGCGATCCCGTAAGCCAGTGCTTTTCTCTCGCTGAAGTAAGAACCCACCATGGCGATTGCAGGAGTGTAGCTGAGAGCAAATCCCACACCTGTGCAGAAAATCAGGAAGGCTATTCAAGACTACAGATAGGCATGGCTAGTTTGTTGCAAATTAAAGGTAAACTGACGCAGAGTTGCCGTTTTTATTACTCAACAGGTGAGTAAAGGCTATCTTATTGAACAGATAAACTGCCGAATTTAGATCTATAACAAAGCTCATTATCTATTGTGAAGGGTCATTCCATTATGACTGTTGTAGAGCTGTGCTGGAATTTATTTTCAAGGAAGTACTGTGTCTATTAATGGGTAAATCTACAGTAACGTCTTCAGCTAGTCAGCTTGAGATCCTTTCCATCTAAACTGGTTAGATCTCTTAAACCTAGTAGTGAATGTTTTATGAGCAGTAGGATAACCATATTCATTCGCATGGTCAAGCAGAGCCAAAGCACAACCAAAACAGTGTTCTTTGGCAAATGCAAGCAGTTTTGATTTTTAACTGCTAGAGGGCCAAAAGTTACATAGTGTACCCTTAAAGGGATACTTCACCCACATTTTTTAATTTGCTGTTAATTTACTCACCCTCAGGCCATCCTAGATTGTGACTTTTTTTCTTCAGTAGAACTGTAAAGAAGATTTTTAGCTGAAACTGTGGTCCACTGTGATTCATATAATAGAGTCAATGGGGCTGTCACTTGGAGATTACAAAAAAAAAACATATGCATACAAAGCTAAATTAATACCCACGGCTCCTGAGGATACATTGAGGTCTTTAGAAGCGAAATGATCACTCTATGCAAGAAACTGAACATTATTGTAGCGTATTTAGGGTGAATCTGAATAATTAAATATATTCTGGATAACTAAAATCCTAAGAGCCTTCAAAGGCCGGGAAGCTCCACACCAGCGTCCTCCCCCCAGGACTCAAAATTAACACACACACACACACACATTCCACCAAACACACATCCCCCCCCAGGAATGTGGAATGTGCCACAGGAAGTGAATGTTACAGAGAAAAGAAACTTCTCTTTTTAAAAGACATTTTAAACAGAAATATTCAATGTGTTTTATGTGTTTGTTTGTTCATGTTACATTGAAATAACTGAGTTTACCATTATGTATTTTTACATGTAACTGCGTATTCCCTAGAATTCTAACGAAGGAGAAATGAATTCTGCATTCATATATATTCTATTATACTTCCCCTTTTGAATTATACGAACAATGTATCTAATCTCATCTTACGATTTGTCTTTTAGGGGTTTGATCTATGTGTTGGGAAACTAATGGTATAAGGTCTTAAACTTTGCAAACTGTTTAACCAAATCCGTTTTTGGCAAGTTTGGTCTTGATAAACTCCAATCTTCGTTCCCCATTTGTTAATTGACATTACATTTTGCTAAACTTGGTGACACACTAGTATTATAAAAATTGTGAAGATTCTTCCCTTAAACACCCAATGAAATTAGGGAGTCAAATGCCTGGTTAGAACACCATGGGCCATAAAACCTCCCTCCAAAGAGAAAGCTCCTGATTGGACCCTCTTCCAAAAGAAGGCGGAAAAGTCAGGGCTTCAAAAGGACTGAACACCAGTTTAAACGCTCTCTTACGTCCATGTCCGCGTGTCATGATGTAACGTCTCGCCTCCTGGCGAGCTTTTTCGCCTTTCTTTTATGTGTTCTAGTTTAGTTTGTGTTTTTAAGATAAGTCCCCGGGTTTAATTCCGATCGACGAGTGAAAAGAACCCCGCGTGACATATCTCTTCAGCAAATCCAACTACAAGGGACACTGCAACAAACGCTCTCTCTCTCTCTGAAGGAGAAGCACGCGCACGTAACCACGTGACGCGTCGTACTGAGAGATGCCCACGCACTTCTCTGGGATCTCCCTTCGGAGATTTTTCTTTGTTAGTCAAAGTTTTGTTTTCGTAGTCGACTCTGTTCACTTCCACCAAGTGAAACGGACTCAGTCGAACTATTTTCCGTTGGTAATGTTAACTCAAAGACTTCCAACCGCTGTTCAAAGACTCGCGCCGCATCACGTGACTATCCACGGAACCAAGGATTCAGCTCACGCACGCGCACGGAGAACAAAAGATCTGCCGTCCAAAACGCGCCTAGACCAGGCAAGCCGCTCAAGGAACACAGCAACACCTGAGAGAACCATTCCACATGCAAGTAAAATTAGGTTACCCTGTTTTCAGAGCATTAAGAATGTGTTTTGTGTTGTTTCGGAGGGGTTGTCTGTCTAGGTGAATGTAACTCCCTTTCTCTCTCTCTTACTCGCTCTCACGCGTGTAAGTTATCCCTATCTCTATATCTCACACACTCACTCATTCATTGTCTTATTGTTTGTGTACTGCTAAGTGTTTGTAAATACATATATCTCCCGTGTAAACGTAGTAAATGTATAAGTAGACATGCCTTTATTAAATCATTATATTCACTTGACTGATGGACTTTCTCTTTGCTCAATTTCGAGTCTCTGAAGTGCCAAAAGATCTTGCTACGAACTTTATAACTTAAAGATAGCTTTACATATTTGTTTATAGGGCAGAAAACCCAATTCTTCTGGCCAGAGAATTGCGTTTCCTGCAATCCTATAAAGTAAGATGATATTGGGGAAAACCCCTCAATATTATTCGGACAATTGAGCTAAATTAATTTTGCCTGCTTTGTAAGACGTGATCTGTGTAATTAACTGCAATCAACTTGTTAAAATGAAAGGATTGCATGTATACATCCAGGTAAAATGACATTCTCCTTTAGAGGGAGATTTATTAACATGTAAGACTGATCTAATCCAAACATGTAAGAATAATTATTAATTACCAATTATTAATTATGATATGCAAATTCCCCAGGGATTAGATCCCGCCCAAAAGTCTTTACATTATTTACAACATTTTTACCTCAAATCCACAGCTTTGGCAAACAGTCCTGAGTGTGTTAGCGACAGTCTGGAGCGCAAGCTTTCTGTCGCATAAACATTTATATTTTTGCTTGATTCATTAAAATGTTTGCAATTCACAATACACTTTATACGTCTTTGACTTTTCTTTGCATTAATAAATTAAAATGAATACATAATCATTTCTACATGGAGCCATAATTTACCAGCGCTCAGCTCACATGCGAAGTCGCTCCTACACATTCGCCATTATGTGCTCCAGACACGCTCATGCTTGACTGTTTACCAAGGCATTAGAGGTAAAAAATGTTTAAATAATAATCAGTTCTTGCATAGACCAATCATTCTGCTTAAGACCTCAATTAATTGTCAGGGGTCGAAGGTATTCATTTTGATTTGTCGGTATATATATTTTTTACTCTCAAAGTGACGGCACACATTGACTTCCATTATATGAATCACCAAGGACCACAGTTTCAGCTAAAAATCTTTTTACTGTTCTACTGAAGAAGGAGGGTGAGTAAATTAACAGCGATTTTCATAATCTTTAACATAATAGTTACAGAGGAAAATGATGATTATCAGTGCAGTTGAAATAGAAGTCTCTGTTTGAGTTTGAAATATTGAGAATGTTGTGTATTCTGCTGTGTGTGCATCTGTATCAAACCTGTAAGAACACCCAGTGTAAGATACAGGAACTCTACGCTAGTGGCCAGTGAGCTGAGCACCAGACCAGCAGAGGAAAGAAGTCCACCAATCATGACAGCTACACGAGAAGAGAGGCGGTTCCCTATATAACTACCCAGTGGTGCTATAAAGAGAAAAAGAGAAAAAGAATGAGGTGGATTGCATGATAGTGGAAGTTCGTATTATTTTATGACTGATAACCGATTAATGGACAATATTAAAATTCGGTACATGTTGTACTCACATCTTGCATGTATAAATAAAAAAACAAAATACTAAAAAGTATCATTTTAAAAGCTACAAGTGAATTTACAGTAAGAATTTTTTTATTTATTTTGTTTACATTTAAGAGTGTTATTAAATTATTTTCCACTTTAAATGAGTTATATTACAGTAATCTAAATGTAAAGAGGGGAAATGAGCATTCACAATTAAATATTGACGGATAAATATACATTATCAACCTATACCAAAAAATTAAAAAATAATATCAGCCCACCAACTGATATGGAACAGATCAATTGTTCATCAAGCAGAAACATTATTTAACTCACTTTTTAACTCATTATTTCACTGAATCAACCCGATATATTAAATTACACAATATATATATATATATATTTTAAATAATCTAACTGCTTGTAAAGAATCCATGGACAAATAGATACCAAAAGATACACCCAAAACCCCCACATAAATAATAAAATGGGTTTCTGTGAATATTCTTTCTCATTGGCAGACAGATAAATCTGGTTTCGTGTGGACTATGAACTGTAAAACTGTCAACACAGAATTTTTTTTTTAAACCAAAGTTCTCCCAAAATCAATATAGTTGAGCTGCCACCTCTAAGTCACAGAGTTTTGCTATAGGGTGATTTTTTTCTTTTGCCTTATATGGGTCTTACCACACAACATTGTAGTGCAGTCCAGCAGAGAATGTATCCATGCAGTTGCAGAATAATCTCTGGAAAAGTATGACTGGAATTCCACAAAAAAGATGGAAACACACCTGCAACCAGCATGAAAATGGACAGTTTTGAGGAAGCAATATGCTAAAGGTCATCTGTTGCTTACTGCAACATTCATTTTAGTACTTTTAAGTATATACAACATTTTCTACCAAATCAAAAACGGAGTATTTTTCCTGGGGTAGTTATCCTGCTTATTGAATGATTCATCTTGGTTGAGTTTAAAGGCCATTTCCACAGCATTTAGTTTAATTTAGTCTCACATTAAAGAGGATTATTTATGCTTTATTACATTTTCAACTTCCTTTAATGTGTAATGTTGCTGTTTGAGCATGAAAAATGTCTGCAAAGTTACAAAGCACAAAGTTATTGTCTATATCAGTAAGCACTGTGATCTCCCTGAAACGCTTCGACTGTAGTCTTGAGTTCCCCTTCAGTCGCTCACGTTCGACGTGACGTCGACGTGACGACGTTAGGGGATCACTTCAGGGAGCCCTATCAACTTCGAGTATCTAAAGAACAAGCCAATGAACGTTGGCGTGCGTGAAACGCGTCACGCGCCCCGCCCCGCAGCGCGGGTATAAACAGGAAGCGGACGCCGCACTCATTGTCTTTCGCTTCGGAGCCGAGCTTTGTTTGACTCTGAGATTCTACAGACTGCTGAAACGTTGTATCTGTCGACAACTAGAGGGAGAAGAGAACTCTGCTGCAGTGCTGGTGTGACGGCGCGATCAGTGGTGGCCGCGAGCATCTTTTACCACAACTGCCGTTTTCACGGCACTGTTTATGTGTGTGTGTGTGTCGGTCTCGTGGGCGTTCCTCATCTGAGAGTGTACCCGATTACACCGCGGCTACCCCTGGGTGCTTCAGCACTAAAGAGTCTATTTCTTTCCTCTGTTTGTTATTTTACTAAAAGAGCAACACAAGCGTGACCCTGCGTCCTTTTCAGGATGTCATTCCGCTTGTGCGTTTCTGGATGCGGTCGTTCCCTGGCGCCAGCAGATGGCCACAAGAGTTGCCTCTCGTGTTTGGGCATTCAACACGCTGAAGCAGCTTTTGTGAATAGTTCATGTTCCCATTGCGGGAATATGACTATGGCAGCGCTTAGATCGAGACTCGCTTACCTCACGGGAGGTGCAGTCCCCTCGCCTATGCCCCGATCTAGTGCTTATTCTGCCCTGCAGAATAGGCCTACTTCGGCGCATGACCAGGGTGATCTGAGGATTACCGTGAGGGCTTCCCCGTCGAGGCAATCTCCGCGGGCCCCTCACGCCTCTCATGCGCTGTTGCCATCCGCGCCCCTTTGCGATCGACTCGGTCCTTCTCCTGAACGGCCGGTCGTTTCCTTTGGGGCGCCAGCTGACGATCAGATGTCGATCGCAGCATCGGAGGGGGAGCTTCACTCCTCTGGAGATGACGACTCGGCTGCGTTGCCCCCGTCTGGGTGTGTATCGTTGTCCGAGCCGGATCCAGAGTGGGCGGCTATGCTTTCCCGGGCCGCCGAGAAGGTCGGGCTTGTGTGGAATCCTCCGCCACGTCCCGAACCTTCTCGGTTGGACGATTGGTTTCTCGGGGCGGGCCGTGCTGGTTCTCAGTGCGCCGCCCCGGTACCTTTCTTTCCGGAGGTGCATGAGGAGCTTTCTAGGACGTGGAAGGCACCGTATAGTGCCCGAATCCGTTCTAGTAGCTCCTCCCCCCTCGCCACCCTCGACGGCGGGGCAGCTAAGGGGTATGTGGATATCCCCCCGGTGGAGCGGGCTGTCGCGATGCAACTGTGTCCGGCGTCCGCCTCCTCCTGGCGGGGTAATCCGCGCCTCCCGTCCAAGGCCTGTAAGTTTTCGTCCGGTCTCACGGCGAAGGCTTATAAGGCCTGTGGACAGGCTGCTTCCGCCCTCCATGCCATGGCGCTCTTGCAGGTCCACCAGGCCCAGGCGCTCATGGACATGAACGAGGGTGGTTCTGACCCAGAGCTCCTCCGGGAGCTCCGCGTGGCTACTGACCTCGCCCTCCGGGCGACGAAGGAAACCGCGCGTTCCGTTGGTCAGGCGATGTCCACCTTGGTGGTCCAGGAGCGCCACCTTTGGCTCAACCTGGCGGACATGAGGGACACCGATAAATATCGGTTCCTGGATGCCCCTCTCTCCCAGGTTGGGTTATTCGGCGATGCGGTCGAGAGCTTCGCCCAACAGTTCTCGGCCGCCCAGAAGCAGACGGAGGCTATCCGACACATCCTGCCCCGGCGGATGTGTCCGCTCGTCGCCGAGGCCGTCCTCCTGCGGCGTCCTCCGCTCCCGCTAAGCCTCAGCAGCAGCAGCCACCATCCAGGCCTCAGCGTGGAGCAAGCCGCAGGAAGTCGGCCACGCCCGTCCAGGCCGCTACCAAACCAGGTGGTAAGCGCAGGTGCAAACGACCCTGAGACGGGCGACCCAGAGGTGGATCAAGTTGCTCTCCAGGAGCCGGTGAAGGCACCGCTCCTTCCCCCGGTGGAGGGCCGGGTGGAGAATCCTTTGTTTCTTTTTGTTCCTTTTCCGCCACTGCCTTCAGTGGTACCCACATATTCAATAAAAGAGCAATTTCTGAAACCTCTGGGTCCCAAGAGAGCGCGCTTGACGGTCGACGACGCTATGCCTTGTCACCCTCGAGCCCCTCTCTCATCGCCAGCGAGCAGCAGTGGCTGTGTTCCGGACGCTCTGCCGCCTCCACACACTCACTCTGCCCTTCGACGGAAGCAGGTACGTGTTGCACCACACATTCAGACCCCACTCCGGGCCGCTGTGCCGTCCGAGTCAGGTCCCTGCATTCCGCCGCGCTGCCCCACCCCGGGTACGTCTGTGGTGCCGTTGATTCCGCTTACGCGGTGTCTGGGAGCCTGGCTAGCGCTTCCCAGCCCGTCTCGCTGGCTCATCCGTACTGTCAGACTCGGCTATGCGATTCAGTTCGCCCGGCGCCCCCCTGCATTCGGGGGCATTCTGTTTACCCGCGTTCCGCCGGACAGTGCCCCTGTGCTCAGGGCAGAGATCGCAGTCCTACTGGCGAAGGACGCGATCGAGCCGGTCCCTCCAGCCGGTATGAAGACCGGCTTCTACAGCCCGTACTTCATTGTACCCAAGAAAGGCGGTGGGTTACGGCCAATCTTGGATCTGCGTGTCTTGAACCGGTCCCTTCACAAGCTGCCGTTCAAGATGCTTACGCAGAAACGCATTTTCAAGTGCATCCGTCCCCAAGATTGGTTTGCAGCGATCGACCTGAAGGACGCGTACTTTCATGTCTCGATTCTCCCTCGACACAGACCGTTTCTTCGCTTTGCGTTCGAGGGACGGGCATATCAGTACAAGGTCTTACCCTTCGGGCTGGCCCTGTCGCCCCGTGTCTTCACGAAAGTCGCGGAGGCAGCCATTGCTCCCATGTGCGAGCGTGGTGTTCGCATTCTCAACTACATCGACGACTGGCTTATTCTCGCCCAGTCGAGAGAGCAGTTGTGCGAACACAGGGACATGGTGCTCAGTCACCTCAGCCACCTAGGGCTTCGGGTCAACTGGGAAAAGAGCAAACTCACCCCCGGGCAGAGGATCTCTTTTCTCGGTATGGAGTTGGACTCGATCAACATGACAGCGCGCCTCACCGAGGCCCGCGTCCAGTCAGTGTTGAACTGCGTGAGCACGCTCAAGCGCAGAACAGCGGCTCCACTGAAACTGTTTCAGAGGCTCCTGGGGCATATGGCATCTGCAGCCGCGGTAACGCCGCTCGGATTGCTTCATATGAGACCGCTCCAACACTGGCTCCACGATCGAGTCCCGAGATGGGCGTGGCAGAGCGGCTCGTGCCGGGTCCAAGTGACTCCGCACTGTCGCCAAACTCTCAGCTTGTGGTCAGACCCTTCGTTCCTGCGGGCAGGTGTTCCCCTAGAACAAGTGTCCAGGCACTCTGTGGTCACCACGGATGCCTCTGCCACCGGCTGGGGGGCCACGTACAACGGGCATGCAGCTTCAGGTCTGTGGACGGGGCCTCAACTGCATTGGCACAT
The DNA here is from genome assembly GCA_036326025.1 of Chrosomus eos. Classification (NCBI taxonomy): domain Eukaryota; kingdom Metazoa; phylum Chordata; class Actinopteri; order Cypriniformes; family Leuciscidae; genus Chrosomus; species Chrosomus eos. Next base: position 18,611,585 of record CM070832.1, read on the forward strand.
CAATTGCCTCGAGTTGTTAGCAGTACATCTTGCATTGGGCCGCTTCAAAACGCCGCTTCGTGGCAAGCATGTACTGGTCCGTACGGACAGCACTGCGACCGTTGCGTACATCAACCGTCAGGGTGGTCTACGCTCCCGCCGCATGTCACAACTCGCCCGCCATCTCCTCCTTTGGAGTCAGAAGCATCTGAGGTCGCTTCGTGCCATTTATATTCCTGGCCTGCTCAACTGTGCAGCCGACGAGCTCTCACGGCAGCAGGTGCTACCGGGAGAATGGCGACTCCATCCCCAGGTGGTCCAGCTGATTTTCAGGCGCTTCGGGACCGCACAGGTAGATCTGTTTGCCGCCCCGGACACGTCTCACTGCCAGTTGTTCTATTCCCTGACCGAGGGGACCCTCGGCACGGATGCCCTGGCACACAGCTGGCCCCCGGGCCTACGCAAGTATGCGTTTCCCCCAGTGAGCCTTCTTGCACAGACTTTGTGCAAAGTCAGGGAGGACGAGGAGCAGGTCGTGTTAGTTGCCCCGTATTGGCCCAACCGGACCTGGTTCCCCGAACTTGTGCTCCTCGCGACAGCCCCTCCCTGGCCCATTCCTCTGAGAGAGGACCTGCTCTCTCAGAGACGGGGCACCCTGTGGCACCCGCGTCCAGACCTCTGGAAACTCCATGTCTGGTCCCTGGACGGGACGCGGAGGTTCTAGGTGACCTACCCCCAGCGGTAGTTGACACCATCACTTCAGCCAGAGCCCCCTCTACGAGGCACCTCTATGCATTGAAGTGGAACCTATTCGTTGAATGGTGTTCTTCTCTCCAGGAGAACCCCCGAACTTGCTCGATCAGAGCCGTGCTTTCCTTCCTGCAGGATGGGTTGGAGCGAAGGCTGTCTCCCTCCACCCTTAAAGTGTATGTTGCTGCCATTGCCGCACATCACGATGCAGTTGATGGTAAGTCGTTGGGAAAGCATGACCTGATCGTCAGGTTCCTGAGGGGAGCAAGGAGACTTAATCCTCCTCGCCCACTCTCTTTACCCTCTTGGGACTTGTCTCTGGTCCTTTCGGCATTTCAGAGACCACCCTTTGAGCCTTTGCAGTCAGCTGAGTTAAAAGTTCTGTCTTGTAAAACAGTACTCCTGGTTGCATTGGCCTCCATCAAGAGGGTAGGGGACCTGCATGCATTTTCGGTCGACGAATCGTGCCTAGAATTCGGCCCGGCTGACTCTCACGTGATCCTGAGACCCCGGCCCGGATACGTGCCCAAGGTTCCTACCACTCCCTTCCGGGACCAGGTGGTGAACCTGCAAGCGCTGCCTTCGGAGGAGGCAGACCCAGCCCTGGCTTTTCTCTGTCCCGTCCGCGCTCTGCGTCTGTACGTGGACAGAACGCAAAGCCTCAGAACCTCAGATCAGCTCTTCGTCTGTTACGGAGGCCAGCAGAAGGGAAGGGCTGTCTCCAAGCAGAGGATGGCCCACTGGATAGTGGATGCCATCGCCTTGGCTTACGAAGCCCAAGGCGTGCCTTGCCCGCCCGGGTTGAGAGCCCACTCCACTAGGGGTGTCGCTTCTTCTTGGGCGCTGGCACACGGCGCCTCGCTGACAGATATCTGTAGAGCTGCGGGCTGGGCGACACCTAACACGTTCGCTAGATTTTATAGCCTACGTGTTGAGCCGGTTTTCTTCCTGTGTGCTCGCGTCAACCAGCCGGTAACACCGAAGTTTCCGCTCTTGTGTCGGCTTGCTGCGCCACTCCCCTCCACATGGAGCGGATACGTGCGCTTTTTTGCTCCAGTCGAGTTCCCCACTCTGGCGAACCCTGTGAGTTCCTCCGCACCCCTCCGGCAGTCGGACGTTGCGGAGCGTCCGACGCCAGGCCTAGTGCTCGTATGCCTGTGTAACTTGTGCTAGGCTGGGTTCCATATGTGGTGATTCCTGCGGCGATCCCATATGAGTATTCTTCCACGACCAGCTCCCTGCGGTGAGCCCGTGTCTTTCCCTTGGCAGAGTCCGCTCTGCCGTCACTGTCTGGTGCTGCCTCCCCCTCCTCAGGCTGGAGCCACCCCAGTGACATTCCATATGTTGCACTGCCCTTCTGGCCAGTCCATATGTGTATCCTCCACATGTTACCTCCCTTCGGGCAGGATGTGGCGTCCGCAGCGTTCCTCTCCCCTGGAAAGGCACGCTTTCCCAGTGTTATCCAAGAGTTCCACTGTGTGGGTTAACGGAACAACAGTGAACTCCCTCTACGCAGGTCTTCCGCCCCAGCCATTGGGGGTCTGAGAGCCTTCCGTAGGGCGCTGGATGTGGCAGCAACCGATGGCGTCTTCCATGGGATCCCCTAACGTCGTCACGTCGACGTCACGTCGAACGTGAGCGACTCAAGGGGAACGTCTCGGTTACTAATTACTAATGTAACGAGGAACACTAATGTAACGTGACGTCCCGCTGCCACAGTTGCTGACCATCGCTGTACGGCCGTCTCTATCTCGGCTCCTCAGCGAAAAACAATGAGTGCGGCGTCCGCTTCCTGTTTATACCCGCGCTGCGGGGCGGGGCGCGTGACACGTTTCACGCACGCCAACGTTCATTGGCTTGTTCTTTAGATACTCGAAGTTGATAGGGCTCCCTGAAGTGATCCCCTAACGTCGTCACGTCGACGTCACGTCTCCCGTTCCCTCCTTCGGGGAACGAGGGTTACATTAGTAACCGAGACGTTTTCTTCCAGGAACGTACACGCCACAATATTCCTCATTTAAATAATTCACGGCAAAAGGCAAGGCATGGTGGAGTTGCATTAGTACTGTGTTGAAACTCGCTGTTATGGTGAGGGGCGTGGCATTTCTGAAACATGTTGGAAGCAGTTGACCAATCACAACACACTTGTCCAGCTGACCAATCAGAGCACATTACGCTTTTGGAAGGAGGGGCTTCATAGAGACAGAAACTAAAAAGAGCGTTACTGACAGACTGGGAAGAGAGGTGCTGCAACAATATGTGATTAATAATGTGTTTCAAGCATTAAAAACCTATTCTAGTAGACTCCAAAAACAAAATCAAGACCATACTAAGGCCTTTTTAAACTGACAAAACAGAGGTGATGTGAGGGTATCACCTTGAATCCTGGTAAGCAAAGAAGTACATATAAAAAACGTGTCTGTGGGGAGTCATGAACTGACCTAGTGATCGCACGTGTGCAAACGGTGGTGAGGAAACATCCAGCCACAATCATCCAGCCCCATCCACCATCCGGAGTGGCCGCTGAATGTGTTTTTTTTCCAGTCATCTCTAGTCCTCTCTTCATCCTCTCCCTCACTCTCTCACTCCTTTCAGCCTCTTGTTTCCTCTTCTGTCCAGTTTCAGCTGGTTTTGTTCTCTCCGGCTCTGTTTGGGACGTATTTACTTGCTGTTTTTCTCTCATTACTTCTGTTCCTTCTCTCTTTCATCTATAAAGGAGCTTTTAAATTCCATCAAGCAAAATCTGCAGCAGAAACAGATTTTTTTTTCAATCCTAGCCGCCTTCTAAAATTTTATGTGCAATCTAAATCTGTATGTAATAAAAGTGAAATTGCTTCAAATGACATTGTCGTGTTTGGATTAAATACTAAATGTCTCTTGAGATTTAAAAAAAATTGAGACAGAAAATTAACATTCTTGTCATCATTTACTCACCCTTGTGCGAACACACAACTCAGGACTTACCACTCTATGACTGACTGGTTAGTGAGTGAGAGACCTGGCAAAGAAATAAGAGCAAAATTGGCCCAGGCTGAGTCTATGCTGCTACATATACACTCTGAGATGTTTTCCATGATACAGACAGTGGCCAAGTTACTACACACACACTAGTCTGATTCAAAGGGAGGCGAGGAACAGTATGTCTTTATCAATGCCAAGAAAGAGGGCCAAAAACTACTTCATGGGGCAATAGCAGTTACTTATTGCAAAAATTAGTAAACATGAAACAAAGCTTCCTTCAACCAACCAACCAACGACAATAACCATTACCAGAGTTAGATTTTGTCCTGGACTCACCTCAATCTATGTCTGGTAAACCAGATCACATTCAGACCTGATGCGATGACTTGAAGTCTTTAAATTAAAGACTTAACAGGCCGCCTCACTGATGGGACGTCTTCTGCATGAAAAAAGGTCACAATAACATTAAAGACAAAAGATTTCAACTTTTTTTTTAAAACTGTTCTTTTGAGCTTTCTGTTTCAGTTTCCACAAAAATATTAACCAGCTGTTTTAATCTGACATTATACTATACTACAATTATCAATAAATAAAGGAATGTACTTTGCACTATCCTGTAAGTGAAACAAAATAATTAGCCATTGAAAAGTTGTAACCAGTAGAGGTCAGAAGAGTGAACATGTACAAATAATCATTCTGGATCAATGTAGGTACAAGCTCAAATAATAATGAATTAGCATATGGGAAGAGTAATAAAAGTTGTGTAGGCTACAATCACTTAGGGAGTTTTTCTGAACAACATACAAACAACAAAATACATGACTGAGCTTTCGAAGTGGTCAAAAAGAAGCGCACTTACTCTGAAACATATTTCCCAGTGTACAGAATCTGGAACAGACGAGGAACAAAAACAACCACTGCTCTCCTCCAAAGTGTGATACAGCGCACATGGCTCTGCATCACTGCGCGGTGTGCGCGCGCGCTTGGACAGATCAACAGGGCGGAAACTACAGCCAGCCAACGTGAGGTGGAAGTAGAGGGGGCTCAGGGGACTGCTTGGTCTAAACTACTGTTAACTGCTGTCCTGGGTAGGATATTTGCACTGGTTCCTTCTCACCCTGTGTGCAAATTATTATTATACAGTGACTAATTGGAATTTCAGAAGTTTTCAGGACACGTCTATTGAAGTTCGTCCCGAGCAAACCAAACTCTCTTTTGGTCATACTCTTATGCAAGCTTGTGTCCGCCACGGAATATAACAATTTAAAGGATAATTTCGACTTTTTATCTCACAATTTATAAAGTCAGAATTGCGTGCTATAAAGTCAATGTGAGATATGAAATATGAGTTTTTAAGTCCAATTATGAGGGTGAAAAAGACTTGACTTTTTCCTCAGAATTGCGAGTTTATATCTCTCGCAACTGTATCACGTAATTCTTTTGTGAGTGTGTGTGTGTGTGTGTGTGTGGCGGGAGCCAAAATATATATAAGTGGGCTACAAAAAACGTTCTTTGAGATACATTTAAAATGTAAATCTATAATAGGCTACAGTTCTACATACTGTTTGTTTTGCCCGATGATGACCCTAAAAAAAGAGTTCGAGTGCGCTACTTACCTCATCAGCGAAATATTATTTTCGCGCAGGTAAAAATACCACTGAATGAATTGTAAACTAAGTTTTGTAGTTACTGAAGTGTTTGAAAACCCAACATATATTTATATGTAAAAAAAAAAAAAAAAAAAAAAAAAAGGGTGTATTTCTAAGACCCCGCCCTCACCGTTTGTTTTGAGTTCCTGGGGTTCAATCCCAAGCTTAACTGAGGGGATCAGACAGGAGATAACAGGAGAACAGCGATTTGCCCATGCATATTACCATAGGGGGTAAAGGTGACCACTCATTTGCTTTTAAAAAACATGTATCTGGGAAGTTTGAGTGGGGGTAGTGAATAGTTTAATTGTTCTTTTTGTCCTCGTTCCTTCTCTCGGGTTCAGTTTAGTGTAGGCCTACTTTACTAAATTACTAAACTTGTATAAGATCAAGTGAAAGATGACTTTCACAAACCTGTGCATTTGTTATGTGTAAGCATTTAAAATGGGTGACTGAATAATTGAAAAGAGCACAAAAGTAGCCATTTCTAGGGGGGGGGGGGGGGGGGTAGTTCAACCAAAAATAAAAATTCTGCCATTGTTTACTCACTCTCAAATTGTTACAAATCTGTATAAATGTCTTTGTTCTGTACACAAAGGAACATATTTGGAAGAATATTTGTAAACAAGCAGATCTCAGGCCCAATTGACTACCATAGTATATTCTCCCTACTAGTCAATGGGGCCTGGGATCTGTTTAGTTTCCAACATTCTTTAAAATATCTTCCTTTTTGTGTGTAGCAGAACCACGACATTTATACATGAGGGTGTATATAACTTGGTTGAATAAACGATGATAGAATTTTCATTTTTGGGTGAACTATCCCTTTAAGAGTCATTACGTAATTCATACTGAATAAAATCCACAAAATGCTTTTTTTTTGTTTTCAAAATTTTATTATTTAAAAAAAAAATCCTTTCTTGAGTCTATGCATAATAGCATCAATCACACAAATATCAAGTCTCTCATATCTTCTTAATAAAGCCACACATTTTAACACAGGCTTTAAAGACACTTTGAGAGGTGAAAACAAAGATAAGAATATTTACATATTTGTACAATCTGATCCAACAGCACAAAGTATCCATTAGAGTAGCATCAAACAAGCAACGCAAAGGATCATGCGTTTAAAATTGTCAATAGGAATCAAAAGAAAACACTCAAACAGAAAAATCTTGAAGAGAAAGAACAATGTTGCAAATACCATTTTCACTCTGCATAACAGCATTACTGCCAACAGTGGCAAACAGGACATGAACAGCTAGTTTCTCACACACGACTCCATCAACTAAACTGATTTCAGCAAAACAACTTTCAGAGCAACGGACTCTACTGCATAGCAAGAGGAGTGAAGGTCACCTTTCAGAGGAAAAGAACACTAAGACGACCTCTCAACTACCTTCTGCGATACAGATTAATACACGTACAACACGTGGCGTTGCTTCTTCAATATATAAAACTGTTGTAACTGGCAGCTAGTTTTGCTGCTTACTTGTAGAAGCTACTTCAAACCGTATACCAATCTCTGAGGGCCTTACCTGTGTTTGCAAAGCGAAGCTGTATTTTTGATCGAATACACTAGATGACAGCTTTGGTTAGGTATATCTAGAAATATACAGTGCAATTACACAGGCTTGAACACTTCGAAGCATGTTCACACTTGTATCTTACTAGGATTGGGTGGCAAGGACAATTTGTTAACAATACCATAAATGCACAATCTTCATGAATGTTAATCATCCATATGGCATACTACTGCTGTCATATAGTGTTTGGTAGCATCCAAATCAAGAATGAAAATAATTTAATGCCAAATACACTAAGCCAACAAAAGCAATAATTAAATATTATAAAGCAATACATTTTCTTAACTAGGCAATTATAACCCCCAAAAATCTCACATAAAAGGTGGAACCCCCACCTAGATAGGTATTTTCTGAAAAAGAAATATTGCAGTTGACATGAGGTCCCAAAAATCGAATTCAGATTTTTCTTAGAAATCAGTAAAAAGAAAAGTTAAAAGAAGAGAACGATCACATAAAAGGCATGAGAGACAGCAAGGAGGACTGAAGAACAGAATATAACTAGTAAGGGAGTAGTGCTTTTATTTTTGATTACATATTGATTTTCATCATAACATTATAATGCTAGATGACTTTTAGGAGAAGTAATGATGTGCATGGCCTGGTAAAACAGGAATGCTTGTATTGGCTGGCTGTCTGGTTTGACTCCTCCCCTTTTCAGTTTGGCACAACAATGGAAACACAATGAACTGTCTAAACATGTTTGATATTTGAATGGTGAAGAAAGGGGGGTTGTGGGTAATTGCTGTCATACTGTCTTAATCCTTCTGTTTGTCATCTCTCTGCTACTTTGAGTGCCGTTTTTTAATTCAAACCATTGATGCTAGGAAGGCAACCAAAGAGGAAGTATATGCATATGACTGTGTTCATTCTGACAAAGATGAATGAAGTAGTTTTGGTTTGGATACGAAAAAGAATAGGAAAAGGCAGGATGGAAAAAGGCAAACCTGGGCAAAGAGGACAAAAAATGTGGGATGTTAGGGGAACTTATTATCTGAAGTGTCAAATTGGCCACTTGGTCCCACAGAATTCCCTCTCAGAACAAAAAGTGAGACACCCTGAGCTTTCTGTGAATCCTTTTAAAATTAAAGGCTTCATGTGAATCAGCGCTAATAGATATATTTAAAAAGTAAACAGAGAACTGATTCTAAACTGAACTGTTTAAAATGACTGTTTTGCATAAACGCATGGAAAACTGTTAACTGTAGCAAAGAGGAAGAGTGAAAGGAGATGCAACCGGAAAAGGCTGCTCTAAGCTGTACAGAGGACAGTGTCAACGTCTTTTCTTTACTTGGAGGATCTGTGTCCCAAACAGCTGGGACACATTCCTGTCACAGCACCTGATGCTTAAAATCTGAATTAAAATAGTGTGTTAAACATCATTTGGGTCTGCTGGTGGCTGGTCAAGAACAGCAAAACTTTAAACAGCAGGTTTTGGCCATCAGTAAACTCCCTGTTCACTACACAATGATATTTACAAACAGTACAAAAGGACAACAACAAAAGAAAACAAATGAACAATAATTAGATTCCGTTAGTCGTCGGTCTGAGGGAGACTAAGTTACTCTTAAAAATATTATTTAAAATCTTATTTTAAGGGTTATTTACAGGTTAATTACTATAATGGCTTCTTTCAAATTTCCAGTGTTCCCAGTATTCCAGTGTTCCTATTGGAGCTTCTTTTTTGAAGTCTTAAAGCAGCTTCTGGATAATCAGAGATGAGGATTCCTTTCCTTTATGCGTCTTCAGAAGACTTCAGCAGTTGTAGAAAAGCACCAACGCCTCCAAAGTATCCCTGAAACAAACAAACACACACACACACACACACACACACACACACACACACACACACACACACACACACACACACACACACACACACACACACACACACACACACACACACACACACACACACACACACAATTTCATTGAACTACTACCATATAAAATAAAATATGTGATTCTGAGAGACCTTAGCTGTTATACATTACCTTGGATTGATGGATTCAATTTAAAATGGATTAATTTGTTCAAAAGTGACAGTAAAGACTTCTTACAAAATATTTATATTTTAAATAAATATTGTTATTTTGGCTTTTCTATTCAGCAAAGAATGCAAAGAAAAAAATGAACAGTTTCCACACAAAATTATGAAACTGTTTTCAACAATAAGAATAATCGTTTCTTGAGCACCAAATCAACATATTAGAGTAATGGCTGCTATAAAAGTTGCCAGCAAAAGAATAAGTTAATTTTTAAAATGTATTAAAATAGAGAAAACAAAACATTTTAAATTGTAAAAAATATATATATTTCACAGTATTATGGTTTTACTGTATTCTGATCAAATAAATGCAGACTTTGTGAGCATAACGAGATTTCTTTCAAAAACATTACAATAATCTTACTGACCCCAAACATTTGAACTTAAATGTATTCCCCAAATTTAAGAAAATATAAGCAATAGAATAAAAACAATTGATTAAAACTTAATGAAGACAAGCTTACCTCATGTTCCAGGAAAAGGGCCCTCAGCTGGCCCTTAGACCAGAAGTCCATAGCATAGGCAAGAAGCTTTGTTGACACTGTGTTTATACGTAGAAAGTTCCCCACAAAAACAACCCGCTCGATTTTCTACAGGGCAAAACACAATCACATCACTTAGTTATGACCATAGAATCTGTGGATGTTTTTCAAAAAAATTCCACTCATTTTGGAAGAAAATCGACAGAATTTCGTGAAACAGATTTAACCATGGTAAAATTAGTTCAACTGAGTGCCAAGTACTACATTCTTCCTGCCGCACTGACTGAATTACCAGCAGGATGATTCCGGCAGCATTTCTTCTTCACCAGCAGAGGGAGACCTGACACAAGCAATTTCTTTTATGAACTTTTTATAGTAAGTGCTTAAATCTGTGTTTTTGACTAATTCAAAGTTTTTGCCATCATCAACTTGTCATAGATACTAGCTAAAGTGATAAAAGTCCTGTATTCTTCAGGTATTGTTGAGAGTTACCGCTCTGATGGTGTTCTGTACACCCTGAAAGCCCTGTACAATGCTGCTTGATCACCAGGCTACAAGGCAACACTGTAGAGAAGCCCAGAGTGGCCAGACAGAAGCTCACAGCTGTTGCTGACTGCCACACACACACACACACACACACACACACACACACACACACACACACACACACACACACCCCCCCCTCGTTGACTGCACACATGCGTGCGATGGAGCCAATGTTGTTGGTTATGGTGACGAGTGTTGCTCGGGCCAAATCCTCTTTAGAAATACTGTCCCTCTTCTCTTTGCTCATCATGTGACCAAAACTATAACAAAAACACAAGCACATATTTATGTACCTAACAGACACTCACAGAAAGCACTGCAACCAAGTCTGTGTAGATTTGGAGTTTATTGCTGAAGTAATAGACAAATTATGTATAATATATATAATTAAAATAATATAGTATTAAATATAATAAAACATATATAATGAACCTGCATACACAAAAATAATTGTATTTTATATATATACATTACTGTTCAAAATAGGTCAGTAAGATTTTTTTTGTCTCTTTCTTAAAGTCTCTTATGTTATTCAAGGCATTTATTTAATTAAAAATACTGTAAAAACAGTATTATTGTGAAATATTAATACAATTTTAAATAACTGTTTTCTACTTGAATATGTAATTTATTCCTGTGATGGCGAAGCTGAATATTCAGCAGTTATTACTCCAGTCTTCAGTGTCACATTATCCTTCAGACATCATTGCTTAATATTTTTGTGGAAACCTTAACACAATTTTATTTCATCAGAATTCTTTGAGTTTAGAAAGTAAAAAAAATCTGCATTTATTTGAAATCTTTTGTAATATTATAAATGTCTTTGCTGTTACTTTTGAGCAATGTAATGTATCCTTGCTAAATAAAAGCATATTTTTTTTTTTTTTAATAATAATTTTACTGATGGCACATTTTTGAAAAGTAATATATATTAAAATAACCAAGGAATGGGGTCTCATACTGTACATTCGTGTCACATGAAACAGGCAGGCCCACATGCAAGACCCCATAGCATCACATTTCACTTGTGGACATTTGTCACCTGACACCACACACACAAACACAGAGTGTCTTCTGTACCTTGAAGCCACCGCAGACCCCTGTAGGCCAAAGCGCTGGTAGTCCCCTCCATAGATGTCCTTCACCAGTTTGTCAACGTTGGTGCTGTCCCCTTTGCTGGCCATTTCAAGAGCCTCTTCAAATGTCTCACAACCCGTCAACAGGCAACACAACCCCAAAAACGTCCCTCCTCCAAGACTGCAGGAGAAAAAGAGTGAGAAAAGAACATTGAGGGTCAAAACATGGTTACCGGCTACATCTGAAGAGCACACATGTGCATTCACACATGCAAACATTTTTGACCTTTAAACTCAATTTAAACTATGTGCCTATGGCACAATAATAATAATAAAGATTTTTTATGTTTTTGAAAAAAGTCTCTCATGGTCTCCATGGCTGCATTTGATTAAAAACACAGTAAAACAGTAATGTTGAAGATATAAAACATTTCGGAGGAGATTCCCACTTTTATGTAAAGCGTTTTGAGTAGAAAAGCGCTATATAAATGTAACAAATTATTATTATTATTATCATGTGACTCAAAATTCAGCTTTGCCCTCATTCACAAATTTACATTTTAAAATATTAAATATATAGAAACAGTTATTTTAAATTGTAATAAAATTTCATAATATTACTGTTTTGTTGATCAAATAAATGCAGCCTTGGTGAGCATAAGAGACATTTCAAAATCATTAAAAAAATATGATTGACCTGTAGTGTAAATTAATGTGCTAAATGTTCAGAATTATTAAACGGAATTTTTAGTAAAAGTGACAGGGAAATACAGAGGGATTTGTAAAATGTTGACGAGTGTAAGTAATAGCTCCTGATCCTCCTGCAAGTGTGAGAGATTTGCACAAGAGCTTTTACTTCTTTTGACAAATCTCCTACCTCCTGTCAGTCACTGCTGAAAGGCTGTTCCATTCTGGTACAACCACATTTAAATGAACTTGACTACCTACTCTGTTGTCAATCACTGATTTGTTATCTTCTGAAGATGACTCATGGCTCATGTTTCAAAGAGAAAAATTAACACAGCAGGTGTTCTTATGCTTCTAACAGGCTTTGATTCTGTGTCCATGAGAGATGAGGAAACAATCAGGTTCACGTGTTTAGAAAATAGCCAATGGTAAACTCATACTTCAACCTAGCTAGAGAAAAAAGCTCTATGGCATGGATTTATCTCAGCAAAGCAAAGAGTCGTTTTTCAGAGAATATCTAATAAATTACAACCAATAAAAAACACAAACTACTAGTTTTATCACATAGTTATTGAGAATGTGTTACACATTTGAAGGGGGTTGCTCAGCTGTGCTGACCTGGTGCCTGTCACACGTTTGTAGTTGTCCTTGGAGTACACTGCCAGAATACTGACGCCCGAGCCAATGTTGACCAGCAACATGGGAAAAGGGTTGTCAAGACAACAGGGTCTCTTGATGCAGTTCTGTGTGTCGGAGGGGTTCTCAAAGTAATAGCATTCAGGATGACCGTTAAAACCGACAGAGTCTATGTACAGCAGCCCCTGGATCAGACAGTCCAGCTCATCCAACTTCAGCAGCTCTAGGTCTGCCATCTACAAAGAAAAAAAGAAAAATTATTTCAAATTGTAATAATATTTCTATTACTGTATTTTTGATTAAAAAAAAGACTTCAGCATAAGATATTTTCAAATCATACAGTACCGGTCAAAAGTTATGAAACATTAGTATTTTTAATGTTTTTGAAAGAAGTCTCTTATGCTCATAAAGTCTGCATTTATTCGATCCAAAATACAGAAAAATATTTTGAATAAAATACATTCCTGTAATGGTAAAGCTGAATTTTCCTTTCAGGAAAATTGCGCTAGATTTTTGATGAATAAAAAGATTTTAAAAAGAACATTTATTTAAAAGCCTTTATTGAAATCTTTTGTAACAAAATACACTACCGGTCAATATTTTTTCTTTCTTTTTTTAAAAAAGAAATTCATATTTTACTCAGCAAGGATGTGTTAAATTCATAAAATGTGATAGTAAATATTTATATTCTTAGAAAAGATTTCTATTTTGAAATCTATTTCTTACCCCATTGTTGAATTATTATGTTTTGTGTTATTATTATTTTGTGTCTGTCTGACCAATCAGTGATATGCAGTGTTTCACGTCACATTTTAGTACCGGTACGGTACGCTTGGAACCTCAACAGACCAGGTACCATTTAAAGCGCGTCGAAGCGCGCCGTACCGTACCGTACCATGCAGTGGAAAAGCACCACAAGTGAGCCGTACCGAACCGAACCGTACCGTACCATGCAGTGGAAAAGCGCCAATAGCTGTATATTAAACATTTGATTGTATTGTCAAAACCGTTTGAAAGCCCGACTGCGGCCATCTTCTTACCGTTCTGAAGTCATTCTCAAACTTGTACGCCCCGCCTCCGGTGGCGCACAGTGTGGTATGCAGGCTGGAGAAGTGCTTATCTCTGCCCATCTGTATGAATCTATGCATGGCGGCGGTGGGGAAGCGGATGAAGTGCAGGTTCCCTGTGCGACCGCAGATGGTCAGGTTGCGCAGCTCCAGGTGCACATCACGGACGCCGGTTTTGCCGTAGGCTGTGTTGGAGGTGAGGTACCTGCGTATGCTCTTCAGATTCTCCACCTCCTCCTGCTCCTCCTCTGCGGTGATGTCTTTTGGCTCGAAGTAAACAAGCTTTACTAAAGTACCACCAATATCCATCCCAAACCATGGAAAGGCTAGAAAGAGACAAAGAGACTGATTAATGTCATTGTGGAAATTGTGTTCCAAAGATCAAGAAAGTGGACAAATTGGATTGGCAACTAAAAACTACTAAAAAACAACAACATAATAAAGGTCAGTTAAACATTTAAGAACAATTTTAACTTTTTTTTTTGGAGAAATTTATACTTTTATTCATCAAGAATGCATTAGATTGGAAAAAGTGACTGTGAATACATTAATAATGTTACAAAAGATTTCTTTCAAATAAATGCTTCAATAAACTTTCAATTCAACTGCTCAAACACAACAAATCAGCATATTAGAATGATTTCTAAATGATCATGTGACATTGAAGACTAGAGTAATGATGCTGCAAATTTAAATTATATAAATGATAAAAATACATTACAACTATTTTACAATATTACTGCTTTAATGTATTTATTTGTGATCAAATATGTGCAGCCTTAGTGAACATAAGAGACGAAAAAAGCAAACTTTTGAATGCAAGTAAACTAATTCAAACATAACTTGCCAAATGAAGAGAGGCAGTGATGAGCAACTCTGCAGCAGCTAATGAGGAGTCAAGGCAGTTACCATGGCAACAGCTGCAAATGGCTGTTCTAGGATGCTTAGAAGCAGAACCAGTACAAACGTTCACAGACGTCTGTTTCCATCATTTCGAAATAAATTTAAAAGATCAGCAGACAGAAATCTCAAACCTGACCTGAATTACCAATCACTGTCTAACAAGCAGCGAGAGCAAAGTCTTATCTTATCAGATAATAGGTACATTATTACTGATATGACTCTTACATCAGACGTTCACTGGGCTGAACCCAGAGAAGGCAGGAAAAATTTGGGCAGGTCAGGGACACACAGATGATCTGAACCTGAATAACCTGGTAAATCCAGACCAATCTGTGCTCCTCAGATCTGATTTGTCCTATCAGATTTATGACTGACCTGCCACATTGTCAGCTGGTATTACACAGATGACCTGTCTTTGACCAGAATGCTCTCTGCTACAACATCATCTCAAATAACCCTCACGCTTCCTTTCCCCCCTAATGTAAATGTGGGTGGGTGTATGCTGGGAGGTTTATTTTGGACGTCACTCTTATTTCAAAGCATGCGAATCAAGTGGACGAGAGCCTAAATAAACTAAATAAATATCGCAGACAAGAATATAAGAATATCAAAAATACTGACAAGCTGCGCATAAAATAATCGCAGCCTTTGCCGAATCGAGTGTGGTTTCATTTGAATTAATTGTGCAGCCCTACTAGCCAGGAATGAACAATGTTGCTTCTTCGTTGAACTGAGTGGCCTCAGCCAGAAGCAGCAGGTGAACGGGGTGTGACAGTCGTGTGACATAATGACATCAAACAACTCATGTGGGTGAGAGGTCTGTTTACATCCCCCAATCAGCAGAGGCATGGAAAGGGAGAGAGACCAAGAGAGAGAGAGAGAATTGGCAGGCAAGTGTGTCCATGTGAAGTGGAAAGCTGGGAAAGGGGAGAAAGAAGTGAGGAGAGAGAGAGAGAGAGAGAGAGAGAGAGAGAGAGAGAGAGAGAGAGAGAGAGAGAGAAGAGAGAGAGAGAGAGAGAGAGAGAGAGAGAGAGAGAGAGAGAGAGAGAGAGAGAGAGAGAGAGAGAGAGAGAGGAGAGGAGGAGAGAGAGAGAGAGAGAGAGAGAGAGAGAGGAGAGAGAGAGAGAGAGAGAGAGAGAGAGAGAGAGAGAGAGAGAGAGAGAGAGAGAGAGAAGAATGTGACCGAGTGAAGGAGAGGGACTGACATGGTAGGCGAGCCAAGTGAGTGTCCATGTGAAAGAGGACCATGTGAAATACTTCAGAAAACGGTTTATCTGGTAAAAATATTTTTTAACACCATTAACATGAGTTGCGTATAAATAAAAGAACAATAAAAAAACAACTGCAACAACAAAGGTGTTACCGTTGGCTGGAGATGAGGAATGTAGACTAGCTGGCCTGGCATGCAGTTTGACACAACTAAGACTTAGACTCGCTGAACTGCATAAGCATTGTAAAAAGCAGTCACTTTTCTGATGCCGTTACCATTAGCAACACAAACTAAACCTGACATAAATTCACTTTGTTCTACAACATTTTTGCACTTCAGTAAATAGCAAAGAAAAAAAATCTAATCCATTAAGAATATGCTGCAAGTATAACTTTTCTAAAACTGTCAGAGCAATTCCAAGGAAGCAAGATATTTTACATTACACAAGGATGAGGTGATGTCTTACCTGGCTTCTTTGAACACTTTAACTTCATCCTGCTGGTAGCCCTAATACATTCAAGTGCAAACACAAAAGCCTAACCAGTAGGAAAGCCCACAAACAGACAGAAATTAGAAGTTCAGTTTGGCTTGTAATGGCATTATAACTACGCTCTCAAAGTTGAATTCTTGTTGTCGTTAAGCAAAAGTGAATAAATACAGAGAAATTCTTAATACTGAAGGATGGGGGCGTTTCTGTCTGTCCCTTTAACGCGGCCACGCGAAGACAAAAGTCAAACGCTGATTGGTCGAAGCGCGTCGAGCCTTTACATCAGGAGCGATTTCAACACACCTCCTGACTTCACGCCGACCAATCAGAGAGCGAGAAGAACAGTCTCAAAGGTTTCATCAAAACAAAAGACACTCCTCGGTGTACAGGTCAGACACAGCACGAAAATAATGACAGTTTGTTCAAAGGTTGGGAGCTGAGAATCAGTTTTTTTAATAAATACCGCAACCGAATGATTTTCATGCACGTTCGAGAAGCGTTAAAGAACTCGAACGTCATCCTTTAGCTATATGAGATTTTATTAAAATAATCTGACAGTGATTCTTGCATTACTTTTTATTACTATTTTGCAAGTAAGTTAACACTTAAAATGAAACAATTCCTGCACTACTTTTCAATGCTACTGAATCCACAGCGAGACCAGACTCGGTTCATTCGAGTTTTTTTTTTTTATTGAAACAAAACACTTATGAATCAGTCAGAGTGGTTAACTACTGAATTATCTGAATGAACCGAAAATTATTAGATTGCCATTGCTCCAATCCAAATGACCCAACTACTGTTACTGTGTTGTACTTAAAAGTCTGTCAACATACATGAACATTTCTTTGTAGTTAGTTAGCTATAATATCTTACAATTTGGCAACGCAGCCTAAGTGAATTAAATAAAAATTGCATTCTTATTTAATTCAGTAACTCATAAATTAACTGTATTAAGCCTAGGCCTACATAAAGGAATCGACATGTCTTAATATTTCCATTTCCACTTTGGACCCTTATTGAGTAGGTTACCTGAGGTAAAATTGTGAGGGATTACTGAAGATGACAACTGTAACGTTAAATCTAAATCCAGTAACCTAACTGGCTCAAAAATAGGGCAAAGTATTGTGCCATACACTGGCAACATTTCAATTTAATTGCGACGAATAACATAACATTGCTCTTGCAATAATGTGTTAAACATTGACACGAGCACGTCCTTACCAAGAGGTCTGTGTGTGTGTGTGTAACGTTATCTTTGGGGCATCACTTATCACCAGACATTGAGGAAATCATGTAACGTTACAGATATTATCTTAAAAAAAACACTGAAGGTGTCTGTAATAAACTTACGCGGTCTGTTTTTCTTTGCCGACTCCAATCGCCTCCGCAGACCGACACCTTTTCGCCGGAGAGCCGTTGGTTTGAGGGTCGTGGTGAAGATGGTGGTAATCGTCCGTCCGACTGTACGGGCTACAGCTCCCGTTGCTCAGCTGTCGCCGGATTGGCTTGGTGTGCATGTTTGTGTAGCAAGGACCAGAACCTTTCTGATCCATCGCTGATTTGGCCCGATCCATATTTCAATGCACAGCAAATGTCAACAGTGTACGACTCTTGTAAGCCTCCAAAAAACACACACAGACAGATACGCGCTGATGAATGTGCGGTGTGCCGCGCTCTCGAGATAAGAAAATGCGGGTGGCTAATAACCTACACCCAATGCACGGATTTTATCTAAAAAACGACTATTACAACAACTGCAGCAATAATAAAATCGCGTGTTTACAAGTGTCGAATACAACACGATAAGAGCAATACACCAACACGCGCTGCGGTCGAGGTCATTGTCGGTCATATTTCCATAGTCCTGGCGCTGCGGCAGATACCCCGTCAAACAACCGGCTCATGACGTCACCAGGAATGGCTCTAGCCAGTTTACGGCTCAGTGCAAGCAAAGCATTGCGCCATGCGCGCACGCACACACACAGCCATCTTCTAATATTATCGCAAGCAAAAGATCAAAGTACAAAACGCTCTTTCCTCACTAGTCAACTGACAAGGTCTTTAAATACCTCCCTTTCTGCGGTATTATCAAAGTGTACCTGCGTCACTTCTGTTGTGTTGATCACACGCCTGCCTATATCTATGCATCTGTTCTATGTATCTGTTTATCTATATATATATATATCTATGTTGAAAGCGATTTCTCTCAGCATGAATGCGTGTGGGGTGAATGAGGTCAAAGGGGAGTTTCAGTTGGGTGGTTCTCGGGTGTCTTGCAAGTATCGTGGAAGTAAGAAAGGACATTGGGAGGACAGAGAAGAGGGAGGGTTGAAATAATTGACTTTTAACCAAATGAAACACGTGCAGGCTAATGTTTCCAGTCGTAAAATAAACTCGGCTAGTTTTAAATCTCTCTTATCTATTTTCTTGCTGAAGTTAACCAAACACATATGTGGTTGACTAGAGTGTGCTTTTGAAGTTTAAAAAGATGAATTACCTTCTGCTAAATTCAGTATTTTATTTTAGTACCCACCCACAGAAAGACAAATTTACACATCAATCAACAGTTTCTGACTGATAGAAAAAAGACTTTTCACACCATTATCTACTTATAATAATAAATGTTGCAATTTGTATTTTATTTTCCATTGTGATTGGACAATTGGCCCGGCCACCTAATGGATAGAAGTGTAAAAGACAGTTGACTGAGTGGCAGAGACCAGACAAAATAAGTCAATTTTAAGTCTCCACAACCACAGTGTTAACTGACTTTGGTCAGTTCAGTTAGCTTTAGAACAGCGGAACAATTCCACCATCAAATGTAATTTCCTCACTGTGAACATTTTTTGGAAAGTACAGTGCATGGTACTTTTTACATGCCAAAATAGCTACAGGACTGAGAGGGCCAAATCATTTAGGAAACTGCTGTTAATGAGACACCAGTGACCTCAACAAGTAGCTACTAAAAAGATACTAAAGAACTGGACATCTTGTAATGAGGACAACTGAATAATTCTATAAGGCAACACAAACATCAATGTTTTCTTGGATCCAAACAAAAGAATTCAGAAATGAAGAAAACACCAAACAAAATGTAATTTATTAAACATTTGATCTAAGCTTATATACTTTAAAACGTTAAAAATGGATACTATTATATCACAAACATAAAAATACAAGTAGATTCTTATGATTTTTTTTTTATTGAGAAATTTGTGATAAGCTCTTCTTATCTGCCGAGACATCCGTAATTCTTTTTGGAATCCATGTGTGTCTCTCTAAAAAAACAATAATCAATTTTAAACCCCAGTGTTTTATTAATATGCAAACATTTATTTTCTGTACTAGATATGCATTGCCTGATTATTTGTTTCAGCATTTTTTTGTTATCCACCTTATTTTAAAATGAGGTAGACACAAACGCTGTTGTTTTTGACGTGACTGTTTACCAAGGTATTTCATTGCTGTCCCATGCATAGGCTTTCCCTGTTTTGTCTATGTTTAGATTGTCTATTATGTTCATAAGGCATTGGACAGAGTATTCTGTGCTGAACAGCTTGTCCTTGGGTACGTTTCGATGGTAGGGCCGAGACAAATCCGTATCCACGGTTCCAGGATGCAGGGATACACACACAATTTTAGATCGCCCTCGACCCAACTCAATGGATAGGTTTCTGGTGGCCATGTTTAAGGCAGCTTTAGACATCCTATAGCTGTACCAGCCTCCAAGAGCTGTAGACAGAAATATAAACCAACAGAGTGGTAAGCTTCAGGCTGTTAAGACAGAAATAGTCCAGATGTGGCTGTAAGTGTAAACAACTCTAGTTAATTTTTAAGTGACTTAGCATGTAGCTATAATTATATGTTAGTAGGAGTAAATAATTTGGGCCCTGCTCTAAAATGCAACATCATATTTAAGTTCTGTTTTATTTTGAGAAACAGACTTAAATGGGGATAGAAAACATTGTGGAAAATGTGTGCATGAGTTTCTTAAAAAAATATAAGACAAATGTAACATTTGTTTCATTATTGTCATAATTGAAGGGCCCAAATCAGGTAATTGGTAGCACAAATTTAAGCTCCAGGTACCTTCAGTTTTCCACACAAGTTTATCTGATTTTTGACAGCTAATATTTTTTCATAAAGTTATTGATCTGAATTGAGAAGGCAAAGGAGGTAAATGAATGTAAATTCACGAGTTCACACATCAATTAAACAGAGTAAAGATTATGCGTATTTGGCGTGCTGTCCGGGGGGAGGGCTCCGAACTCAGGATTTTTTGCCCGAACCCAAAGTACTCCCCCCGATGTTGTAAGAGTATTTAGGGCAAGAAGTGAGGAGATGGGGTGGTGGAGGGATGCGGTTAAACTGTCAATGAACAGAGGTAAGTTTCTTGTATATATACACCTCTTAACTCATTGATTGGGTTGATTAACAGAGTGTGCTCCACTCGTGTCTAATTAGGTTTGATTACCTGAATGTGCTCCACATGTGTTTAATTAGGTTCAATTATCTGAACGTGCTCCTCCCGAATTTTTTTAATTACATATTTTTATTATTGACACATTTTTCAGGTTAAATAAGCATTACTTATACTATCAAATAAACAAAAACAACCAGTACCTTTCTATTTTGCATTTTTAGACCTTTTTTCCGCCATTTAACCAAAACCCATTCAAGAAACCCATTGAATTTGGGACGATGAAACCGGAAGTGCCAAAGTGCTAAAACTAATTTCTGCGTTTTGCAGAATTCGCATTTTGATGCTGGGAAACTGTTTTGATAAACTTTCGGAGTTGCTTACACGTTAGAGCCAGTGGGACACAACACCACTTCCATTGCCAAAATGCTCGCGCAACTCTTTGATCACGTGGGCTGTAAAAGGGTCTTTAGGCCAAGCATAACCCAATCCGATTGTTAAGTCTGACGTCACCCCGTGACGTTTAGCCTCTTCCGGGCTCAAGCGCTCCGCTCGTCTACTCCAGATCCTAGACTACATAAACCCTTTTCTTAAAGGGCTTTTTTCGCTTCAGTGCCAGTGGGTGTTAGGGATTAAGGTATAGCACCCACTGGCGCCAAAGTTTCTTCATTCGTTTAAGATTTGTAACTTACCTTATCGACTGCAGCCATTTTCTCTTATTTTTCTCGTCACAGGAAAGCGGTAGAATGACAGTTGAATGTCACTTGTTTTTTTTTTAACTCCGATCTATTTAAACAACAAAAAATCGGCGAAAGCGGTAAATAGGTAGAGAGGACCCGGCCTTTGGACCCGGAAACAGTATCGGAGAGTGGTTACGTCACGACTTAACAACCGGATAGAGGCATTGCCTCCTCTATGTGACTTTCCCCCATTCATTTTCAATTACCCCCCCAAACACACCTGAACCAGCTAAACAAGTGCTGAATCTGAAATAACCCTCAATCACTATTCCCAACATGTGTCCACAAATACGGTTTACTTGAAGGAGTGAATGAAAACGAGTCAGCGAATTTGGACAGCCGTTGTCTCGTTATTGCTGTGCAATGTGGGATTGAATGAGTGCACTCGTTAGAATCCACTATGCTTTCGGACACCTCTACAAATGGCTGTCCCCTCAAGTAATGCTCTATTTTATGGGTATAGGGGGTGATTTCGAATTCAGCCAAGGTCTTCAGGGCTACTAGAAAGTTACAGGCAAGTGAGTTTGATCAAGGATGGGGCTATACTTTGCAGGTAAGTGGAGCTCAAGGGCCAGAGTTGAGAACCTCTGCTTTAAAGGTGCAGTAAGCGATTTCAGAGAATTGCCGTTGAAAGTGGAAACACAACACAACTGTACCTATCAGCAGTAGGGTGAAGAGGGAGGAGAGAGTGAGCAAGAGGGAGATTTGAAAAGGGAGACTAGAAAGAAAGACGGCTGAGAGACATTAAAAAAAGAGAAAAGGTCAAAGGAATATCATTGGGAAAAGAAGGGTTATGATCAGGAGCTTTAGGACCCGTGTTAATATTAGAAAAGCTTTTCAGCGCTGGAGAAACGAAGCAGGAAAGCCTGAAATCGGAGGCAGGGGTTGTGTTGTTTCTGCTCTGAGTAACATTTCATTTGCTTTGTTTTACAGAACCAAGAAATGCTGTTGTTGTAATGTTAGCTACAAACAGGACAGTTTTGAGTGTAGCTATGTTTCCATCCAAAGTTGAGAATTTAACTGGAATATTGCATAAATATTTGAGAATAAAGAAGCATTTACACATTATGTGTTCAAAAGAACAAAATTGTCACTTTCTGGGAAATTGGTGCAAAATATCTGTAATAAAAATAGAAGGTGCTGCCAATGGGGAAGAAACTGTGGCTCTTATTCCCTACATTATAAACGAGTTAAACCAAATAATTTTGATGACAATCAAATTTCAGCGTGATCAATCCAACATTTGAGATGTGGTGCAATGAAATTAGTCACATAGCTATTGTTTGTCTGCATGGTGTGCTGCTGGCGACTAACAATGAGTATTGCTTGTACATACTCTTGTGTAATGCAAGGTTTTTTTTTTCCTTGTCATTCATTCATCATCTTTGCCTTTTTTTCACAAAACATTATTTTGCTTCGCTTCAGCTATGATAAAGAGACATACACTCTTGCATCTTACATATGGAGGCAGAGCAATGAAGGGAAGGAGGGGAGTGTTAGTTTGGGTTGATTTGAAAAATCAACAGAAATATTTCAGAAATCACTTGTTGTCACGCTGCGCTTGTGTCGCTGTCGGACAATGTCACTTTAGAAAAATTTGTGTCATAATATACGTGTTGTTCTATTTTTGAACTGTGGATTGTTTACTCATCAAATTGTAGGCTACATGCCTCCCTTTTACCTCCTCAAAAGAAACGCCCTTGAAAACCTAATGGAGAAAAACTTGCTCTTGAACTGTTTTGCATAGGGATACAAACCATTGTCTCCTATAGATCCCACTCTAGCAGTCATGTTCACAATGATGCCACTGTGCTGTTTCTCTTTCTCTGGGGGCTGCTGGCCAAACGCCCCTGTTCCCTTCTGAAGCAAGGGGACAAAATATTTGGCCATCACTAGAGGACCCACCGTATTAGTGGTCAAAGTGGAAATGGTTCCCTGTAAGAAAAAGAAAAAAACGCCAAAGCGTTAGAATTTTTTTTTTTAACATGTACCCAACATTTGAATATGCCCCACCACAGAGTAGCCTATTATTTCAATAATGATAAAAAGGTCCATTGGTCACCTGAGCGGACACGTCCCGTAAACTTGTTTCTCCTTTACCGGATGGATGAAGCATAGCTGAAGAATTAATGATCAAATCCACTTTCCCAAAGGCAGATTTGACACTTTCAGCTGCTCTCTTGATGTCCTCTTCCCTGTTGACATCCAGTTTCAGTACAGTCATCCTGCCCGCGTGCTGCGTGCTCAGCGCTGCCAGATGTTGTGCGGCGTCCGGATTTCTGCATGTCGCGATAACGGCTGCTGGAGATTTGTTTAAGAGTAGATATCTGCAGAAGTCTAAGCCCAGACCTCTGCTTGCTCCCTGCACAAGTACCACAGCAGCCATGACTCCTCACGAAAATCAGACGCACGTGAATTTGTATAGACTGCCCTCTATGGGCGGCAGAAGGACGCTTACACAACAAACTAGTTTTGTAACTTACTACCGGTATCTTGCATGTTTCCGTAGATGTTGGGAGTAATTTCAATTCAGATGGCATTAAAAAAAAAGTTTTTTTTTTTTAGGTAGTAGGCTACAAATATTAGGCCTACATCTAGTTTGTCAATTATGATTGTAGGCCTATAAAAATCACATTATTTTATTTATGGTAAGACTTTACAATAAGGTTCATTAGTTAACATTAGTTAATGTATTAACTAACATGAACTAACCATGCATGGATCAATACATTTATTACTGTATTTGTGCATCTTTGTTAACGTTAGTTAATAAAAATACAGTTGTTCATTGTTTGTTGATGTTAGTTCACGGTGCATTAACTAATGTTAATAAGATTTTAACAATGTATTAGTAAATGTTGAAATTAACATTAACAAAGATTAATAAATTCTGTATAAGTGCAGTTCATTATTAGTCCATGCTAACTAATGTAGTTAACTAATGTTAACTAATGAACCTTATTGTAAAGTGTTACCTTATTTATTATATAGGCTATATTTAAAGTTTACGACTATTACTAAAGTATCTAATAAGCCAGAAACAGCCGATATTTGAAAATTTAGGCTTACTATATTATCAGTAGAAGCCAGTGTAGCATAGTCATTGAACAGCCCTAAAAAGCATTAAGACAATTAAGAGAGATTTTTAAAATGCATGAATGTCATTGCATTAGACTCAAAAAGTGGCATCTGTGAAGAGAATATGCTAAAACATTTCTTAGAAATAACTTTACTACTATTCTTTTTACATTTTGCAGTTACGCAGCTGGTCCCATTGTTATTTTGGTGTTTTTGACATTGACAATTTATGATTTCAGTTGCTCTCAGGAGCACACATGTGTCTTTTAAAGAAAAGAGAGAGAAAAAAAACATTGTTCAAATGTGTCTCATGCGCGCTGCTGTAGTCTTGTAAATTCCGTAGGCCTATGTGTTTGGGTAGCGCCTTCGCCGTTTGTATATATTGCCACTAGGAGGCGACAGTGCAGCTTGTTTCTAAATAAAACTTCAGGATAGTACCGGTACTTTACAAAACAAGAAGATTAATGATATACTGTCTGGTTTCTGTGGAATAATTTTCTTTTATTATTATTGTTTTTAATGCTAAAAAGTGATTTGGGGTTGTAGCACACTTAGCAGAATAGTTCTATTAGAACCACACATATTCCTGATATTAACATATTAGAGACCTAATGAATATAGAGACCTTCAGAGCGAACATTGTTTTTATGATTTAGAGCAGTGTTTTTCTATTTTCATAACTATTTCCTTTTTTTATATAGCCTATCCAGTTTGGGATATATTGCTGATTTTAATTTGTAACAGACAGACTGTGAAATTTAGGCCTACATTAGACACAAACTGTTGACATATTCTGTTAATGTAGCTATATCAATTAGGCTACAACAATTTATCACGATTATATAACTGTGTATAAATAAGTTGCCTAATCTTCCAAATTCTTATTTGTTGTTGTGAAGGATAAAAGACTGACACCAGCTTGCTAGATCACTTGCATAAAAACAACATGACGAACTTCTCTCAGTTTTTGTCGGAACATGGAGGAAATGTGCGAAAATGACTAACCACCACCAATGATTTCCTCTAAAAATAGAGAAATTAGCCGCGCGCCAGTGACTGAACGCGCTAATCGGATGCGCATCAGTCTTTGCGCGCGCAGCTGTGATCTCGTGCCATCATCGGTTTCTCTGAAAAGTTCATGAATAAAAGGAGTACGGCATGGTGCTGGGCGATACCAACATAGTGTCGCGCAAAGCCACGGACAAACTATGAAGCCCTTCATGGCCGAGGAGCGCACGAGAGAGACAGGTGCATGTGTTGAAACATCTAACGGTATAATGATCTCCGAGATCCTTGTCCCTCGACTATTCAAAATTGCAGACGAGTCTGGAGAAATGGCAGTGTCTACGGGCTCCGGTTCCTTGGATATGAAGCCCTCCAGCTCGCCGATCCTACTGGAGATGATGGAGGTGGCAAACGGCACGCGCTGCGCGGAGCAGATCCTCAGCTACGGAGAGGTCGAGAAGGTGCTGATCGGTGGAGTGCTGACTATGCTCACACTCATAACCATATGCGGGAACCTGCTCGTGGTCATCTCCGTGTGTTTTGTGAAAAAGCTACGGCAGCCCTCCAACTATCTGATCGTGTCACTCGCGCTCGCGGACCTCTCCGTTGCGCTCGCGGTGATGCCGTTCGTCAGCATCACGGACCTGATCGGTGGCCGATGGATCTTTGGCAAGTTCTTCTGTAACGTGTTCATAGCCATGGATGTGATGTGCTGCACAGCGTCCATCATGACCCTTTGCGTTATCAGCATCGACCGGTGAGTTTTTTTTAACAGTGGACTGATTATGTTCATCATAATGATGATCAGTTTATTGATACATACATAGGCTACATGATAAATTATTTGGCAACACTTCACAATAACGGTCTGTTTGTTATCATATAATTAACTAACAATCAACCAACCATAATTTTACAGTCTTTTATAACTAATAACAAAAAACATAAAATATTCGACACTTAAAATAAAATAAAGAAAACCTAATCGTATTTTATTTCAGCTATATAGTTGGCAAGCCAACACTTATTTTTTATTTAGTTTAAATTGATGAAAAAATTATGAGTGTCTGTTTCCATCTGTATTTTCCCCTATCACAGGTACCTGGGCATCACCAGACCCCTGACATACCCGGTGAGGCAGAACGGATGGTGTATGGCCAAAATGGTGCTTTCAGTGTGGCTGCTCTCTGCGTCAATCACCTTGCCACCGCTCTTTGGCTGGGCGCAGAACGTGAACGATGACCGCATGTGTCTGATCAGCCAGGACTTTGGCTACACTATTTACTCAACAGCTGTTGCGTTTTACATCCCCATGACTGTCATGCTGGTCATGTATAACCGCATCTACCGTGCCGCCAAGCTGAGCGCTGCCAAGCACACCATCACTGGCTTCCCTCGTGCACAGGAGGAGGAAGAGGAGGATGAGGTGGAAGTGGAAGGGGCCGATGGGACGGAAGGTCCCATGGGTGTGGATTGCGTAACCGTTGCGATCAAGCTTCAGAGGGAAGTGGAAGAGTGTGCATGTCTGCCTCGAATCCTGCAAGGAATGGGCAGGAGGAGCTCGGACCGCAGGAGCATTTCCATATTCAAGCGGGAACAGAAGGCAGCAGCCACTCTCGGGGTGGTGCTAGGAGCATTCACCGTCTGCTGGCTCCCGTTCTTTCTCCTGTCCACGGCCCGGCCCTTCATCTGTGGCACAGAGTGTAGCTGTGTCCCGCTGTGGGTGGAGAGAACTCTGTTGTGGCTGGGCTACGCCAACTCACTCATCAACCCCTTTATCTATGCTTTCTTCAACCGCGACCTGCGCACCACCTACCGAAGCCTGCTCAGCTGCCGTTACCGTAATATTAACCGCAGACTGTCAGCCGCCGGCATGCATGAGGCCCTACGACTGGTGGAAAGACCGGAGGTAGTTGTCTCTGGGTGACCCGAACAGTGCACATAACATACAAAGAGTTCAGAGGTTAACATTTGGAACTCACAAGCCTAAATGGTCATGATGGCATTTAGTACATGCCATGTTTGGAAGGGGTCACGGTGTACTGACAGTACTACAGTCAAAACAGTGCTCAATTCAGACAGAGGTGCATTATGGTCAATGCAGTTGCATTTTTTCATCTTTGCTGACACAGGAACACACTATCACTGGCTTTTCTTTTGTAGAACAGCAGAGAAAATGTATAGCGGATGGATCAAAGAATCCAGGTTCTGTTTCAAACCACATTTTTTTCATATTTTAAATATGGATATGTATTTAAAATGGTATATTACCTTGACAGACAATTGCATAAAACAAATTCATGGAAATAGTATCATGGATTTTTTTTTAACACAAAAATTATATATGCTGTTGTCTCCTGTTCACCACTAAAGAAGTTTACTGACTTCCATTTCTGAGAACCCTGGAAATGTGAAAGGGGTCCATAATATATATATATAATTCAATGATTTTTTTATTCATTTACAGGACACGTGTAATATTGCATCAGTGTCCTGATAACTTGATATTGTGAAATGTTGTCCCTCAAGGGATTTGAGGGAATCGAGTTATACAGATCAATAGAACTGTAGGGAGAAATCTGTTTAGATTGATCAATTTTTAAAAATAGAAAACCGCCCAGCTCCGTTTCTGCTTTAAAAACGTTAATCGAGCTCAACTAGCTGTGAGAAACTGGTTTGTCAACTGTCAGCACCTGTTAGCTCACTAAGTGTGATTCATGTGTGTCTGATTCTTGCGACTTTAAACACAACTTGCCATTTCTACTTTCAGTCTGCACATGCTCACTCCGTATAAAACCACTGATTATATGCATTGATGGAAAGTGCATTAAAAAAACAGGTCTAATGTCAGCTAAGCTTCTTCCTGCAGCTGTGGTTAAGCCAGAAGCAACAGGAGGTAATCTGATCACCAATCAGTAATTAAAGGGATTCTGATGAGATTGACTCAGCTCTTTTTCTTTTTGTTGGCAGCTATTTAATTTGGTTCTGCATGGATCTTATGCAATTAGCTTTTGTCACAATTATTTATTTAATATATTTGTCACGGAAAAATTCATATCGTGGTGATGATCAGATTCACTCTTTTGAATCCCTCAGAATTACCTGTGCATAAAAATAATATAATCAAATTTGTAATGACTTTTGTATGGTGCTGTCTAAAGTCTGCTTGTGTAAATATAAAAAAATGCACCAAAATGTAAAGGTACATCTCAAAGTGTCTTTATTGTTGTATACATGTTTTAATGTCACTTATTGTGCATATTTTCCCATTGGAGTTGGAATAAATCATGAGAAAATTAGGATTTTTGTGAAGTACTTTTGTTTGCTGTTCAAATCAACTCCAGAACATTGACAGATCTAAAATTGAATTGCTGCCTAGTTACGCCACTAATATTTTTTTCCCCCATTAGCATGCCATTTCTATGACTGCACCTTGAATATTGAATACACCTAGGCAGTGCTCAGGGTGAACGAAGGATGGCGGGAGAAAGAAAAGAAGTGCGGGGGAGGTATTCACTTAGAATCACTAAAGCACTTGTTATGACTCAAATCTAATTAGTTGCCCAGTCCTTGAGGCCTTGCTGGTATTCTATTTTAAGGGTCCAGCGTGTCTACCTGTGACAGCTACCTGCCACTGGTGAACGATTCATTCACAGAGGCTGCACTGCCGATGATGATGATGATGGTCCTGATTTCACACCAGTGTTTCACTCAACATGAATCTACTCTGGTCCATGAGTATTTTATGAGTTCCTGCTGACACAAAGAAATCATTTCTGCCTGCTGGGCTGAAGAAATCAAATAACATAAAGGCTGATGCCGTGGTAGATGGACTGGTGGACTGTGAAATTATAGGTCATAATAATTCCCCCACTGAGAAAATCCTTTCAGTCATATAAAAGCGAGATTATAATCCATTTTGAGTGGGCTATAATCACATGTGACACACTTCTTTGTGTCTTTTTATTACACTTCTAATTTTCCTAAATCTTTATATTATTTTTCCATCAGCGTTAAGGTGTTCTCTCTATTCATCGTGACAAATGATCAGTGATGTGATTTATTCCAGATTATTGACTCACCTGAGTACATTTCTCCTTATGAAGACTAATTAATTACAGATTTTTTTTTGCATAAATTAATTACATCTGGAACCTGGAGATTACTTCTGAAAATCACATTAGGCCCAGCTAAATTATCCTTCTAAAATTCTGCTAATATTTTCCGTGAAGCTCATTTGCGTCCTTGGCATTCATACTCTTGCTTTTTTTCTCTCGTCTTGCTGTATAAGCAGCAGTAAGTGGAACTGCTCTTTATGTAATTTGTGTGCTAGAAAAACAGATACATCTGCATTCTTCATCAGTCTGCACGCATGCCATTTAATTATGAAGTGCCTCAGAAGGTGGTCACAGAAATCGCTCCGAGTTCCTGCTGAAAAAAAAAGCGAGAGAGAGGAGAGCATCAGCAAAGAGAACCAGAAAAATAACAAGAGGCTTGATCTTTGAGCATTCTGCGCACTTAAGACTGATTAGCTCATACTTGTGTTTGACTATGCTTTAAAAAAAGTAATAAATATTCAAGCTGGCTTATTTCACTACAACAGTAATTACAGACACAGATCATGAATACACAATTTGCATTATATACAACATTATTTAACAATCAGTGGCATTCAGAAAACAAAAATCATGTTTTTTTGTGTTTTTTTTTTTTTTTTTAATCGGTGTACTGATTGGGCCGTTTGCTAAAAAGACTTATCTAAAATATTGCCTGTCACTCATCGGTGCCCTGTGAGGATGACTTTTATTTACAAATCCACTCAGATCTGTCTCATTGTTTTTATCTGTCACTCATTTTTTTCATCAGAGTGGAAAGCTGTTCAGTGTCAAACTACAGGTCTTTTTTCTGCTTTTTTTCCCGCCACACTGATGTGATAACCTATGGACTTGCTAAATTGCCAATGCAGGTAATTGTTATAAATGTTAATGTAATTATGTCTAAAATAGATCATAATGATATTTGAATGACTGTCTATACATTTGGCTTCCATCAGGTTATGTTCCTCTGGAACCTCTGGATGTATGTGCAACCAAAAGGCTGTACAATGTAGAGAAGTGTACAACTTAAATAGAAATTTCTGAAGGGTCACTCAGTCCTAGTTCCCATCATTCTTAATTTTTCAATAAAACTGCACAAAATACTTACAGCAAAGTTATAATCAAGATGTGTTATGTGACAAAAGTGATGTCTGGATGGGGTATTTGCACAATATTTGCTTTTAATGACACTTCAGGTCCTAATAAACAATCAAAATATGAGGAGTATGTTTTATTGGGAAGAAGTATCCACTAAACTCGGTTAAGGTATAAAAATTATTTGTCAAGAAAGGCAAATTGCAGCATATTATTAAATATGGGTTTTACTGTATTACACAAAAAGCATAGAAAATCTAAAAGCTTCCTTCACAGGAAATAAGGCATTCATTGACTAAAATGTATTCAGTTATTGATATCATTTTTTTGGTTCTCCCTGATAACAGCGGACCATTTTTTCTGGGCATTGACTCGCTAAACTTTGCACATGTATATTTCTTAACTTCTTTGATGTCCAAACAGATCCTCCATACTCACTACATTGTGTTCAGCAGGATTCCCAATTGGTACATTTTCAAAGTGCCAGCAACTTTGTAGGCCCTTCCAACACCTGCTGCAGACATGCATCCCCAATACTATTATGTTTCCCCTGCTGTGCTTAATGGAGCCACGCATGCATATCAAAACAATCCAGTCGTCTCCTACGAAAATACCTGACACCATCCAATGCTAGGTTATTCAATTTTGACTTTTCAGATTGCAGAACATGGCTCCAATCTTCCACACTCCGGGCCTTGTTTTTTTTTTTTTTGGCAAATGCAAGGTAAACACTTTGCAGAAGATAAATCTAATAGATGGTTTACAGGTCTTCTGTAGAATATAAATCTTTACAGTTAATCCAGTCTCTATTCGCCAGTTCAAGATGAAATTGGAGGTTGGAAGTCTCATCCAGGTCTTTAGATGTTGTTTTAAAGTCTTCCCACATTCAGGTGATTTTCATCCTCCGATCAAAATGTTCACTTGTGTTCCTTGATCAGCCACAGCACTTTACAATCTGCATGGTAGTGGTCTCACTTTGCTTTGAAATTAAGACTTTGTGACCATTCAAATCCTGGACATGAGCAATATCAAAAACCGCTTGACAATATTTAGCCATTTCAACAATATCCTCCTTGGTTGCAGAGGACAGCTTCTTCTATCTGGCCCTTTTCTCTAAAACCTACAAAATAACATCTAATAATATACCTAATATGTAACGATTCACCTGCCACCTCCGCACTACAGTTTCCAGAATCTTTCTTGTTTCCCACCTGCACACATTGCACACATCATTCAGCCTCATCGTCTCTATGCCATTTAAGCCTGCTCCATACACTTATCTTTGTCTGGTCTACATCTAGGACTCATCCAAGCTTTGGATGTTATTCTGAGATACCTTCCTCTGTGTTGTTCTCCACCTCCACTCTAACCTGTCTCCTTCTCTAGCTCTCCATGTTCTCCCAGTCCCTGTAAGAAGAAACATATTCTTAATTCTGTTACCCAGCGACTCATTAGTGTGAAAGTGTTCGTGTGGTGCATTGTACATCACTTTTGGCCACTACTGTATACATAGCTATATACTGTAGGGTTGTTACTAAAGGGGTGAAAACTTAGTTTAGTAGTTCAAAAATCAGTATGTCAGTCTTATTGCTGTTACGTACAGTCTTGTACCTTTGTCTTTTTGCCCAATTTTCAAATACTCTTTTGCTTCAAATCAAAGTTGGTAATGTGATTCATCTCGTAGCTGGATGGTTTGGTTCAATGCTATATAACACTTTAACTGAGCCTCTATTACCATTTATATTCCTCCCTTATAAACGCTGGAATGAAAAAAAAAAGTCATGTGAAAGTTTCTATGACTGTTCAAAGTTTATGAATATTTAACCCTCGAGTATTGTTTCGCGTCATATATATATATACTCTACCGTTCAAAAGTTTGGGGTCAAAAGGTTTTTTTTTTTTTAAGAAATTAATACTTTTCTTCCGAAAGGACGCATTCAATTGATCAAAAGTGACAGTAAAAACATTTATAATAATGCAAAATATTAAATTTTTAATTAAATGCTTTTCTCTTGAACTTTCAAAGAATCCTGAAAAAAATTAATCATGGTTTGCACAAAAATATGAAGCAGCAAAACTGTTTTCAACTGTGATAATTCGGTTGTTAAGTCTGACATCACGCGTGACGTTTAGCCTCTTCCGGGCCCAAGCGCTCCGCTCGTCTTTCAGATCCTAGACTACATAAAACCTTTTCTTAAAGGGTTTTTTTTCGCTTCAGTGCCAGTGGGTGTTACTAGGGATTAAGGGATAGCACCCACTGGCGCCAAAGTTTCTTCATTCGTTTAAGATTTGTAACTTACCTAATCAACTGCCGCCATTTTCTCTTATCTTTCTCGTCACAGGGAAAGCGGTAGATGACAGTTAAATGTCACTTGTTTTTTTTAACTCCGATCTATTTAAACAACACGGGAACACATTAAAACTCCGGCGAAAGCAGTAGGTAGGTAGAGAGGACCCGGCCTTTGGACCAGAAACAGTATTATCGGAGAGTGGTTACGTCACGACTTAACAACCGGATAATCATAAATGTTTCTTGAGCATCAGATCATCATATTATACTGATTTCTGGAGGATCATGTGACACTAAAGACTGGAGTAATGATGCTGAAAATTCAGATTTGATCACAGGAATAAATTACACTTTACTATATATTCACATAGAAAACAGCTGATTTACACTGAAATAATATTTCACAATATTACTGGGTTTGTTTTGTAGTTTTAATCAAATGAATGCAGCCTTGGTGAGCAGAAAAGACTTCTTTAAAAACATTAAAAATCTTACCAACCCCAAACTTTTGAACGGTAGTGTATATGGAGATTGTTAGGAGGCCATGATGGACAGAGGCCACTAGGCAAATTTGGCCAGGATGCCGGGGTTACACCCCAACTCTTTATCGAAGGACATCTTGGGATTTTTAATGACCACAGAGAGTCAGGACCTCGGTTAAACGTCTCATCCGAAGGATGGTGCTTTTTAACAGTACAGTGTCTCTGTCACTATACTGGGGCGTTAGGACCCACACAGACCACAGGGTGAGCACCCCCTGCTGGCCACACTAACACCTCTTCCAGCAGCAACCTGGTTTTCTCAGAAGGTCTCCCATCCAGGTACTAATCAGGCTCAGCCCTGCTTAGCTTCAGTGGGCAACCAGTCTTGGGCTACAGGGTGATATGGCTGCTGGCTTACGTAAAGCTTATCTGGCTTATCTGTTGGCTTACGTAAAGTGTGCCCTATCCATCTCCAACGTCACTTTTAAATAATGGTCTAATGGTCTCTGGCCAATGGATTTTTAGTAGCTTGCGTAGATAGTTGTTAATGAAGACTTGTGTTTTCTTTGTGATGGCAACTGTTGTTTTCCAAGTTCCTGCTCCATTTAGAAGAGCTGCTTTTACATTGGTATTGAAGATCCTGACTTTGGTCTTGGTTGATAGTTCTTTAGATCTCCATATATTCCGCAGTTGTATAAATGCTGTTAGTGCTTGCCCTATTCGTTGTTTGGCATCCATATCTGAGCCTCCCTGCCTGTCGATGACGCTACCCATGTAGGTAAAGGCATCCACCTCCTCCAGTACTTCTCTGTCAAGCGTGATCAGGTTATTGGTGGTTGTGTTTATCTTGAGGATCTTACTCTTGCCTTTGTGAATGTTGAGGCCAATTTGTGCAGAGGTATCTGATACACTGGTTGTCATCCCCTGCATCTGCTGCTGGGTGTGTGATAGTAGGGCCAAGTCAGTTAGCTGCTTCCAAGGTGTCCAGTGGATTCCATTCTCTGAGCTGTAGAGGTCTTCATAATCCAGTCGATCGCCTGTCTTTACCTAGAATGTCTCCGTGAGTTGCCCTCTATGTTTCACTTTACAGCTTAGATCTTGATATGAGTTCCTGATAATAGTGGAGATTTTTTCAGGTATCCTATAATGATGTAGGAGCTTCCATAGAGTCTCTCTGTCCACGCTGTCGAATTTTTTCTTGTAGTCGAGGAAGTTGATGTACAGGGGTGAGTTCCACTCTAACGACGGTTCAATTATAATTCTCAGCATTGCAATTTGGTCCGTGCAGGATCAATCTTTGCGAAAAGCCAGCCTGTTGGTCTCTAAGTAGGGCGTCGACCGGGTCTTTCATTTTGTTCAGCAGAACCCTATTGAATACTTCCCCTGGCACTGATAGCAGCGTGATCCATCTTGATAAGATATCCCTTTTTCCAGATCTTCTGGGTAGAGCATTCCCACTGTTGTTTCTATGTCCGACTTCAGCGGGTGCTTCTGGTCCTGCTGCTTTGCCATTCCTGAGATGCTTGATGACAGTCCTAATTTCTTCTCCTGTGGGTGGGCTGTCCTCTATAGGTAGGTACGTTTCGGCAGGTTCGATGTCTGGTTTTTCAGTATTGAACTATTCAAGAGTTCTTCAAAGTATTCTTACCACCTGTTTCTCTGTTCTTGGTCACCCATGATTGGTTTTCCTTCTTTGTCTTTGACCTGGCATTCGGGTCTACTGTACTTCCCTGCTAGCTTCTTGGTGGTGTTGTAAAGTTCTTTCATGTTGCCCTCTCTAACTGCTTGTTCTGCGTTGGTTGCCAGGTCGGCTAAATATTGCTGCTTGTCTGCTCTAATGCTCTTTTATTGTTCTCTTATTTGCCTCTGTGTACTCTGCTTGTGCCTTGGTTTTCTCTGCTCTTGTTTGACTGTTGTTGACAGCCTTTTTTTGCTCTTCCTCTCCTGAATCTTACTCAGCGTGTCAACAGAGATCCATTCTTTATGGTGCTACTTCTTGGGGCCAAGCACTTCCTGGCATGTTAATGTAACTGCTTCTTTAATTCCTTTCCATTTGCTCTCGAGGGGGCCTTCTTCCTCTTCCAGCAGCTCCTGTAATACTTGAAACTTGTTGCTGAGTGTTAACTTGAACGCTTGTAGCTTGATAGCGTCTCTCAAGAAGGTGGTATTGTATTTCTGTTGTGTCCTGTGCTCTTTTGTCTAATTATTTTTTAGTTTCAGCTTTAGCCTGGCCACCACTAGATGGTGGTCTGAGGCCACATCCACTCCTCTCTTTGCTCTCACATCTTGCATGGACCTTCTGAATTTCTTGTTGATCCAGATGTGGTCGATCTGGTTCTTTGTTGTGTGGTCTGGAGAGGCCCAGGTGGCTTTGTTAATGTTCTTGTGAGGGAAAACGCTGCCCCCGATCAAGTTGTTTGACGTACACAGGTCTGCTAGCCTCTCCCCATTCTCATTCTCTGTTTCTGTCCATGGCACCCCATGACTTCTTCATATCCAGTGTTATCCATTCCTATCTTGGCGTTGAGGTCTCCTAACAGAATGGTGAGGTCTTTTTCTGGATACTTCTCTATGATAGACAGTAGTCTCTCATAAAGCTGATCCTTGATGGTTTCATCGCTGTCATTGGTGGGTGCTTAACATTGAATAACGTTCATCTTGATCTTCTCTATCTTGGTACGGAAGCTGTAATAATTCTGGGTCCATGAGATTCCCATCATATGAGTGCTCCTTGTACTTCTTTTGAAAGCATCAATGTAACTCCTTGTGTGTGGCGGGGGCGTTGTCCACTTCGTGTCCAGAGTACAGCAGCATCTCCCCTGAGGATAATTGCTTCTGTCCAGATTGTATCCATCTAGTCTCGTTAACTCCAAGCAGGGCAAGGTTGTAGTTCTTCATCTCCGCTGTTACTTGAAATGTCTTCCCTGTCTCCCACATGGTTCTTACGTTCCATGTACCAATGTTGGTTGCCCTGGTCGAAAGAAAGGGTGTCGGCCTTGTAGCTTCCAGAGTCTTCCGGCTTATGCTACACGGTGTTATAAATCGTCTTGTTGAAGACCTCTCTCTTCCCAGGCCTGAGTTTTCTTGTTGATTCCTTGTTGACGTTTCTGTAGCAGGAAGTGTTTTCCGGGGTAGGGTTGCTAGCCCTATGCCCAACCCTCCTCCTTTATCCGGGCTGGGACCGGCAAGGTAAACTTTAGGGTACACCTCGGCGGAGTTCTGATGTTTTTTGGGTTTAGGTCATCAGTAAATGATTGTGACACTTAAAGGGCACCTATTATGGCATTTAAGATGTTCCTAATATTGTTTTGGGAGTCCCCAACAACAGTTTTTTAAGCATGAAATGACAAAAAATACGTTTGTTGTCTTATAATATGCATTTATTTTTACCTGATTTGCTCACCGACTCCCATATGAATCGTTTCGCGAGTCATTTTTCCAAACCCCGCCTTTGCGTGATGCTAATCTGCGGTGTCATAGCTACCATAGCCCAAAGTTTAGTGGTAAAAGCACATTCAGTCTTTGTTTGCGCTAGCCCAAAGCATAAACATATTGATAATGCAGTACTAAGAGGTAACGTTATAGCTATATTCTTTATGACAACTCCATTAACAACGACAAACACTTCACATATTTCAATACAATTGACATTGAAGACCTAGAAGCTGCGCTGTGCGTACACAACACACAAAATAATTATTGAGCATGATACATAAAACATAAAAGCAACAATTAATATTAATAATACTTACAGGTTGTGATTCGGAGAAGGAAGCTGATCCAAATAAACTCGGTATTGAACCTTCCTTCAGTATCAGCCGGCTCGCAAATCCATACTTTATAGCATTTAGGTTTGTGAAGCAATCATCTTCAAAATGACGCGAACACAGAACAAGGTTCTGGCTATACTTCTGTGGTATAGTTGTATATATGAACACAGAACAAGGTTTGGGCTACACTTCTGTGGTATAGTTGTATTTATGAACTGTAGCCACTTAGTCTTCAAATGCTCCTCACTGGGCAGATGAAAAAAGTTTGCTTTTGCGTCGCACTTCAAAACAAAGCGTCTCGTCGACATGATGTTAGTTTTCCCTGGCGTCTCCGAACGCAATGAGTGGGCGTATCTTATTCAAATAACTTGTCAATTTGATGTCAACTAGACAAAGGAAAAGCATCGTTCGTCGAACGATTCATATCAGCGACTCAGAGTCGACTCTTACTTTTGAGAGACAATAACTTTGTATACGGTGAACTTTCATGTTTAACTTTGCAGGATTTTTTCGTTCACTTAGATCAGTAATTCTCAAAGTGTGGTCCGCCATCGCCCCCTAGTGGTCCGCGAAAAGATGACCTAAACTAGGCAAGTGTTTACAAAATCGTCACTTATTTAACCCTTTCGCACGTACGATCACAGGATCAGTCTTGGCTGGTCCCTGGGGCGTACGATCACACCGGTGTTATTAGAACGGTCAGTGCATCACGTGATCAACTGCTAAATTCAAATGTGCTTTCGCGCGTTGGCTGGCGCTGAGCCAGAGACAGACGCACTCAGTGCTGTCATATATCACAACTATTCAGTGTTTTCAACCACATAATGTTTATTTTAGCTTCCAGGCATTTAAATACACAAATACTAGCAAAACAATGATTTTGAGTTTGTAAAATACACACTGATGTCTATGGAAGCGGCAATAATAATCCTTTCCATTATAAAAAGACGACACGTTTTATTCATATCAGATATACATTGTGTAAGTAGCTTTACATTTTACCCTATTCTTCTCCCAGTTCAACGGCCACTTACTTTCGTGTATTTTTTGAGAAGTTGAGGAATTGACACGTTAAACTAACATGGCGCCGCCCATCGCACATACAGCTCAACTAACGCGATCGTTATAAAGGTGTTTAAACAACAAAACACATCCACGTGGCACGTGCACATATTTGACAATCGGAATATCAGTGTTTCATGTTATAGCGAATACATTTGTGAATATTTTGAATAAAAAAGGAAAAATGACATAAAAGCAGATCATCATTCATTCAGCGCTGTTTTATGTTTGCGCTGTGTCACGTGACAAGCAATGACGCGTCACCATGGAAACATTAAAGCGACACAAAACTGTGATAACAGTTCTTGCCATTCTGTTTTAATAACGTAAAAATGGATCGATGGCTAAACCAAAGAGGAGTCTAAAGAAAAGACCAAGCGTCCACTGAATGCAGCAAGACTACAGCACCACAAATGTTAAGTTTTAGATGGAAATCTCAAAATATAAAATCTGAAGCTTTTGTAATGTACTAGTTTTTGTTTCATGTGTAAAATCTCAGTAATTTTAGTGATATTGGACATTAAGGGGGAATTTTTTTTCAGCATTTTATTGTTACCATAGTTACAACCATAGACTTCATATACCCGCCACCTCAGTTTTAAACTAATGGCTGTTTGGAATGACATTAGGGGGGACCTAGGCTGTTACAGTATGTTTAATTGCAGTTTTTTCCCCACCTGTGCAGTTTGTTGTTCATATTGAGCTGCAGCTCATTTTACATTTACTTTTTCAAATATAAAAAGTAATAAAATAAAATTCATATAATAATTTCTGATCATATTATTGCATTTGTGTTTGAATAACTAGTTTTTGGCTTGTTATATGCATATTAAACTTAAATTTAGCTTATCCTTACAATTTTGTTGTTTTTTGGGGGCGTGTTAGAGTGGGATTTTGTTAGGTGGTCCTCAGAAAAAAATTGGAAGATAAAATGGTCCTTGGGCTGAAAAAGTTTGAGAAACACTGACTTAGATCTATGTTACACACTACATGAAGGGCAATTTTCAAAAATCCATAATAGGTGCCCTTTAAATGGCAGTGTTTCACAAATGAAACAAAAGAGCTGTTAGTTTTGAATGATGCATCTAATAAAGAGAACTGTGTTTAGAGTTTTGAGAAAACTGTTTTTTCAATTGCAAACTGTGTGTAATGCGTATAATGTGCTTGCAGTTTTGCAGACTTGGTCTGAAAATTAGGTCCATGAGTGAATGGTTTCACTGAGTGAGCCTCAAGTTCCCCTTTTAATGTGTAAGCAATTTGAAAAAAAAAAACTGTAAATGAGTAATATGAATTAAGGTTCAGGTTTGAGAAGACTGTTAAAATGATTTATTGCTTACACACACACACACACACACACACACACACACACACACACACACACACACACACACACACACACACACACACACACACACACACACACACACACACACACACACACACACACAAACACACAGTCTGGAAGTAAATGGATCTAAAGTGATGGGGTTCTTTCTTAAAGCCAAGTGGATTAATTTAATTAGTACAGTCAGCAGAGTAACTATACAGCAGAGACATTACGGCTTAGGTCTACTGTTTTCTGTAATTCAAGACTGAATGTAAATGGAAATCCTTATATGAAGCTTTTGGGTTCTTGTGAGAATTTGAATATCTGTCAGAAATATTTATGTGAGATTTTGACTAACGAGTGGTGTGGTAATGAGAATGGGATATGCTGAATATTAGGTTTATTCACACCTCTTTCCCTAAATATTTCCTTTTATTCAACCCTTAATAGATTTGGTCCTCTTTGAATTGTTTAAAAAAAAAAGAAAAAATTTAAATCCTTGTCTTCTATATTCTTTTATTTCTAATTTCCATTGTGCCCCTTTCTGCCAAAATCTGTGGTTGCAATCTTGATTAATACCTCCTGTTTTAATGAAATCCTTCTGTATGATTCCAGTGGTATTTTGTTAAATCTTAGGACAAATGATACTTTGACATTTTTCATCAGATTATGGAGTTAAACCAAGTCAGTGGTACACCACAATCTGGCTTTGTTTTTCGTTGTTGTTGGTTTGAAGCAGTTATTTAGATCTTTTGCTGTAGTGTGTCAGCAGGAAATATCAGTTTACAATTCCAAACATTCCTTTTGCCATTAATTATAATAATCCAGTGAGATTTCGGTATGCACTAGAAGTCTAACATCAGCCGGTATGATCTAATCTCACCATCATCAAATCTGTCTGTGATTATATGAAGAAACAGAAAAAACTAAGACAGACTTAATCCAGAAGAACTGTGGCAACGTCCCCAAGATGTTTGAAAAAAAAAACCTGCAAAGCTAACTGAAAAATATATTTGTTACAATTAATGGAAGAAGGAATGTTTGGAAATGTAAACAGATATTTCCTACTGACACACTACATCAAAAGATATAAATAATGGCATAAAACCATTTTTTGGAACGTGCTTAAGACTTTTGCACAGTACTGTATATTAAATTGCATTAGTTACATAAATTGTCTAAAAGTGAAAGTAAAAACATTTATGATATTACAAAAGATTTCCACTTCGAATAAAAGCTTTTCATCTGAATTTATTCACCAGTGTCCTGAAAAAAAGTATTAAGATTTCTAGAGAAAATTTTAAGCATCAGACAACAGCATAAACAGCATAAACAGTTTCCAACAGTGATAATAATAATAAATGTTTCTTTAGCACCAAATCAGCATATTTAAATGATTTAGCAGTAATGATGCTGAAAATTACAATTTTTGATCGTTTTTAATTTATTTTCTGATATTTCAATATGTATATATAGTCATATATATTATATATATATATATATATATATATATATATATATATATATATATATATATATATATATATATATATATATATATATATATATATATATATATATATATATATGACTGTATTTAGCAATCAAAAAACATCCAGCAAATCTTTCACTGAAAGAATAAAAAAATGACTCATGTATTAAACTGTGAGTTATTATTACTTTTAATAATCCATCTCAAAATAAAGCAAGTGTTGTGTTCTTAAAGGGTTAGTTCACCCAAAAATGAAAATTATATCATAGTTTACTTACCCTCAAGTTGTTCCAAACCTCTATGTGTTTATTTGTTCTGCTGAACACAAAGGAAGATATCTGGAAGAAAACAGATTTCATTCCCCATTGACTACCATAGTAGGAAAAAATACATACTATGGTAGTCAATGGGGAATGAAATCTGTTTTCTTCCAGATATCTTCCTTTGTGTTCAGCAGAACAAATAAACACATAGAGGTTTGGAACAACTTGAGGGTAAGTAAACTATGATATAATTTTCATTTTTGGGTGAACTAACCCTTTAAGGGACATAAATCAGTTTCTAAACGCACAAACAAACACACACACATGTTTTTTTCCATGGTTTTTGTGGACTTTCCAAAGATATAATGATATTTATACTGTACATTCTATCATCTATCATAACCATCACAGAAAACTTTCTGCATTTTCAAAAAACATAATTTAGTGTAATTTACAAGTTGTTTTCCTCAGGGACCTCAGTCTCAGCAAAATAAAATTCCCATAACGTACCAGGACCACCCACACAACATGCACACTGTTAAATTCCTAAAGAGAACTACAGGATTGAAAATTGATTTGCAGCCACGATGAATTAAGGGAGTTCCCTGAGGGGCTGATAGTTTGCGACCCTTTTGACCTAGAAATCTTTACACCATACAAGATAGACCAGGCCAATTTGGACACTCAAATCTGGTAAGATACTTAAAGTAATTTCATAGCTTTTATTGAGTGACCTTAAAAGGGGCAATATAAGACAGAAATAGTGCTTTTGAGCCAGCTGTGTGTCTTAATCACGCTCTTCATGGCAAACAAGCATGTGAACAGCAATCAGACAAAATGTTCGACATTAACCACAAAATGACAACAACACATCTGAATAATAAAAAAGACCCCCAAAAATATGCTCTTTATTTAGTTGTAAAAATGAAAGTGGCGTCATGTTAACTTAAAGGTCAAAGCATCAGTGGTAATAAGGGTGGCGACCTTTTTTGCAGACGGTCAGATCTGAGCAGACAGCCGTTACTGATCTTCTGCACCACTGCTGCTCCAGGCATTTTTCTTAATGTCACATGCTATTCGCCTTTGGCCACATTTTCGAAAGAAACCATGCTGACAATCCCAGTATTAAGTCTTCCAAAAATGAAAATTCTATCATCATTTACTCACCCTCATGTTTTCCAAACCTGTATGAGTTTCTTTCTTCTGTTGAACACAAAATATTTATATTTTTTTATAACC
The DNA here is from genome assembly GCA_036326025.1 of Chrosomus eos. Classification (NCBI taxonomy): domain Eukaryota; kingdom Metazoa; phylum Chordata; class Actinopteri; order Cypriniformes; family Leuciscidae; genus Chrosomus; species Chrosomus eos. The sequence continues at coordinate 18,654,011 of CM070832.1, forward strand.
AGACAGTTGACAGTCAGCACCCCTTATAGAAAAAAAAAGTCAATGGCTACCGCCTACCATCAACTGTTTGGTGAATAACATTCTTCAAAATATCTTCTTTTGAATTCATTCAGGTTTGGAACAACTTGAGTGAGTAAATTATGAAATAAATTGTTATTGTTATTTTTGGGTGAACTATCCCTTATCCCAATACAAGTCATATCCAACAGGTTGGTTTTCCCCTTTTTGCTATTTTTTTTTTTTATAAATTAAATTTGTGACAGTTTTATCTGGGTTTAACACTACTGGATATGTGCAACAGTAATTCTCATTTAGAAGGCTTTATTCCCTTGCAATAATGAGTAACACTGAATTTTTTACAGTCAAACAAAAGCAATAAGATCACACCATTAGAGTCTCGTTTTAAGTGGCCAGACGGAAATCTGTGTTTTTTTTGTCTGACTGCCATTTAGTTTAACTGCCTTTTAAATTGTTTTAAATGTTAATTATTTCTTTGTGGTCAAAGAACAAAAGCAATACCATGGCCAAATGGCCAAGTACCACCCTGAAAAAAACTGAATTATTCTTTTGTAGCCTACTTTTTTTTTTTCCAGAAAGAACAAAGTTAGACTTTAATTAAGTCCAACAGCTGAATTTGTTTTGTTTTTTTTGTAGCAGAGGTGGTAAAATAAGTTTGAAGGTATTGTTTTGTCCTTCTCTGACCATACACAGCTTATTTGATTTGAGGTTTCTACTTTCACGTGAAAGATTCAGCTAAAGCACAGAAATCATAATTTTTTTTCCAAAATGGGGTTTTCACAGCAATGCAAAGAAGAACCATTTTTGGTTGCCCAAAGAACCTTTCAGTGAACAGTTCAAGAACCATTTTTTTCTTGGTAATAAACATTCAAAAAAATTAAGAACCTTCTCCACAATCATACGGACATCTAAAGGTTCTTTAGATTCATAAACATCAATATCAATAAAAAACCCTGTTTTTAAGCGTGAAGGATGCAAATACATTTATCAGTGCTTTTGAACTTTTTATTCAATAAGGAATCCTTAATAAAATGTTTCCACTTTCCACAAAAATATTAAACAGCAGAATAATTTTCAGCACTAATAAGAAATGTTATTTGAGCAGCAAATCAGCATATTATGATTTCTGAAGGATTATGTGACACCGAAGACTGCTGAAAATTCAGCTTCGCCATCACAGGAGTAAATTACATTTCAAAATACTCATATAGAAAAAAAGTTATTTATGTTGATATTTCACTATATTACTGCATTGTGATCAAATAAATGCAGCCTTGGTGAGCATAGGAGATTTCTTGCAAAAACATTTCTCTTTTAAACAGTAGTGTAAATTTTAACAGAATTTTGTTCTGGTCTGAACAGATTTTTAAAATTGAGGTAGCAAATTAATTTACCTCAACTAGTGAACTTTACAATTCACGGCAGGGAAGACATAAGAAAAGAAAGAAGAAAAAGGTGGACGGAGACTTATCAAACAACATCAGAATGAAGTGAGGGGGAAAATGAAAGGTGACAGAGTTTGTTGCCTCTCTGGGTTATCTTAGTTTGCACAGTGATGACCCTTGCTGGTCCGTACATGACGAGTTTGGAAATTTGTATTAGAAAAAGTTATATAAACCAGAAAGATATAGGCTATTAACACCATTGCAATTAGGAACATTATGCAATTCTAAAATAGATTCATTTGGTAGGATGCTGGTGTGATGTGATAAAAGGACCAGCATGTAAGCCTACATTGATCAGATGTCATTAGACCCAACTCACAACATCCTACATGATAAATCCATTAGCCTATGTTTGTAGACACAGTAAACAGTCCCGAATCACTTGCAACTGTAGGGTGCTGGAGGTGTGAAAAGTGTTTAACAGCAGGTGCTAAATGCTTTAAAACAAAAAAAAAACAACAACACAAATGTGTTTCTTATGTGTGGGAAAAAATAAAAGCAACTTAAGCACTTCAGTAGCTACTGTGACCAGCTGTGCCTATGCTGAAAAGTGCTCACTTAGGCTATGCTTTCATAGGCTAAAAGAGTTCCACTTACCTGGCCTTCAATTTCACCACAGAAAATGTAGCACACAGCAGGTCCACACAGAATTAATAATTTTTCCATCGTATAAACATGAACAAGGTGGATGTCCTGTTGGGCCGCATCTCGTGCATAGCTTGTTTTTGCCACAGGAAAAAAATACAAAAGGTAATTGCGACTTTTTAATCTCGAAAATGAGAGGGAAAATGAAACTCTCAGAATTGTGAAATTAAAAAAAGTCATAATTAACTACTTTTTTAAACCCGCAATTCTGACATGTTTTCTCATAATTGAAATATTAAATTGTTATTGCAAGGGGAAAAAACATAATTGTGAGATATGAAGTAGGAATTTATTAGGCTACCTTTTTTATTTCATGGTGGAAACAAGTTTAACAAGACAAAGGGTCAAGTTAAGAAGTTTTAAAAACGTACTCGGTTACTTGGGTAACCTCAGTTCCCTGAGAGTAGGGAACGAGTATTGCGTAGCTATATGGAGTTGAAAAACTCCTTTTCTCAAGAATATTGAAGCCATTATTTTAAAATGCAGCTGCACAGTGAGCACAGAGCAGAGCGACTAGTTCACTTATTGCCTGTGCTGCAGCAACTGCACGAACCTGTGGCGAGGCGGCTGAGACGTGCTAACCAATCGGGTCGCTTCGCGAACAGCGTGCGTAGTAGCCCGAGGTCAACAGTAAAGTTTGAAAGTCACAATTCACCCTAGGACCAGACAAAGGTCAGACCCTTTATTAAGGTATAATGTTGCAGAGGCTCTTGGCCGAGGCCTTTAGATAGAAAGTACCCGTGCCTGCAGAGCAGGGACCTCTGGGTTATAGAATCTCACAAATGTGGTTGGTGTGGACCAGCCTGCTGACGCACAGATGTCTTCGATTGGTACACCACTGGACCAAGCCCATGAGGAGGTCGTGTCTCTAGTGGAATGAGCTCTAACACCTATGGGGCATTGAAGGCCCATGGAGGTGTAGGATAGAGAGATAGCAATCTACTATTCATCTAGATTCTAGAAAGTCTCTGTTTTGTGACTGTTCACATGATCTGGTAGTGCACTAGAGTTTCCCACAGTAGTGCTTTGCAGGCTTTTGGCATCAGTAAACTTCAGCCGCTGGGCAGGGCTGAGAGGTTGGCGGTGCGGGCTTGGCTGGCTGAGGGGGCTGCGCTTTCTTGAGGCGCCCTGAAGCCAAACTTGAACATGGCTTGCGACGATTTCTGCGCCTCATTGAAGCGCTCAGAGAATCCCTTCACCCTGGGCCTAAGAGGCCGGTATTGAAAAATTGGGGCATCGAGGAAAGCGGTTGTGTCCGCGTCCTTGATCTCCGTAAGGTTCAGCCAGAGGTGGCGCTCCAGCACAACCAAACTAGCCATACCTCTGCCGATCACCTGGGCGGTGGTCTAGGTGCCGAGTAAGGGCGCGCCATGATTTGGTCAGCTCGTCGTGTACCTCGGGGAAGCAGGGTGCTGGTCTTTGACGAGACCAATCGATGTCGAGGCCTTTGACAGCTTAATTAGTGAGGACGCAGATAAGTTCAGCGTCCCCATTCACTCTAACGCTGTCTCTGCTGGCTTGGGATTGAGGGGCAGAGTCAACTGTCGAGCCCGGCCAGTCTTCTCCCTCAGATGCAGCCAGGGACAGGCTGTTGTTGCCATCTTCCTCATATTGCGCCGAACGAAACGAGTCTGCCGATTGAGAGGAGGGGCATAGATCCCCTTTAGTTTGTGAGAAAGACACCGGTGAGGGGGTCTCGCGAGGAGAGAGCGAGGCACGCGGGGGACTGGGCTGGCGTGGGCTCGCTCGGTTCAGGCATCCTTTGGCCTCGTCACTTCTTCCGTCAAGGCTCGAGGAGGGAAGGAAGCGCGGGAGCACGAGAGATGGGTTCGCCGTCCAAGAGGAGAGCTAGCCGCGAGCGCAGGATGGAGATGGGCAGGCTCTCGCAGTGTGGGCAGCCATCATTGTTGAGTGCAGTCTCTGCATGGGCACGGCCCAGGCCCAGGGCGCACTCGCTGTGTCTATCAGTGCATCCGGAACGCTGCATTTGAAACTACACCATAGAAATTTGCTCTTTCAGCTTCTAGAGTGTCGCTACAGCGAACACAAAGAAGTAGCAGAAAAAGGATATAAAGGCTTCTCTTCGCCGGATAGCCGCAGGTTAATTGCGATTCAGGGGCTCGTTCCACTGCAGGGGTTTGTTGACGGCAAAGGCTCTGAGATCATCGAAGAAGGTGTTCGCTGAAGGAGATTAAATCTGATTCCTTGGTGAAATGGTCTGTTTATATAGGCATAAGCCACGCCCATTCTGGCAGTTTCTAATGCGCCATGGGCACGAAGCGCAATTGGTTTGCACGTCTCAACCGCCTCGCCATATAGGTTTGTGCAGTTGCTGCAGCACATCCAGTGAGCGAGCTAGTCACTCTGCTCTGTGTGGCTTCAATATTCTCGAGAAAAGGAGTTTTAGCTACGCAATACGAAGTGAACGCTCTCAAACGTTCTTTTAAATTTTTTTACCTGAGCTACGGTCTTTTACTGTAGCGCACATATCTGTTTTAATAGTGGTTATAAGAAATGCATCTCTTAAAAGAAATATAATTAAAGTAAAATAAAGTGTAAAAAATGGTTCCTCTATCTTTTCCACACTGCCTCTCATGAACAACTATGCCTAACTCAGTTTCCCTGATTCAAAACTGGTCATTTAATTTCTAAAAACATTTTAAATTTTATTTGGTGTACAACTAAGATATGGCAGGATATGACACTTTATTTAAACAGTAGTCTACATAGTCTAGCTAAAGAGATAGCCACACACCCACACCCAGGCACATTTAGGGCAAGATGGCGCATTGATTGCGTGACAATTTTCTCACCATCTGAACAAACTGTTTGGATTAAAGCAATCATACACTAAGTGGAAATCTTCACAGAGCATTCCTCTTGACGGTCTCACTACGTTGTCTCAACCTATTTAAAGCGCATCTCCTGATGAAGCCAAGCAATTAGACCCATCCAGGCTCTCAATTCTTCAGTCTCTAGAGCTGCACTCTGACTGTTTATCATTTCAAATCATGTGGTAATTTTCTGCTCTAAATTATAGGTGCAGCAGATGATTATTACTGCATTGTTTACCAGGCTTGGACCAGGCTGATGCTTTCATGCCTCCCTGCTGTTTTCTGCATGTAGAGAACGAGACCAAAAGGAAATGGAACAAAAAATAAAAAGACTTGACTTTGTATCAATTAAGTGACGCAATCAAATGACATGGACAATGACTCCCTATGTGCCAATGTTTTGTTTTTTCTTCATCTCTCTTTATTCCTCCTATACAGTTGGTTTTCACTCCTCCATTTTGTCTTCACCACATGCTCCCACACTTTCGACACTCTCACAACATGATTCATCATTGCAAGCAGCCACCCTGTTCACATCCTGTCATTCAGTGCCAACAAAGAGATAGACCTGTTCCCAGTTCCTCACCCTTCCCCTCACTCCTTTCATGCCATCTTAGATAAGAGCACCGGGCCGCATACTGCGATCGGGAAATTCAATTACCCGTCTGTTACATGAACACTTGTTCAGTAATTCAAACGAATAGTCCTTTGGGTTTCATTAGGCATCTGGCACACAGTATTACTGACATGGTAATGGAGAGTCTTTATCAAGTGAGTGGCACATATTAAAGGTTTGTGACAGGGTGATTAACACAGAAAAAAAAGAATGTTGACAATTGGGAAAAAAACCCCGACAATAACTTTGTGCTGTATTTTACGTGTGCATTTTTAACTCTTGAAAAACAGAAAGTGGTTAGAGGAAAATAACCGTTTTCGCATTCATTTGCAGGGAGCATGAGCACAATGTAAACGAATAACTGTGGTTTAAATGTACAAAGAAACCATGTGTCAGAAATGTGCAGTAGTGATTTCTAAACTTTCATTCTAACTCTAGCAGCCAAAATTTGTTCATTCCACCATACATGAGCTTATGATAACTGTTCATCATTTCAACGTGCCATTAAAAACGGCACAAGTGTTAGTTACTTTCCAGGATAATATATTATGTGCCATATTTGATAAAAAGTAAAAAGAGAATTTGAATAATAAACAATAGATATGTATGAAAAGTGCAGCAGATAAAAAAAAAAGACTATAAAGACTAGTTTGATTTAAAATAAAAAAAAGAAAGAAGAAAAAGAAAAACAAAACATTTTCTTCCAGCTTATTTAGCAGTCCTAGTCGAAGACTTTCTTGATAAGGTTTTCACTCTCTTTCTCCCTGGATTTCGGCCATGATCTAAAAGAAAGGTCAAATGTCAGCTGTTTACTGAGAATGTAATTTAAAATTGAAATTCATAATTTTACATTTAAAAGCATTATAACCATGGATATTTTATATAAATTATATAAATAATATAAATAAATGCTGTTCTTTTGAAACCTTCATTTATCAAAGAATGCTGAAAAAGAATTTATCAGTCTGCACAAAATTATTGCACAACTGCAAATAATCAAATAAGTGCAGCCTTGGTGAGCGCAAGAGACTTCTTTAAAAAAACGTTTTTGACCATTACAGTACCTGATGGGCCGGTATGTCCATTGGGGAGGAGATATCTGGTCTGTCGTGTTTTCGTTTGTCACGTTTGGATTTAAGCTTTAGAGACATCGTCCCGCTATCAGGGGACTTTCCGCTCATCAATCCCATGATCCTCTTTGCTGAGACAGAGACAGAGAAAGAATGTGATTGTCATACTCTGGCATCCTATTTGTTTATCTGACAAAGTCTAGAAATGAACAAAAGGGTAATAATGATGGAATAAATCTAATCCTGACCTTTACTCCCAAGAAAGGTGGGAGAGCCCTGAAGAAAATCTCCAATCTTCTGCATCGTTTTGTCTTTTTTTCCTCTTTGGTTTGACTCCTGGGAAGTTGAGGGCTGTGAGGAGGGAGTTCATCAGTCACTGTAATCACTCAATACTGATAGGATCAGGAATCATGATTCTCCAATCAAAGTCTTTGATTGTGTGATGCAGTGACTCAGACACTTTTTCTCTCTTAACTCCTCCGTCCATACTTCCACCTTCTACCTGATTTCTACTTTATTGAAACCTAATTATTCACATTGGTCTAGACGAGAATCTCAGTATCATATACTGTGAAAGCGAGTTCACTGGTCATTATCATAGAATACATTTCTTAATACATTTCCTTCAATGTTAGAATGTGTTGTAACTCACCTCTTCCTGATGAGGTGTTAGGCGGGAAGTCATTCTACTCCTTGTATTCCTAATGTTCTCCCTTTCCATCCCATCCTGAGGAATAGCAAAGTGCAATAGTAATCAAATATTTTGGAGTTAGGAAGGCTAAAGTAAATGCTTTGTCGTTTTTTTATGCCTGTTTCACACATTTTGTGTCTGCGAAGCGTGAGCAAAACAACAACAGGCTTGTTTTGTGCTTTCACACTAACAGTGTTTCTGCAGTGTAACAGATCAGCTTACAAGATTAAACATTTATTGTAATAAAGCATATTATTTAGAAATAGAAATATTATTTATTTAGAAGTGAGAAATCTTACATGAGGATGGACATCAGATTTAGAACTACTGATTTTTAAACAATACTGTTCAAATGTTTAGGGTTAGAAAGATTATTATTTTTAAGAAATTGATACTTTTATTCAGAAAGCATGCATTAATTGATCCAAAGTGACAGTCAATAATTTATTATATGGTTACCAGTGATTTCTATTTCAAATAAATGTTGTTCTTTTGAACTTTCTATTTAAAGAATCCTAACAAAATGTATCACTGTTTCCACAAAAATAATAAGTGATAATATATATTATAACATAAGATAAATAATTATAATAAGAAGTGTCTTGCGCAGCAGCATATTTGTTTTGTGACACTGAAGACTGGAGTCATGGCTGCTAATAAATTCAGCTTTGCAAGCAGAAATTGAAATACATTGTTTTCTATATTAATGTTATTTGAAATTGAAATACTATTTCACAATTTTACTATTTTTAATCAAATAATTGCAGCCTTGAGCATAAAGACTACTTTTGAAATTTAAAAAAAAAAAAAAAAAATTCGTACAAACTTTTGAACAGTAGTTTACATACAAAGTGGTCATAAATCTACACTGGACCCAAACCCCAATATGTAGCTTTGATTGGCTTAAATAATCAGACATACCAAATAAAAGGTTTTGTTCCAATCATGTGAACATGATTGTCTGCATAAATTGCAGAAAATGTGCTGTTAACCTCAAAATTAATATGCGCAGTACACACACCGCAGACAGTGAAACAGGCCTTAGTTGAATCTGAATGTTTGGCTGTGATTGGTAATATAAGATGTGATGGATATTATGATGATCACTGATGAGCTAGTTAAGGAAAAAACAATTACCCAGTCGCAGTGGTTAATTAACCCACTGCTGGTTTAGGTCAGCATGCAATTTTACAATGCTAAATGCATATGGAGAAACACACAGCGCTGAGTATCCAAATAATCTGAATCTTTAATCCCCTACTGACAAAACACAAATTGGTTTCAGGTCAGCTGGAAAGAGTGGCAGTTTAATTCTTGACACTCAAAAGAGCACAACCCCCTGAGGATTAGTTGACAGATCTAGCTCCAAGAGTGCAGTGCATTAAAGCATATTTAATAAGACAGCAGAGCATCTGTCCGATCCCTCTTTTATACACACGCAAGAACAAATGCTACATGAAAAAAATATTAAAATCTGCAGAATAAATAAATGATTCAGTCTGAAAGACTTCTTAGTCTCTCTCCAGTGACTCATCAGTTTCAGTCTCTTCCTTTCTCTCTCCAAACATTCTGCATTCTCCTTCTGTCATATCTCTCTCTCTCTCTCTCTTCTATCTCTCTCTCTCTCTCTCTCTCTCTCTCTCTCTCTCTCTAAACAACAAGATTGCATTTTGTGACATTGCATGTGACAGCCAATGTTACACTCGTAACACCCCCCAGCCTAAACGGGGCGGATCTCTGTCTGTCACACCTGTCACCTGCTCTCCGACTTGCAAGCTCGCATTAAAAACAGACTCATGCCCTGACTCCCAGGAACCTGGTAAGTCATTCACTGACCGTTCAATCACATCGGAGGGAAACTGACTGACTGAAAATCAAGACTGATGGCTTGTTCTGAAGTCAGGTGCTGGTGTTTCCCTGGCGAATAATGGGAAAGTGTAATTACAATAATTTAGAGGTGTCGAGGGTGAACGTATCACACGATTTCACACATAATTGGGGGAAATCATTGTAAAGTCATGACCTTAATGATTTTATGGGTGAATGATGAATTACAGGTCTATTTAAAGTTCTACAGAGCATTATCTCCTAAAGCCTTTGTCATTTATGCATCATGAAGAAAAAAAAATGCCCTGCTGCCACTGAGGGCATGGACCGCTCTTACAGGCAATATCACCATAATGGATCTGTAAAACCACATAGCAAAACCCGCTCCATGTACACACCCACCTCAATAGAAATGTTCTTATTCTTTGATACATCAAAGGCTACAGGGATAATGACTCATAAGCTGCATTTCCACCATCAGGAACTAGAACCAAATGGCCTGGATAAGATGGTCACAAAACTTTATTAGGAACTTTAACGTTAATAAATATATTCTCCACACTCAGAACTTTATGCTTAATAGTTGCAAATGTTTTAATTTCTGCATCTTTACACTTTATAGGTACTCTGTTCAAAGACGTCTGGACTAGGCCATGTTCTGCTTTTAATAAGTGAATTATGAACCAACCAAGGATGTATATTAAAGGAATAGATGACTCAACAATGAAAATTCTGTCATTACAAATGTAATTTTCTTTCTGTGGAACTAAAAAAATATCTGAGGAATAGGCTATATGCACGCATAAGTTCCGCATTTGACGCGAGAATGCTCTTCCGTTTCCGGTTGGGGAGATTAAAGCGGAGGAAAACCGAGGAAAGCGGGATTATGGCAGAGTCTTCAAAATGTACTGTGCTCTCGTCTTTGAAACAAAACTTTCATATGTTTAGATGTAATTTTATATATAGTTATGTTTATTTAAAGGGGGGGTGAAATGCTGTTTCATGCATAGTGAGTTTTTTACACTGTTAAAGAGTTGAATCCCCATGCTAAACATGGACAAAGTTTAAAAAATGAAGTTGTAAGTTTGATGGAGTATTTCTGTTCCAAAAATACTCCTTCCGGTTTGTCACAAGTTTCGGAAAGTTTTTTTCGAATACGGCCCATTGTGTCGTCACAGTGGGCGGAATTTCCTTATACGGGTCTTAAGGCACTTCTCCCGGAAGGGCGCGCGCAGCTGTAGCCTAGTGCGTGCGAGAGTACGCCTATGCCCGTCATAACGCGGCTGGGCTCGGCTGCGCTGCAATCAAAAAAATGGCACCAAAAAAGTGTGTTTTTGGTTGCCAGGGCAAGACAACACTGCACAAATTTCCAAAGAACCCAGCGTTAAGGGACCTGTGGATGGATTTTGTTTTTCCAGAGCAGCAACGGAGTTGTGCAAGTGTGCTTGTTTGTTCCCTTCATTTCGACGGTTATAGTTATAGGCCCAGTTCAAAGCCGGATTTGCAGATCGCCTAATACTTAAAGATGGAGCAGTCCCAACGATAAAGGTTCACGGTCGTGCGTTGGAACCGCATGCGGTGAGTAAAACTGCTTCAAATGTCTGTGTGTTGTTAACTATCGGCGTGTAAGCACAGCAAGTAAACAACATGATCACGTAACGATGGAGCATGCGATGTATGGTTTGTGTGTTTAAATACATTTGTTTAGCTGGCCACTGTAGGTGTCCGTTTGTTTATTGTAAAAATATATCATGTCCTCATAAACCACGAGTCTGTCTGTTTACAACACACGCAAAAGCTTCGCGCGCTCCCGCCCACACGGCACGCCTCCACCCGCTCGGCTTTTTCCGGAAAGACTCGGTACAGCCTATTTTTCTTTTATAAATATAATAAAACTAAAGACTTTTTGGAGATATGAAGGATGCAATTCTACTCTATAGGTACTCAAGATTAACATGAGATTGAGTGAAACTGAGTGTTTCACCCCCCCTTTAATATAATTTTAAAAAGAAGCATAAACACAACGAGGGGTGTCTGTTTTGTCTGTTTTTGTGACTAACGTTTCTTTAGTATAACCATGGAGAATAAAATTCAATATAAATTCTTGGTATTGCATTGGACTCTACGATCGGCGGAAGTTATCGAGCATCCTTAACCCTTCACCGGAAATACCGCCGTGCATAGAGCCCATTATTAAGCAGCTCTATGCTGAGATGCATATTTGTCTGACTTTTTTTGACCAGAAGTCTAATGACATTTGTTACTGACATCCAACCTGCACCACAAAATACTTGGAATACAGTTTTATCCTCATTTCTTTTTTAATTTGTATGAAGAGCAGCTGCATTAAATTTCCTTAGAATTCTCCTATTGTGTTACAGTGAAAAGATAACAGCATATGGGTTTGAAACGACATGAAGACAAGCAAATAACAGAATTTTCATTTTCGCGTCTTTTAAGAAAGTAAAGATTAAAAATTTGGATTTCTTGTTGATTTTAGGGACAAGCTCTGCCAGTATCTTATTTAATGGGACACTTACATCACATAGACTTGCTCAAATTAATTTGGTGTGGAGGAAAATTTCAGAGGGCAAAAAAGTAAATCACACAATTAATGGATTTATACTTCTAATCTCCAGCTCTGTGGGTTAGGGTTAACCTGACGAAATTAACATGACCCTTAGGCCGTGTGTCCACCAAAGCGTTTTTAGCCAGCTGAAAACGCTAGGCGCCCTGCTGAAAACGCCTAGCTGTGGGCGCTTGAGAGCGTTTTGGTAGTGCAGCATTTTTTTTTTTTTTTCAGTTGAGACGCTTTGCTTGTTATGATACGGAATATCCGCGAAAGTGTTACTATCATCTCATTTCACACATATTTTGTTTCTGTGTTGATTCTATATTAAAATGTCGATACAATGTAATGTATTTTTTATGGCTCTTATTTTAAATTAAAATGCTTGTTGTCCTCATCTGTTGACAAGCAGAACGTGACAGTTGGTCGATGTGATATTTGTCCCGCCCCTTCTCCACTGTGATTGGACGGCTGGGTAAAAAGTGACAGTGATGAGCGCTGTGTTTTATCCAAAGTTGAACATTTTTCAACTCTCGGCGACCAGTAAAAACGCTGCGCGCTCAGCGCTTCAGCGTGAAAAAAACGCTCAGCGCCTCGTTGCGCTCATGGCGTTTAAAAAACGCGGCGCTCCCATTGAAAACAATTGGAAAAATACGCCAGATGAGTGAAAAAACGCTTTGGTGGACACACGGCCTTAGTGTCTTGGCTGTGAATGTCATGTTCCAGACCATTAGGAGTCCTGAAGGTGGAACAGCTGTAGAAGTAGGATTAACAGGAAGAGGGTACCTGAGGACTGGGTTCAGGAAAAGCTTTCTTTTTCACCACGCTGCTCCTGCCTCCTTTCTGCTTCAATTGAATAGAAGCTCCATAAAAATGGTTTGTGCCATTCAATTACAAAAATCTTCAACAATTAGCAGCTACAGAGCATGTGGAAGCGTGATTCTGTTGCCAGGGGCAACCGGCGTGAGTGCACAAGATTCTTTGACAATAAGAAGTCACTTATTTCGAGTGAAGAGCATTCTTTCAGAGTGCAACATTACATCTTCACTGCAGTGTTTTGAGAGAATAGCACAACTTACATAGACTACAGACTCTGTGCATGGCTACCCTTTTTAAGTGTGTTATAATAAAATGTTAACACCCTGTTTAGTCAGCATTTATGGTCGATTTGTATTTGTGCATTGGTAATCCCTCTGTCTGAACCATTCAATTAAATTTCCATAAACAGGTTTTAAAAATCTATAAACCTACTGTGTATTCAATAATTATTGTTATTGCTCCCAGAACAAGTATCCGCAAGTGTTTAAGTTGCCTGGAGAGAGTGTGTGAGGTTAGGCCAAGGCACACTCAACCACACACATAAATATATTCTCACACTCAGAACTTTATGCTTAATAGGACTGCCATTTTGCTGCCCATGCACAATGAACACTAATCGTTAAGTGTAAATGTGCAAAATTGGAGCCTTGTTAATGACTAATTAGGACAATTAAAGGGCTACTGGCTGTGCAGATTAGGTCAGCAGCAGATGGTCAATGTATTTTATATTAAAAAATATATATAATTTAAAAACAATTAAGCTTTGAAAGTAAAAAAGAAAATTCCCATGATTTTAAGGCTAGAAATGGAAAAGATTAGACATTTCGCTCAAGCACAAGATGATTGCAGGTCATTCCAGTCACAGCACTTTATATCACTTTATGTGAACTAAGAACAATTTTCTAAACCCCCCCCTCCATCGGATTCATTTCTCACCTTCTCAATCTCTCCGCTCTTCCTCTTGCGAGTGGGTCGGGAGATTTTAACAGTAACAGCGGAGTCTTCTCCCTGCCGCTTGAGAGCGAAACGATCCGGCTGCAGAGGGCTGAAGGAAATTTCCAGCTCAGGCCGTGGAAACCTGGAATGTCTGCCTGTTTCCGTGGAGATCACGGACGAATCTAGCACCAGCGGACAGCTAGCGGACGAACTCTGCGATATGAAGATTATCATCATCAACTTGATAATCAATGGACTGAGAAATATGTGCATTTATTTATAATTTATCATCAAAAATGAGCAAACACAACAGATTAAGCTTAAGAGATGTAACATGAGAGGTGCCACAAAAAGTAAACTTATTTAATGATGGAATATTAAGAGTTTTTTTATTTTATTTTCTGAAATCTCACTAAAATGTGTAAATTAAAGATCTAATGGCAAGGCTGTCAGAACTGACACGGGATGGCCACCATTGTTAAGTGGCCAATCAAACACAATCATTGGCCAAATGCTTTATAACCTAAAGAAGCCAAATATCAGCCTGGATGGATGATATAATGGTCTGTAGATTTGAGACAACATTTGTTAACACATTAATTATAATGAAATAAGTGCTGTTAAAATATTGTTCACTGTTATTAAATATGCTATGGTTCAAAAGTTTTTGGTCAGTTTTTTACATTTTTGAAAGAAGTATCTTATGCTCACCAAGGCTGCAAGGATTTTTATAAAAATACAGTAAAACTGTAATATTGTGAAAAAACCTTTATTTTAATTTATTCCTGTGATGCAAAGCTGAATTTTCAGCATAATTTCTCCAGTCTTTAGTGTCACATGATCCTTCAGAAAATATTCTAATATGCTGCTCAAGAAACTATCTATCTATTATTATTATTATCAATTTTGAAAACAATTGAGCTGCTTAGTATTTTTGTGGAAATGTAGATACATTTTTTTAGGTTTCTTTGATGAATAGAAAGATCAAAAGAACAGCATTTAAATTTTATTTAAATTAGAAATATGTTGTAACAAATTACTTTATTTAATTGTTAGTTCATGATGCTATTCCTTGTTACAATTTTCGGTCACACTTTAGATTAGGGTCTAGTTCTCACTTTTAACTAGCTATTAACTATTTTTGCCTCAAATAACGCCTAATTACTGCTTATTAATTCTTAGTAGGTAATTGTTAAGTTTAGGTATTGTGTAGGATAATCCTAGTATTATGTATCCTAGTATTATGCATGCTAATAAGCAACTAGTTAATTGTGAGAATTGGACCCTAGACTAAAGTGTTACCCAATTTTATCTTGTTACTGACAGATGGATTGTTTAAAACTAAGAGAGATGAATATGCAGGTTTGTTTTAGAATTGTAAAAAAAAATAGAATCTGCTAAATGCATAAAACGGGTATTAACTAAATGAAAAACTAAAGTAAAAGAATGGAACAGAATGTAATTGTGATTCACCATTTTCACAATGAAATGATAACCAGGTAGGGTGTATTTCTGTTTTACCTGACTGGTGACAGATCCTCTGTTTCTGATCGTGTTTTTGAGTGTACTGGTGTTCAGAGGCTTCACATCAGACAATTCTTCTTCCATCGTCTAGCACAACAATTAAGAGATAGCCAATAAACATTCCTCACTCTCTATATAGTTACCAACTCAATTTAATTACACAGCTATGTATAATAAACAACACATATTACCACAGGTTGATACAATATAGATTGAGAGCTCCCTGAATTATTGCATGTGTTCAAATCAGTTTGAGGAGATGATTCTTTTGAAGGCATTGGTGTACCAAGAAGTAAAAAAGTAATAAAGGCCAGTTTCTATTCTGACTATAATTATACAATACAATCCATATAAAAACTCAATTCATATAACTCTCAGTTCCTCCTAGCATTCAGTCAACTCAGCTCATCTGAGGTGAATTATATAAAATAAAAATTATTGTTTGAAGGACAAGGCCACACTTTACTTAGCAGTGCGTTTTGTACAAATGTCAACATTCAGAGTAAAGCCACTTCAGTCTTTTGACAATGATTATATTTGACATATGTAGACTCTAATGAATCATCAAAGGCAAAGGGTGAATTTGCAGTAATAAAACACATGTTTCTGACCTGGGTTGATGAGCTTCTACGAAGTCTGCCGCCCATGACACTCACACTGAGCAGTTCCTTCAGTTTCTGGATCTCTGCGTCCTTTGCAGTCAGCTCTGCCTGCAGTGCCTCGGTCCTGCTGTCCTCAGTGACCTCCTAAGACAGAGGCAGAGTGTTAAAATAACACTTATGTAAGGAAAAATTTATGAAGGAATGAATTAAACACCAAAAGCTAAACTAATAGCTGTTACCTATTGATTGTTTGCTATATTGTTGTTTACCTTTTTCAGAAACTACTTTTTTAGTAAAACTTTTGTTGACAATTTTAAGGTTCTGCATGTATACATCACATCCAGATGATATAGTCACACAGGCTACATTATCAAGGCTCCATATTATAAAAAAATATTCCGACAGGACAGAGATCCCATTCAGCTTTAGTCCAGCTAAAAATAACTTCTGAATTGTGTCATTTTTATTAGATTTGCTTGGCTTCAAAAGAGCTGTATGGCTCTTTGAAGTTCTGGTGATGTGAGTGATATGAAACTGTAATGCTGTAAACAAATCTGGACTGCCTCATAATCGTACAGTTAATAGGAAATTAACTCTTAGAACATCTGTCAACCAATCAGAATCAACTATTCAGCGACGATGAACAAATGACGGCACTGCTATTATACTTCCCTATATGTACCTGAACTGCCACTGAGTTAATTACCCCAGGAATTATTAAATAATATCTAAATTAACCATGCTTTCATACCACATAATATTATTTTTAACTAAAAACAAATGAATGTATGAATTGCATGAAAAAAAACATGAAAACATAATTGTTAATAATAATTTATTTATAAATATTTTTAATTAAAATGTGTATATTATGATAAATATCAATCAATAAAATGTTTTGATTTTTGCTCATTGTTATGTGTAAACTATGGTTTGAGAACTAGAAGTTGCAACCTTTTTTAAAAAGAAACACTAGTAAAAACAAGTCTGGATAATTCCTGGTATGTTAAGTCTTGAACGGGCTGATGCATCTACCGGTTTCAATTAGGTTTAAAATGTGCTTTTATGTATCAGACCATTTTACTACCATTCAAATGTTGTTTTTTTTTCAAATTTTGAATTTTCAGCAGCCATTATTCCAGTTTTTAGTGTCAAATGATCCTTCAGAAATTATTCTAATATGCTGATTTGGTGCTCAAGAAACATTTATAATTTATGATCAATGTTGAAAATGGTTGTTCTGCTTAATATTTTTGTGGAAACTGTAATACATTTCATTCAGAAAAAGTTCACAGAACAGCATTTCTGTCATGACCACTATCATCAAATACGATTGACAATTAGCACACGATTAGGATTGGCGGTATGATTCTGTTCTGGGCAAGAACTCCCTGCGCATCCATGCAGCCTAGCATGAATAAGAGCAAGGAAAGCAGCAATAACCCGCCAAAAGAAAACCATATGCCAATATCCTCCAAACTGACAGTGAAATTCTGGATGTCTTTTACACACTACCCCCAACACGACTAATACTGAAAGAATGGTTAATGGGTCAAAGACAAGACGTCACCATTTTGGTGTCCGCATCAAATTAAAGCTGCTGTCCGTAGTTTTTCCTCTTTGTCGCCATCTCTGTTTGAAATCTGCAATTGTAGTTTTTCGCGAATTATCAACTTTACGTGGATTGTGCTTCGGCACGGCACTGGCGCGGATGAATCCAATGTTTTGAGGAGAATGTGCGGCGTGGATCAGATGTGAGCTTGACTAATGTGACCTGCCAGAACTGACGCTAACTTTCCCTTTTAACCGATTTAATGCATTCTTTCTGTAATAAATATTTATTTATAAAAAATAAATAAAAGAGTTTGTGTAGATGGTGAGATCTGTAACTGACACTGACCTCTGGTGTTTGGGGGGTGTTACTGGACTGTTAGGATCTTGATCTGTTGGTCTTTCTCTGCATTGGACATGATGAGTTTCTTCAGCTGAACTTCCAGAGCAGAGACAAGCGTGTCTCTCTCTTTTCTCCAGCTTTCCATCTCTTCATCACGAGCAGCAAGACATGCAGCCAGAGACTCCTAATTGACATGTATCAAGAGAGTCATTCTCTCTTTAACTAAAATACTTGTCTGATATTGTCTTTGGAAACACACACCGCTCTTTACCATTTCAGCCTGTTGGCGGGCATGCCGTTCTCGATCATCAGCGAATCGTCTCATGTCCTGGTTCCTCCTCTCCTCAGCCTCTTTAGCCTGACCAATCAGAGCCAATTTCTCCTCCATCCACTTCCTGCGCTCTGCCTGGTGCTTCTCAACGGCCAGCTACAAACATGAACACCAAACAACCACACTATAAGACCATGAGTACACATTTTCTCTTACAGTTGAAGAGAAATTGAGAAAACATTTGGACACCAGACCTGCAAGATTTCCTGGGCCTGAGTGGTCTGTTGTTTGGCCAGTAAAACGTCATCAGAGATCGGTCTAGAATCTCTCCTGTTCCTCTGTTCAGGGAGCGTTTCTCTCAACCTCCCCAATTCTGAAAATAAATACAGTGATGTCAAAAATCTGAGCCCATACTGAAAAACCACTCAATATCTAACATGAATTCATAAATATAAAGGTTTTAATTTAAACAATGTTTTTGTATGGTGAACAAATATTTAAGATTGTGCACTTATTCTAGGTCACAATCAAATAAATACATTTTTGACACTGGTCATGTGAACTCTCTCATACAGATGTTCAGATCAGACAGACGGTCAGATGTTCTTGTTTCCATAGAAGAACAAGATGATCTTTGAATTCTTCAAAGCATGCTGGAGAACATAATTAAATGTTGCTGTCAATAAAGCAAAATGAGGACACACCAAATACTAGTATAGGTCGGAAATTGTTGAAATGTTTTTCTTTGTTATGTTGAAATTTAAATTTGTATTCATTTACAATTATTACATTAGAATAAGCAACACTGAAATACATGTCATATATTAAACTTTTTTTCTGCGTATAATCCTTTTTTAATTGTATGATATATTATTTCAGTACATTAATGTATCATAAATGCAATATTGTCCATGTAATCACATACCCTGAGCAGCTCATTTATCTGAGTCTCTCTGTTGTCCAGCTCCAGGTCCAGCTGTGTCTGTGTTTCCTCCTGTTCTGTCAGAGCCAAACGCATGTTTTCAATAACATGCTCACGCTCTTGCAAATCTGCAGAAACCATCAACAAAAATTAACATTTATTAGTGTTGCCACACATTTAATTAAGCACTTAAAAATAAATGACATCCATTATTGCTCACACTCATGCAGATACATGGAAGTAAACAAACGATACCTTTACATGCTTTCTGATAGAGCTGCAGATTCTCATTTGACTTAGATTCAGAGGATCGTTCCTGTATTAGAAGAAAGAGAAAATATCAATTCACATGGCAATTTCAGTAAATGTTTCTCTTTGTGGTTTTAGGTATTCATCGCTGGATGGTGCTTACAGTTTTCAGCTGGTTGATGATGCGGTCCCTGTTGGCGATCTCATTCTGGAGCTGTGCTTTAATCTTTTCTAGATCACTGAGCTTTAGTCGAAGAGATTTCTCAGAATCTCGCATGGAGGAGATCTATATCAAACAACAAAGGAGTTTTAGCACAGGTCAGCAACAGTTAGATTCAATTCAAGCTCTGCTCTGACACGCTTCAGCCATGACAGTAAAGACGTTTGAATGAGTGAAGAGTGAGTTCTCACCTCCTTCTGGACCTGTTGAATCTGTTTCTTCGAGTCACCAAGTTTTTCCCGAAGATCAGATGAATCATCTTCCCTTCTGCGTAAATCAACAGCCAGACTGCTCATCTTACACTCGAAAGTTTTAACCTCCTCCTTTAACCTGAGAGATGAAAAACCACATACACACCAAATGAATAACAAACATAATCCCCTTACGAATATACTTTATATCTTATAAATGGTCTTTTCATGATTATTCAGAAAGAACAAACAAACAACAAAAAGGCTTTCAAACTACCAAAATAAATCAATGTCTTCTTGTGTGTGGGGAATGGGATGATAATTCATCTAACAAAAGCAGCAATCATGAGCACAAAACTTTATCCAACCGTTTAATGTTTCCTGATCACTTAGTAATCAAACAAATCATCACTGCTTATACGAAAGCTGCTAATGCCTAACACCATTAAAGTCAGTTCCAAAGACATAAATCTTTATTTTACAAGGTATCAACATCACATTAAAAGCAATTTATTTAAATGCTAAGGAAGATTTACAGATGACTTGTCTAATTTCTGCACCACTAGTGGTTGTATACCTAATATAAAAATATTTTTTTTTGTATTTTACATATTTTTTTTTAACTTACATTACCATTCTAAAGTTTTGTAAAAAGTCTCTTATGCTTACCCAAGGCTGCATTTATTTGATCAAAACTATAAAAAAAAGTTGATTAACAGTCATTATTCCAGTCTTCAGTATCAACTGATCAATCAGAAATAATTGTAATATTATTATTATTATTAATGTGGAAAATAGTTGTGCTACTTGAAATTTTTGTGGAAACCATGAAACTTTTTTTCAGGATTCTTTGATGAATAAAAAGTTCAAAAACAGCATTCATTTGAAATATAATATATTTTTTGTAAGAATGTAAAAGTCTTTACTGTCATTTTTGACCAATTTAATGCATCATTGCTGAATGGCAAATATTAATTTCTTTAACTTTTGAATGGTATTGGATATAAATAAAATATGTGCAAAATACAATAATAATGAATTATATGTTTGGCAACAGTAATAAACTTGGACTGATTTTGTATGGTGGTTTAATGTGACTTGTGTTTTAGTAAACTGTATTATAGTTCAAGAGGAAAATAACTGACCGGTTAATCTCTTCTTGTTTCTTCTGTAGATCTGCATCTTTCTGAGCGATGGCTTCCTCTGCCACAGCCAGCAGCTCTCTCCTTCTCTCCACCTCCCTCCTGCGCGCCTCTTGCACCGCTTGTGTCTCCTCCTCCTCCAGACGATCCTGTGCTTCCTTCAGTCTCTTCTGCAGAACTGAAAGCTGAGCCTCCTTTGATGCTAGGTCTTTCTCCCTCTGTGCAAGTTCAGCCTCCTTTTCAGACAGCATGTTTATTTCACTATCGATCTCCCTGCTTTTAGATCCAAGAGTGTTAGGGTTTGTCAGCCCCACCTCCCCATCTTTGGACAGAAGTGTCATATCGTTCTCCGCCTTTTTCTGAAGGCATCCGATCTTCTTCTCTAGTTCAGCTTTGACACCACGAAGGGTGGCAACCTCAGCCTGCAGGTCAGAGTTGACTTTTTTGAGGTCATTACAGTCAGCTGATGTGTTTTTAGACTGAAGAAAAGCAAAGGTTTCAGCCTCTTGTTTTAGTAGTGTAATTTCCTGTTCAAGAGTCAAGATGTGTTTGTTCTTTTCTCCCAGTTCCTGATCTTGCTTAGCCAATTGTGATTTGGCAGCAGAAAGTTCTTGATACACACCTTTCAAAAGTTCTGTAGTGTTGGTATAACTGGACACAACTTCTACCTTCAAATTCCTGCAATCCATTGCCGTTGTCATATGTTTGGTTTCCAAGGATGTCTGACAAAGCTTCTCTGATGAATATGTTCCTGTGAATTTCTCTCTTCCAGTGTAGACTTCAGATATTCTAATGTGTGGTATTCCTGCTCCAGTTCTGTGATCTGCTTGTCTTTTGTTTGGATTCAGCAAGGCAACCCTCCAGCTGACCTTTGACCTCAAGAAGGGCGGAGTTTGACACTCATTATCTGCAACATCATCTTGGACTTTAAAGTCCTCCAGGGGACCTATGAAGAATGGAGAGCTTTGAAAATACTTAAAAGGCATCTATAAAAATTATTTAATCTTGTGAAGTGTCTGTGACATGCAATGATAATACAATATTTATGTGTGTACTTAAAATAAATGTTTTATATTAAATTTTTTTTTATTTAAATATTGCTTCAACATTCAAAATAGTTTGGTACAACCAGGTATTTAAAATGTATTGCTACTGGCCTAGCAACAAAGCCAGTAATTATTTAATCTAAATTGCACTTGTCTTTACTTACACATGGGGTCTAAAATAAATTTTCAATTTGATTTTATTCTGAAGATGAAAGAAATGTGAAATCACTGAGTCTAGAGAGCCTCCCATTTATGCACAGGAAACACCTCATGTGTCTGGGATGCTTTGATACTATAATTACATTTCTTTAACATTTCATTCTTTTTTTATATGAAAGTGAAGCATCCTTTGCCCCCCTTATATGGGTTACAGTGGTTTTAATTTTGTGCAATGCTCTCCATGTGTAAAATTAATATGCTTCTTTATTCAGTTGAGCTCATAAAAACAATACACTTCACAGAAGTACTTTGAGATACAGGGCTTATCATGCACTGTGGTAACCTTTTCTAAAAACAAAAACAAAACAAAAAAATAATAATGATTATTTCTTTATGCTTGAGAGCCTTTTTCGACTGTGGAGGTATCGTCGTCCTTTGACCCGATTCTCTCGCCCGGCCCCTCTGGTTGTGACAAAAGCTGGGAGGCACTTTTCAGCACCTGGGACGGAGTCTATACCTTTCTTGAGTGGGGGCTGTCCATCAAGCCCCTCCCCTTCCTGACGCCGCTTTCTGGTTTCAGTCGAGGCGCTGGGCCGCTGCTCTGAGCAGGTACAATTGTGTTTAAGTTGGATGATCTCCTTTTTGATGGAGTCAATTTGAGCTCTCTAGATATCCGCAACAAAAGAGAAAAAAAGCTAAAATTTTAATCAGGTAGGAACTGTAATAAAGGAACAGAGCACCCAAAATGACAATTGTGTCATCGCTTTTTCACCCTTATGTTGTTCTAAACCAATATTTTACTAGTTTTGTGGTAAAATGATTTTAGATTGCATATACATATTTTCTACACAATGTTTCATTGTGACAATGGGCTGTCAAGCTCCAAATAGGATCAACACCATGAAAGGATGAGTTAATAATGACAGATTTTTTCCAGATAAATATTCTTTTAACCATTACCAAAAGATACACTACTGTTCAAAAGTTTGTATTTTTTATATTTTGTATTAATACTTTGAATTTATTCACCTTTATGCATTTAATAAATTATAAAATATTTCCATTTCACATAAAGGCTGTTCTATTGAACTTTATATTCAAAGAATCCTGGGGGGGAAAAAACTCAACAACTGATATTAAGAAGCAAAACTGTTTTCAACATTGATAGGAAATGTTTTCTTTAGCACCAAATCAGCATATTAGAATAATTTCTGAAGGATAGTGTGACACTAAACTTTGGAATAATGGTTGCAGAAATGGTTTCACAGGAATAAATGACATTTTAAAATATATTAAACTAGAAAACAGTTAAAATTAAGCATTATTTCACAATTTTACGTTTTTTGTTGTTTTTTGATCAAATAAATGCAGGCTTGATGAGCATAAGAGACTACTTTCAAAATAATTTAAAAATCTTACTGACCCCAAACTTTTGAAAGGTAGTGTACATCCAATTATTTTGAACATTGGAAAACAATGTCTAGATGTTCACACTCACTTCCTGATCCGTGTTTTCTAGATGTTGGTCAAAAGCTGTCTGGAGTTTAGAAACCATCTCATCCTTCTGTCTGCACATTTCACTCAGAACAAATTCCCTTTGCCTATGGCTCTCCAGAGCCTAAAAGCAGCAGAACAAGTCACAGCTTCACTACAAGTTTTTTTTACAATTTCTGAAGAAAAAAAAGTGGCGCTTGCTTATGCAAAACCCGCAGTGATGCATAGCATAACCTCACAGTCTGGACTTCATATTGCATGTTGTGGCAGAGGCATTTTACAATGTCAGTTTTACCTTCTTAACCTCTTCCAGTTCATCTGACATTCGGCTCTGGTTTTCCAGCTCTGTGAGAGAGTATGGGGCTTGATGTTAGATCAAGTCATTAGGAAGCCAGGTAAGTTGGAGTATGAACACTAAGCAAGTGTATTATGGTTACAGTTCTGCAATAAAAGCATCTGCGTCTCATAATACAGGGTTCCCACACTTTCTGGCCCAAAAATTTCCATGACTTTTCCAAGGAATTTTTTTGGTCTCACAAAAGCATTTTCTTGCAGAAGAATACCTTTCAAGACAAACTTTTGGAAGGGAAAAAAACATTTTGAAATTCCCTGGAATTTGCAGTTCTCCAGAACAGTGGGAACCCTAAATTGAGAAAAATATATAACAAACAAGGGTAGGGACACACAGCATATATCTTTGGAAGTGTGCAGGTGGAGATTTGGTGTATGTCAGCTTATCTGCAATGTTTTCTCACCATTTGATTTGAGTAACAGCTGATTCTGAGTTTCACTCAGCAGTTCTGAAAGTTCTGTGACCTTTTTCTCAAGGTCATGCAGCGTTGAAGAGACTTTAGGGTCAGAGGTCACCAAGCAAGACTGGGCAGCCTGGGCACCCTGTCTGATTTCAGCCAGGTCACTGCTCATTAAGTCAAGCATGCTGTCTAGAGAGACATGGTTCTCCTCCTACGCACAAATTCACAACTACAATTACTATTCCCAAATGAAATATGATCATCTTTCAAAGAAAGTATTTATATAACCTTGAATATCTATTTTTAAAGCATATCTGAACCTCTGATTTTATCACAGCTGAAACCATGCTGTCGTCTGCCACAGCTGTTTTTCCCACCAAGTTTTTGAGAATCTCCAGTCTCCTTTCACACCGTTCTTCAATCAGCTCCCTCTCTCTGGATATGCGCTCACTAAAATAGAAAAAGATACAGAAAGCCATCAGGGTCATCATAAAGCAGGACCTGTAATTTGTTATAATTACACATAATTGAACACGGAAGCCTGTGATCTCTGACCTGTAATCTTCCTGCATCTGGGAAATCAGCTCAGAGAACTCTTTTGTAACCTCATCTCGAACATGTGCCTCGAGAGCTAAGTGTTCTGCTTTCTCCTTCCTCAACTGCTGCTGAATCCCCTCTATAAACTGCAGCTGGGCCTTTACATACAAACACAAAACCTCATTGTTATACAAACATAAAATCCTGCAGCAAAAATAATTCTTAAAAACATCTTGTGTGATGCTTGTTAAAGTTATGGCTGATTTAGACAAAACCTAAAATTACCATAGATGTGACTTGCTTTGTAAGGTGCAAAAACTGACCTCATAAACCTCTTTATCAAGCAGCACAGTCTCTTTCCCTTCTTCCTCAGCATCCAGTATGGTGTCCTCCATTTCACTCCCCTCTTCATCTTCCTCCTCCTCAGTGTCAGAATCTTCCTGGACATCCTCAAGGCTGGTGTCCCATCGTACAAGCGAGCTGCGTCGCATTTCCCGTCGATCAACGTTGTTGATAATAAAGGACACCTCTCTGGCACTCCTTTTCACCACTACTGGAATGCTCTTAGTGGTGATGACCACCACCTGAAAAACAAGACAGTCTGTCCATAACACAACTACAAGTAACCTTTCAGCATCAAGAAACTTGACCAAAAAAAAAACATGATGGGAAAACAATAAAATGGTCCAAAAGTGTACACTGTGTAGAATACAGTAGTGATTTATGTCTCGAGACCGGTCTTTTACGTGGTCTCTGTCTTGTCACGGCCTTGACGGTCTTTGGTCTTGGTCTCGGACCTCTCGGTCTTGTCTAGGTCTCGCTGTCTCAGACTGACATAGTGGTCGAGGGATTTAGCAATACAATACTACAATATCCATGACGATATTCGCAACGTATTGAAGCGCGCGTCCGAGTGAAGACAGTGCGGTGTGCACGACCCACACGAGAAAACACTGTTTCCACGGATTCCGCGCCACTGCTCACAGCGGCAACGAGCACTTTGATCACTTGATTTAAAAAACACATGTTCAGTTTTTGATGTATTAATATTTAGTAAAACACATATCAGTGACATGATGGGTTTTAATTTCATTCAGGAGATTTTGGGTAACTGCACAACTGACAGATGACTTTGAGCGCACCGCCAACGGTGTGTGTAACCATAGCGACAAAACGACCAACTTTCGGATCCTACACTTAAGCCTATAATTTAGTTTTAAAAACATATTATGTATTTAAAAGTTGCAGAATGGATTCATTCGGAGACTTCGAAATAGGCAGAGATAGGCAGGCAATGCAAAACAAAATCTTACAAGTTATTGCTTAGCTTCAACAACACTAGTCTGTTTTTTTACCCCTCCGGTCTCGACTTGGTCTTGTCTTGGTCTCGGTTTAGACGGTCTTGACTACAAGTCTAGAATACAGCCCGTTTAAACGTTAAAGGGATAGTTCACCTAAAAATGAAAATTGATTACACATGTCATTTCAAACCCATGAGACTGTTCATCTTCACAACAAATATAACCAAGATAGTTTTAATGAAACCTGAGATTTCTGTCCCTCCATTAAATGTCTACTTTGCGTAGGTCCCGTTTCACAGACAGAGCTTAGATTAAGGATTAGGCCTTAGCTCAATTACATCATTGAAGTAGCTTTTATAAACTTGCCTTAGAAAATAAAATTACTGGTGTGCATCTTGAGACAAAACAATGGCACTGACATATTTAAAGATAAGTCAAGTAGCTGTCAGTTAAAATCTCAATAATGCATTAAAGGGTGTACTAACACAAAAAGATCTTTGGGAGCATTTGACCCTCAAAGTCTGGTTCGTTTGACTAGTGCGATTGCTCCGTACAGTGTCTGGACATGGTTCGCTTAACCGTCCCTGGCCCGCTTGGAAGAGGTGGGCCAGAGCGCGGTTCAGTTGGGCTTGGGTGTGGTACACATGTAGAGCACGGAACAGCTACTACTTTTGGGTGCTAATGTCATCATTACGACAGCAATCATCTTCTATTACTACTCGGACCGTACATGTTTCAATTAATTAGAGTATATTTAGGGTTTATAACGGGTCTGGTTTTTGCCTTATTAATGAACATTGAACAAATGAATTGTAGTTTGCGAGTAAAGCAGTACAAGGAACCCGTGCCTCTTCATTAACTTTTTGAAGCATTAAAGTTTTGGAATGGACTTTCAATGGAGGGACAGAAATCACTCAGGCAACATTAAAAATTTGAAGATGAACGAAAGTCGCGTGTGGAATGACATGAGGGCGAGTAATTAATGACAGAATTTTAATTTTTGGGAGAATTAATGCTTATATGAGTGAGATTAGGGCTGCAGCTATCGATACTTTTAGTAATCGATTAATCTAGCACTTGATCGATTATCAATTAATCGGATACATTTTTTTGTGTGTGTTTTTAAACAACCAAAACAAATAAGGCATAACGAAAATGATGTGGCTGTAAAATGATCAATCATTGGGCTTTTATTTCTAAAAAAAAAAAAAAACCTAGGTATTTATTCCAACTCCAACATTTGGCTCCAAAACTAAGCCTATTTATTGCAATTTTTACACATTTAGTGTATATAAGTGCCAGTGCCAACAATGTTCTATGCTCAATTACTTTGGTAGCCGATTATAATGTCTTCCCCAAAAGAACGAGTGGATTTGGAGAAGCAGGCTGGGAGTTTCATTTTATGTTGTTGTCTGTAACTATTTGGCAGACGTGACATTACAAACAAGGTCTTGCAAAGACTGCAATACAATATTTGTTCCTCCATCACGTCCTGGTGTATACAGTGAATGCATGCTGAAATTATTGTTGCGTGGCTACATAAAACTATGTGATGCATTGCCGCAATTGGTCTGACTGGCGCGTGAGAGAGACGAGGGTGCATGCGTGTGTGTGTTTTGCGTGTGTGAAGGGGTTCTTTTTTTAGGCTACTCTCTTGCATTTGAGCGTAAATACGTTTACTACTAAAAAACATCAAAGCTAAATCTAGTCAAACCGCATCATGACATCACCACAACTACAGTATGGGATTAAAATCAGCAAACATCAATGTATAGGCTTATGGACGCGAATAGAGCGTCAATACGTGTCTATCGCGTCTAGTTAGAGGCTTGAACATTCACCCGAGTTCAAATTTTTAACTTGTGCGGAAGACGTTCGCGGCAAACGCGTCACCCAATTCGTCTATGCGCGTCTTTGCATTGACTTTGAATGTAATCTACTCGCACAAATAATTAAATTCACGTTCGGTGTGAACACACTAGGTTACCTTGTTTCAGCGACACTTGGTGAAACAGCATGGAGTGGATGTTTTCGGTTCAGATTCTGAATCATTGAAGTCGTACTGTTGTGGTATGCCAGCTCTACTTTGCAGTAGACACATTGCACCTTGTTCTCTTCCTCTTTAAGTATGTAATGATCCCAAACTTTAGACATTCTCTGCCGTTTATGGACATCTTTACTCTCCGCCATCTCGCCAAATAAATTCAAAATGCATCACGCGCTATAGTATAGATCCCTGCGCATCATAGGAATTTAACGAGGCTTCGAGGCAGAGTTTTTGCCTCGAGGAATTTTTGTAATCGAGTAACTCGATGAATCGTTTCAGCCCTAAGTGAGATACAGACATATTAGGACATTACATACCTTTTGAGCTACGGCGGAGAACTTGAGCACATTGAGTGTCTCATCATACATGGAGGCGCACTGGTTGATGTTTACAATCATACAGGCTTTGCCCCGGCCCGTAAAGTATCCCTGCAGATAGTGAGTGAGTTTGCTCTCTCTGAATGGAACGTGCTGTCTAAAAGGACAAAGTAAGATTGATTAAAAAACAAAGAAAAGGGTGAATAAAAAAGAAAAAGGCACTAGCATACTTGGCCTGCTGGTTATTTCTGAGTGCATTGATGCATTTTCCTAGGCTGAGCAGAGAAGTGTTGATGTTTCCCGCCTCTTTCAGCCGTTCACCTTTATTTTGTGTCTTAGCACATCGCTCCGATCCAGCCAGATCACACAATGCCAGCCTGGAACCAGAGTACATACTTTTACAAAACATTCTGAAACACAACACAAACACCCTGCAGAGAGCTCAGATCAGAACACACAGACTCACTCGCTGACTGACTCCACTCTGGGTATTCCCACATCCTCCACTTTCAGGATCCGGACAGAGAAAATACTGTGGCTAAAAATCAAACGAAGAGGGACAAAGTCACAATAACAGATCCATACAGAATCCACCACATTAACAGATCATAAGCACCAGGAAGAAATTTGTACCTCCTGCTCGAGAGCAAGTTGAGTTTAGTGCTGGAGATGCTCTGATTCCTTTTCCCCAGTTTCATCACTTTTAAGGCTTCATCAGCGCTGCTCACCTGAACCCATTTCAGATCTGGAAAATTAACAAAAACAAACAAACAAATAAAAAACAGTTATGAGCTACAACGCAATATGCATAGGCTACATCCACAGATTTCTTAAGCAACCAACTGAATCCCCCATGGAAATGCTATTATTGCTACATTTTTTCTTGTTGTTCTAGCACCAGCACCTGGCCAGTTTCAGCTATTACACATTAATTCCAAACAAACAAACCCGAAAGTCAATTTAGTACATTCAAATTAACCTATATGTAATTATTTTTTTGGAATGATTTAATGAAGAAATGTTGTAGTGTAATACTGCAGTGTCTCACTCCTGTAGCTCAAACAGTACATGGCAATAGAAAGGCCAATGTCATGAGTTACCTTCCTAGATGCTTTGGATTTAAAAAAAAAATGCATAAAAGGTAAAATGTGAATGAAGACACACATTATTGCATTCCCATCCCAGCATTACAAACTAGTTTCATTTTGTTGTTACATGCAAAACTATTTTCAGATTATCAGGGTTCATCTTTGACTTGGATGCACCATGAGCTGCATCTTAATTTATTGAGAGTGTAGGAGCCAAAATGTGTTTATAACGGTTATGTGGTGTTCTCATTTTTGACCATTGAGTGGCGCTGTGATAGTGTATATAGGTAGCCTTCCATATGTTGTAGATAGGTGTGTTGACCCGGAAGGGCAAAAAGGGTTTTGACCGCAAAACCGAAAGCGGTGAATTCAAATAATTAATACGAAGAAAAGGCAAATTGGACATTATGCACGGTGGTGTTGTGGAGTCAATAAATGTGTACGTTGATGCAACGGAGGAATGGTCTTCTCTTTTGTAATGGAGGAAGTAAACAATGTAACACCAAAACGGAAAGCGAGTCAACCTAATTACTCCGGGACCAAACAACTCAGTAGCTTGAAATATTAGATTTAGCTCCTACAGAGAGGATAAACAATAAATTAACAATTTATTGACAGAATAAACAGCAAAAGAAGGTGCTCCTTTACCTTTGATGAATGAGTTTCCTTTGACGTCTTGACAAAGGCGGAGGTTGGTTCTCCGTGATGCATTGCTCGCATGTTGTTCTAGCAAGTCGTGGATGTTCTCATTGTAGATTTCACAGAACGAAACCCATATAGAAAACTTAGTGTGCATGTCCATATCCGCAGCCAAACTTATCTCATTCGCTGCAGAACTTATATCACAGAGAGTGGAACCATCTAACAGGCAACCAGAAAATTGTTTCAGCCAGACAAACAATATAAACACAGACTGCCAAGCACAACCTTAGAGATGTGCACACTAGCTGAAAAATTCTCTCTTTACCTTCAAGATCAGACTGCGAGCTGTGGCAAGACTTCTGCGCATCAGTCTAAAGAGAAGATTAAATCTAAAGATTCAATCAAATGAACACTCTTGTAAAAACTGAGTGTGTTGAACTCATTATAACATTACTGTACCTCTTTTAAAAGCTTGAGCAGGTTGCGTTTGGCAGCTGCTTCCTCATTTTGCTGCTCTTTGGTGAGTCTGATGAAATCCCGGCACCTTTGGGGTTTCAAGCTCATTTGAGTGAAGATGTGTCCATCCAGACTACTGAAGATCATGTTGAGGGAACGTGGCAAGATGCCTGGATCTGTATCTGGACCTAATACATAAACACAATCAAGACATTATGCTTAAATTTGAATATTTTACAAAAGCAAAGCACTGTTAAATTTAGTATGAAAAGGAAATGCACCCTATCTATTTTTTTTTTTTTGATTACTTTAATGTCTTTCCTATCATTCTGGGCCTTGAATGTGTAAACTGCATTGCTCCCAATGGAGGGACTGAAAGCTCATGGATTTCATCAAAAAAATCTTCATTTGTGTTCCGAAGATGAAAAAAGGTCTTACATGAATGAACAAAGGTCTCTACTTATCTTACAGTAGACCACAAGCTTGCATTCAGATCTGTCTATATTCAACCAACAACCAGATTTAACCAAGTCCTCGCCTCACTTTTTTATTTTTGATATGGAAGAAAATCTGTCACTACTTCTGTTTCATTGTGACTTAAATCACCAAGATCATCAATACAGACCCTACTTTACAAGGTTGTTTCTGATCAAAACGTATGTTAATTTATTGACCCTAATACACATTCCTGGTAGCCTGACTTCGTCATACTCATATTCTAGTCAGAGTGTGAGTCTGATACTGCTCCATAGGGCTTTGATTATGAGGCGTGTCTTAACCGAACCAGGAAAAAACAACAACTCTGCACTCAATTGGATAGACCTACAACCAATCAGAGCAACGCAGAAAGTGACGTATGTTGAGCAACGCATAGTTGTCAACAGAACTCAACTGCACGAACTCTGGAAAAAAGTATTAAAAAAAACAATGAGTGTTAATCTTTCAGTGTTGCAAAAATAATTTATGGATTCACGGAGTACTTGCAAACACGAAAAGCATATTTGAAAGAAATACGTTTGATGACGTGATGATTACGTTATTGGATGGATTATCGGTCCATCATCGTATAAAGCCCGCCCTGGCAATTTGATTGGTCCAAACATTTTTTGACTGATCATAATTACTCCTCAATGGATCGAGTCCAGACCGAACTTCCAGACCAAAAAATTTTGTGGGTGGGGTTCGGGCTGGCATCCAGGCTACATTCCTGGCCTTTTTGCAAAACATTCATTGCACATTGCTTCAGCAAAAGTAAAAACGTTGTAATTAATATTTTATTAAAATGTAGTAACTTTTATTTCTTTTCATTAATTCTGTCAATGCAGTAACAAAATATACAAACCTAAAAATGTGAAGGTCTTTCCAGCATTGGTGACACCGTAGGTAAAGACCAGAGAATTATGTCCCTCTAGAACATCCTTTACAAGACCCTTCACTGTGCCAGCAAACATATCCTTCTGTGTAGTTTCTGGACCATAAACCTAAAAATACCACACAATAATATATAAACATTGTATGTCATACATGAGCAAGTTATGACCATGACTCAAGACAGAGCATTATTTCAAACAGAAGAGAAAATTTCTGTTACAAATTCACACAATCAGTCACTATCTAGTCTGTGTACTCTGATGGATCAGCTTGCCTGAGAGAACTGGAAACGTTGAGCTGTAACTGGCACTGATTTATCACTGAGCCTGGCAGAGAGAGATGACCGTGGAGCTTTGAGAAGCACAGTCTCTGGAGGCTGAATGGCCACACATTCCTTCAAAAACACAGAGAGAAGGCACACCATATAAAAACACTTCTACATGAGGGTTTCCATTTTAGGGGTGCTTGAAATATGTGAAATATCCCTGATCCATTTCTTCCTAATTTTCACCTGTGATTCTCCATTCACCATCTCAGCTGCTGAAAATGGTCTTATTCTAAGATACACCTTCAAATGTTCCTTCTCCAGGTCAGACGGGTCCTACAAAAGAAACAACAAGGCTCCAAACATTTCAGTTGCCATTTCAAAAATCATACATTTATGAACAGACTTGTTCATTAAGTCATGGCCGACTGTCATCTTACCTGGAAATCCGAACACTCGCTGAACTCGGAGGACAGATTTCTCCGTAGATCTTCCACAACCATCATCTGCGGCCTTGCCGGATCATCCTTTAGCCCTGACTCCATCATTCTGCTCTAAAGTAACATTTAAGAAGACATAAAATAGGAAAGTTAAATAGCAGCCTCTGATATATGTCCATCCTTTTTTCCACATCTGATGGTAATACAACCCTTTGAAATTTTAAAGATCCTACTTATTTTTACACTTTCTCAATTATCTTACGTACATTTTAACAGACAATTGACACAGCTTTTACAGATATTTTATAAGTAAATCTCGGGAAAAATTGACACTAGGACCCTCCCAAACTCACAACCTCAAACGTTCACTGAGTAAAAACAGAAAATAGGAACAGGTCAGCAAAGCATGCGCATTAAAACAAATTAATTTAGTTGACTTACAGGGCTGTCAAAGAATAACGTGTGTGCTATATTGTGTTTGACTTCGTTACTGTGTTTTTATTTGTGTTGTCTCATCTCCCAAACTGTCGCGCGTACTTATTTTCAAATCCCACCAATCGGATAAGCGAGAGCAGCAGCAAAGGCTGCTGGGAGCGCGTGCTCGTGCATGTCATTATGGCGTTATAAATGCGCAGGTTTTGGTGCGCATTTCTCATTATAAAATTGTTGCTGATTTTACACAGTTGTTTGGTTTGATTTTTAGAACGGTTATTTCATTTCCTATGTTGTATTTTCGCTTTTAGATTTTAATTCGTCAGTCAGAACTGAAGATAAAATAAGAAAAAAGGGCAGGCTACCCCCAAACGTTGATGAAAACATTATGAATGCCAAACATGGTACATATTCTAGATGTTTTGATCACATGAGACTGTGCCTTAAAAACTGCCTGAATTCCTGCTTGAGGATATTAAAATATGCTTTTTCAGTTTGTGTATTTAAATGTATTCATGTAAAACTTCCCAATAAACAAAAGTAGCCTAAGTTTAGGCCTATGCCAAAATCCATACTTTTGTAATTAATATAATTTAAAATGTTTGTTTTAAAAAAAAAAAGTTGGAAACACATGGCGACACATACCAAAACACTTTATTCCCATATGATTAAAATTATTCACAATTACGTTTAAGTGCAATAATTACAAAACACATTTATCAATGTACTTGCACATTTCATAATGGAGGCCCATGAACCCGGTACCAAGTCTTTCACAAATCCAGTCCAAAATCGCAAATCAATTACAACAATAATATCCATCATAAAAAACATTCTCAGACCAGCATTCACATTCTGTTCCTTTTCTGAAAACTTAATAATTCAGTCTCTAGTCTGTCTAGACATTTTCAGTAAATCAAACGGTCATGGACTTTTTACAATGCTGTCACAAGTATAGAAATTAAATTAAAATAATATTAAATAAATACACTGAACAAGTAAACAAACATCCAACCACTCACACATCTTCATGTCTTGTGCCACTCCCTCAAAATTCTTATTTACAAATAACCTCATCAATATTTCAGACACTATTGCCAGCAATTAGCGTCATCATTACGTAAATTGAAAAGTACTGTTCAGAAAGAAAGAAAGAAAGCAAACATTCAAAACAAAAGTTGTTCATCTGGCTTTGGTGCTTCCTTTTCATCAAAGTTATTCAGGATGTTTTTCACACCTTTTTGCCATGAAAGCAGAGTCTCCATTGGTGTCTTTCCATCCTGTAAATGACAGATCATTTTAAGGATATATCCATTAAAAATATACCTATTCAAACAGATATATTTGTACAACTAAGACTTCCAAAGAATATAGTATGATTCCATTCTTTCATTGTTCTTTGACTGTCATCTTTTTTGCATCTTAAATTTGATATTGTGTGTAGATACTAGCCTCGTGAGACCATCCTGATCTCGCGAGCTTTCAAGGTTTCACTCGCAGATCAGTCTGGATACTTTCCGTTAAAGAAAATTTGGGAGCAGTTCACCAAACGAACGTCCAATCAGCGTTGGCTTTGAGGCGGGTTGAGGTGTGACGCAACGAGAAGCGCGACAGCTTCGTTGATCTGATTGGTTGATTTGCCCCGTCTATCACCAACATAGGCCAATCAGCTAACCAGTATTTTCGCCCCTTACCAAAACTACTTCAACGGAAGGTTTCCAGATGGATATGCGGAGCAAATCCATCTGGCGGAGTCAGGTTATGTAGATACAGCATCGGGGCATTAAACATAATCCTGTAGTGACTCAATCTGTCTCTAGAGGGCACCATGTACACTTCAATTCATACAGTAAAGATTGTATGTAACTTACGTTGTTTTTGGCATTTAGACTGGCTCCATACATCATCAGCAATTTTATCATTTAAATCTATTTATCCTCACTGCGTCGTGCATTGGTGTGTCTCCATCCTACACAAGCACAAAACATTAACATTAGAGAAGAATGCAAAATGTGGGACAATGCGTTACTAATGTTATAAATTTGCTATTTAAAATTATTTTTAAAAAATAGTCACTTTTCCTCAAGACCATAGTGTAATGTTAACATTAAAATTACCATATTAAAGTGCCCCTATTATGCTATTTTAAAGGTTTCTAATTTTGTTTTGTAGGTCATCATCTACAATAGGGTTACATGCATCCTCATAATATATGTTGCATTGTATAGTCCCGCAAGCCTACTCTGTTCTGATTGGTCAGACAGCCCAGAATGTTGTGATTGGTCTACCACTTAGACTAAACCAAACCACTATTAGCTCCGGATCTGCCTCAGCACTTGTACACACCGTTATAAGAACAGTAACAATGGAGTTGGTTTTACCATAACAATTTGAGCCTGAGTCCTCATCCTTTGGAAGTACATGCAAAGTGGATTTGCAGAGCTAAAAAACAGCATCTATTGACATTTCGACAACACAAACCAAACTCTTCCAGGCCTCAGGTACAACTACAGTGTTTGAGGGTGGGTCAAAGTAAACATGAAGACCACATGCAAATATATGCAAATGTGTTACATTATTACGTAGGTTTGTAACTGGAAGTAAGACTGGAATTGCTGACGACTTGTTTCGGCTGCTCAGAATCAATTCTTTTAGGAGACATTAACTTTATTTGTCGTGCACTTTGATCTTTAAAACTTTGCAGGCCTTTTACACTCACCAATACCTATATTACACACTGCATGAAAGGTAATATCTGAAAAAGCATAATAGTGGCACTTTAAAGCTTATGAATGTTATAGAAATAATGTGCAAAAAGAATTCTTACCCTGTCTTTAGCATTGACATCCGCTCCACAGTGAATGAGATGCTCAGCACAGTCGTAATGTCCCGTCCGAACTGCAACATGGAGGGGAGTGCTGCATAGCTGAAGATACACAAGATGAGTTTTAGTTAGTGCACCTAGTGCTAAGAGTGCAAACTACAGTGCCAATCCAGAGCACAACTTTAAGCACAAGGAGGATACATACTGCTTTATCATTGCTTGCTACAGAAACTTTAGCATGTAAAGCATTAGAATAATTTGTGAATGTTCACTGTCCAAAGACCATCTGGTGTCATATGCTCACAGGAGCTTTATACTGTATCTACCTTGTCTCTAGTATTGAATTTGGCTCCTTTATTTAGAAGCAGCTCTAGAGCAAGCAGGCTTCCACCTCTACAGGCCCAGTGCACAGCTGAGGCATCCAGCTATGATGATGATAAAAAAAAATGCATCTCAGAATTATAATATAAAATAAATGTGAGGAAATAATCTTGTAGCACTGGTGTAAAAGTCACATCAGCCATCTGTGCTACCTTGTCTTTTTGATCCATGGATGCTCCACTCTCCAGGAGCTTCTGCATGATCTCTGTGTGACCTTGTGCACTGGCTTTATGCAGAGCTGAGCGTTTAAACTGAGAGAGAGAGAGAACAAGTGAGAGTCAGTGTTGTTTCTGTTAACTAAAAATAAAAACTAATTGAAATAAAGAGGGAAAATATAAATATCAGGTAAAAAGAAAACTACCAAAATTACTAAAACTAAAGCTGAAAAAATAAAATAAAGCTGAATAGTAGGGCTGTCACTTTACGTTCGAAAATCGATTGCACAATCGATCGGACCAACCAACAACAAGTATCGAAACGAAAATAGGGAATCGATTTTAACAGCCTTTTTTTTATGTATTTTTTTTTTTTTTTTACCAAAAATGTGTTTTAGGTGGACAGGTCAATAGAACATGTAGGATGTTGGAAAATAACAATGTCTTTTCTGTTAACCAAATGCTTTTTAATATTCGCTATTACTTCAAGGCAAGTGAACAAGCGCGCCGTTATTTGTTGCCAGAGCCGTTGCTTAGTGACGTGTGTGTTCAAGTAAGCCAGAAATGCGCAGATTCTGGGCAATATGCTGTATTTAATATCACGAGGACTCATATATGTGTATATCTCTATGACGAGGACTCACGAGTTGCGTATTTGCGCTGAATCCACACAGATTTGGCTTACACGAACTTCCACAGCAAAGAAAGTGAGTAGCTAAACATAGACGCACGCCTCTTGATTTGACAGCGTTAGCCGCCAAAGTTCATTTTTACCCGCATTTGGCGAGTTGAGGGTGTTAATTTCAATCCCTGAATGTTGCACTCCTGTTTGTCATTGTGCACGAAACTTCACGCCAATAAATCATCAGGATTGCTAACTTGTGGGCGCTGCGCGTCTCAAGCTCCCTCTTTCGTCCTAATGCATGCATGTTAGTTTTCCGGATTTGCCTATATTTGGTGTTGAAAATGGAAACGTCTTTAGACACGGAAAAAAAAATCGATTTTACAATCGATTCAATGAACACTTATGTCTCAAAAATCGAACAGGATTTTTTCACAAAAGTGACAGCCCTACTGAATAGAAATATACTGTCTAACCAAAAAATATTCAGACACCAGATATAATTTTTTATATTTTTTTTTACTAAAGGGGGGTGGACACTATAGTTCATTTATGTAAGTGAGGATAGCAAAATAAACTGTGACATATTATATATACCCAAAAGTCTTCATACAGTGGACTGCCAGTAAAATTTATAATATTTAACATTTACATATTTTATTACCATTTTCTAAACTATAGAAAATAAACTGTGATAATGTGAGAAATATTGAAGGTGTCTGAATACATTTTGGTTTGACTGTATGTATGACAAGAGCACACAATGAAATTAATTAAACTTAAACTAAAATGAAAACTGAAAATATAAAAAAATAGGTAATTGAAACATTAATAAAGACTATAATAGTATATAAATATTACTAAAATAACACTGGTAAGGGTTTAATGTGTATTGGAACACGCAGCACAACTGAAGGAAAGTGTGAGATGTGTGTGTGAGTGTTTTTGTGTTACACACTCACATGATCACAGGCATTGGGGTCTCCACCATCTGATAAATATTTCTCAACAACAAGTATTTTTTTCTCTGTGACAGCCTTTAGGAACAAAGCCTGGTCCACTGTCTCCGGCTGAAAAAATGTTAGCCAATAATTACACCTCAAATCTGTACATTTTACCGGTTTAAAATGATATATTTGTAGTATATTGCGGAAATAGTTCCTTACCAGGATATCAGGCTCTGGCTGTTTCTTCTTTAGCACTTGAATCTTCCTTTCCTTTCTCCTCTTCCTCAACTCCAAAATGTTAAAGAGGTCTTCTACAGTTTCTAGTTTTAACTGTCCTGACCGGTCAACCTAAGAAAAATAAAAAGGCAAATGTTTTTTCATTATGCTACTGTGTGAAAATATAAAGCCATGTTCTCTTTTATCAAGTTGTTGTAGGCCTATTTATTCTTACATTGAGTTTGAGCTTTTCTTCACTCGGTTTGATGTCTTTCTGGGAGGTGTCAATCAGGTCCTGTTGAGTCTGAAGACCATCCTGTTTCTCCTGAATGATGCTGGTCTCATATTCGCCTACAGTGAACGTCTCTGCACAGGCACCTCCTGCCACCTTTCCCTCCCCTCTCTTCCCGGTGACCTGTGATCAGATGTGACACCCATAAGTCTTGGATTTCGTATGCGTATGAATGGAAGTCAATGGAGCACAAGCATCTGTGGTCTAGTGTGACCACAAGGATTGAACAGCTTCTAGAGACAGAACAAGTGTGTAGTTTAAAGTAGATGTAATTTGATTTAGTGACTGGGTGGGGTGAAAGGAGTGTTCAGCTGTTTTGAGAACCTAAAAAAATAAATTACACACATTTCTGTTGTTTAAAATAGGAAGACAGGCCAATGCAGTTGGCTTATTCTAGACATCCTGGAACCTTCTTAATCGCTGGCAGATATTTAATAACACCCCATCACCAAGTTCTTTTTTTTTTCTAATTTATGCCTTTCTCTTCTCTTATTTTCTTTAATGTTGGCCTACGTTCTGTTTCTTATATATTCATATATTATTATATTTAGTATTAATAGGCCTACTATTTGCATTTTTAATTCGCTTTTATTTTTTTAGTATTCATTTTAGTTTAAGTTTTAATAATGTTGTTATCTGCTTTTCATTTTTTCATTTTAAATATCTCTATTTTTATATTTATTTCCATTTGCAGTTTCTTTTGTCTTTGATACGAGAATGTGTAAGCATAAACATGCACACACAAACACAATGTTGTGTGGGTGTACTTCCTATCTCTTTTTTTCTCTTTAAAAAATATGACACGTATTTGCATTGGATATTTGCCTTTCTTTAGCAAAATAAATTCTATCCATATCAATTTTGTTAGTTAAATTGAAGTTAGTTCATAACATGCACAAGTAATTCAGGGAACCTGTTACCACAACATAAATAAATGATTGGCTGCAAGTTAAAATGTATTCATCTAATTAAAAAAATAGTCATTTTAATATTAAAATGAGTTTTAATTATTGTTAATATTGGCCCTGTCCCAAATGGCACACTCCGGACTTGTGGACTTCCTCAGAGTCCACACTTCAGTGACGTCATGAGTGCAGACCTATAGGGCCCTTAGCGCGAGTCCGCGAGGGCGCATTGAGAGGTATTTTTGGGACAGACTCGATCATCACGCCGGAAACAGGAAGACAGTCTGTTTTTATTTATTTATTTATTTATTTTTTATTGAATTTTCAAAATCACAGAGTTTGATATCAAGTTGACATTTCTTTTACATATTTTCTGATAAGTATCACCTTTGACAAGTAAAACATGAGACAACAATAATTTGAAGAAAGAAAAAAAAAAAGAACAAACAGAACAGAAAAAAAAGGGGAAAAAAAGGATAAAGGGCATCACGGACATATATTAAATTCCTTTAGCAGAGATACAGATCCCTTGTCTTAAATTTGTCATCTGTCTTACTTCATACAAATGAATTTGACTTTTGTATAAAAAAAAATGTATGTTATTGATTTGTTTCTATTATTAGGAAAATTTCATATTCATCAAACTAAGTGGAGTAACTCAAAACCCAACTTTGCTCATTTCAAAGCAGCCTTTAACAGGTATTTTGAGTCTGTAAAGTTTTTTGAAAAATCGGAAGACAGTCTGGTTGTTGTTATGGACAGGAGCTGCAGGTTCGGGGAAATATGCTGACTATTGTTGTTGTGTTTATGACTCAGTAAAGCCCTGACATTTGATCTGTTCTATTTATTTTATGAATATTATATTATTATATTATTCAGCTCGCTATTATTAGCCTATGTTATAGACATCAACCACTGGTTGATGATCATAATGTTTGTATAAACTTGTGTATTGTCATAAAAACCGTAATGATAATTACACTTAAATATTTTCTTCTCAGAGCCATGTTAACAATTGTCCGTGAGTGAAATATCCTCCCATCTGTTTTCTGATTGGCCTTTCGCAAGGATTCCTGGGTAGTTAAAGTGCGTGGAGCCTGCTTCTATGCGGGCTTCGCGGAAGACCGCTTCAAGGGTACAAAGGGGGCGCTGCTGAGCACACTTCAGAGCGTTAAAATGCTTTTGGGACGGCCTACGGACTCGTAGACTCGGCGAGCACGCGCAATTTAAGTCCACGAGACCGAAAGTCCGCATGAAGTGCGCCATTTGGGACTGGGCCATTGTGTAAGGAGAGAGGCTCGGGAGCGCGCATACACGTCACATCCGTTGGATTTCGCGGTAAATCCGACCGGAGACTTCACATATAAATATGAATATTGGCCTCAGAGGTAATAGCAAAACTCGACAAGTGGATCATTGTAATGTGTGATTACATCCCCTTCACACACAGGCAATAAAAAAGGATTCATTTTAGTAGAAAAGTTCCACATAGCACCTTTAAATTATTTTGAAATTGTCTTGAAAACTTTGGAAATTAAATTGTCTTGAAAACTTTGGAAATTTGGTATAGTAAATTTCTAGTTCCCCAGCATGCTTTGCACAGGACTGGATAAAGGGAAAGACCTGTTAGTGTTTAATGCTGTCATTTGTTTAATTACAAATTATTAAGTTCTTCTAACTCAATACAGTTTGTTGCTCAACTAAGATAACCATATTAAAAACTCATGCATAACTCAAAAAAGAAAAAAAAGAGATGCAAACTGTTGAGCCAACACATTCATTTTTAGAGTTTGTCAACAACAGTAGGACGAGAACGCGCTGCATGCATCACCACAAAACTTACCAGCTCTTCGACACGCAGCAGTCCCATGTCTATGATCTGGAGTTTATGTCTTTAGCTCTCGGTTGTGATTTTTGCCTGTCAGAGGTGGGCGATAGATCTCTTTTGTGGTAAATTAGAGTCCCAAAGCAATCGGTGTTGCCTGCTCAGCTCCCTGGTGGTCTGTGTATCTCCTCTCCATCACCACCTATATATATATATGGTTCCAGACTCTGGCGCGGACCATAAAAAAGTTAGATCATATCCCCGACTTTCTCTCCTACTCTTTCACCGCCCACAAAATTCCAATGACACTTTCATTCATTCTTCCCGAACCTCTGATGAATCTCGCGCGCACGATGACTGCACGAGCCAAGAACGCGCGGCTTCCGTTCTGGTATGGCTCACGCTTACCAGTAGCTCTAGACTTATAGTATGGCGCTTGAAAAGGACTGACCTGCGACCACTGACACGTGAGCAACAGGTGCACAACGGCATGACTGCATAGTCTATTCTGCTCGTGAGAAAAGCAATAAAGCAGTGTGTGACGTGGCCATTTTGTCAATCAATATAAAGGGAGACTATAGTTGTCACACTTTTCAGGCCTGTTGCTCCAATTAATATTTCTCATGGTAGGTCTATTTTTTAATTCAGCTTCTGTTAAAGCGCATATGATAAAGTCTTGCCTATAAAAAGCTATTTGCCCATATATTTTCCGGTATTTCCCCGGGTAAAAAGACAGTTCATGGTGTCACACTACATGGGGAAAGTTGACCCAAAACATTAGCTACACTGACTATTAAAAGCGTTTCAGTTCAATTGAAAGATTCTGACAAAATTCTGTTCATTTAAAAAAGATAACACAAATCTTTTTGGTCAAGATAATATGCAAATACAGTATGACAAAGATGCAATAACTTCTAGCCCCAGTCACCCCCATAGAACAGTACAGACCTATAATAGTCTACAGTACACTAATTTCTTTGTATGCTTGTTTGTGACGATTACATTTATATTCAAAGACATTTAGTAATTTTTGTACTCTCTGTTTTCACATGGGCTCATTTTAATGTTCATGTCAGCATGCGTCCTATTGCAATCAAGAGCTGTTAACACTCACTATATTTAATGGCAAATGTATGGCATAACAAATGTTCAAAATTAACGTCCCAGTCTGTGAAGTTGTGCAAGTCTGGCGTGACCATGACAGGTATGGAATGATATCGGTGAACTTCCTTTCACATGGCAATACTGTCTGATGACAGTCAGTAACATAGGCTTTTAATAGCCTTATGGTAATGACAGAGTGACATGTTTGAGACACATTTTCACCTCTTTTGGACATAGAGCAATACGTACGGTACAGATAAATCTGAGATGATGTCATCCATCAACAGCCGTGTTTTTGCAGGTGCATGCATGTATCTGCAAGGCACTCGATCATGTCCTTCAGCCATAAGCTGAGCAGGTGCAGAATTGCACACAAGTGTGATCACTCAGTGATATGAAGTTTACTCTGAGTGAGGATCTCAACCAGTCCATCAGCCATATATCAAAATCAATCATAAGATTATTTGCAATGGAGTTTTCCTTAAAAAGAGACTTAGGCCAGGTCACTAGACCTTTATCTGAGAGATACCAAAGGTCATGACTCAAGAGGAGGAAAGAATGACTAATGAGAGTGTCTTGCTCAAGGGCACAAGGCTGGATTGCCATTTGTGAAGTTCAAACTTTTATGCAGAGTACTCTCCTCATATTAATGTATAATGATGCATTTAAAAGTTAATGGCCAAACAGATCTTTATAAAAGTCCACATTGTTATTACAGATGAAATATATCACGGATAACATTAAACAAATATTTTTCTATCAGGTTAAACATTGATTAGTCACTCAAACCTTTATCTAAACCTCTCACCGTCAGTCGCGCAAACCCGCCATTGTAGTTTTTTAACACTTTTTACTTGTGTTTGTAGTTCCTCCTCCAAAGCGCAATGGGTTGTGGGCAATATTAGCCTTTAGAGTGTGCACGGATCTACACTTCGAAAATCCACCGGAAATAATAGACCATCCGAGGACTTCTGGCATACTCTTTTCAACATACTATGCTTTGGGACACACATATTTTAGTCTCATATACTGTTTAGGATGGATAGTATGGACATTGAGACGCAGCTAGGGCCATTCCTATAAACT
Source organism: Chrosomus eos (assembly GCA_036326025.1). NCBI lineage: Eukaryota > Metazoa > Chordata > Actinopteri > Cypriniformes > Leuciscidae > Chrosomus > Chrosomus eos. The sequence goes on from CM070832.1 coordinate 18,697,200, forward strand.
GGATGCCAACCACCATAAAACAAGAAAGAAAAAGAAGAGACCTACTCCTTAAGACTATGGAAGTTGAATGAATATGCATAAAATGTAACACACTGTGTTGCAGATGAGCACAGATGAACCATTACTGTTTCTCATTTTGCTGCTGACATTGTTAAACATATGAAATGAGCTAATAGGGGTAACATTTGTGATTATGTTATGTTTATTTAAACTGCAAATTGTCTAATATCATAGCACCACAATCCAAAGTGTAATCTGTCAGCTTGGATTTGAAAATTCAGTTCAGCCAAATTCTCTGTTCCTCCCTATTGTGATGTTATAGGCAAGACTCAGAGGTATATTTCATATCAGCTAACAGGCCAAGTATAAATATCAGAGCACTGGCTAGCCTCAGCTCATTCTTCTCACACATAGATGCTGGTAGTATTAGCAAGCATGATAAACTGCAGGGCAAACCGACTCTCCCCCAGAGACATAAAACTCAGTCCTGAGTTGTTTTTTACAGGACATTCACATTACTGTGACTATCACAGTACTTATTTCATTACTGCAATTTTTGACTTGCAGTACATTTACACTTTTTTAATACTGTGTAGAGTATATTTGCAGAATACTATACACAATATTCTAGTGATCTTGTATACAGTAATTTCCTGTGCACAAACAGTAAATTACTGTAGATTTCACATGTATTTTAATTTTTTTTTTTACAAAATAGGGTTTTAAGGCATAACACAATTGGGAACAACTTGTCTATATTGACAGTTGTGAGGTTTAGTTAAATTTAGCCATTGGCTTTGTGGGTGTCTCTAATTAGGGTTATTTATGGGGTGTTACCAAGAGTATATGTTTCAGTATCACTGAAGGCTTGTAGGGATTCTGAGCTCTAACCCACTAACCTTGGCAAATGGCTTCTCTGGCAAGTGATTACATAGGTGCAGCACATGCAACAGCTGCCTTAGTTTATTATTGATATAGTGATGATTTTTATTTTTGTGGATCCAAAACAGACACTACACCAAAATAACTGGCCATCCACATTGCCCACATGGATTAAATGAGCACAATAAGAAAATAACATAATGAAAAAAAAAGAAAGAAAAAAAAGAAAAAAGGATCAGTTCCAAAAACAAATGGCTATTTGGAATTCTTATTTAATCCCAGACCTGAAAAAAAAAAAAACAGATTGGCCATACGGGGACAGGGAACAAATCAAAGAAGAATGTTGGAATCATGTTCTCACAATTTCAGGATTTGGAAGTGCTATGAAGTTTTGGGAATGGTGAGGGGATTTAGGATTCTATGTCCTCAGCTGTGGCCATATGTGTTGTTTTAAGATAATGTATCTCCCCTGGTTCACATGACAGCTTGAATGCAAATCACTTGATCCCTCAATGTGTCCAAAACAAATATATTTCCTCAACACCTGACCATTTCAAGAGCACCCGACAAGGTTCTATGACAGCATTTTTCTCTGTTGATTTACAACACATCTATTAAATGCTTCCACATTTAGGTCTTAGTGATGAATGGGCACAGTCTGTTCAAACTATTAAAAAAAAGAAGTAAAAAAACAATATCACCTAATTCATGCATAATGTGTTCTATTGTTAATAAGAGTTATAATTTTCGAGTTAACGAAACATTTAGTAAATACAAAGAAATACAGTTTTCTTTAAACTACATAAAACCGATGACAGACCAACATATTTCCCCAAATGTTGTCCGAACAAAGAACTTCATATTGCTGAAATAGTAAGAGTTTGTGCATTCCCAGCATCCATTGCAGCATGAATAAATTATGTTTACTGTAATATGATTATTGTTTTGCTGTTTACTGACCTCATTTAAAAACATTATTTCCTAAGACTATACTGCTATCAAAACAATAAATGAATTTGTTGTGTTACTAAATGAAAATTTGCGGAACAAGAAAACTCTTATTGTTTTGATGAATGAAAAAATGAAACGTTTTTTTTTTTGCTTTTAGTAAACAAACAAATTCAAATTGACAAAACAAAGTGTTACTTACAAATAGTAAGACAATAGTGGAGAGAACTTTTTTTCAACAATTTATTGTTAGAAGTTTTCTCAACAATTTATTTTTTACAGTATGAGATATTATAACAACAGCACATTAATAAAATAACTCTAAGGAAAAGGCATGGTATAAACAGCCTGATCTCATGAAAAAAACATAAAGAAAAAAAAACATTAGCATGAAGGCCTGCTAAAATACTGTATGTATATAATATCTTAGTATACTGCACTTCATAAAACAAATTGGACATAATATAATTTCTTTCACTTGATAAACATAATAAATGAATAATTGACATCATTGCATCTTTCTTTTTATAACTGAAATATTTGGACATTTAACACGTTAAATATTGTTGTGGTGGATAACCTAAGCTATTAGGTTATCTATATGCTATGCAATACTTATGCTAATTAAACAAACATTAATGGTCATCATTAACATCAAACAACATCATTGTAGGAATTGTATTTGTGTGCTAAAGAGCACCCATTTAAAGTTCTTTGAGCCAATGGAATCAATTGTGGTCCTAATGGAGACCTAATTTTAAGTGTGAACCCGATTTCCTGTTATAACGCTGAGAATGCAGCATGTACTTGTGTTGGTTCATGAATACATTTTATGACAATAATGTCATGGTTCTGCAAGAGAGAGGACCAGATGCAGAATGAGCAGTGATGATTTATTGACAAGATTGTAGACAGGGAACAACAGGGCAGGGCTTGATGATCTCTTTGATGTTTGATCTCAAGACAGAGGTTCACAGAAGCAGAGGCTTGACACTTGAGAATCACTTGCTGCCAGGCAGTGAGGGTCAGTGGCCAGGAAATCGCAGGATGCAGGGCAGGGACAAACACGATGAACAAGACAAGACACAAGATAATGCAAGACAAAGAGAGAAGATAATAAATGAAACAAGGTTAAAACTAAACCCTGATGTAAATAACTATGGCTTGATAAACAAAAGAAAAAGAAAACTAGAAATAAATAACTGGAACTTGGAAACAAAAAATGAAACAAAAGAACAACTTTGCAGGGAACTATAGTTCCCTTTCAGTCACTCACGTTCGACGTAGTAGACGTGTCGACTGATTGGGATCACACTTAGGGAGCCTGTCATCTTCGAGTACTGTTAAAACTCAATATATCTAAAGTCACAGTTACATCTGTTGCCCCTCCGGACTCGTCCCTCCACCAGTTGTTTTTTTCTTCTCTGAGTGGACACCCCTCCACAGAAAGTCTCTGGCCACAGCTGGCCCCGGGTCCCCCGCAGAAATGCGTTCGCCAGTGAGCCTTCTTGCACACAACTGTGCTAAAGTCAGAGAAGAGATGGAGCAGGTCTTGCTAGTTGCCCCTTATTGGCCCAACCAGACCTCTCCTCTCGACAGCCCTTCCTGACTCCTTCCTCTGAGTACATTCTCAGGGATGGGGCATGATGGCACCCACGTTTAGACCTTGGAGAGTTCCAGGTCTGGTTCTAAAAAGAACGGGACATGGAGGTTCTGGTTACTTCCGCATTAATTTTTATGCCGTAGAGACCATCACTTCTGTGAGAGCACCCTCTCAAAAAATGAGGCTTGCTCCCCCTTAGAAGTGGAACCTATTCGTTGAATTGAGTCTTCTCTCCGTGAGGAGATCCCGAAGGTGTTCGATCACTTCAGTGCTTTTTTTTCTGCTAATGGGTTGGAGTGAGGGCTGTCTCCTCCACCTCAAAATGTTGTTTCCTCTGTTTTGACGCACATCAGGATGCAGTGGATACAAATCTGTGGGAACAAAATTGACACAGAGTGCCTTGCTGAACAGATGATAAATAGAGTTGGTGGCTGGGCGACACCTATCACGTTCGCTAGAGAACTAACCTATGTGTCGAACCGCTGCTTCCCGTGGGCTCACTCCCTCACATGAAGCCAGTTTCACTGTAAGCCTGGTTCGAAGTGTCGGCTTGCCGCACCATTCCCCTCCTATGGACTTACGTTCGCAATTCTTGCTCCAGTGAGTTCCCCTTATTAGCCGAACCCTGTCGAGTTATCGAGTTCCTCCATTCCCTTCGGCAAAGGACGTGGGGGAGCATCCGAAGCCAGGCCTTTCACTTGTATGCACTTGTGAATCTGTGTTAGGCTGGGTCCATATGTTGTGATCCCTATGGCGATCCCATATGTGTATTCTTCGCCTGTACGGCTCCCTGCGGCAAGCCCATGTTTTCCCTCGGCAGAACCTGCTCTGCCGTCACTGTCCAGTGACATTCCATATGTTGTATGGTGTGATAGATTTTTTAATTAATCAACTAACATTTTTTTTTGTAGGAACAACATTCATATGCTTTTGATTTTGAAATGTATGTTTCCCCTTTAGTTGAAAACTCACAACTTTGGTTGTGTGTGTGTAAAAATAACAAATATGGGAAATGAAACTAGACAGGTGTCTAAACTTGAAACCTTGTTATTAGTAATCATTGGAATTTGCTACCTAGTAACATGAGAGTTTGCATATGAAGAACCAATCAAATTGTGGGGAAATTATGCAATGTTTCATGTCATTTTGCCATACCTTTCGAGCATGTTCGAAGGCATTGTCTGAAGTTTGTCGGTTATTATAGCTGTGCAGCAAGTTAGGGTTATTAGGCTCAGCCAACATCGATGTTTAGACGTGCTGGAGCATAGGATTAGACTCGGCCGCCGCCGATTGTAGATGCGCTAGAGTATAAATATTATACGTAGTTAGATTTAGGGAAAAATCTACCACACCGGATGTGGCTTCCACAGCTTATTCCTTTCCAGCGAAAGAGAATGCTTTTCCAGTGGTCTTGTGGAACAGCAGTGACTTCCCTGGCCTAAGCCCTGTCCCTGACACAACATGAAAAGTCCTGGCCTAAGGCTTTTGTCTAAGCAATGGAAGGTGGCAGCACTAGTGGCGTTTTAATTGGAATCCCAATCAGTCGACATGTCGACTACGTTGTGTAGAGTTTGAGGGTGAACCAAACACAACTGAATCTTCCATTTGATTCATCCAAACGGAACTCAATCACTAATTCAGCCATAAAAGATCCCGGCTCCAGCTAAGTCAACAATAGACCCCCTCAGAAAGGACTTTATGACTCTGCTGGCCCCAAAGTGATGTGCTCAACTGGATGAATGTTGACAACGTTAGATAGTTTGGAAAACACCGATTGGTTCAGAGATGGACCCACTAAGATAACGACCGAGGTGTTTGATCCCAGGACCACGAGATGTAAAACAGACTTCCCTCTGCTTGAAGACTTTTGAATGACCTCATTGTTGAGACCTCTTAAAACCCACAGAGTCAAGAGACTTCTCATATAAAAATGCATAAACTCATCCCAGAACAATTCTTGACGAACTTATAATCAAACATTGTTCCACTACCTAATCCTATATTGTAGCTATGTATGTGTCTATTATACTAGATAGCATACAAGTCATGCAAATGTTGTTACTTTAGATGGATGAATGAAAGTGTGTCTTGTTTGATATCAGTGAGATCATATATTCTTAATTCTTAAGATGGCTTGAGTGAAATCTGTGTAAAATGCTTTGTATGATTATAATAATCTAAAATGTTAAACTGTGATCTCTTGTTCTCTCTGCTTAATGTTGGAGAGCAAGCACATCATAGATACCGCCTGATTTACGATAAGAAGAAACGAGGTCCACCTCCTAAGATGATGCCATTGTCCAATTGGCCAGAATTCTCCAAAAGAGGTTGGACTAACTTTAAGTTAAAGACCCGAACAAGGCAGTTCAGTTCAGTCCAGAGTTCGGTTCAGAGAGCAATTCAGTTTCGGTTCGGTTCAGTTCGGTTTTGAGTCGGTTCTGTGTTAAATTAAGTTTGTGCCTCTCTCTATGATCAAACAGCAAGAGAGTGTTCATGTTCGTACGCTTTTACATCGACCAGACCAAGTTAGACCAAGCCAGCAGACAAACCCATCAAGATCGGAGTTTAAACAGCTTCATTCAAGCCATCTCATCTCTTACTTTCCTTTCTTCCTTTATTTTATTTTCTCGTTAAAAGTCTCGTTCTAAGTTAAGTTTTGCTGTACAGTTCGTTTGCACGTCTCTCCTGCAACGCACTTCGAACTGTAAAGACTCTTGTTCATCCATCCGCCAACACATCACGTGACCGGCGGTTCAGAAACTCCAGCCAGGCACTCCAAAGACAACCAGCCACGCAGCCGGGAAACCCCTTTGACGAAGCACCTCAAATAGGGAATTCCCTGGCCTAAGCAACGCAAAGACAAGCAAGTACTCCAGACTGTAACTGACCTGGTGCTTTTTAATGTACATGTAATAACCTGTCTAAGAAACGAAGGTTTAAATTAATGCTTGGTGGTTCGTTCAGGTTTATGTCTTACAAAGTGCATCTCACTCTGAAAACTCACTCTTTCTCTCTCTTCCTCTGCGCCTTGAATGAATGTGTGTGTGTGATTGGGTTTAGACATTAGTTTTATGTGTTTAGAATAGTTAATAAAGTCGTCCATATATTTGAAAAGATATTTGTCTTGTGTTTTGCTTACACATTTAATGCCTTGTACTGCCGATCTAAAGTTACCTTGCTAATACATAGTGTTTCACTATAGATTGGATATTTATATCTGTTGCCAAGGTTTAAATTACGGCCCGTTCAAATGAACTCTAAACGAGTCATTTGCTCGGTTCCATAGTGATTCGGTCAATGATTCATTGCAAATCGATGAATCATTCCCTTTGAGCTAAATTGGCCTTCCGGCCCCCTTAAATACATTTTATGTATATTATTATTATGTAGGTTCGCTACATTATTTGGTGGAGGATGCGGGCAGTTCAACCTAAATTGTAAGAATATTATCAAGATTTATCTTTTCATATTGTGCGGATGAGAGATCCGATTCTCTGAGAGTCTGTGTGTGACGCGCGCAGCGCGCGCCCCGTTTGAATGAATGCTGCTGCTGCTGTTGTTATCTGTGAGTGAAGCTCCCAGAGAAAGCTAAAAAGACTAGTCTGCCGCCCTATTTGCTCTCTTGTTAACTGCAGTAAATAAGATATGAAACCTCGCACTACGATAAGGTAAGAATTGAGCGTGTTCCTCATTTCCAGAAATACCTCGTTAGAGCTGTTCGATTTCTGCGTGTTCCAGAGTCTTTCAGGAAAGCTGTAACGTTTGTGTGTGTGTGTTTTATATCAGTTAGAGAACTGAACGAAATCAAACTGCAGTAATTAAAATAACCCTAACGTTATAAGGACTAATATTCTCCTCACAGAGCGATGAGCGTGTTCCTCATCTAAGCTAGTCATAAGCCTTATATTTATTTATCTGATTCAGTGCGTGTCCCACTGATCCCCGTGATAAACAGCGAGGCTTAACTAATCTTATCTGTTTGTGTCCGTTCAAATAATTCTCGTGTAACATTGCGCATGTCCGAGTGTAATTTGAATAGTGGTTATTTCAATTCGTTATCAAGTAAAGCTTGCCATTGAAACTGAACCAACAGTTATTGTTTTATGTGCCTAGATAAACTTGCACAGAGACGATCCGCCGAGGTCGTCCTAATTACATCTATTATAACGCAAAGCTGTCGCTTGCTTAAAGTTAATATCACTCTTGACAAACTGAGTGAAGCCCCACGTCGTAAAACCAGCTACGAGTGGTGTATCTTATTTGAACAGTGTGAAATGCGCCGACATTTCCCGTAATAGGATCGATTGTTACTGCATGTTCTGTGGACATTGAAATGCTCCCATATTGCATGGAACTGTAACAAATTGTTTTCCAACTGTCTGCAATTCCCGGTTCGCCCACTAGCGTTCGTTTGGTCGCTATAGTTACGATCGTGACACGGAAGTCTTGGCCAAACGTTTCCGGGTGAACTTTGACCCAACCCTCGGTGTAAACAAACGCTAGCTAAGCTAAGCTAACCTGAGCAGTTGTTCACATTGAGGCCTGTGCTAAAGCCTTTAGCATCAGTTACTGTTATCAATACTAACCCCAGCAGTTAACTACAGTGTCTGTTTGAACAAAGTTAAATTGATTTAACCATTTAAACACCTCGACCTTTTACACCTGTTTTTTTTTTTCCCTTCTTTCTTTTACCTTTTACAATTATTAATTAATTTACCTGCATTTTACTTGAAAAAGAAAATACTGGTTTACTATTATTAATTGTCAATTTTGAATTTGATTTTAAAGAAAAGGAAATATCAAAATAAAATTGAAATTCTATTTTTTTTTTTAAGACAGATCATTTCTAATGATTTCTAGATTTATTTTTAATAATTCTAATTTCATAATTTTCATAATTTCTAAATTTCTCGTTGAGATCTAATCACTTTAGGTGAATAAGTCTTGCACTCTGAGAGTTAAAATTTGAAAGTTGTTATTACTATTACAAAATAGTGTTAGACTCAGACTTGCTCATTATTGTCATTGCGTTTTATCCTTGCGTTGGTTATAAACTTAACCACTATATTTGTTCTGATTAATTAATTTTCGGGAAGCTTCAATAGGGGACATTACCATCTCCATACGAGTTTCAAATAAACCAGAGACAATCGTCCTTTACCAAAGTTTATTTGTGTGTTTAGTTGTTCCTCAACTATCAATTCTATACTCGTGGTAGACGTAAAGGTAGCGGGATCCAACCTCCTTGCTTCACTTCTTCCTCATCACGTCTTTCCTGTTCTGTCCTGCTTTATTCCATCTTATTCTTCACATTTGTAGGAACAAACCTGGAAGAACCACCAATCGACTCTAAAAGAGACAAATATAATCTGTCCCAACAAACAGATTATTAGATATTTGATTTTTAATCAAACCCTCTTGTGTTCTTCATACTCTCCCTGCATTTGAAACGCAATTTAAACTTTGACATCTTATCCAAGATCAAGTAACAGAGACAAGTGCCGAGCAAACTCCGCCTTCACAGCATCCCTGCTGTAACCCCTGCTGTAAGCGGTCGAACTGAAGGTGTGTGGTGTCAATCCTGTCAAACTCAGAGAAGAGGTATCAACATCATTATTGTATTATTTTTCCTCGCAAACATAAGCAATAATATTGTTTACCTTTCTGGAAACAGATTTTCATTGATAAAAAAAAAAAAAAACATTTATGAGAAATTAATACTTCCCCTAGTTAATAATTTTCTTTTTGTTTTTGTCCCTCATTGAAATTGGTTGTTAACTTTTCTCTCTTTGTCCCTTACTCAGTTGAGCGACTAAGTCCTCACCCCACGAGTTGAAACCAGCTTTTCATTGATAGAAAATATTTATAAAAATATTTCTCCCATTGAAAAAAAAAGGGGTTTCTTTCCATTTGAGATTTGTTTTAACCTTTTTCTCTCTCTTTCATTTACCCAGTTGAGTGACGAGATCTTCGCATCACTAGCCTCACTGTGTACCCTTAGACCAACACTTAGTCATCACGACACTTCACTATTGGTGTACAATTACTGAAACGACACTTAGCCGTTCAACCACATATAGGCTTATACACACAGATCTGTGTCAGTCTCTTCACCAAGCGTGCCAACATGTCGTGGACGACAAACCCCACTGCCCAACGGGAAGACGTGGACGCCTGGCTCAGAGGCATTATAGACTGCCTCACACCAAAGACAATTGAACTGTTATTATTTTTAATAATAATCATAATTCTGAGAAGATTCCTGACACATGATTCAAGCCAGAACCACAACCACGTGGAACTAACCAAGATAACCTGTTCCTTAAGTAATGCCTTCACAGCCCAGCTAAACCTAAGCCACCAGCACGTCACCCACCTACAGGAGGAGCTGACACGTGCCCAGAACCGCATAGACAAGCTGGAAGTGAAAGTCCAGGATGACTCCAAGACCACCGAGTTCCTGCGAGAGCTGATGCACACTCAACACTGCAAAGACCAGCTCAAAGGTAAAGCTCAAGACAAACTCAAAGTGTCCGGCGAAGCGGAGCAAGAAACAAAGACACGAGTTGACAAGCTCCAAGAAGCCCTTGCAGTCACTGAACGTGACAAACAAGAGTCAAAGACTGTCCAGAAACACCTGGTGAACCAACTCCAGGCTGTTGAACATCAGCTAGAGAAAGCCAAAGCTGACATTGAAAGTAAGAACTCTAAAATCACTGCTCTGGAAGACCACCTGCAAAGGTGCAGCGTTGAAATGGACCATCTGATCCAACAGCGAGACGCCGCCAACGACGAGCTCTACGCGGTCAGAGATGAACTCCAGCACATTTTCCAACAGAAACCAGAGCCAAGAAGGGAGAGACCTCCCTCAGCATCACCCCTGCTGAGCAGAACAGAGTCCTCCATCCAAGAACTGGCATACAGTGAAAGAAGTGAATGGCCACAACCCAAAACGTCACCGGCCTTCACCACAGAACTGTTCACTGCCAACAAACGAAGAGAGCTCATCCAGGCAGATGCCCAAGCTGCACATGGGATGACCGTTAAAGATCTCAACCAGCTGGTTAAGAATATCACTCAGTTCAACCCGAACTCCACAGAGGGTCCCGACATCCAGGCCTACCTCCGAGATATCGACTTCAACCTCGAGGTGAGACCCCATATGACTGACAGAGACAGGTTCTACCTCCTCAGATCCACATCCAGTCCAGAGGTACGAAGCTTCCTAGACCGACAACCTGCTAATGTCATGTCAAACTACCAGCTACTACGTGAGACAATGATTAAAGAATTCACAGGTCCAGAGTCAGAACACGGTGTGTTAATCGCCTTGGAAACCAAACAATGTCGTCAAGAGACTCCCCAAGCCTATTACCGCCGCTTTCGACAAGCATATTTAGGTGGACATAACAAACCTGAACTTGAAGAGGATGTGAACTTCAAAACCCTCTTCCTGAGAAACCTGCACCCTGGTTTGAGTCATCATCTTGGCATCATGGCCTGCCCAGGCACAATGACGATTCAGCAGCTACGTGACCTGACACACAAGGCCTACATCAAACAAAAGATGTCCTCAAAGAAAGGTTTGAAAACATCCACAGTTTCAAACTCCTTCAGCCAAGACACAAGCCTTGCACTGGAAGACACCCAGTGGCATGACAACACCACAGTCCTTCGTAAGGAGCACAGAGAACGTGACTCCCATGCCGATGACTTCTACCACTCCAACCACATGGAAAAGTCATGGGACCCACCAGAAGGAAACAAATGGAATCAACGAGTGCATCCAAAAGCATTCTATGTGGGTAAGCGACAACGACACCCACCTCCGCACCACTCAGCCAAACACCACACTGAGTGTGCCCAAGAACACGACAGTCTCCCCTCAGAAGACATGGAGCAACTACTGAGGCAACTGCTCATCAAAGACAAGCTGAACACAGAAGACCAGTGATCACCTTGTACACCTTCCTGAGACAACCACCTGTTCAACAACAACTCAGAACAAAGTGGTCTCTCACAGTCAACCACTGACAAACACCCCGAGGTACCAGAAAACACCATCCTGGTTACCCATCACACCCCAAGCTCCAAACTCAAGAACGATGTGTGTGCTACAGCAACGACAGTAAGCCCAGAAGGTCAGAAAGTCTGTCACAACCAGAAGGCATCACAAGAGGAAGGCAACAAAGGAGACCACGTTTTGCACTACAGCTTCACGCATCCATGCCAAACCATCTCCCAATGTCTGCCAGAGAACTTCCTGCCTTACTGGACTGACCCCCAGCAGATCACAGAAGATCCCTTTCCAAGGCAAAGATGCAACAAGCCCATCAAAGCTTAACCATCAAGCAAAAGGGGGGAGCAAAACAGACTGAGACAGATCTGACATACATACAGTATACATGCAGTACCTGCACTACACTACACTGTACCACTAACATACACAAGTTAAACACAGCTACCATGAAAAACATTCAACAAACATGTTCTTCCCACAGGTAGACACTGAAATCGCAACACTGACTTAGCTATCCTTTCCATAGGAAACATGTAGCAATGCACCCAACAAGTATAACCCTCTCATTACATGGTGACACCTGACACTGCACAACAGTAGCCATACAGGAGTCACTCAACTGCTTTGTTTTGTTTTACCTCTCCCCTTTCTTCTTCTTTTATTAGGTAAAATCCCTGTTACCCCCTAAGGGTCAAGGTTACCATATAAGGATTGACGCACCACGCCTGATGTTTGCAAGTCACCTTAAAACGAATGTTAGCCTAGAGAACTCTCTGCATCATTCGAATCAAAATTTGAAAGGTAAATTGGTCTAAACCTAGAACAATTTAGAAGAGAATAAAACAAACAAATCAAATTTAGTCACAAAGTTGATCAATCACCGTTTTAAAACAAACTAGAATAACGGTCCTAAAATTGAACTAAACTTTTTCCACATGATTGACTATATTGAGAGAGTGAACCTGTTTAGGCCTAGATAATCTAATGCCCTGCACCAGTAAAGGGACCAGTCATGGAGGGGTTTGCCTTGTTGTTTGCTGTGTGTGTTTGCTTCTTCTGTTTCTCCAGCGTTCAATGATGTCTTCTCTCATCAACCCATCATCGATCGAAGGGGGGAAATATGTAGAGTTTGAGGGTGAACCAAACACAACTGAATCTTCCATTTGATTCATCCAAACGGAACTCAATCACTAATTCAGCCATAAAAGATCCCGGCTCCAGCTAAGTCAACAATAGACCCCCTCAGAAAGGACTTTATGACTCTGCTGGCCCCAAAGTGATGTGCTCAACTGGATGAATGTTGACAACGTTAGATAGTTTGGAAAACACCGATTGGTTCAGAGATGGACCCACTAAGATAACGACCGAGGTGTTTGATCCCAGGACCACGAGATGTAAAACAGACTTCCCTCTGCTTGAAGACTTTTGAATGACCTCATTGTTGAGACCTCTTAAAACCCACAGAGTCAAGAGACTTCTCATATAAAAATGCATAAACTCATCCCAGAACAATTCTTGACGAACTTATAATCAAACATTGTTCCACTACCTAATCCTATATTGTAGCTATGTATGTGTCTATTATACTAGATAGCATACAAGTCATGCAAATGTTGTTACTTTAGATGGATGAATGAAAGTGTGTCTTGTTTGATATCAGTGAGATCATATATTCTTAATTCTTAAGATGGCTTGAGTGAAATCTGTGTAAAATGCTTTGTATGATTATAATAATCTAAAATGTTAAACAATTGTTGTAGAAATTTTAATAGTCATTTATTCCTAATCTATTCAATGTGTAAAAGTATATGTGTGTACGTGCTTGTGCGTGACGGTTCAGAAATATATGGGACAGGACATCTTGACCTTAGGAATGGTCAGGTTTGGCTAGTTTATTCCAGTACCAGTTTGTGTCCTTAAGAAAAAACTGAACAGAAGTGGGGGCCTTATCTGGGTGGAAAAGTACAGCGGGTGAGAAGGAACCTTGAAAAGAGTATAAAAGCTGTCTCATGTCTTCCTGGTGCGCGCCACTCACTTCACAGAATGTAACGGCTGTGATGGCGACTGGGCCTTCTTGCAAGAATAAACATTTCTCTTTTTATTAATTTGACTCTGAGTGTCTCTTACGCAGTGATGATGTTTAACAGAAGTTTTTGCCACAACATTTGGTGTCAGAGTGGGATTCCTTGGCAGTGCCTCCTGGACCTGAGAGCGGACGGTGTTTGGCCACCTGGACTGAGCAGTTCCAGCTCTACCTCGTAAGTTTCAGAGAGAGGGGCCGACCGCTATCAGGGCCAGGAGAAGCTCCACTGGAATCAGATGAAAACGAACCCGTGGCAACTCAAGACATCTCTGGTAAGAGACGGCTAAAATATTTTTCTTTTGGGCTAAAATATTTTTCAAAGAGTGAAACTGAACCATACTGGCTGAGGGCTGTTTCTGTGGTACGTAATCTGAGATTAATTGAGATCTATATATAGATCAAGAAATTTCAAACAGATACGAGGGAAAATAATCTGAGATTAATTGAGGTCTGTGACAGATCAAGAAATTTCAAGCAGATAAATAATCTGGGATTAATTGAGAACTGTGACAGATCAAGAGATTTCAAACAGATAGGTAACCTGAAAATGAGTTGTTCCACCACGGAGCAATTTGTTTTTAGGTGCTGAGGCTAATTAGGGGGAACCAGAACAATCGTAACAGATTTTTTGGTAAACCATAGTTAGGAGGGCACTAATAGTGCAACCCGACCGATTTGGGTTAAAAGAAAAGAATCGGGTTTGTTGGGGACGCCTAACAGACTAAAGAAAACGCGCGTTGAAGAGAAATCCACAGAGAACAGAGAAGCAGCAGTATGGGGATGTCTCAAAAGCAAGCTTGCGAAATTTGGTACACCGGTTTTCTGTCAAATGAGATAAAATTAAGGGCAGAAATGTATGATATTGAGCGCCACAAGATTAAAGGTGGTGCGGGGAACAGTTGAACAGGGCAGTGAGAAATAAAAGTGTCTGCGTTCAACATGTGTGTAAAAATGTGAACAGATAAGGAAATGTTGGCTTGAAGATAAAATGTCGAACTGCCAGGAGAAATAATGTTTTTACTTCTTCATCCAGTAAATGGATGCATGACATTAGATGTCTATAGAACTTAAAGTTATACGATAAGGATTGAAGTAGCAAGCAGCAATAAGGCTGTCTGTGTGAAATAGAGTGATAGAAAAAGAGAGAACTGTAAGTGAGAAACTTGATGGAAGAGGGAAGTGAAAAACAAGAAGGTTGGTGTGTGAGATATGTTTATGTGGGGATTGTGCAAACAATCATGTACTGGTTAGATAATGAAGGAACTGGCATGTTTGAGAAAAGAAAGGAGAGGATACAGAATGAAAATGGCATGTAGGGGAAGATTGAGATGAAATATAGTAGGGAAAAAAACTATATGTGATGAAAATAAAATGTCTGACAGAATTTATGGAAGTCAAATTAACTGTTTAATTGGTATGAAAATACAGTTTTAGAATAAAATAAGGCATTGTATGATTGACAGGAATTAACATGACATGAAGAATGTTTTAAGCATGGGGAACAATTCTATATTTTTAATGGTAAAATAATTTATTGAAATTAGGTTTAGTTTGACAATCATTGTGTTTTGAACCTAAAAGGTCTAATGGGGGTAGTGAAAGGAATGGATTTACCATCCATCTTCGTTTATTATGAAAGGAATTGGAAATTATAGTTTTATAAAAAAACGAATGCATATCCTGGTGTTTATGATTGCAGACAATGTCTGTATTTAATATCTGAGGAGTGACTGAGGGTTCGATCAAGGTCGAGAGTACAGGACCAGTGTCTTCTTATTCAGCCCGGCTTTTTGGATGTTAGATATGCACTTGTTCTGTAATCAGTGTTGATGATAATAGCAAATTAGTAAAATGTAAAGACAGCTATGTCCAAAGATTCCGGAAATCAATAATGTATGTTGTGCCAGTAATAATGATGATTCGGCTATTGTTGTATCTGCCATTGGTGGACTGTAAAAGAATACAGAGAACTGCTTATCAGTGGCTCTGTTTGCATTCCTCAATGGAACACACTGCTTCAAGGGTGTGCAGTAAGTTAGAGCAGATGGAGAGTGTTTAAATTGTGGTCAGCAGGACCATTTAACATGTAACTGTAAATGCTCACTGAGAAGGGGTTTGAAAATGTGATAGTGACACATTTCTGGTAATAATGTGGGTTTGAAAGTAGATCAGTGTTTAAGTGACGATATTAACATTTCGTCTGAGAAAGAATAAGAGAAAAAAAAAAAAACAAGGTCAAAAGATTGAAGTCTTAAAGTGAATCCTTTGAAAATATCTATAATAGTAATTATTATAAGTGAATTGATGAATACAGTTTGATGCAAAATTAATGACTCCAACAAATGGGAGTTGCAGAAAGGTAACTAAAAGTATGATTGTGTTTTAATGCAACATTTTGAAAAAGGATTCAGGTAATATAGAGAGACAAATCTTACGGATGATTTATAATAACTGTGAAAGATGCAGAGTAGCCTTGTCAAATTTAGTGTGAATCCTGATTGGAGATTGATAAACTCCTAGAAAAAACTTTGAAGACATATTAAGCTATGGTAATTGAGAACTTGACAATTAAAATTGAGATGAAATGTGAAATGTTATTGAGAACTAGAATAATTATTTAAGATCAAATAAGCAGAAGCAGTTGGTTACTGAATTAACAGTTGATAAATGTAAAATGTGTAGAAAGGCATCTGATTAAACAAACAGCTTGAAAACTGTTGACCATGAAAGAACTAGAAGCTGATGTTTTGCTTTCAAAAGATAAGTTTGTTATTGGCTGTAATGAAACAGGTTGCTTATCTGAATCTGATGTCTGCTGTGGCTGTAAACGGCCAGTACGACAGACACATTTGAGTGGAAATCTGTAATGTCTAAATAAAGACAACTATAAAATTATGTTTATTTGGAAACAAATGTCATTTCTGGCAAAGATGCCTTAAGCTGGGATAGTTAAAAGATTATAGATAAAAGTTTAATGATTTTGTTGAAGTTAGAAGTTTATGAGAGAACAGTGTACCAATCCTGAGTGCCTCAGAGTCTCTCTCAGTCAATTTCAGCTAACAGGCTGTTATCTGACCCTGTGTCATAAGTAATAATAAGCTATTTATAGGAAAAGCACAGTGTTTCAGTTGAAAAAATCAGACACAGAGATGTAAAAGAAATCATTGCCATTAAGAGGGCAATTTGTATTTGTGAATGTTTTAAAATGTAAAACTGAATGACTTTAAAGAAGTCTTTAAAATAATAATGCAGATCTTAAAAGATAGAAATAACATTTTTGATTATTTTATTTTAGGACCAGTAACTTCTTTGTCTTATCTTAAGTCTCCACCATTGAAACAGGCCCGATGGCTACGGTTACACATGTACAGTAACAGTACACTGAATGTATGGTTGTGAACTAAATTCACTGAGGGTAATCTAAGTAGCTAGGTTGATGATTTTAAGATGGTTAATGGATTTAAGTGATTAAATACTGCTGTTATTAACCTGTCTCCCTGTGAACACTATTAGGCAATCAGAATGGCTCTGGTGACTCTTGAACGTGCCTTTCCTAAGCTCCAGAAAGCAGCTGAGTTCTGTTAAAGAAAACTGATTGTGTGATGGGAGAGAGCGGTCACCAGTTTGTGAGCGGTACCAGTGTGTACGTGGCTACTCAATGACAGGATGATCTTCCTGGCCAGGGGACAGCCTTACGCAGGGGGTCACGGACATTGGGCACCTCAGGACGGGGGTGTGGTACATGCAAGAAAGGTATGAGAGTTGAGCGCTGACTACTGGAGGCCACTGGGGTCAGCAGAGCATTGAGAGGTGAGATGCGCTGTGACGAGTTGCGGCAGTCTGACCCAAGAGAATGTGAGTTCCTCTATACCACTTGCCAGAAGAAACCGCATAATCGTACGCTTGTTTTTCATTGTGACAAGTGTCTGCAATTAAGCCAGGGGGACAACACCCTGAAGAGAAAATTATAGATAAAGAGCTATGGGGGAGTTCAAGAGCCAGCTGATAATATGAGGGGATTGCCATTGTTTGTTGTGGAGACAGGAACAAAACTTTTTATGTATTGGCTGCCCCATGGGCAAGTATAAGAAAATTTATAGAAGTGTTGATTTTGAACTAATATGCTTTAACTCCTGGAGGTCGTTTGACATGGTGGGTGGCTAAAGATGAAGACAGTTTTTGATTTGAGAAAAGTCTGGATAACAAAATTTAATGGTAAAAGGATAGTGATTAATTTAATGTGATTATTATTTGTTAATAAGAGAGAGAGACTGTTTGAGTGGAGGAAGGCATGGTAAACTGTGTCTGTCTTTCTGTTGTCGGCCTGCTAGAGCAAGCTGAAGCAAAATAATGATAAGGAAAAATTAAACAAAGCAACCCAGCAGACTGAAAATCTAATGAATAATGAACAGAAATGCTTTGGAACTGGTTAAGAGATCATGTAAAATTAGGTAAAAGCTACAGAAAATGCGAAGTTTAAAATCTTATTTAAAATTTAAATCTTTTTAGCAATAATATATAAAAGAAAGAGTTAATATTGAAAAAAGCGAACATTGAAAATGAGCAGTTAACATATGTGTGTCTAGTATGAGTGTGTGTGATGGTGACAGCACTTTAGGTCTTGTATGTATTAGTTGAGGGTACTAATATTCCGCCTGAATAGTGAGTATATTGTTTCATCATTACAGATGGGTTGAGGCAAATGACAAATTTTAAAGAAGGCGATAATTGTGAGTGGATCAGATGAAGATGATACAGAACATAGGACGAGCTTTAAGTTGATTGGTCATCAAGCTCTGTCTGGTATTAATTACTTTTGTCTTTTGTGATGTTGATTTGAATTACGTTCTGGATCAGTTTAAGTATTTGTGTAAATTGGAATTGTGGAGTTGTAGATCACCATCTGGCATGGCCTGAGATAAATGAAAATGTTATAGATTTGATGGCAACAACAAAGTGACACATTGGCTGAGTCAATATCAAATATGAAGAGAGCCCCTAAAAATGTATGATTATTGTGGGCAGAAGGATGAGAATGTTATTTGACTGACATTGACCAGTGACCAAGTCTGTACAGCATGACCTGACTTGATAGAAACAATTGATGACTTTGAAAATGTTTGTAGATGACTGAATCAAGAGACCAAACAACAGGCCTGAAAAGCAGGATACGCTGTGAGACTCAGGGCCTTTGCCCTTCAAATACTTCGAAAAGAAGATGAGATGTGGCTTTAAGTGTGTAATATCTTGTTTCAGAGACAGCAAAAGATGTCTGGAGGAAATTTGTCTGAAGGACAACGTTTGGGTTAGTGTTGATGCCAACTTTATCAAAACACTATGTTAAATGTTATGTTAAATTGATGCTCGAGTTGTGTCGTGCATCAAGAGGGAGATGGTATAACAATTGCCAAATATGGTTTACTAAGGGACAATATATGTTGGGAGGACACTGGGTCTAATTGGGTAAAAGGCCGTCCCAAACAAAATTTGCTTTCTGTAAATGTATTTGCAGGACTGTTTCAACAGGAAACGCCGGGGCAGATGTGGCAGCGAAGGTCACGGCAGAACAGTAGACAAAAGAAACTACGTGTAGTTTTACTATCTGAAAATAACCTCGACATTTTGTTTTCTTTACAGAGAATGGAGCGAGCATAACTTAAAATTTTCCTTTCACAGAATGTCAGGATTGGATTGCAGCTAACAGAATGATTCTGTTCCAAAATGTATAAATATTGTGTTGTTGACATGAGTAAAGTGGGTTGAATGTTAATGTAATAGTTGAATGAGTTTCAGGTTGTTGGAGTGGCCAGATGCTGAGAATAAATTTGGAACTAATAATGTATATAATCAGTAAACAAATGGTGAAAATTCCACAGGTCACACCAGAAGGACGAGCGGCTAGACAAGCGGTCACTAACAAAATACTTAAGGTCTCCATTCACAGGTGACAGCAGCTAGAGATGGTCCACTCCACAAACAAGGTTGCAAGGATGGAGATTGCAACACCACCGTCCAAACATCTCACCTTAAACAACGCCAACGAGATTTGATTGGTCACTGATTAATTAGAAAGTATTTTAGGAAAATGAATGGATTGTTTGATTACTCTTTGGGGTTTCGGGGGTAGGATTGTCAATATTGTGTGTTTCCAGCTCAGTTAAATTGGTAAAATGACAGTTTTATCCAAATGATGATGACAATGACAAGAAATGTGATGAAGATGATTCTAGTAGTGGAAGCTACAGTGACATGTGTTAGACATTTGGTGTTTGTTTTTCTTTTCTTTTTCTTCTTCCTATGAATGTTTTTGTTATGAACAGATGGTTAAAAGCTGTGCTTATCCGCTATGTGATAAGGTACAAGGAGAGGGTTTTGAAATGAAGGGTTTTATTATACTTTTCTTATACTTTATATTTTGATGTAACCACTGTGGATTGATGATTTGTTGTTTTTCTAACTAGTCTGTACACTATTTCTTATTTAACTAAGGTGACTGAGGGTCAAGCTATGCTTGGGGTACAACAACAGTGATTGTTTATCTAGCCCGGCTTTAGTTGAATTCTTTATCTGCTTGCTAATACTTAAGGGACTATCCTTACAAAAACAGCCTAAGCTTTTTCTTTTCAAAATGTTATTTTCACAAATGTTTAAGAAGAGTGATCAGTTATGTGAAAACAGAGATGAAGAGTAGTGTGATGATATGACTTAAAATTTGTCTTTTTGTTTATTATTGTGATTATGGGTAATCTGAATGATAAAAAGTGTGGAATTGTTGTAGAAATTTTAATAGTCATTTATTCCTAATCTATTCAATGTGTAAAAGTATATGTGTGTACGTGCTTGTGCGTGACGGTTCAGAAATATATGGGACAGGACATCTTGACCTTAGGAATGGTCAGGTTTGGCTAGTTTATTCCAGTACCAGTTTGTGTCCTTAAGAAAAAACTGAACAGAAGTGGGGGCCTTATCTGGGTGGAAAAGTACAGCGGGTGAGAAGGAACCTTGAAAAGAGTATAAAAGCTGTCTCATGTCTTCCTGGTGCGCGCCACTCACTTCACAGAATGTAACGGCTGTGATGGCGACTGGGCCTTCTTGCAAGAATAAACATTTCTCTTTTTATTAATTTGACTCTGAGTGTCTCTTACGCAGTGATGATGTTTAACAGAAGTTTTTGCCACAACACTGTGATCTCTTGTTCTCTCTGCTTAATGTTGGAGAGCAAGCACATCATAGATACCGCCTGATTTACGATAAGAAGAAACGAGGTCCACCTCCTAAGATGATGCCATTGTCCAATTGGCCAGAATTCTCCAAAAGAGGTTGGACTAACTTTAAGTTAAAGACCCGAACAAGGCAGTTCAGTTCAGTCCAGAGTTCGGTTCAGAGAGCAATTCAGTTTCGGTTCGGTTCAGTTCGGTTTTGAGTCGGTTCTGTGTTAAATTAAGTTTGTGCCTCTCTCTATGATCAAACAGCAAGAGAGTGTTCATGTTCGTACGCTTTTACATCGACCAGACCAAGTTAGACCAAGCCAGCAGACAAACCCATCAAGATCGGAGTTTAAACAGCTTCATTCAAGCCATCTCATCTCTTACTTTCCTTTCTTCCTTTATTTTATTTTCTCGTTAAAAGTCTCGTTCTAAGTTAAGTTTTGCTGTACAGTTCGTTTGCACGTCTCTCCTGCAACGCACTTCGAACTGTAAAGACTCTTGTTCATCCATCCGCCAACACATCACGTGACCGGCGGTTCAGAAACTCCAGCCAGGCACTCCAAAGACAACCAGCCACGCAGCCGGGAAACCCCTTTGACGAAGCACCTCAAATAGGGAATTCCCTGGCCTAAGCAACGCAAAGACAAGCAAGTACTCCAGACTGTAACTGACCTGGTGCTTTTTAATGTACATGTAATAACCTGTCTAAGAAACGAAGGTTTAAATTAATGCTTGGTGGTTCGTTCAGGTTTATGTCTTACAAAGTGCATCTCACTCTGAAAACTCACTCTTTCTCTCTCTTCCTCTGCGCCTTGAATGAATGTGTGTGTGTGATTGGGTTTAGACATTAGTTTTATGTGTTTAGAATAGTTAATAAAGTCGTCCATATATTTGAAAAGATATTTGTCTTGTGTTTTGCTTACACATTTAATGCCTTGTACTGCCGATCTAAAGTTACCTTGCTAATACATAGTGTTTCACTATAGATTGGATATTTATATCTGTTGCCAAGGTTTAAATTACGGCCCGTTAATAACTCTAAACGAGTCATTTGCTCGGTTCCATAGTGATTCGGTCAATGATTCATTGCAAATCGATGAATCATTCCCTTTGAGCTAAATTGGCCTTCCGGCCCCCTTAAATACATTTTATGTATATTATTATTATGTAGGTTCGCTACAGTTGAATGTGAGAGACTGAAAGGGAACACCTCGGCTACGTATGTAACCCTCGTTCCCTGAAGAAGCGAACGGAGACGTAGTCCCGTCGCCACTATTGCTGGACCACCACTGACTCCGAGTTACGCTTGGCTCCTCAGAAAAAACAACTAGTGCGTGCATCCACTTCCGTATTCATACCCGTGCCCCAGGGGCGGAGTGTGTGATGCATTTCACGCACGCCAATGTGCATTGGCTCGTTTTAACAGTACTCGAAGATGACAGGCTCCCTAAGCGTGATCCCAGTCAGTCGACTACATCTCCGTTCCCTCCTTCAGGAAATGAGGGTAACATACCTAACCGAGATGATACTGGAGATGAAAATCTTAAGTAGAAATTAAATCAAAATAGAAAAATAGAACAAGACTGGCATGCACAAGGGCAATAACTAACTTCAACAAGAGGAAAAAACAAAATAGCAACAAGGATACACAACTGGAAACAATCAAATACACAACTAGAACATAAGCGCAGATAAACTGCAGGCGAACATGAACACACCATAGGACATAAACGAACCAACAAAGACATGAGGGGAACAGACACAATATAAAGGCAACAGCACATGAGGATCAGGTGAACACAATCAAGCAAAGGAGTACTAGACAAGGACTAAACAAGGGCCAAGCCCCCTTGTTTAGTCCTTGGGTGCTTCTCAATATCCCCCCTCGTCTCCTCGCTCCTCCGTCCCCCATCCTATGACCCGGAAACCGTTCGAGCTCAGCCATCTTGAAGGACATCTCAATTATTGCCTCCCGAGGAGGCGAGGATCGAGGAGTGAGGAGGCTTCCAGAGGAGTCATGAGCGAGGATGCACAGGTGTTTCCTTTGCGGAAGAGTTTTATCGACTAAACGTGATAGACATATCAATTCTCCTCCCCCTTCACATCTGTCACACAATCATTTGAATTTATACTTTATGCAGTTTACATAAACCACACATCTCACATATTTCAACAAGGTATCTTGCTTTAATATTATTTATTGTGAATTTCTTAAATAAACAAACTTTAACAACATAAGGGCAGATCCTTTGAGCGCAGCTGATGACGCTGTGAAGTGACGCTCCAGTGATCAAGTAATCCAGTGTATAAAAAAGCTTTCATTTGATTCCTCCGTCCTCCTTTTCTTTTCCTTGCAGCCTTTCCTCGCATCCTACAGGGGGTGGAGCTGAGACGCGAGGAAAGGAAACGAGGATGCACAAATAAGAAATGAGAAGCACCCAGTGTCGAGTACACCTTTGCTTTAACTGGAAATGAGGAGGTTGGACAAGAGGAGCTCATGGCCAACACAAACAAAGACAGAGGCAGGACGGGTGGAGCTCACCTCAAACTAAATGGGCCAAATTTAAATCTAGTCAATGCTGGAGGTTAATTTAGTCAGAAAACATATGGGGCTGCGTTTCCCAAAAGAATTGTAAGCCTAAGTAGATCGTAGAACCATTATTGTTGCCACCAATGGAATTTTAGAATGTGTTTGGTTTTTGCATAAGGTTTCTGAGACTCTACATGGATTGTCTGATGCTTTGTCTCTAAACACTAAACCAGCCACAAACACTATAGGGAAAAGGGATTGTGTGTTCGCCTATAGACATTTGAGAATGCAAGCACTGGTATGAACATTTGGTTTTGAGAGTTAAGATTGTATTTTTATGGCCTTTCTTGCAGCTGTTGAAGTGTTATAAATTACATGGACATGCACACATAATTCTTTATGGGCCTGTATTCTGTTTCCCTTCTTTGTGCCAGATTTGATCACTCTTTCACATACAGTCATAATGATCACCTGGTACGCATGTTCTTCCCACAGCTGTTCACTTTCAGCTGAAATGATACTTAGTAATTCAAATGTGTCTCTTATGAGTCTGTGTGTTATGATTTAAGAATGTGTTTGCCTTTTTATTAACATGGCAATACTATGTTGCAAGCAGTATTTCTCTCTCTTAATTTCTCCCCTTCTATTTAAGTCAGCACTATCAGAAGAAGGCAAAGACTTCATTGTTCCCTTCTTTTTAGTCAAAGCAACAGAATCGTATCTGCTTCTGCAGTCATTGTGTGAGGGGATAAGAGTGAGAGGATGATAAAAAAAAAGATGTGAGAGAGCAGGACAGAGCAGAGAAGAGCAAGAGATGGTGTAAAAAATATCTTAAGGTAAATGTCATCAATCAATATAAGTGTGCAAAATATGCACGATTCCATTATTCTATTTCTTGCTTATTTATTTACATTTCTATCTCAGATTTTTCCATTGTTTCATCATGGCATGACAAAAAGTTGGCTGGGGACAGTAGCTTTAAAGTATAAGAAAACCATAATGTAATATAATGTTTAATTTGTCAGTAGATGTTGGTATTTCAGGAATCTTTAATTTAATACAATTAATTAATAAAGTAAATTAATTTAATAAATAATAATAATACATTGATAAAAAAAAGAATTGTATTAAATATTTGCCCCTTTATTTTTCTTTCTATTTCTTTCTGTTGGTCTTTTGGTTTGTTGATATAAATAACATATTGTGTCAATTCTAAAAACTGTTCAAGAAGAGCTTTAATTAAAGTAATTTCTTTAATTAAAGTTTTATTTAAGTAATTTCTCTCAGTGACCATCTGAAACATTTTTATAGCTTAAAGCTTATTATATGAGGGTGATCCAAAGGTATTTTTTATTGCCAGTATATTCCTCCTAGGTTAGGCTTTGACAAGCAAACAGCTAGCAGCTGTCAGTGTGACCCAATAGACACAGCAACCTCAAGCTTTATGCACTGTTGGTGAGCTCTTCTCTGATGTTATAATCTGTGCAATGCTTTGAACATAGCTGGTCTTGAAGATGTTATTTGCGCATTAACAACTCCGGCTCTTTGAATTGTACACATTAAAATCCTTTGAAATG
Organism: Chrosomus eos; assembly: GCA_036326025.1. Classification (NCBI taxonomy): domain Eukaryota; kingdom Metazoa; phylum Chordata; class Actinopteri; order Cypriniformes; family Leuciscidae; genus Chrosomus; species Chrosomus eos. Next base: position 18,722,051 of record CM070832.1, read on the forward strand.
ACAGGTGATCACTTCCTTACTTCTCACTGTTTTTTTTTATTTGATTTTCTATAAATAGTGGTGTCTAATGGCAAGTGAAATCATAAGAATTTGAAGGACAGCCAGCGGCATAAAAAGAAAATCTCAATAAAACCCTTTTTACGCACTCTAATATGCATTTTCCACTGTGTATGTTTGCATGCACATAAAGAAAATTAAAAGAAAATGACATATTGTTCTGTATGTCTATGGGCGCTCACGCATTTTAGCATCCATGTACATAATGCATTACATATCTGAATAAAGACATTGAAATGCATGAAGGAGCAGAGATGTCAGAAGATCTTTCATTGAGGAGCTGGATATTCAGTTCAAAGGGCACTGCACTGATGTTCTGTTGCTAGGGTAACATACGGATGGAGAGTGTTTACAATATTCAAAACTATAACACACAGATGTGTATCTCATTAAGAAATGTACATGTATCACCATTCACCCATCAAAGCCTGTGGTATCACCCACACAAGGATTCACCCACACAGAGCAAGGTCCTTTTAGTAGGCTACAAATATACTATGGGCAATGTTAGTAGAAAGGTTCCCAGCATCTTAAACAGTATTAGAATGCATGGGCTAAAAACAGAGATAACAGGCTTAAGTAAAGTAGACAAGGGCTGGTTGTCACACTGGGAAAGTCTCATTTCAGTAACTGGTTTTGAGTCAAAAGCAACACCTCTGAGTCATAATTAATGTCCTCTTTGGCAGTTATTTTGCCCTTTTGGTTTAAAATGACTGTAGCCTAGCTCAATACTGAATAGAACACTGCAATTATTTAAATTCAACTTTTTTGTAATAGTGCAAGCAGGTGAACATAAATTCACAGTAAAATACATTCTCGAGTCAAATAATTTGAACTTTGTTCTCATGCAGGACAAAGTTAGCCTATGTTTTAAAATGTTATTTAATACAATTTTAATATTTAAACTTTAAGTATTTAATCAAATTGTTACAAAATTATTTTATATAATTTATATAATATAAATATAAATTACAATATTTTAAATTTGAGCTATTATGTGTCATAATAATGTGTGTCATTTGATATTAGGCTATATATTAATATCGGAAAAGTCACGAAGGTCATTGTGTGTTGTACTCTGGAAATATATATATATATATATATATATATATATATATATATATATATATATATATATATATATATATATATGACTCTTGAGATAAGGGTCAAAAAAAGTTTTTTTTATTATTTAATACATTATTATAAACTGATATATTTTTAGACAAAGGTCTCAGCTAATGAATGTAAGGGAACAGGTTTTTCTGAAAATATTTTTTTTCTAAAAACTTAATTTGTGTCAACTTCATTATTAATGCATTAAAAAGCATGCTATTTTAATTTGATTCATCCAACAAAAGTGTAAAATCATCCATTATGTATAATGGGGTTCAGTAAAGGAGGAGCTAAGTGAAAAAAAAATACATTGTCTAAATTTTTTAGACTTTAAAAAGAGTTATGAACAATCCAGTTCCTAAATTCCTTTAATCTCTACCATCCCTTTTTAATATAAAATGTATATAACCTATGAATCAGGGATAATATAGTTCAGTTAATGTTTTAATATTTTAACACAATAAATGGAAAAAAAAAAAAATATTTTAGAAACCCTAAAGGGATAGTTCACCCAAAAATGAAAATTGAGTCATTAATTACTCACCCTCATGCTGTACCAACCCCGTAAGACCTTCGTTCATCTTCAGAACACAAATTAAGATATTTTTGATTAAATCTGAGAGGTGGATCACTCCTCCATAGGCTTCCTAAGGGATTGAAACTTGACGGCCCAGAAAGTCATTGAAGAAAATGTTTAAATATTTAATGTGCCTACAGTGGCTATCTTAAGTTTATCGAGCAACGAGAATACTTTGAGCGCAAAAAAACTAACTAAAATAGCGACTCTATTTAAGTATTCTCTTTGGGCCTGGAGATTTCATGTAGTGTTGTTGCGCAACGCTTCTGGTTGAACGTCACACGCATCACACACATGACCAGCGTCAGCCAACAGTGAGCCGTGTGACGTATAACACAGAAGCGCTGCACTGTTACACTACGTCAACAGCTTAGGAGATAGACATGGAAGAGAAGAGATGGTTGAATAAAGTCGTTATTTTAGTTTTTTTTTATTTAAATATTCTCGTCGCTTGATAAACTTAAGATTGAGCCACTGTAGCCATTTGGACTATTTTAACAATGCATTTAATGACTTTTCGGGGCTGACAGGTTTCAATCCCTTAGAAGTCTATGGAGGAGTGATCCAGCTCTCAGATTTAATCACAAATATCTTAATTTGTGTTCTGAAGATGAACAAAGGTCTTACGGGGTTGGTACAGCACGTGGATTTTGCTGACGCAAATCTTATGCAAAGTTTTATAAATGAGGCCCCTGGTCGTGGAGGTTGGAGGCGGAGACCGGGGATCCAACGACCAAGCTGGAGCTGCAGGCTGGCAGACCCACGACAACCCACCTCTCTGAAGGGGGTTTGAGGAGCTGGCAGGCAGTGGCGGAAGAAGGGTTGAGAGGTGGTAGATAGGAGGAGGTGGGAGTTCAGGAACCGTCTAAGGCTCAAGTTCTGGAACAGAATCCGGCTTGGGAACAGGCTCGGGAGCAGGCTCAGGAACAGATTAAGGCTCAGGGACAGAAGACTCACGCAGGGCGGTCTCGTGGGACGAGACTCTACGACGGGCGGTCTCGGCGGGATGAGACTCTGGAATGGGGACAGGTCTGGGAATTTGGGGCAGGAACAGGTCTAGGAACAGAACGGGGAAAAAAGGAACAGGTGGCGGCGGCCATCTTGGCCAAAGAGTATAGAAGAACAAGAGGCGAAACTCTGATGCTTTTTTGGTAGCATGGCCACCATTTTGGGTGAAGATTCCAACTGGAGTTACTGGACAACAGCACAGATAACATTTTTTTTGAGGTAGTTTTTTTTCTTGCATTATTGAGTATTTCCATTTTATGCAACTTTACACATTTACTACTATTATTAGTTACCAACTCCACTAGGCCTGAAATATATTTTGTACGTTTTAATCCCCTGGATCATGCTATAAACATGATGATCTTATAGAACATGATGCATTGCTGTGTCCGTTATCCTGTATTATTGCCACTTTTGTACAGTGGCTGTGTTTTTGTTTACATAGTCTTGCTTTAACGGTCATTAATATAAGATAGTACTGCAAAAAAAAAAAAAAGTTTACTGTAAAGCTATTCTATTTCTGTTATATATTTATTGTCCAACATTTACATTTTAGTACAATTACATTTATTTGCTGAATTCATTTATTTAATTGATAACTTATTTTTGCATGTAACGTTATGTGTACCTCCTGTGAAATGGTCTAACGTTATTATTAGGTTATAAACTCATATCACTTTATTCTTACCCGTCACACTTAATGTAGAGAGAATAATTAATTAAATCCTTGAACTTCACTGTCTCTAGTTATGTGGGGGAAAATGCCTGGTTAGCAAATTCTTTTTAACTGCTATAACATTAACTTGTGTGTCAAAATAATCACCTAATTGTTTCAACCTAAAAATGACCTCTGCACTGGACACACACATACATATATATATATATATATATATATATAATTATATATAATTATATATAATATATGACTGCCGAGTCGCTTTTACCCCAAAATGGCGGAAGCGTAGCGCTGCTGCTGGGTGCTGGTGTTGCAATGGAACGTTCTTTGTCTTGGCTGAGGGCTCAGGCGGCGGCCATCTTGGCTGAGGGCTCAGGAGGCGGCCATCTTGGCTGAGGGCTCAGGTGGTGAGGCGATGGCCATAGGCTGAAGACGAGGTCTCAGGCATGGCGGGCACGACGTGAAGATCAGGTTGGTCAGGCACAACGTGAAGTGAAAAAGCGTTGGGTCTGACTGTGTTCTAGATCGAGGCACAACGCTCTCCAGACACCGGATGACGGTCTCCCTCCAGTCCAGTCCGGTGGTGTCTGGGAGGTCGATAGGATGGTTGAATGTGGCCCCGATTCGGAACAAGGTGCTCAGGCTCACGTCATCGAGGGTGCTAGTGACGGCAAGGTGGCAAAAGTCCTTGACAAATGAAAAAAAAGCTTTGGCTCCCCTGAGCCATGACGATAATTTTAACCCTATCGTCCATCTTGGGCGGTCCGATCTTCTGTCACGGTGTGGTGCAGGCAGAAGACAACGAGAGAGAAAAAAAAAAGTTCCAATGCAACCTTTTACTAACAATATCATTCAAACAGGTACAGGCAGAAGATTCACACACACGTAATAGGACGGAACTCAGACAATGAACTAGGCAACACACAGGGCTTAAATACATAGGGGAAACAAGACACAGCTGACAAGACTAACAAGGTAACAGGTGCGACAGATGAACTAATGAGGGTTACCATGGAAACAAATTAGTGGCAGGAAAGCAGAACAAAGGAAGACATGTGACTAATGAAAATACAAACAAACACTGACACGTGACAGTCTAATGTGGGATATTTTTTTACATTTCAGACTTCTGTAACATATTGCGATGTGTAATAATAATAATAATAATAATAAACTTTATTTTATATAGTGCCTTTAAAAGTAGCATCTCAAAGCACTTTACATAAAAATAATGAAATTAGAAAGATGCACAACAGTCTAAGCAGTAAAAACTAAACAAGCAATAAAAATAGAAGGCCAATATAATGACAAACACAGTAATCACACGAATCACATAAAAGCCGCCCTAAAAAAGTAAGTTTTAAGGGACGATTTAAAAACTATAAGGCAGGGGTCGGCAAGTAAGTTTGGCATCGGGCCAAAAAAAATGTTTGCCACTAGATGGCGGGCCAGAACATAGTCAAAGTATAATTTAAGAAATTAATTGATGAAAACTGCAACTAGAATTGCCTATGACAGACTGTTACAGTGTCTTTTGTAACTAGTGAGCTGTTACTCTCTGTTAAATCCTGTAGTAGGACAGTCATTAACGAAAAGCCACATTTGTGTGGCGTGTCCGGGCTTTACAATTAATAAAGTGTATCATTCGTTCAATCCTTTTTTTAAATTAAAACCAAAAATTAAAAAAATTAAAAACGACTTGTTTTTCCATTATTTATTTCCTGAACTAAAATGAAAAAAACGAATAATGACGTGTTTTCTGATTTTCTGATTGTGTGCTCAATCAAAAATATTTAAAAAAAAATACTGGATTAGACAAATTTGAATATAACACCTTAGTAGGCGTATATCAATGAAATCTTTTTAAACAGATCAAGTAATATTGTGGTAACAAATTACAGCCATTTTAATAAAGGTGTGAATAGCAATCATGCCTCATTCGCTTGCAGTCCGACTTTTGAACTTTATTCCTTTTTTATTATTATAATTTATTCGGGACACACACATACACACCTAAGGTTTAAGGAGGTCTGCGCGGGACTATTTTTTCCCCGTCCCGCTTCCACAAGGTTCTATTTTCAGGTTACAGTGTATCTCGTGGCTCACGCAATCTTCACATGCACGCGCTCTTCAATCCGTTTCGGAGACTCTTTGTTCGTTCCGGTGAAATCACGTAACAGAAATGCACACAAAGTATTCCCTGCTTGAAATATAATAAAACCACTGATGAACATATTCGGTTTTGATGAGGGAAAAAAAACCTATACGAGTGCGGATTAGAACCCAGAACCTCTGACATGCTCGGCAAAAGTTCTACCACTCGACCATTAAAGGACACATGTCAAACAGTCGGATCTATGTATTTATTCACGTGATTCATTCATTTATACACACATACGCACACACACACACCTGTCCTACCCACTTTTTAAAACAAAATTACGCCATTGTGTACAGCAGAGTTCCGACCGCTTCCGTCTTTATACTTTAAAATTGTATACTGTTTCACACAGTAGGCTAGCGGATACAGCTTTTCTCAAGTAACGTGGTGGAAGAGTTTTGTGCAGCATTTTGCAAATATTTTTTATCAGTAAAAAAAAAAAAAATCAAAAAAAAAAAAAAAAAAAAAAAAAAAACGGACTTACAAAATAATTCGGCGGGCCAGAAAATATTGTTGGCGGGCCAGTTTTGGCCCGCGGGCCGCCAGTTGCCGACCCCTGCTATAAGGGATTCTGCATTCCTAATCTCTGAGGGCAGGGAATTCCACAATTTAGGAGCCAAAGAAGAAAAAGCCCGATCACCCATAGTTTTTAGCCGTGTTGTTTGGACAGTTAAAAGACCAGCTTCAGAAGATCGTAAAGCACGTGTAGGACTGTAGGGGGTTAAGAGCTCACATAAATATTGAGGGGCCAAGTTATTCAAGGCCTTATAGGTGAGCATGAGAATTTTAAAATCAATACGAAAACTAACAGGAAGCCAGTGTAATTTTTCCAGGATAGGTGTGATGTGCTCCCTTGCACCGGTCCCAGTCAGAACCCTAGCAGCCGAATTTTGTACCAACTGTAGTTTACTTAGGGTAGCTTTTGAAACCCCAGCCAGCAAAGCATTACAATAATCAATACGTGAAAAAACAAAAGTGTTGATTAACTTTTCAGCCACAGAGAAGGTCAACATAGAGCGTAATTTGGCAATGTTTCTGAGATGAAAAAACGATGTTTTAACTGTGTTACGAACATGATGGTCAAATGTTAAATTGGCGTCAAATATCACCCCCAGATTTTTTATTTTAGTTTGCAATTTCAAAGCAGAGCCATCCACACTTAAGTTTATGGACTCTGCTTTACGCAACTGATGAGGTGAACCAATAAGCATCACTTCTGTCTTATCACTGTTTAGACAGAGAAAATTTTCAGACATCCATTTCTTAATCTCAGTAAAACATTGAGAGAGAAAAGACACAGGCATATTGGCATCAGGTTTTGAATGTATATAGATTTGAGTGTCATCGGCATAAAAGTGAAAGTTAAGACCAAGTGTTCTTAAAAGTTGGCCAAGTGGAAAAAATGTAAATATTAAAAAGTAACGGGCCCAAAACTGATCCCTGGGGAACCCCAGAGTGCACCACACCGGCCTGAGACTTGCAATCACCCATCACAACAAACTGCTTGCGACCAGAGAGGTAGGACTTAAACCACTCTAATGCAGAATCAGAAACTCCAAAGATGGTCTCTAAGCGGTTGATTAAAATAGAGTGATCTATAGTGTCAAAAGCGGCACTAAGATCAAGAAGAATCAGTATAGATAGACAGCCCGAATCAGAAGCCATTAACAAATCATTAGTCACTTTGACCAGTGCTGTCTCAGTGCTGTGCAGTTTCCGAAATCCAGATTGAAGTGGCTCAAAAAGATCATTAGAGGAGAGATGAAAAAGTAGTTGAGAAGCCACTGTTTGTTCTAAAATTTTGGCGAGGAATGGAAGATTAGAGATGGGACGAAAATTATTCAGATTATCAAAGTCCATTTTGTTAGTGTAGCCAAAACATTAAATCCACACCCAATTGGTCTTAGTGCAGGTCGTCTGAGACTATCTGCAGCTTCCTAATGTCTGTGTCCCTAATGTGGGACACTGAAAAATGTATGATAAAAGGCCAAAAATCACCTTTTTCATGTAGAATTGTTTAATATTTAATTTAATACAACAATCTTGTTTGTTTGTCCAGTGGTTTGTTTTTCTTCTTTTAGTGGTACAGTACGTCTCTGGGTTTCTGGCTTCTGGCTTCTGGGTTTTAAAGGGGTGGTTGATTGCAGTGTTCGAACTATACCGTGTGCTTTGGGGGAGCCCACTTTTTCTTTTGGGGGGGGGGGGGGGGGGGGCTGGGTGTTCGTGCACTTGCGCGAACATTTCCTGACTATATACAGGATTTACCCTATTATACTTTATCGACACAAATTGATAAGTCAAGCAGCAAACAGACACCCACAAATAGTTGGCTGTTTTTGAGTTCGTTTGAACAAGGGTTAAATAACTCGTCAAGGCAACGAAAGAATACCATAATTCCTCTGTTCATTTAGGCCTAAGACATTGAGAGTCACGCAGCCCTAACCCAGCCCCAACACATAGTTAGGAATAAAATGCCTTACCTTAACACAGAATGGATTTCAAGGACGCGCGCAGATCAATGGACTCGTTTCTATTTTTTCTACGAATTTTTGAGTTAACATGTACTAAACATGATTGTAATCTGCACCACAGCGCCACCACACCTTGATGCTCATGACAAGAATAGCATATAGTTATCTTTATTGAAGTGAATTAGGTTTAAATCGCCGTCATGCATGAATGATTGATATTTTTGCTATTTTACACATAATAATCAATGGAGATCACATTACACAAAACTGAAATTGCACGTCAAAATAAAACATTGTCAATATTTTTTGGGACCCCCCAAAATTTCACGAATCGCGTTTTCAGGGGAGCCCATGTCTTATTAAGGGGAGCCGAGCTCCCCCTAGCTCCCCCGTAGTTCGCACCCTGGTTGATTGCGATTTCACTTTTTTCATTTTAAATAGTGTGTAATGTTGCTGTTGGTGCATGAACATTATCTGCAAAGTTGCAGCGCTGAAAGTTCAATGTAAGCAGAGATATCGTCTTTTATAAACCAGGAAGTGTAAATGCCTACAAAAACGACTCGATCGGGACTACAGCTGGGTTTTAGACGTCACTAACCCATCAACCCTCCCTCCGGAATCTCCAAAAAAGGGCATGGCCATGTTTCTGCGTCTTTGCTGAAGAGTTACGCCGGTTTCACACTGCACGCGTTAGCAGAGCGTTAGCAGCGCAGGAGCAGTGCATATGGTGAGCGGAAGCAGGACACGCTCGTTTTGCTTTCATACTGGCAGCGTTTGACGCGCACGGCGTGTTTACAGACAAAGTACTCTATAATGGGTAAGTTGGCATTACTTTATTTCGTTTTCAAATACATTTAAGAGAACAGACTTGTCAAGAAGCTTATTTTATTAATTAATAGGCTATATTATATAACTTTTGGTTCATCTTTGTTTTTGTTGACTTTGTTTTCTTTTTAAATTGATGAAGGTCATTTGATTGACTGTTTAAAACACAATAGATATCATCAATGCGCTTTTGGGTAAAACTGCTGTGTATTTTGGCCATGATCAATGCATTGTCACTTTAATTCAGCGTAAGCCGCGCGTCAAAAATAGACCAGACGCCGAAACGATCGCGGCACTGCTGCTCCTGCTCTGCTCCTGCTACGCGCTGACGCGCCGCCTCTGCGTGCGGTGTGAATGCTCTAATCTGTTAACAAGCAGCAGTAGCATTATCAAGTATAACAGGTATCAAACGTCTTATGTAATAATAGAAGAATAGAATAATAATAATTCAAAAACGTACCATTCAGAAACATTTGTAACAGGCTAACAGCCGTGTTTGGGGAGGTTCTGCTTGACTCTTCATCGCCGCTTTCTGGGTCTGATTCGGCCTCAAACTGATACGGCAGTATTGACACCATTGTTTACATTAACCAGAGCACATGAAACTCATGCCGTAAAGGCAAGGGGCGTGGCGGTTCTGGACAACGTGCGCTACGCAGTTTAGCCAATCACAACACACCGGCCCAAACTAACCAATCTGAGCCCACTGCCTGTTTCTGAGGGAGTGGTTTCATAGAATCAGGAAGTCAACCGGTCGTTCAAATGACAGAGGAGAAAGAGGCTTACAATAAAGGTGAAATTTATGAAAAATAAGACTTTTTAAAAAAGAAAAATCACGAATACATGTTATATTGCACCCCATAAACACAATTATGCAAAGAAAAAAAGCAGTAAACCACCCCTTTAAGAAGCTCACAGAATAAGAAGCATACTGTATGTTAAGTTGAGTGCAATGGGAAGCATTATTATGTGCCGCTCAGCAGCAGCAACAGAAATGTTCCCAATGTGAATACAAAGAATCTGTAGCCTGTCTATAAACCGCATCAATTTCGTACATTTTATTTGTGCTGACCTGCATGACTTAAGCAGTGGGAAACTGGCATGTTCACTTTCTATGAAGTCCATTACATCAGGGTCTGCTATTGCTGTGATCTCATGTGAGTGACTGGTTATATTTATAAAAAAACAAAAAACAAAAAAAAAACGGGTTTGTAAATTCATTATCTATAATAAGAACTGCAATATTTTATATAAAAAAAAGGATCATCAATTTTGAATTCATGGTGACAGTATAGACGTAAAGATGTTATGTATAAGGCATGTAATCAGGCCAAATACTGTATATAAAATCATGAAACAACATTAGAATAATTCCCTATATGCAAAATTATATATATAATTAAATAATAATAAAATAATATATTAATTAAATGTATATACTATAGAGTTATGGTTAGGGTTTGTTTAGGGTTAGTAACTTTTTATAATGCATAATTTACCATTATTACATAAGTACACGTGTAACTACGTCACATTAAAATAAAGTGTTAGCAAAATTAAATATAATATCATTATATAAAGAGTTTTGTGAGCATTTGTCAACTCCATCAGCTTACAAGTCAACTATGTCAGACATAAAACCTCACTGAATTGACCAAACTGAATATTTTGCAACCACGTGTTGTGGAAAAAATGTTCTATTCTTCCTCAGTTGTAGTTAATTAACATATAAAAATGCCAAGATTTATCAACTATTTACAGAAACTATTACACCGGGATGACGGAGTTAACATGTTAAAGCTGTGACCGCATAAACTTCAACATTGTTTGTATAAAAGACAAAAAATTATAAAACTTCCAGAATATGTGTCCTATACCACATTGAGCAGGAAATAGGATATGGTTCCTCAGAGTTAAAGATGACAATGACATTGCCTGATTTATTCAGAATGATAAAAAAAAAAATCCTGAGTTGATGCAAAGTGTGGATGCAACTTTGATAGGCATTTTTTTTAAATGGAAAATATACTTCAATATACTATTTTTTTTGTATTGTTTGATATAATACACATCTCTGCCTTTCAATTTAAATGTATATTTTAAATACTTTATTAGGCAGTTTTATATTGTGACATTTTTCTGAGGACAGGTTAAATTACATGTATTTTCCAAGTATGCACGTATTTAAAATAATAGCTACTAAAGAAATTATTTAAAAATAAAAGCAATGAATGTACTGAGTATCCCCATTTCCTTTAAATGTAACTTTTTAAGTATTTTTATTTTGTTGAATTTCTTTATTATTAACATACAGAAGGCTTCTGTGTGTAGGACATGTTTTTCCCCTTATCTCAATAATATAGTGATATATATCATGATGATTCAACCTCACCTGGAGGGGAAAAAAGAGTCAGTGTTTGTGTGTGTAACGTTATATAATCTACTATATATTATTACTATTATTATTTTCAATTCAGTATGTCTTTTGGCCCAATGACTTTTGTCTTAATAATGTTTCGAATGCTGGGAAACTGTTCTAAACTGTTCTCTCCCTCCGCTGGTATCAATCTACAGAACCGCGTAAACAAGCGCGTGAGTCCCCCGCCCCTTCTCTGCGCGAGCGCTCCTCTCTCTGCGCGTGCTACTGACTGCCAGTTCCGTGTCGGCCGCGAGTTTACCAGCCACGCACTGCCTGCACGCGCTCAATCCACCGCCGGTCTGTAACGATGTGACTCTCTTTGGCTTCCAGAACCCCCCCTTTCAGTCTCCATTAACGGCCCAGCACAGAGCGAGGCGAGGGGATTCGTAACGGTGAGTGTATTTCGGATGGCCACGAAACGTGGGAATCTGCGTTACGTTGTCGGTTTGGGGACAGCGAATGTGTGTAAAGTTTGGGGAGGGGAGAAATTGTGTCATGTGGTAAGACAGAGGCTGTGTGCCCGTCAGTCCGCTCTAGTTGAGCAGATAGATGCATAATTATAGAATGTAAAAACGACGTCGCGCGAGACGAGCTCAACTTACCATGTGTTATAATTTCCATGGGGATGACGTCACACAGTCCTTGACGCCGTGCGCGCAGCTTGCGCTGATGAGATAACGGGACTGTGACACACTGCGCGTTTCTGATGCACACTAAAAGCTTCATATGAACAGGTTATTGGTTTATAATGCGTTTAAAAGGGACGATAACAATCCATTCGTGTTAGTTATTATTCATATAGCAGCCTGCGAGTTGCTGTTTTCCTCTTATACAAATACTATTACATAAAAGGCAGAGAGCATCGTAAGGAGTACGTCATCGTTAGAAATGATTGACCGATGGCGTTGTTTCTGAAACACAGTAAATGTGTATATCTGTTAAAAAGTTTAACCCTCAGAGACCCAAGTAGCCTATTGACAATTGTATTCACGTTTCCGTGTTGAAAGTGCTTTAGAAAGCTGCTAGCTAAAAATCATTATTTTAAAGCATATTCTGTTTTTGATGTGAATGTTGACATTGCAAACATGCTGGACTTTCACAACTGTTTACGATCATAGGTAGGCTCCTATACTGCGAGGACTTCATATAGTGCCATGCTGTTGGGGCACGTTGTCACAATGGGGTCAATGTGTGCAATGACATACTTTCATGTCATGTTTAGAGGCCTACTGATCAATTGGACTAGGCTTGTTTATCTTTGATTTACTGATTTTCAGTCTATTTTTCATTTGCGTAACATAATTAAGAAAGAACAGTTCAAATGCTTACTTGAGAAATGAATAGGCTATTTGTTCCAAAAAAGTTAACAATTGTGTTAATAGACAGTATGCTTATTGTGTGACTCTAGAAAGCTGTATGATATTTTTGTTTTTCCCCCTCCAAAACAGTTGCTGTGATAGTTCAGAGTGTTACCCTAAACTAAAATAAATAGGTGTAAATAAATAGTTTAATCAAGCATTGCAATTTAGCTAGGCGGCTACATGCCTTGGTGCGACACTAATAATCTCTAAGTGATTGATATGATATGATTGAGAGTCTGACCCACTAAAAATATCGATTCATATTTTACTTTTTGGGAGACTTTGCTCAGTACTGACATCAGTTTTAAATAGGCAAGACTTTGTTGTGTGTGCATTTGATGCAAAAGAAAGAGGGCCTCAATATCCTGCTGGATCTGGTGGTTATATTGTACCCAAGCCAATGAAAACTCAAAAGAACTCTTGAAATGACGCACCCTTCGCTTTTCCCGTTCTCCTGACAGGGACTTTCCTAAAAAGTTTTCAGACTGAAAGGAGGCTCAGCTCAAGTCTGGTTTGAGTTGGACTGGTTTCAAAACCGAATGTGTGGTCGTGTAATCATTTTTGATACTTTTCTTATCGCGTGGAGTCATAATATGTAACTGAAAATTCACACTAAAAGTTGGTAAATGGTATTCTTACAATAACCCTTCATATATGTTTTTTTTTTTTTATTCTAGGATCACTCTCTCACCAATTATGTCTTCAGATCAAAGTTACAACTGCCTCAAAACGGAGGCAATGATGAAATCACCGTGGCAACCCTGTGTGGGAGCACAGGCAGCACTGTGACTCTAACTTGTGATCTCCTGACCTCTGTGAGTCGAGATGGCAACCCACCGAAAGCACCTGGTCCGAGATTTTAACCGACACATTACCTGCTCAATTTGCCATGGATACCTGATCAAGCCCACCGCTGTCACGGAATGCCTGCACACTTGTAAGTCATTCATGTCTTGCTAATCCGCATTATGTTCTCTATGACCATCTCTCTTTTCTGAAAATAAAAGCAAACCGAATATTTTGGTCCTTCTTTTTTCTCCCCAAATAGCTTTTTTCTTTCTTTGGTGTTGTAATCTTAATTATCAGAAATAAGAATAAACTGGCCCTTTTCTAGAATTGTTTTGTTTCATCATGTGGTGAGTTTATTTATTAGCAAAGATTTGTGAAAAAAATTGTATGGTTTAGCTATAGCACCAACAATAGCTGCTATTATTGTCAATAATATGTAATGGAAAAATGTCAACTGTCTGGATGTCTCTTAGACCTACCCATACCTGCTCGCCCGATTTGTTTCACACTCCGCTTAACATTCAAATTTCATCACACAAAAATCCATCTTTGTCTGACCCACCTGAATAATTTTTTTGGCAGAGCTGCTGTGTCTGTGTGTCTAAATAGGACTCGACAGTCTTAAGATAACTGTATTGTACACTACTGTTTAAAAGTTAGGGGTGAAAGAATGCTCACCAAATCTGTATTTATTTGAATAAAAATACAATAAAAACTTCATACATTTCAACTTAATAAGTTGAAAACTTAAATATTGTAAAACAAACAAAACTTTTTTTTATTTGAGTTTAAAATATATGTTTTGAATATATTTTAAAATTAAATTTATTCCTGTGATGGCGAAGCTGAATTTTCAGCAGTCATTAATTCACTCTTCAGTGTCATCACCTGATCCTTTAGAAATCATTCTAATATGCTGATTTTCTTTTATTATTGTCACTTTTGAAAACACTTTACACTTATCACTGTTTAATATTTTTGTGGAAACAGTGATACTTTTTTCAATATTTAGTAGAAAGTTAAAAACAACAGCCTTTATTTGAAATATAAATCTTTTTAACATTGTCTTAACTGTCACTTGATCAATTTAATGATCTTGATGAATAAAAATATGAATTTCTTAAAATCATACTGACCCCAAACTTTTCAAAGCTAGTGTTTGTTGAACATATTTTAAATGCAGTGACATTATGCATTTTTTTGATTTTGATTTTTTTTAGATGTATAATAATTATACAAAATATTTTATGCTTATTTAATGCTGCTTTTTTTTACTAAATTTTCTAAATTATAGTGTTTTTTCTAATTGTATTGGTGGCAATCTAATCTGTTAAAATATTGTTTAATGCTGGTACTTTTATTGAGACACTCAGATAAATACTGTTCTAAATGAACAAAAAGTAACACTTTATTTTACACTGTCCTTGTTACATACAGGGGTTGGAGAATGAAACTGAAACACCTGGTTTTAGACCACAATAATTTATTAGTATGGTGTAGGGCCTCCTTTTGCGGCCAATACAGCGTCAATTCGTCTTGGGAATGACATATACAAGTCCTGCACAGTGGTCAGAGGGATTTTAAGCCATTCTTCTTGCAGGATAGTGGCCAGGTCACGAAGTGATGCTGGTGGAGAAAAATGTTTCCTGACTCGCTCCTCCAAAACACCCCAAAGTGGCTCAATAATATTTAGATCTGGTGACTGTGCAGGCCATGGGAGATGTTCAACTTCACTTTCATGTTCATCAAACCAATCTTTCACCAGTCTTGCTGTGTGTATTGGTGCATTGTCATCCTGATACACGGCACAAAACTGTGCTCTTACCCTGCTAATTGGACCTTCACAGTCTGCTCTTATTGGTTCAAGGTGCAATTAATGAAGATTGGCCACCAGGCTGGTCCAATTTAGCCATGAAACCTCCCACACTAAAATGAGAGGCGTTTCAGTTTCATTGTCCAACCCCTGTATGTTACATGTACTTGTAATAACAGTAAATTATGCATAATTACATGTTTCGAACCCTCATCCAAACCCTAATCGTACCCTAACCCAGTAAGTTTACATGTTGTTAATTAATATTACCCAGTACTTAAATATATAATTACACTGTAACAATCACACCTTAAAATAACGTGTAACCAAAAAATATCATCTGATAGTTATGTAGTTGGAAAAAAGAAATATTTTTTAACAATAATAATTGTTAAAACACCAAACTTTTTTATGGTTTTAGAGTACTTTGCCCTGATTCTCTCATTCTCTTGTCCCTCTTCTGTTCTTTCTTTTCTTCTTATTCCATTCACCTCTAGTTTGTAAGAGTTGTATCGTTCAGCACTTTGAGGAGAGTAATGAGTGTCCAGAATGTGGGATACAGGTCCATGAAACCAACCCTTTAGAGATGCTGAGGTAACCAAACTCACCCGCACTAATTTTTCCACATGCACAGATTAAGTATACACACAAGTCCTCTGTGTTTATATGGTATTTTGGCTTCACTTTTTTTGCAGGCTAGATAAAACCCTGGAGGAGATCATCTTTAAGCTGGTGCCTGGACTAAGAGAGAGTGAGATATATGGAGAGGGAGGGAGAGAGACAGACATACTTTATCCTTTATAATGCACTTTAGAGATACACTCTGTAGGTTATGTAGTTGTTTAGTTAGTAAGTGTTTCTATATCTGTAAATTGTTTCTTAATGTACTTTCTTTAAATTATTGTGTTTATTTACTAGAGGAGGAACAACAGGAAAGTGAGTTTTGGAGAAAAAACAAAATCAAAGCAAATGGAGAAGGTAATAATTAACCATTCCATACACAACCCCTTTACACACAGTCACATGTACTACACGTACAGTGAATATACAGATATATTTTAAAATTAAAGGTCAGGTTTCCTTTGTCTTCTAGAGGGCCCTAGGGCTAAGAAAGCTCGCCTGAGTGATGAAGAAGATGATGATGGGAAAGGTGGAGACTACCACAGGAGTGATCCTCAGATCGCTATTTGTCTGGACTGTCTACGTAACAATGGCCAGTCAGGAGAAAGCACAGTTAAGGTGCACAGAGACAGTATAGTTTAATATATTGTGTGTATATGTTGATATGTAGGGTGTGTGTGTGTGTTTATAATTTGCACCCCATGTCTCTCTGAAACAGGGTTTAATGAAGAAATTCATCCGTTGCTCCACCCGTGTTACGGTGGGAACCATTAAGAAGTTCCTCTGTGTAAAATTGAAGCTGCCAAGCTCTTATGAGGTAAAATACTGTTTTATTACAGTATCACTGGGCTGTCATACAGGCAAACTGCATTTGTGTGAGTGTACTGAGAATTAATAGGTTACTTTCACAGTTCAATACAGATATTAATAAATAAGCTCTTGATGGGTTTACCCGTCAGTTGTGAAACTTAATATTCAATGAAAATTGTTTCTGAGGTTGTTTTTCTTAGCCTCTGCTGTTCTCTACGATGTTTGACTAAGTGTATGTGTAACACACAACATGCCATAGTCTTAAGGTGCCTATTATTTGATTTCATAAAACAAGCTTGTCCGTATTTCTCACAGCTCGACGTTTTGTGTAACGGGGAGATCATGGGCAAAGACCACACCCTGGAATTCATCTACCGCACTCGCTGGAGACTTCAGGGTGACAGCGTAAGTCTGTATGTGTGTGGGTCAAATTTTACCAACATTGTTTGGACTGAATGTCCCTCAAGGATAGTAAAACCTTACTATCAGTCACTTACTAACCTTACTAACCTAGTCACCTACTAAAACGTATATTTTTCCCTCAGATAACATTTTAAAGCCAGTATAAAATGGAAATGGAAAATTTATTGCATATCTAAATGGGTGTTATTGATCTAATTATAAATTATTCATCCATGCATGTTTAATTTTTTTTGTTACTTGGCATTTTTAATCTTCTCTCATTTAGTCTTAAACTCAGCACCTTTCTTACAATCGACCGCAAACTCACATTTTAGATCTGCCTCCATCCAATCAACAATGGATGGATAGAACCAAGAAGGCCCACCAAATATTTGTTTCTTTTTTCGATTAACTGTTTCACTTGGATATACATCACAATATGGAATAAGAAAAACTGTCACTACTTTTGTTTCATTGTGTATTCACACAGTATAAATATATAGCTGCATTTATATTTTTGGATAATCATATTATATTCGAAATCTTCAGCATTAAAAAGTTTGAAAAACCTTTTCTAGAAACATTGACAGGTAAATTAGAGAAAAGTTAGTTTTAAATTTGGGTATGTGCTCATGAGAAGTGTGAACAGCTGTCTCTGAGTCGGTGGTGATTGTGGGGGTGGGGGGGCAGAGGCAAAAGAAGAAAAAAAACCTGCTCACAGTTACTGACAGATCTATGAGTCATATTTATCCAGTTACAACACACACACACACACACACAACACACACACACACACACACACACACACACACACACACACACACACACACACACACACACACACACACACACGTCGCTAGTGGGGTGAAAGGTGGTGACAATTACACAAAATCCAGCAGTTTTACTATATAGGCCCCTGTTGTATGAATAAATCTAATATTTATATCAGTTGTATGCCTGAGATTTAAATGAAAACCACAAAAACATGCAATTTGGTTAAATATTTTTTCCAAATATCTGCTTCTCTTACCTCCCTAAAGATGGTTTAGTCCTATCTAAAGTGTTTATTAATTATTCAGTCAGTGAAAAACATCAGATGGACCCAATAAAATTGTAAGTCCCACCCAGCTCGTGAACTGAACCAATCAGAGTTGAGGCAGCAGCTGCCTGAAGTTAACGATGAATTTGGTGGAAGAGCAGGAGACTGACTGAAAAATGTTGGGGAAAAGAAAACATAGATCAGGGTACCAGAAATGCCATGAAAAGAAGGATAGGGAGGCCAGGAGAGTTGTTGTATCCCAGTCGATCAAGACGTTCTTAAAGACAGGTTGTATTGTTATTTCGCTGGGAATAAGAAAACAACTGTCAGCCTGCCGGGTACTGTCACTTTTCATTATCGGTGCGCACCACAATCCACCGAATGTTTACATGGTTAAAATTTTACACTATTGTAAAAAGAGTTAAAATATTGACACGAGTCACGGCGCATTGCATTATGCACCTGGCCAGCTGACCTGTATTTATTACATCAAGAAAACACTGCACTTGATTGAATAAATATTAGCTTTATTTAATAATATTACCAGTTCCATATTATCTTAATTAAAAAATAAGACAATTATAATTTTTTTTTTGACTGCATTCTTGTCAATTTCTAAATGTTTACTTTTTAGATTTTTGAATTATGACAGACTGATGGGGGAAAAACACATTATTTTGCTTTTACTTTTTAATTTATTTTTATTAATAGTTAACAATTTCTTGCTTTTTGTTAGTTTTTATTAGTTGTAATTTTTATATAAACATTTAACTTTTAAAATAAAGGTTTTACAACAACATCACCTTCTTCTGTTATATGTGGGCCTCCATGCTCATCTATTGTGAAGTATATGATATTGGAGGGAGGGGGGAGGGGGGCGAATCCTCTAGCTACGACTCTGCACACACACTTACACACACACACACAGACACACCACACACTAGAGGTGGATACAAAATCAGATCAGAGGACACATTGATGCCCCTAGGTTTGTGTCCTTGCCTTTTACACCACAAGAAAATAGGAGAGAACTATGACAATATAATGGATATGATATGATGCTTACATCAGAAATTGTGAAGTCATTCTTTACTTTCGTTTTCACCCCAGGCTTATCCCATGGTTCTCGAATACCGTCCGAGGATTGACTTTGGTTAAACAGCACTTACAGCTTTTGTGGAAATCTCATGCAGACTGATGTCAAGAGATGGACAAAAAGCAGAAAAACTGAATGATTGTGCCTCTGTTGAAAGTCAACAACACAAAGCTCCATGACTGACAGGACTGCTCTCCTTCCTGTGCACTGCTTCAGCCTCTACTCCTCCATTCCTCCCTCCTTCATGTTCCTGTTTGAAAGTTGTGGCTCCGCCCACTGGCACTGTATCAAGTTTGATGATTATATTCCTCCAAAGCTTTCTCTGCATGTTGTCTCTATGACAACGCCTTAGCATTCAGCGGCCCATTGGGATTATCTGATAGCAATCTAGCAATCACAGAAAGTAAGCTAAAACTCGTCGCAAAGCTGCGTCTTGGCCAGGTGACAGGAGAGAGAGAATGAAGTCTCGCTAGAAGGTAGATTTTAGAATGTTTTATTAGGTGTTTTTATCCAAGATTTTGCACTAGAGGCAAATCCAAATGTCTCGCTGTAGTGTTGCTGTTCTGTCTTACCTTTTACACTCTCTTTACTTTTAGTTACTTTTCTTTCCTGCTCTAACCGCCCACATTGTCCCCTCATAAATTCAGTGACTCTTTTTCATGCCATCATTCTCTCTCTCTCTCTCTCTCTCTCTCTCTCTCTCTCTCTCTCTCTCTCTCTCTCTCTCTCTCTCTCTCTCTCTCTCTCTCTCTCTCTCTCTCTCTCTCTCACGCACACTCACTCTCTCTTTCTCAGCCAATTTCCATCTTCCTTCATACTCTCATTTTTCTCCAATGGTGTTTTTGGCTCTAGTCTGAAGTATTGATGGATCTCATTCAGATGGAATTGAATGAGAGCGCTGTAGATGTCCCAAAATAACAGCACTGAAAGGCACTCTGGGTAAGCATTTTTCCTTCACACTGTGAAGGCCAAGTCATTTACCCAAACCAGATCATTTTCTTAACAGAAATGATATAAGATTAACTGATGCCAGATATGCTTAATGCATTAATTCATTGAAAATTCTCATCTTTAAAAACAGCTGAATGGGTTCCAGCTGCATCTCTCTAAGAGCTGCTTTGGCTTACAGTCTCTTAGTTGTAAACATTCTGTTGTTTCCTGTGTTAATCAGAAATATATTTGAGACATTCCAATCAAATCCATCTCAATAGATGTTTGAATTTTAAAACCCAGAATGCCAATAATGCACTTTTTACACTGTATTTTGAGTGTAATGCAGCAAAATAATGCTATACTGATGCAACAATGTTTGGTTAAACAAAATGAAGTGCAAAACGTGTTTTATTTTATGCACTTTCTAAAAATGTGTGATGTCTGGAAAAACAACTGCGCAAGTGACATGCAATACTGCATTTGTTTACTTCCACAAAGTGGAAGAAAAGTCAAAATCCAATATTTCTCAATGTGGTCCTCTACTACGCTATATCAAGTCATGGACATGATTCTGAGGAGAGTTTAAAATCAGTCATCACGTTTTAAATATTTAAAATTTTAAGGGTGTTTTTTGGAGCATTAGTTCAGATAAGGTGATAGGTTAGCTTTCTAAGTTTGTTTACATGACAGTGTAAGTCTTTACTGTATGTGTAGTGGCCTAGGAATCATATAAAATTATAATTACAAGTAAATGATCGCCAAACTAAAAAAGTTGCCAAACCGATTTCATGCACATTCTCAGAATGCTTTTTGAGAATTAAGGGTTCAAAACATGGAGCTTTGCCAATCCAGATTATATTCCACAAAAATGTTATGTGATGGTACTCAAAGTAGAAAGGGATTAAATGAATCATTACGTGAACCTTTGATTTGGATCATCTCAGGGGGCGACAACGGGTGAAATGAGGGTTTGTTCTATGTTCTCCAGTTCAGTTTTGGAATCAATGAATCTTAACAATGGGTATTTGAAATTAGAGTCGCTTCAGTGCTGTAAGTCATTACAGTTAATCAAAAGATGAATATGGAATGAGTCTGAATTGCTCAGCAACACTGTTTTAAGTGGATTGTACCTATGTCTACCAATAGTAAAAATATATTTGTCCAAATGTTTCTTATGACAAGCTAAAACTTCATGTTATACCAACATGATCCATTGTACTGAATCTTAAAAATCATTTGCACTGTCTGTCAGTTCAGTGGAATTCTTGACGTTGTTGTTTAGGACAAAGGCCACTGGCTGCTCTCCCAAATCCAATTTCCTCCCCACTAAGAAAACATGCAAATCAAATATGAAGTGTCTTTGAGCTCTGATTATAAATACAATGTATTTTTGTATGTTGACGCACTTATGTATATTTGAACCTATAATCAAAAGATTTTGTCAATGCTTGTCTTTTTCCTAATAGATGATGCTGCTTGGGGTAATTTATTCTTTTTTTATACGTCCCACCGCCTGCTATATGTTCCCCTTGTAAATGTTCGCACTGTACATGAAAAGCTACCTAATGCGGTTCATTACATATTGTTATTTAATTAATGAACATTAAAATATGACAAAAAATAGTGGCTTTTCTTCGACTGTATTCCAGAAACATTTTTTTTTTTTCTGTAAACATTCTGAAAGCTGCCTATTATACTTGCATGACAGTATAACTTGCCGTTAGATCTTCTTAGATTGAAGAATTTTAGAAGTCTTTGCATTAAATACTCATATTTAATAGACCGAGGGCATCAGACCTTAAAACAGAGAAGCTAATCCTTTGAAGTTGTTGAAAGCCATTCTTCGAAACCACCATTTCAAGTAGTTGATGATATTAGTGTGTGAGACAATGAAAAACAAAGACAAGAATGTGCCTTCTTTTAGACTGTTTCTATGCACAGCTCCCTGCTTCTCTTTCTCGCTCACTTTCTTTCTCCCCCACTCATGCAAAAGGAAGTGGAATGTGACATGCATTCTTCTTTTAGTCTGTGCATCACTTGTTCAGCTGTCTGTTTGCCCTGCCGTTCATCTTGCATAAAAGAAGGTCAAAAATACTTAATGTAGGGCAAAGGCAACACACACTTAATCACAAATATGTCCATGCAGCAACACTTATTTTATTGTAGTTATGAGCTGAATGAGTTGTTCAAATGTTTGCTGTAGGATTTTGGAAGAGCTGTCAGCAATAAGTTTGTTTGAATGTTTACAGTACATTGAAAGTGTTTGCAGATTTTGTAAACTGTGAAATAAATCAGTGATCCAAAATTCTTTAAACGTGAAATCTGCATAAATGATATGTTAATGTCAACATAGACAAGAAACATGTTCAAAAAACACTTCATCCCACAAATGTAAATAAACAAAGAAAGTCTGCCACTGTCTCTCTTTTTTTGTCTTCCCTTTCATCATGGAATGTTACAAACAACTCTATTTTTAGTCAGGATGAGTTGGAGAATTCACAGCTCATTTGTTAAACAGAGAAAGTGAGACTGAATCCCTCCGCCTCCTGCTAATACATTAAACCATTACAGAAAAAGGAAGGGAAGCAGATAGTTTTCATTCAATTTACATGGTCTAAAGCAGGAATCCCATTTCATCCAAAAGCATATCTGGTGTTTAAAGGGATAGTTCACCCAAAAATGAAAATACTGTCATTAATTACTTGCCCTCATGCCTTTCCATGTAAGACTTGCGTTCATCTATACGGAACACAAATGAAGATCCTTTTAACAAAATCTGAGCCAGTTCTATACTCTCCATTGACAGCTACGCAACTACCACTTACAAGCTTCAAAACATTCATAAAGATACCGTAAAGCTAATCTATATGGAATTAAGGAACTCTTCAGAGAATTCAAATTTTCTGAAGAGAGAAGATTGCTTTTAATGATTAACAAACTGAATTTAGGCTTTTATTCACATATAAATATTGCTAAGTGAACGTAAACAGAAGCTCAACCGAACAGTGAAAACAAACCTCATTGGTTCTTGCAAGCGAAGATGCTTGAGTTTCCGTTTACCAGATCTGATGTGTGAGTTGATGAATGTTTATAAGAGCTTAAATTAAATCTGTTAATTGTGTCTAAATTTGATTTACAATCTCTTTATGAACGTTTTGAAGCATCCATGGAGGGACAGAAATATCTCCAATTTTATTAAAAAGATTTTCATTTGTTTTCTGAAAATGAACTAAAGTCTGATGGCCCGGTTTGGAACGAAATGAGGGTGAGTAATAATTTATGGCAGAATTTTCAGTTTTGGGTGAACTATTCCTTTAAAGCTTTTGCGTGGAGTTTATATGACATTAGGCTTGTTTGAGATAAGCAAAATCTGCGCAGAACCGATCACTGGTGATCAGCGCGAGATGCATTGATGTCATGCTGACGCAGGGCCATCGCTAGTGGGGTGAAAGGTGGTGACAATTACAGCACAAAATCCAGCAGTTATACTATATAGGCCCCTGTTGTATGAATAATTCTAATATTTATATTTATAGAGATTTAAATGAAAACCACAAAAACATTTGGTTTAATTTGGTTAAATATTTTTTCCAAATATCTGCTTCTATTACCTCCCTAAAAAAGGTTTAGTCCTATCTAAAGTATTTATTAATTATTATTCAGTGAGTGACAAACATCAGATGGACCCAATAAAATTGTAAGTCCCACCCTATCGGTGCGCACCACAATCGACCGAATGTTTACATGTTTAAAATTCCTGTCTTTTTACACTATTGTAAATAGAATAAAAAAAATTACACGAGTCACGACGCATTGCATTATGCACCTTACCTGACCACATCAGGTGGAAATATTTTTTCAGGGGGCCCCGAATCCTTTAGACGTATGTCAAAAAAACTCTCGCGAGTGCAAGGCGGACGTGTCAGATTCTGCAGTCGAGAGCGCTGATCTCCACCCTGGAGAGCAACTGCTCTGATCAAAAGCGTGATGGGAAACGACTTGCTGACGACACATTTGAATGCTCATTGGTTTAAACAACCGTAATGTAATGTTCTCTTTTAAAATGTTTGATTTTAAAATTCTGATATCATGTTTTATGTGTATAAATTATGAGTGAATATTCCTAAACTTTCTGACAGTGTGATCTCTAAATGGGTTATGTGATGTCATTTTATAAAATAAAATATATATAAACGTATGTCTGTATTAAAGGAAAAAAGATTGATAACCACGTATTTGGAATGGAATTAAATAACAGGTAGGCTACTTTGGGTGTCTTGTTCATTATATTTATTTTCATATAAGAGCAACAGAACTTAAATTACACCCAGTTTATTAGCCACACCGTGCACGAGCGTGAATCCCGCAAAAGCCAAGCTTGCCAGCATTTTTTTACTTCAACTCACAAACTTGTGTGACTGATATGTAGCTGTAACCCCTCCACCCGGGTCCCACTCGGCCTCGAACCCGTGTCTCCGGCATGAGAGTCAGGCACTCTAACAAGCGAGTAACAAAATTCTTTTTGTGTCCATATTTGAATATTAATCATTTAAAAATGCTAATTTTAAATGAACATTTCGGAGAAAAATGTTTAATCTTTAATTGCCAAACAGGCGAACAATCCCATATCTTTGCTTTGTAGTCCCGCCCCGAAGCTCACACCATTGGCTGATGTGGACAGAGGGCCACCTCCAAGGCTTTTGATTGGTAAACATTTGAGCTACATTGTCTTCTATTTGGTGTTTCTTAACGGAACCAAATGGGTGGGGCTATCTCTTTATCCAACCAGTAAAAGGCAGACCCATATAGGGGATGTTCTGGGAAAACTCATCGAGAGGTGTTTTGATCGACTTGATGCAGCGCTGCGCAGACCAATGCATGACATCAAAGTACCGCAATAGTAATTCGAGAGCACTCTTGTGGTAGGCTACTTTGGCTACGTTTACACTTGGCATTAACATGTTTTTATTGTGCAGCATGTTTATCAATCTCCCATTTCTGTCAATATAGTCATAAGTCATTGCACGCTATAACCTTAAACCCAGATGATTGATTATGTGACTTGTTTAACATGATCAACCCAGTTATTTTTGTAAGATCAACTCTGAAAGTATTCCTTCTTTCAAAAAATATTTGATCTAATTAATGGAGATGAAAGTAAAGTGAGTGAGTGAAAGCAATTGGGATATTGTTTAATTTTTATCATCTTTACTATTAATCTGGTGTCGTGCCACAGACCTGATTTAAATATTATGCGGAAACATAAATCCGATCGTTTTCCAGATACAGAGGCTGCTTAATGTGAACGAATATAAACGCACCATGTCCTGACTGGCTAATGATCCGATTTGCTTGATCGGATCACGGTGATCGCATCTTAATGCAAGTGTAAACGCAGCCTTTGATGCATGGGCGTCGGAACCATTGTATATGGGTGGGACAAGACCCACCCACTTTTTAAGACCAATGATATTGGACCCGATTGGACCCACTTTTCAGAGTGCCATCAGTCAAATCCATTCCACTTGAGGAATGCCTTAATAAATTAAACGCCATTCCGCGTTTTAGCTAAAGCATTTATTTCCACGCTGCTGCTCAAATCCATTCCACTTGGCTCAGAGTCCCACCAAACCCCTATCCCAAACCCTTACTTACAGACGAGCCACTGCGCATGTGCTGTCCTAAGCGCGAGTCTCGGGTTCCTATGGGAACCGAGCTTGATCGATGCAGTGATGCAGTGACTTTACATCAATCAGCGATTGTCTCTTTTACTTAGAAGCGGACAGTTTCTCCCATTCATAAATGAACTGTCTTTCTAGTCTTTGATATCTAGCTCAGGTGGGTCTGGCTGTTTGCTCACATACTATCACTAAACAAGCTGGTATTTTAAGTGAACATTCATTCATAATTTGTTCGCTGTTGGTTTTAAGGGCATCATGTAGTCTTTGTTGCAGCATTGAATAACAGTTACAATTAAACTATGTTGTTATAACGCTTACAGTTATCTGACGTGTTTGGTAGGCGAGCTAGCTAGCTACAGTATACGTCATCTACCAGTGTTAGCAGCTCTTTGAATCCTGGTCAATGAGAGAAGCTAGTTGTTGTACCAGTGCTATGTGTTGATATTAAAGCTAAGGTGATACTGTATGGTTATCCTCACTGACTAGCAACATTGAAACCTATTATAATAAATAACAAAGTCCTTCTCCTACTATAACTTGAACATTGTGTGAACCATGTTTTTTTTTAGCCAGCCAGCCAGTCAACCATCATGGCAGAAAAAAGAAAGACAGACAGACATCAGGACATTTTTTAGTGCACTGAAATGCAAAGTAAGAACCCATAGCCTATTATCTCAAAGAATTAAATTGAAAATAAAATGTGTCCACAAGAAATAAGAGAAACATGCTAACATGGAAATGTTGCATTTGTCATTAGGCAGCAGAGCAGCAGACAAGTAGGAGTAGTACACAAACAGATAGGCAGGCACAGACAGTGAGAGACAGGGAGTCTCAGGTAAGTTTGATTTTTTTTTGTATGAAAGGTTCTCTTAAAAATATATACTTTCATATTTCTTAACCTACAGTTATACTATATTTGAAGCTTCATTTAAATGTACTTCAAGAACATTTAAATCGTTTATTATAAAGCTGTTTTATTCAGTATTCTAATGGTATATTAAAAGTGCAAAAATAATTAAATATAAATGTTAAGACATACACAGACTTATAAATCAAGAAAACTTTTTAAAGCTGCAATACCTTGTGTACATTGCAAAATAAATACATAAGAGTACATTAAAATGTACAGCAGCATATATAATCTCTTGAACAAAATACATTATAACAAAGATCAGTGAAATGCTATGGCAGAGCAATATTTACATTTTTTGTAGAACATTTCAGTCATAGTTTTACTGAATTACTGAAAAGTACATAACTAAATAAATATTTAGATTTGTTTATTATAAGCTAAACGCTTGTGTTCACTCTACACAGAGTTGCTTTCTCTCCTGACACATGGCAACACAGTAATAAGTATTTCTAATATGTCGGACCTTTATTGAAAGTAGCCTATATTTACCTTTTGAGACATGCCTTCACAAGCACCTTTAAGAGTTGTGATTGAGTTGTTTTTGGTCAGGTGTGACGCACAAAGGCGTTGTTTGCAAAATATACTGCATTTTTGTGATTCCTCTAGGTGGCACTAGTGCAACACAAACTACATGTCACCTTTAAACGGTTACTAATAATAATGTTACAGTTATCTGTTACTGAGTAACACATTACTGCCCAACACTGATTATGGCAGTGGTATTGCTGTTGTGTACAGTTGTTTTGGGTCCCAGTAGTTAGGAATATGGCAAACACCTTTTTTCATTTCTAGGAGCCAGAGTCAGAAAGAGAGCCACGGATTGAGAAAGGAAAGCAAAAGAAGGCAAAAGATTAGGCAGGGAAGAGAGTGAGAGTCAGGATGAGACGTATAAATGGAAGCTTTAGCATAAGTTCTGCCGGGAAGACTCAATTGCTACCTCACTTATTACCTTCTCATCTATCCAATCGTGTTCTAATACTCATGGTATAAAAGATCGGTACTTAAACATGTCTGAGTTCGCAGATGCTGACGCCTCCATTCACCTCCATCCTCCCCACCACCAGCAAAGACGGTCCCTTCCCCTCCATCAGCCCCACCACCACCCGGACGGTCCCTTCCTATACCTCCCAGGGGGTCGGCTGCGCCACTGTCTTCGTCTTCCGGCAGGAAATGCAGAGTCCAGACCCTCGGATTGCTCGCTACGCCAAACTTTATATCATAATATTGCTTGCTGGGCTGTCAATAACTGTATAATGTTACAGTATTTATTCTCCCGAGTCTTTCTGTTAGAACAAGGCAAACCAGCCTGACCCAAGAGTCATTCCAAACCAGCAACTATTAAGTAAGACACTCAGGTTTCAGGAGAAGTGGTTCAGGGACTATCCATGGCTTCATTATTCTCCCAGTGCCAAATGCATATTTTGTTTTCATTGCACGCAAGCCTTCAAACAACAGAGCAGCACTCTTGCCAAAAATATGGGTCCAGCTTTTGTCTCAACTGGGATTCGAAATTGGAAAAGAGCCATTGACAAATTTTCAACTCACCAGCTGAGTCAAGCTCATAAAGTGGTGATAACAACATACACCCACCAAAAAAGAAACACATTGAAACACAGCTATCCACAGTGAAGGAGCAGCAGCAGAGAGAGGCTAGATCATGCCTGATCAAAAATAATGAAGTCAATATGTTTTCTTGCCCGCCAAGGTCTAGCTCTGCGTGTCCATGGTAATGGTGAAGGGAATCTAAGGCAACTGAGAACAGAGGATGACGATGTGCTTACAGTCTGGCTAAGAAAGCCCAACAACAATTATACCAGTGCTGATATTCAAAATGAGATTTTGAATCTCATTGCCAACTGCATTGTTAGGAGAATTGCAAATAATGTACAGGGGTTGCCCAACCTGCAGTACTCATTATAATTGATGGAACCCAGGATGTGTCGGGGGTTGAACAAGAGGCCATATGTATCCTTTATGTGGATCATAATCTTGTCCCTCATGAAGACTTTATAGGTCTATATGAGGTGTCTTACGATGGAGCTGCAAACATGTCTGGCCAAAGCAAAGGAGTTCAGGCAGTGCTCCGAGAGAAGCAACCCTTTGCTTTGTATGTCCACTGCGGTCCTCATTGTGTCAATCTTGTGACTCGGACAGCCTGTGGCTCATCCCCTGTTGTGTCTGATGCACTGAATTTGGTCCACAAACTTGGCACTCTTTATCGTCAGTCTGGAAAATACAAGACCATTTTTAAAGAGATTGCCCAGTCCGAAGCTGGCCCCTCTAAAGCCCCTCTGCCCTACACGATGGCTTCAAAGGATGGGGCCTGTCCAGGCAGTCTTAGGACAGTACGAAGAGGTATTGCTTAGTCTGGATGAAATGGCTGTCTTCTTCTTGCCTCTGAAGCCCTCAAAGAACTAGAGTGCCTCAACCGATCCCTTCAGAGCAAGACTGGAAGGGTCAAAGGGATGCTTGCAGTGGTTGACTGCATGAAAAAAACAGTTAAGGCGAAAAGGTCTGATGATAGCTTCCATCGGATTTATGCAACGGCCTGTAACATGATCACTGAGCTTGGCAATGAGACCATCCAGATGCTGCAGACCTCCTCAGCGCTACACAGGAAATGCAGCAGTGTTCACACCAGCATCCACCAAAGAGCACTATAGAGTGAAATACTTCAAACTATTAGATGTTGTTGATGTACAGTTGACTATGCGCTTTACAAATTGGAAAGTGTGCTAGTCGAAGGAAAGATAGAAGATGTTGTCGGCTTTACCCAGAAATTAACCACTACTCCCTGGAGGTACAGCTGGCAATGTTTAAACTTCAAGATCCATCTAGCACCATCACTGATGCAGTAAACAGTCTCAGAGCTATGCTGCCAGAAGTCTGTCTCTTCACTCAAGTAGAGTTTTTGGTTAGACTTCTTCTTGTAGTGCCATGCTCCTCAGCTGAAGCCGAACGGAGTTTCAGTGCCTTAAGAAGGCTTAAAAAATGGCTCAGCTCCACGAGTCAACGTCGTCTGAACAGTGTGGGCGTCTGCCACATCCACCAAGTCAAACGTGATCAAATTGACATAGGAGATATTTGCCAGCTCTTTATCTCTGCAAATGATAGAAGGAATGTCTTTGGGGCCTTCATTTAGTCTCAAACCAATGCAATGACTTGCAAACACTTTTCATCCTATATTTATTTTAATTGATTACAGTTGAAGGATCAGATATTTAATAAGATAATAATCCTTTATTAGTCCCGCAGTGGGGATTTTGATTTTTTTCAAAGTGATCAACTTTATTGTTTTTTGTAAAAATACGTTTAGTGTGATACATCACCTTTTGTTCTAACAACACTGAGTAAGTGTTTTAAAACTGACAGTAATTGTTGAAGTTAAAGTTTCTCTGATTTCTGAGAGATGCACGCATAGACGGATTTGCGCTCGTTTTATTTTGACTCTCACTCATTCACATCACTCATTATTGCATAGAGATTTTAGATAAGGTATTTGGCCTCTGGAACACCACTCAGCTACTACATTAAAAAAAAAAAACATAATAATCTGGAGGATGACCCACCCACATTTTTGTTGTTGGTGTTGTTGCTTCCGACGCCCATGCTCTGATGTCATACACTGATCGGTTTGCTTTAAAATATGTATATATATTTAAATAATGATTATATAAGCATTTGTTTCATAAGTTCAGGCTCAAATAACACTGTTCTTGATTCAATTCACTGTCACTCTTCTTTCTTGGGACAGAATCTCCATTACAACAACTATAATTTCAGTAGGCCTACCCATATTGCACTAAAGGTAGTCTTAGTTCCATATATATTTCATATACCTATTTTTATTCTTTGATCGTCACCATTAGCCAATTTGTAATCCTCTCCACACTTCTTACTGTTTTTTTTTTGTTGTTGCATCATTTGGCTGCCATGTATATTAGCATGTTAGTATCTATTGGCTAATTGCATTATTCATGAGAGTCACAGTCATAGTCCCTCCTGAGGGCTGTCCAATGATTTAATAACACAGCTGTTCACTTTTAGACCTGTCACTGGCCAGATAATGGAGCTGATCACTGGGTGTATTCTGGTAGCACTGTGTTCATTTGGGTCTTGTTAGCATGGATGATCTATTTGAACTTCTATCCAAGAGGTTGCTGTCAGTCACGTTCTTTCTCTATTTCTCTCACCTTTTCTTCCCATGAAGTCATAAGTTTAATGTCAGTGGTATCTTGACCTTCCAAATTTAGACCTCAAGAACAAGCCACATGGCACCAATAGGATCATATATAGGAGTGACATCACTACAGTTTATTTTTTGGGATGGACACCCAGTGTGTTACTGTTACATTTCACTGACATCACAACTGTGCCAAAGGTCAGAACATATTTATTATAACTTCCATTTCAAAGAATCCTAAAAAATATCTACAAAAATATTAAGCAGCACAACTGTTTTTAACTTAGGTTATACGGGTAATGAGCTTATTATAATGATTTCTGAAGGATCATGTCACACTGAAGACTGAAAAGTGGCGTGAAAATTCAGCTTTGCCATGAGAGGAATAAAATTACATTTTAAAATATATTAAAATAGAAAACAGTTAAATTGTTTTAAATTGTGGTAATATTTCACCATACTACTGTGCTTTCTTTTTAAAAAATGAAATACATGAAATGTTCTCAGTTAAACTGCGGACAAATGGCCTAAGTCGTATTTTTAACATTAGAATGGCGGATAAGTTTAAATTTCTATGGTTTGGCGATTCAGAAGAAACAAGAATTTTGATTCTGTTCCACAAGGTTATGAAGTTAGCTAAAATGTAAAATTGCTTATTACCCACCTTGTGGGTGATTTTAACAATAATAGCCTACATTGGCTACAAATATATACATTTTTTTAACAGTAGGCTATTCAGATTTAATATTATTAGCCACTGAAATTTTATTGGCTGCTGGTGGCCATATATTTTTTTAAAGTGTGCAAATCGAATATGCTATGTTAGTTAGACTCATGTATGAATATAAGACTTCAGCAGATGATTTTGCTAAACTGACATTATACAGCAAGACGAAGGTGTCAGCAGCTGACATTACAAAGTTACCATATAAAAGTAAAAACATTACAATAAGCCTACCATAGTAAAAACATGTAATATTTAGTATTAAAAACAAACCAACACATTCTCACCTAAAGGTTATCCCATTTCTTCGGGAATTTAAATCTTGGCAGTTTCAACCAGAATTGGCAACATGTTGTGTGCGACCAGATGTGCTGTTGTCTGTGTGTTTCGTTAAACTTGGACATTGCGTTCAGCAGCTATCAACTTGTAAAAATGGGCATTGTTTTATTAATTTAATTAACTTATATATTTGCAATGCTTTGACAAATAAGATTCTTTTGATAAGTTTTTGCCAGCATCATCCCTGCTGTGTGTGCCTATTACACAAAAATTTGTGACTAGTTACACAAAAAGTAAAAAAAAAAAAAATAAAAAAAAAAAAAAGAAGCAATCCAAAATGATGTGAAAAATTTATAAGAGAAAATTAAATTGGAGTGGTGAATATCCTGCTGTGCTGAGTTTGGGTTCTCTGCGATTTACGACCTCAGGCGACCATATACTTTTAGGGCAGAAAAATCAGGAAGAATAAGAAAATCAGTACAAAAACAACAGGGTTCCAGAACCTTTAGTGCTTGGATCCCTAAAAATCTTAATTAGGAGAGACAGAGAGAGTTGAGTCTGTGTGGAGATGTGTGGCGCTCTCTGCTGTTTAAAATAAGTTTACGTTCACACAGCAGCAGAATACAGTTGTCAGTCCTGTATTTGAGTCCTTAAAGGAGTAGTTCACTTTAAAAAAAAAAATTAGCCCATGATTTACTCACCCTCAATCCATCCTATATGTGTATATGACTTTCCTCTTTCAGACGAATACAATCGGAGTTATATTAATTCAACACAATTGACGCTTCCAAGCTTTATAATGGCAGTGTATTGCAGCCATCAGATTGAAGCTCAAAAAAATGCATCAATCAATCAACGAACTCCACACGGCTCAGGGGGTTAATAAAGGTAAGAAAATTATTCATATTTAACACGCTACAACGTAAAATTCTAGCTTCTGGCCAAACGGCCATACGCAGTCTACTTGCATATAAAGCGCAACTTATGGAACTTGTGACGTCGGAAGTAGCTTAGTGTGTCATGGTGCAGCGTAAATATCAGCAGTACATCTCATAAGTTGCGTTTTACAACTTTACAAGTCAAATGCATATGTTCGTTTGGCCGGAAGCTAGTTATTTGACTTTATACTTAAAGGGGACAAATAGGGTGACCACCATCAAACAAACCAAATGTGGGACCATTAGTTTGTGTGGGACAATGTGGGACATGTTACCAACACTAAAACATAACCTGAAACTGTTATATAATGTTTATCTAATTTAATAAAAACATTTGTATTCTGCCTTTGAGTTGATAAAAAATCTTTGTTCTTTAATCCCCTCCAGAAAACACCATTACAATCACAATGTAACATAACATGTCTTTATTTTACATGACATTTAAATTCAACATCACTGAGCCCAAAGGCAGCAACTATTTTTGAAACAGTTCTGACCAACTAAAATCCAACAAAATAAATAATGAACAAATAAAATATATACCAACATGCATTTAGATAATTGACAGTCTTATATACTAAGAATATATTAAACCAAAAACGTTCTTTTTTTTTTTTTTTAGAAAGGATGTGAATTAAAACAACCACAGGAGGCAACAAGTTGAAAAATTCAGTTAAATTTAAAATTGAATTTACCGAATTATCCATTTGTTTTCTGACAGGGAACACGTGTAACAAATCACCGCTCCACATTTTGATTGACAGCGTCACAACCCACTAGTGACCGTGTTTACTCTAGGATTTTAAAAACGGCTGTTGTATTGTACTTCTGACGAAGCGCTGTTAAGTAAAGGTGAAAAACTATGCCGCAAAAATAATAAATTAAATGCTTTAAAAAAAGAACGCATGCACGTTTTCTTAATATGATAATTAAAAACCAACAGCAGACTGATGAAAATGTGGGACATTTTCTCAATATGCGACGTGCGGGACAAGGGGTGAAAATGCTGTGCGGTACAACGCAAAGCGGGACGGGACGGGTGGTCACCCTAGGGACATATCATGCTAAATCTACTTTTTTAGCCCTTAAATACCTTTTGTTGTATATTTGGAGTGTTTATAAGTACAGAAAAGTTGAAATTAGTCTCTTCAGGAACTTCGTTGATATCTTTATATTCTGTTTTGGTCACATTTTTCAACCGGTTTAGATTTTTCTGTAATCTATGACGTTTTGTTAACTATCACGTCACAGTATTTGCAGCGGAACTGCCAAATAAGGACATCGACTTCCGGCCAAACACTTTGAGCAATCCGCCATTTGTATTTCTCGCTGCGATTTTGTAGTCCAAGTCAAAGAACCTATATTTACCTATAAATAAGAACCTCTAAGAACCTATATTTATGTGCTTCTATACTCTTTGTCCAAGTTCAAGGATGCAGAAGTTACGAGAGGGTACGTCAAAATGTTCGGTTGTTGGATGTAGTAACCCACACGCTTCATTACACCGTCTCCCAGCATCAGAACCTCTTTGAAGCTTCTGTTTGAGTTTTATTTTTCACGGAAATGTACCCACATCTGTGGGTAAAGTCATGTTTGTGTGCGCGAAGCACTTCAAGGATAAATAACGTTACTTCAGCAACCTACGCCAGTATAAAGAAGGATTTTCCGATAGACTTCGTCTGATTGAGGGGTCAGTTCCTTTGGAGACGACGAACAGAGCACTTCGGTAAGCTGTAAATAACGTTAATAAAAATAAAGTACTAATTTCTTAAAATACAAGGTGGTCGTGGTTTAGCAGTTTTCTTGTTAGTGTGCTTGTTTTAACAAGAGAAGTAATCGACTTTTCTTTAATTGTTTATAACTTATATTTTGTTTTGTGAGTATTAAATAGTCGTAAATCATGCAGTATTGCAGTAGTGGGCATGGATGGATAACTTACTGTAAATACAGTAACACACCAATGCAATACATCCATATGAAGACGTTGTTCTGCAGGTTCGTCGTCTTTATTGTCATCTCGCTCCGACTCGAACATGTAAGGCTTGATGGACAAGTTTTCCGTTGTTGACATTTTGTTAATAACGTGTGAATAAAAAGTTTCTGTTCCGCTAGATAATCGTATCTCTGCTATCAAACTACAATAATGGGCGAACGGGGTGGAGTTAACCCGAGTGTCACCTCTGCGAGCTGGATTTAAAGAGACCGCACCAAAACGAGTTGATCTCAGACGCACATCAGAAAAGGGGTCTGTGGAGCTATAATATTGTAACCTGACTCCGCCAGATGGATTTGCTCCGCATATCCATCTGGAAACCTTCCGTTGAAGTAGTTTTGGTAAGGGGCGAAAATACTGGTTAGCTGATTGGCCTATGTTGGTGATAGACGGGCCAAATCAACCAATCAGATCAACGAAGCATATGAGAGCGACGACGAAAACACAACCACAAGCCAGGCTACTCTTGCTGCTGCAGGTAAAGGCTCGTTAGCTCTGTAATTCCGTAATAACTCTGTAATTTCGATAAAACTTGCTCGATAGCCACACTGATGCTAGTTTCATCCGCTGAAGCCGCCATGTTCTTAAGACTGAACTGTCACGCTTCTCGTTGCGTCACACCTCAACCCGCCTCAAAGCAACGCTGATTGGACGTTCGTTTGGTGAACTGCTCCCAAATTTTCTTTAACGGAAAGTATCCAGACTGATCTGCGAGTGAAACCTTGAAAGCTCGCGAGATCAGGATGGTCTCACGAGGCTAATAATATTGAGGAATTCAGACCCAAGCATTGCAGTTCTGCTTTATATAGACCACAAATGTATGATTTATATGTAAAAAGGAATGATTTAAAATCATGATATGTACCCTTTAAATATGAACATTTTTCTTACACAAACTCACCTCTTCTCATGAAACGGCTTCTCAAACAAGCAAAAAATGTAGGGTGGGACTTGGTTTTTGTCCATGATTGGATCTTTGTGGTTTGCTATTTGTCAATCTCATGTGAGTGACAGGTTGTCCCGCCCTCACACCAGTAAACAACCTCATCAGAGAAGAGAAGAGAAGAGAAGAGAAGAGAAGAGAAGAGAAGAGAAGAGAAGAGAAGAGAAGAGATGTCTTTACAAGAGGGAGGGGTATTTATTTTAATTAGAGATTATGAATTAATGAATTAAAAAAAATGTGAGTACTGATAAATAATTTATAATAAAAACTAAAAACAATATTCCATAAATAATTATATGGTGACTCAATGAAATAAAGTGTCTTGTCAGGTTTACTTGACAAGCTTTATTAGTTACTTGTTCTGTCATAAACTAAGGATGTGTCTTTGTGCACAGTCACACCATAGTCTAAGAACGTGTGAAAGACGGTAATGTTGGCGTTTATGAGTCTGGATGGAAGGTGCTGCTTTTTCCCCCACAGCCGTTTCTTTTTCATGCCTAAAAAGTGGCCGTAGATTGTGACTGCACACTCACTAAGCACCAGTGTTGGGGAAAGTTACTTTTAAAAGTAATGCATTACAATATTGCGTTACTCCCAAAAAAATTAACTAATTGCGTTACTTAGTTACTTTTTATGAAAAGTAATGCGTTAAATTACTTTTGCATTACTTTTTCTCATTTGGGCTGGGCTTGCTTGTTTGTTTTTTAATAACAACAAAAAAAGTTCTATTTTTGGCAAATGTTAAGGCCCTTTCACACCAAAAGTGATAAATGCAAGGAAATGCATGTTTAATCCTGTACAGTAGAGGGCGCCGCTCAAACAAACTGTTCAGCCATTCTTCATTACAGAACAATAGGATACAGGAGAAGGAAGTTCAACACGCTTATTTCTACATCTAATCTTGAGTAATTTTTGCCTATTAGTATAGTTGAATTAGATAATTGAAGGTTAGCAGCATTGGTTAATAAATTGAGATTAAATACATAAAATATATTTGTGTAATTTACTATAGTTAATTATAAAAGTTTTGCATAAAATTCTGAGATTGCATTTTACTGTTTTTATTCATTTTGAGGAATGCTGAATGTTTTCCTGCAAGTGAGATGAGTAAATGCATGTTCATATTTAGTCTAGAACTACAATAAGCAATAAGCATAAGTTTACTCTGCACGCACACACACACACACACACACACACACACACACACACACACACACACACACACACACACACACACACACACCACACACACACACACACACACACACACACACACACACACACACCACCTCCTCACTTTGTTTCTATCTAATATGAGGACAGGAGAATTGTCAGTCCATACATGTGAAAAAGTAACTAGCGTTACTTATTTGAAAAAGTAACTCAGATATTTTGTTGCAAATTGAAAAAGTAATGCGTTACTTTACTAGTTACTTGCAAAAGTAATCTGATTACGTAACTCAAGTTACTTGTAATGAGTTACCCCCAACACTGCTAAGCACCTCATTTGAGCCTGGTCAGTACATGAAAGGGAACGCTAATGTTGGTGCTGGAAGAGCCCTTGGCCAGCAGAGGGTGCTCGTCCTACAGTCTGTGAGATGTTACTGTAAAAATCACCTTCTGTGGTTGCTATAAACAGAAAGACTATGGGTGTAACCCTGATGTAAAATAGTATATACATATGAACTGACCACAATACTAATAATAGCCCCCATCAAACCGTCAGGTTTTTGATCACCTGACTCAGAGAAATTCTGCTCATCACAGAGAAATTTTGCTCATCTGCAAATCAGTATGTGAATTTATACAATGAGAGTTGCACACTTAGAATATTTTCTCACAATGGTCTTGGATATTTTTCTAGGACAAACACAAGTAGCCTACATAACTACAACTGCTTGAATCTGCTGCGACGAGTCTCAAACAATGTTTTTCACTTTCAAGTGACAAGTTTCGCGCGCTCTCCCTTTTGGAACATTGGTCTATGTGAAATCACTGAAATGTGGAGCAAAAGTGAGTTGTGCATCTGTAGAGGCAGTGGACGGCGCCTACATGAATATTCATGACGTTCCCAGGCGGGCATGCGCACGGAACTGACCATTTTTATTCACGCTAATACAATGGTTGCTAATACAATCCTAAATCCTAAATTAGATTTATATGTACAATAACATACCGATGTCCAGCAATCGATTTAAATAGTACATTGTGTTTAATTTGTCATTTAATAAGATCTAATATGTGTTGGTGCAGAGAATTTTTACGTGAAGAAATACATAGATTCAATCCGGCTATTTTTATGTATTTTAATGGTCCAGTGGCAGAACTTTTGCCAAGCGTGTCAGAGGTTCTGAGTTCTAATCCGCACTTGTATCATTTTTTTTTCCTTTGAGTATTGATAAAGGTTGGAGCAAGATTTGTTTTACAATATTTAATGTTACATCAGTCATTCAACTTAGTGCTCGGCTAACAAATGTGCTGTTGAGTTTAGTGGCGGATTTAGGCATGGGCGACATGGGCCACCGCCAAGGGAGGCATCTTGATGGGGGCGGCATGGAGCACCCACAAAAAAACCCCGGAATGCACAATCTGGGTTTTACTGGTGATTTGCACATCACGTCAATTAACCTGGGGTGCGATTCCCAAAGCTCCATGTTTGCAAATGGCGTTGAAAGCAACCAATAGAGTTATATGGAACTTGCGACCATAGTTGGCTAACAATGATTTTGGGAAACTGTGTGATGGTCTTCCCGGCATAACTTATGCTGAAGCTTTCATTTCCAATGTTACCGCATCAGACTCGCGCTTGGATTGATATGGAAAAATCTACGTCATCATTACTGTCCTCCTAGCCTGGCAAACCAGACCCACATCAAGATGTTAGGCAGTCCCTCCAGAAAAACGCGGAGTTTTTTTGTGATTGTTGCGGGCAAAAATTCTTGATTACGCGGCCCGTTTTCTTTAAAAATGCGATGGAATATGCGGGATATTTATGCAATTTTTTTGCGATGAAATTGCGAGAACTTGCAAAAATTGCGGGAACTTGCAAAAATTGCGGGAACTTGCAAAAACTGCGGTTTGATGAAAAAGAGAAAAAAAAAGTGATTCCCCGGACACCCTGTTCTCACTAGGCCACTACCTTAATGTAAAGAGTCATTTCTTATTACTTCCTATGATAAGGAAGCATACTACATCACAGAAAGTGCTGGAAATATTTAATTTCTCATCTTGTTTTATTCCAGACTGTAACGAGTGGAAATAAGGTGTGGCCCCTTTAAGAGCTGTGCGCTCCCTGTTGAACTGTCTGCCGCCATGCGCTTCGAACAGTGTTCAGTAGACACCCCATGTTCGATGTTTGATGCTACTTCTTTTATCTTATTTTGTTTATTAAGTAACGATGTGGACGGTATATAACGTGTGACAGACAGTTATACGAGTTCGATTTGGGAATAAAGTGCGATCTGTGAGATGCCAATCGCCTCCGTGAGTCTGTCTGTCAATAACTTCAGTTGTGAGCTATCCCTATTTTTCTTCTTAAAGGTGCAGTGTGTAACATTTTTGACTATTTATTAACATAAATGCAATATGACATCCATAACTATGTGTTCAGTTGTGTATAAAGAACTTACTTAATAAACCGTAATGTTTTTATTTATTACCTTAGAATTAGGCATTTATATCTACATAAGCGCGGGAATCCCCTTCTATGAAGGCCGCCATATTATGACGTCATATTTCTACCGTAGCCGACAGCGAACAAACAGCGTTACAGAGCGCGTTTCGTCACTACCTTGAAAGAGAAGCCGCAGAAAGCTAGAAGAAGCTCATAAACACCGTGAGTATTGACTTTTCCCTTGTCAGTGGTGTAAATATGTAGATTGTTTCATGTAACTTAATTCTTCTCCCTCGCTGTGTTATGGCTTTGCTATGTGGGGATAAATTTGCTGGTTACGTTCGTGAGACAGCTGATTAGTAGGCTACTCTTGTCATTGACCGGAAAACAGTTACAGGAATCACCAACCTGTCGATCTTGGAAGCATTTTAAGTCGATCGAGTTTCCAAAATCAGAGAAAAAAGGCTATTGTGTGTAATAAGTGGTGTCTTTTGGGATGCGGAGGCACGCGTGCTGTTACAATCACGTCATTTTTGCCACACGCACCTTTGGGCTCATGCGGACGCGTCGAGTATAAACAAGGCTTTAACCAGCTCCGCCACAGTAACAGCTCATATTAGCCAGCTAAACTTTTACTACCCTGTTAGAAAAAATCTATAGTTGCATAGTTTCATGTGGTTCTACTCCCTCGCTGTATTATGGGTTTGCTATGTGGGGAGAATGTGCTGGTTACGTTCGTGAGACAATCAGCTGATTACTATTATTTACAACAACTGTGACGAGATCTGTCGTGTCGACAGCTCAGACAAATATTATTATATTATGTATTAAGACCCTTGATCCTCACCTAACTATGGCTTTGTAAACTTTATCCATGATGTGGTTTATAATGGACTGTGGTACTCCATGTTAGCTGTGGCTTGTTTTACTCTGGCTCACTACGACGATGTTTGTCCCGTTTTAGCCACCGTAGCTTCTTCGAAAGGGAGGGGTGAGCAGTGGGCTGAGCCCTTAGTGTAAACTCGCAAACTAACCGCTAGATGTCGCCAAAAAGCTACACACTGCACCTTTAAATATTTAAAAATAAAGTGTGCTCCTGTTTTACAGCTTTTCGATGATGTTCACGTCGCGTAATTACGTAACTTCATAACGTTCCCATGCCAACAGGGGGAAATGGCTGCTCTTTTGTGAAGCAAAGTAGCAAACGCAACATTTTTCAACTTTTTGCTAAGATATATATGTGACTTTTTGCGACGAAAATGCGGGGATTATGAAATCATGCAAGCCCCGCATATTTTGCGCGGAAATCAGCAATTTATGCGGCGAAATTGCGGAGTATTTGAAAAAACGCGACCCCCGCATAAATATGCGGACTTTGGCTGATTATGCATTGAATTCAGCGATCGCATAATCGCGTTTTTCTGGAGGGACTGGTTAGGTCTGGGAACTAACCATTGGCATGCCTCAATCCGAGGGGCGGGATAAACAGTTGTCTTTCAAATTCCCTCTGCACGCAATAGGATAGCACTACAACCAACCAGAGCAATGAACGTTTGTGGCTGAGTAAGTCCCATGCTATTTCCCACCAGCTGAGCTAGTTGATATATTAAACTTTTGCCATATCCGGTCATCAAAACTCCGAACACATCTTCCTTTTTTAAGAATGACTTAAGTGCCGTTCTTTGTTCTTTTGTCAAAGAAAAGCTTAATTCCAAGTCCTCCAGAGTCGAGGCCAAAGCCGAATCAAAAGACATCTTCTTTGTTTTCAAGTAACAGGGAATTCACGCGGAACCGTCACAACTCTGCAGTCATTATGTTAAGCCCGCCCACCAACTCTATACACGATGTGATTGGCCTGACTAGAGTTTGTTTTTTCCAGCTCGAAAGCCAATGGAGAGTTGCTAGACTACACTGGCTGCAAAACTAACATTGCATTCGGACCTGCCTTCCGACCTTGGAATGCGTCCAGCGAAGGCACCATTTATATGTTTTCGGACGCAGCCACCATCACTAGTAACCTACTGCTCTTCTTCTACTTCACTTTCCTCATTTTTTACGCTTCATTATCTCCACCATACAGATTGTATAACATTGATAACCAGACACCGTAAGTCAACCACTTTGTTTTCCTCAGTTTTTAAAGTATTGTAATTATGAAACTCTACAGTAAGTTTTTATTTTATGGAAGGGGTTAGGTTTAGGGTAAGGTTTAGGTTTGGGGGATAGGTTTTTAGCTATAATTACCATAAGTCTGTATTCATTTTATTGTAAAACTTATTTTATGTTTTACCAACAGCTGTTATTTCATACTAAAGCAACATAAGTTAGCCTTACAAACATTTCATACATAAAATAATTTACTTTTTTCAATGACATCCGCGCTTGTTTCTTCCTTGGGAGGCATAACGCTCCGGTTCCGGTTCCCTGAGATACAGGAACAAGCATTGCATTTTCTCAGAAAATACTGAAGCCTGATTGGTTCACGTCTGTGCATTTGCACAGACAAATTACCTTTCGATTGCCTATTTAAATCGCACAATATGGCCATTTTCAACAGCCAAAGGTCCTGCCATCCTGAGACCTGACATCTCACAGTGCACCCCAACCCATTTTAGAGGCTTCTGTCATGACTACCTTCCTTCTGGAAACTGAGCCCAGGTCCACGCCTCTCCGGGCCAGGGCTCAGGTGCAGCCTGGGATTAACCTGAGAATAATATGGCCCTCGCACGGTCAAGGTGGGACGCGGGCCTTCATCCAGTGTTGCAGAGGCCGCATGTGTTCCAGGCCCAAGGGAATTACAAAGGAGGCTGTTGCCATGAGGCCAAGTAGAACCACACAGTTCTTCCTTCGATTGGGCTAAGAACAACCAATCGTCGAGGTGACTCAGGACCTAAAATTCCCTTTGCCTCAGGGGGGAGAGAGCAGCATCCACGCATTTTGTAAATGTGCGTGGAGCCAGAGACAGTCTGAATGGTAGGACTGTATATTGATAAGCCATCCCCTCGAACGCGAATCTCAAGAATGGTCTGTGATCATGGGGAACTATCTTGATATGAAAGTATACACGTCCTTCAGATCCACTGATAAAAACCAATCCCCTTTGGCAGATCTGCGAGAGGATTTGTTTCAAATTTAGCATCCTGAACGGCATTCTCGTTATAGTGCGGTTCAGAGATCTCAAGTCTAGGATGGGCCTGAGGCCGCCATCCTTTTTGAGGACGAGGTAGTATGGGCTGTAAAAGCCTGACTCATTGTGGGCTGCAGGGACCCTTTCCACCAAGCCCTTTGCTACCAGAACCTGTACTTCGACTTAGAGGACATGAGAGTTGGCGTCCGAGACTGAAGTGTAAGTCACACCCCTGAAGCAGGGAGGTTTGCGAGCGAATTGGAGCCAGTAAAACATGAAAACGAAATGAATCACTTAGAAATCAAAACTCAGTTTTGAGAAAGAAAGAAATTATATTTACCGAGCCCCCCTACGGTAGGGGCCCTACACCTCTTCCTCACCTCTTGCATTACAAATCTTTACGGTTTCACCTCTTTTGTGTCATGTAGTATGAAAAAAAAGATAATCATTACTTAAAAACATGAAATGAACAGTCACAATAACATGACTGATAAATAATGTTTTCCATAGGGTATATGATTCATTATGTAGCCTATATTTTAGACATGTTACAACCGTCCCTGACATGTGTTACAACTGTCCCTGTACACTTGGACGGTTGTAACAGTGGAGAGACTGTATTAAAATCAATTTTGCAACCTTACATATTTCATAAAACCACTTAAATACATTGTTTCAGCAGTTGACAGATTGAAGTTTATAATAACAAATTGGTTATTCCAGTATAAATGGTTTTTGATGTATTGCTAAAAATTGCAAAAAGTGTTACAACTGTCCCTGGTCCCCCCTACTGTGATTTTAGACATACTTCTTTTCTCACATACTGTTTTCCGCCCACTAGGGAAGTAAGCCATTTCAGATGCAGCAATGACTCATATGAATTAGTTTGTTTTATGCGTCATGAACTCAGGAATTTTCATTTTGATTCAGGTTTGAATCCTTTACTGAATGAACTTGCCAAATCCATCAGAGTGGCGACTAAATCAATGCATTATACAGCCATTAGGCTATTCTTACTTGCCGTGGGCCTGAAAGCTGCTGTCCGTAACATTTTTAAGTTAAAAATAATCCAAATTAATTATTTAAAAAAAAGCATCTTCAGCCAGTGTTCAAAACTATCTGCTTGCTGTAGCTAGATTCAAAACGGTTAGCTTGTAATAATGATTTTAATTCCAGTGGTACTGGTGGGTTTTCGCGGGAAATTCGAGCATGTCTTTGCGTCATTACGTCACATCCGTACACATAAAGAAGGAGTTTCGGCTAGCCGGCTATACTGCGCGTCATAGACTGCGCGTGAGGAGATGTAGAGATGGGCTTTTCTCGCAGCACTTTACATGATTAAACTCATGGCGGATCCAGAAAGATCCAAACAACAATCATCAGTGTCAACTGGAGATTAACCAGTTATAAAACACAAAAGACTTCGTACTTCGGATTTAAGGTGGAAAGAGGAAGGAACCGTCTCATGCGAACACAAGGATACACATCGGTGGGGCTTTTGAAAGGTGCGTGAACTCCCGAAGGGGTTCGAAACGGAAGAAGAGACGGCTTTTTCTGCTGAAAAAGTAAGACATTTCAATAGTTCAAGACGTGTAACAGTAAGTTACGTTTTCTTAATTCACACAGTTATGGAGTTTCCTTTGTTGTGCCTTTCTCGTTTAGCTATTATGGAGAATATGATTTCTGAACTACACAGGTAATCATAAAACACATTAAATAACGTTAGTCACGCAATGGTGATGTTGTTAACATGAACAATTTGAGAACAAAGTAGGCTATGATTTGCACGGTTGCTGTAAATCGCGCTGATTAAATCTAACGATCGCTTGTCATGTCGAATGCTTTTCCCCTTAGTT
Organism: Chrosomus eos; assembly: GCA_036326025.1. Lineage (NCBI taxonomy): Eukaryota > Metazoa > Chordata > Actinopteri > Cypriniformes > Leuciscidae > Chrosomus > Chrosomus eos. The sequence goes on from CM070832.1 coordinate 18,766,475, forward strand.
GATCAGAACAAAAATGGATTTTACTTACTTGTTCAGAAGAAATTTTCCGGTGAAAATTCTTATGTTAGTCAAACTTTCAAAAAGTGAATCTGTGATTCTGAATGACAGTATCCACACAGCGCGGTGATTGACAGCAGCACTCGCCTCAAAACACTGTGTTCATCCGCGCTGTTTCATGCCGATTTACAACCCACGTAAAGATTATAATTCCGCGAATCACTGCAGTTACAGATTTCGAACAGGGATGGCGACAAAAAGGGAAAATGCTACGGACTGCAGCTTGAAAGCAAAATACATGATAACTGTAACAATAATGATAAAGATATCAATCTAACAATCGTTATAAATATAAAAGAATAGTCCACACCACTACCATTACATTAACGGGACAGTAAAACAATATCGTTTGAATCACTTTCAGAACGATCTTTTCCAGCTGATGAACGATAAAACACTGACAGCCAATCTGACTATCCTGCTTTAAGAGCTCAAACATTTAAAGCGACAGACGACAAACCTGATTTGTGCTCTTAGACAGAATGGTATCGTCTGCAAGTTTTTTGTGGATCATGAGAATATTTATAGCAGGTGGGTCCTAGGATTAACTTTTAATGATGATTGATGTTTGTGTGTGTGCCGGCGTTTGTGTGTGCGTGCGTGCGTGCGTGGTTGTGTGTGTGTGTGTGTGTGTGTGTGTGTGTGTGTGTGTGTGTGTGTGGTGTGTGTGTGTGTGTGTGTGTGTGTGTGTTTTGTGTCAGCTTGTGAGTAATTCTTTTACAGCCAAAGTCATACTTTTCAGTAATTGGCATTTGTATGTGTGAGTTTGTTGCTCTGTGTGAGATTATTCAAGCATAGAACCCGTTGAATCTGTGAATGGTGAATAATGAATTGTTCAAGCCTCAGTGGGCGTCCCTGACCCTACGCTTAATGGCCTGCTCAGTCCATGTAGCTCTATAAATAATGACCAAATCCATTTTGTCAGGCAATTAAATTATTAAAATTGGCACATTACACAATGTGTCTTTATTTTCATAAGCTCCAGCACTCTTTGTTTATAAAAGGTTTCTGATGAAAAGGAATGCAAAGAACTGAAAAAAGGAAAGGCAGCATATGTGTTAAATGGGGGGAAGCCAGAGCGAACAGTTTGATGTTTTGGAGCTGGTTTGTTATGAGAGCAAAGTCCATGTTAGCATAGGACCCTTGTAGGTACATATGTACGGGGCAGGTTGTTGCCAATTGGATGATCGTGCATATGTGGGTCATTTTCCTGAGGGAAGCCGCCAAATGTGGTGGAAGCAGATGCCTCGTAGTCTTACAACACACCACTGACCTCTGCCTCTATCACATACACACACTTTCTCTCTCTCTCTCACTCTGTATAACATATTTATGTTTTATCTTTCGCCCTTCCCGTCACTTGAACAGATTGGCACTCATACAAACACAAATACAAGCAAACAACTCAACCTTGACACATATGGGACAGCACTTTCTGTCAATCTTACATAAGAGATGGGTGCTCTGCTGGGTCTTTGTCAGGATTGGACTTTTTGAAAGTGAGAGTATGAAGACCTAAGGTTTCCATTACAGACTTTTAGTCAGACCTGGGTCATGTCCTGATCCTGCACCTTCTGTCATTTCTTCATTTAACTCAACTTTCAACCTAATAAAATGTTAAATTACCATTGTGCAAATATATTTATGTTTAGCATTTTTTCTTTCATTGGGACAGGACAATAAAGTGCAAATTAGCATCTGGTTTAAGACATGCTTTTTTGGGGGTGGTAAATAATAGTGCAAATACCAGAAAATTGACCAGTGCAAACCTTAGTAAATCACCTTGCGTGATTCATTTAAATACTCTCATCCCATAAATGTTGCGTCTAAAAGTGAAACCCCTACAGCATACAAATACTTTTGAATGCTGGTGGTGCTTTCACTCTAGTGGTAGCATGAGACGGAGTCTGCAACCCACACAAATGTCTCAGGTAGTGCAGCTCATCCAGGATGGCACATCAATGAGAGTGTGGCAAGAAGGTTTGCTGTGTCTGTCAGCGTAGTGTCTGTCAGCGTAGTGTCCAGAGCATGGAGGCGCTACCAGGAGACAGGCCAGTACATCAGGAGACGTGGAGGAGGCCGTAAGAGGGCAACAACCCAGCAGCAGGACCGCTACCTCCGTCTTTGTGCAAGGAGGAGCAGGAGGAGCACTGCCAGAGCCCTGCAAAATGACCTCCAGTTGGCCACAAATGTGTATGTGTCTGCTCAAACGGTCAGAAATAGACTCCATGAGGGTGGTATGAGGGCCCGACGTCCACAGCCCAACACCATGCAGGACGTTTGGCATTTGCCAGTGAACACCAAGATTGGCAAATTCGCCACTGGCGCCCTGTGCTCTTCACAGATGAAAGCAGGTTCACACTGAGCACATGTGACAGAGTCTGGAGACGCCATGGAGAACGTTCTGCTGCCTGCAACATCCTCCAGCATGACCGTTTTGGTGGTAGGTCAGTTATGGTGTGGGGGTGGCATTTCTTTGGGGAGCCCAAACGTCCTGATTCCTCTCAGATTCTGTCAATTTTATTACGCAATTCAAACAATAAATACCGTTTTGGCACTTGTAAATGTTACACGACAGATCCCTAGCGCACGTGAACCGATCATCTTTATGTTACTAGCTAATAGTAAAAAAACACAAACACTGTTGAAAGATACAGTAGGCTACAACTTACCAAAATGTATCCCTCATACATAATATCTTCCGCTCTCTTCCCTGAACTGAAATGTAGGCTGTACTTTCTGCACGATTGACATCAGGTTCAAGTACGCCCACAAGCCGTGCGAGTTATTCGTTCGTGTATTGCAGTTTGGCTGGTGGTTATGTTGCCCGCATACCGCCTCCCATGGCCGAAACTGGTATTATGACACCTGTTGGGCCGAGGCTAGTAGCATGCTAATTCAGGTTGATATCTCTGCAGCACTATAACTTTTTTAATGACATCATCACCCTTATTTCTTCTCATTCTTTTGATTCTTTTCAATATGCATGTAGCTAATTTTATTGGATATTTTTACCTAAATTCTTACACATGGCACCTTTAACTGTTTCGTAAAACCCCCCGCCATCTCTGCGTCGCTTTTACAACATTTCAAATCCCTGTGTTCTCACTATCTCAGAAAAGCCAAGCCAATGTTGATTCTTGTTTTATTACGAGCTCTGTCGCATTCTCTTTTTGCCAGTAGTCTCTCCTCTGTTCTGCTTTTTTTAAAAACAGGTGATTCTCCCGAGGTTCATGTCAAGAAGCATTGATGATGTATACTTCATTGTTTCAACTGTGTTGATTCTGAATAAAAAAGGTATAGTGTAACTTTAAATACATTTTAACATCTTTTTTTAAATAAAGTACAATTTAATTTAATTCAATAAGTCATTTAATTTAAAGTCTAGTGTATAGGGTTGTTTTAGGGGTAGTTTAATAGTTATTAGTATCGTATTTTAAGAATGTCCATTGCACCTCTTTACATAGAAACCTAAAAAAAAATCTATTTTAAAAGTTGCATATACAGCAGTTCAGTTGAAGAGAAGAAAATTAATCTTTAGATGTATCCCATAATTACAAAACTAAAAATCAATCAGCAGATGAGCGGACTGCAACTATTGAGTGAAAACTTGTACACAAACATTATGGGTACGTGACATTAGTTTGCCATGGGGTCATGACTGGAAAGTAAACAAAAACAGAAGCCTGTGTTCCTCTAAAATATGTTCTCCATCCACATAAAACTGAACATAAGATTACCGGTTTCTCTTTGGTCTGCATATCATTAGGGGTGTGTCACTGAAAGTAAGACTTCTTATAAAATATGTATTCAGCAAATATGCACACTGACACATATGATCGGTTTGCTGATCATATAGTTTGATGAAGTATCATGAAATGGGATGGATGGGGGGGGGGTTGGTACTCAATGTGCCTCTGCAGGAGTGCAGTGTTCTGCCAAAGGTTAACTTCTATTCCATGTTGGCCAACAAGTCTCTATCAATAGTCTGTAATTTATATGCTTTTGTTTGTGTATGTGTGTTTTGAGGGGGTGGAAATGTACTTGTATGTATATGCAAATGTGTAATAACTTTTGTTTTTGGACAATCAAAAATTCAACAAATATGTGGCATAAATAAAATTTGATATGCCTTTATACTTGAGGGGAGGGGAGGGGAGGGAGGGGGGTGACCTATAGAATCAAATTGTTGCAAAGTGACTTGTCTAAAAAATTCAAACAGCTTTTAGTATTAAAATAATTGTACAAGCTACACAGAACACTACTTGTAGCTCTCTTTACAAAGAACGCTATACTTAATGCTAATAAATACACAGACAGAAAACCTGAGATTATATAAACACAAACATAGCTTTTCATTTTAGGTCATTGCAAAAGTTCATGTTTGAGTTGATGTCTTATCAGCAGTGAATGTGTGAAGCACATCCCGCTCTCCAGCTAGTCATCCTGATCCAACTCTAAACTTGTTGTTCCACCAACCACACAGAACATAACTTAACTACAAATCACTAATGCCTATTAAATTTAAGAAACCCAGTTCAAATATAAATCACTGATAAATAGATTTGCTTTTTCTGAAGGTAACAAGTTGTAGATAAGCTTAGTTTTTATGCTTTGCTTCTGTGAAAATGAAATGGTATCAGACCTGTTGACTTTGCACGAGAATCTAAAGAAATGGCAATACATAGCTGTATGGAAGAAAAGACCAATAACAGCAAAGTATGTAAAAACTGCAAAGAGGCTGATGCCCAGGGACCTTGCAGATCTGGCTTCCACTCATACACAATACCTGCGCCTCTGTACTTTATCCCTGAAAGTTATTGTGAACTAAAGTCCTCTGCTACTATGAATAACAGTTGAGAGAACACCATCTGCTATGTCAGTATCCATGTGGATTTTGTCCAGTTTCATAGTTCTTAGTTCTGTGGCACAATCATTCTCTTTACACTGACTCCCAGTTCAGATGTGTCTCTTTTCTTTCACTGCCATAAAGCTCAGTATACATACACACTGTAAAAAATAATTCTGTGGCTTAGTAAATATTACAGAAATATTTAACTTTATTAACTTAATAAAATCTCTGAATATCGTTAACTTGATTGTTTGAGTTAAACATACCAAAATAATTTAGTAAAAATCCAACAGTTAATTTTATCTAGAATTTACAGATATATTTAAGTTTGTTTCAATAAAACTATTTAGTATTTGACTAACCAATTATTTCTTTATAATACACTTAATATATTTGTGAAATTTCTATCAAAAAATATGAGAATGTTTAATTAAACTGATCTGTTTCAAGAAACAAAAAAATATTACTTAATTCAAATCAATATTATTAATATATTTCACACTCTTAAGAAATTTAGTAAGTTTACTCAATTAAAACAATGCACCCCTCCCCCACCCTCTGACGCGACGACAACTCGACGGTTGGTTGAGTGAGCGCGGGCTGTTTGAACTCTCCGGTCTCCAGTACAACATCTCTCTTCTCTAGGGCTGTTCGATTCCGGATTTTTTGGAATCGATTCCGATTCCGATTCCTGTTTCTGGAATCGAAAAGAATCGATTCCAAGAATCGATTCCACACTGTTATTTTCGATTCTTTTTTTTTTTTTAATACCAACACCGTGTCAAACATTGTCACGTCTTTTACCGTGCACGGTGCCACACAGCGAGAAACTTTGTACACCTGGCGTGACAAGCGAGACTTATTGCGTGCTGTTCTGTCATAAATAAAACGAGGCATTTACTTCGGGGATTTGTCACGCGTGCTTCCTGCGTCAGGTGTAGACAGACACAGTGTAAAGACTATGAATATGTTCACCATATAGCCTACATGGTAGATTCTATTTATATACATAACATAGGCCTACCTACACACACGTACACACGAGAGAAACCGAAGTGTCCGAGCATTAGAAATGAATTGGTACATGGTAATATATAATTACTATTTAAGAGGCACGGAAGTTCGATTTATGGACAACAATAATCAGTAGGCTACAAATGTCTTATTTAATAAATATAAATATTTCGAACACATACAACATTCAAATGGTGGATTAAATAAGATTGGATTTATGTAGTAAGATTTCATAACTAATCACTGCACCACAACCAGGTTTTACAGTTCTTAAGCATAAAAAAAAACAATGACTCTGAATTTTATTCACTGACATCGGGATGTTGTCAGTGCAAGTCGGTATCACGAGAGCTGTGGAGATTATCATTCTGCAATTAACCAGGGCAGTGTTGGGAAAGTTCATTTTCTACATGAACTAGTTCAAAGTTCAGTTCACAAATTTTTAAATAAACTAGTTCAGTTCATAGTTCATATACTTCAAAAAAAAAGAACTATAGTTCATAGTTCTTTTTTTCCATATGTTGCTGCGAGCAATTATTATTATTGCCACAGCCCATATACAACCACAGAGCAATTATTTTATCGACTGGCAAAGTTTGCACAGAAATGTAAGATTTTTCCCATCCTCACCGACCTTGTCATAAAACTCGTTTAAATGCGACGCCTCCTCGCTCGCTGCTTTGTCGACTACATGCTGCTTTTTGTTTTGATGACGCATGCGGCGGTGCGCGACACTGGTGGCTGATGTTGCCAGATTGGGTGTTTTTTTCGCTACATATTAAGGCCTGCTTACGGTGTGTTTTAGCTGGGTTTTCGCCTGGAAGGCTCTAGAAATCTGGCACCCTATTGAACAAAGTTAAACTGAGAGAGCGCGCGTTCACAGACACCAGAAGGTGGTTTGTAAAAGGCTGTGAACTAGCTGGCCTAATCATTTATTTAGTCTGAACTTTATTGCTTTACAGGTGACGTCTGAAGTGATTGTGTTGACAAATTAAACCGGCTACAGGCCGCGGTTTTTGTAAAACAAACAAAAAAAATCTTAGAGAGGAGTCGATTCCCCTTAATGGAAACGATTCCAACCTTTGGAATCGATTCTCAATTCCCAACGCCTCGGAATCGAGGAATCGATTCTTTTTGGAATCGATTCCCAGCCCTCTTCTCAGCGTCGCAGATTTGGTGCATTTCCTCTGTGAAATTCAGGTTTGTGTATATATTATCTTATCTATACAATCATTACTGTGCTTTAAATCATTTTATTTAATGCAAAACAACATACAAAGGCGTAATTCGACACCTAAACAGAGTCGCGCCTGTCTTTACAGTAACGTTATGGTCTTTTCGCGTGATTGAAACGCCTTGCATAAACACACGACTTTATTCCTAATGAATATAATTCATTTGGATGATAAAATGTCCTCAGAACTGTCACTGTTTGTTTATTGGCAGGTTATGGAGTCAGTAGCTCGCAGTATCTTTCGGCTATGAGTGGGACGGTATTCAGGACAGCGGTCTAAAGTTCGAAGTTCACCCGCAGAGCGCGAGTCCATCTCTGGGACGAAAACCAGCGCTGATCCGGTGGACATTGGATGACAGACTGGTTGATTACACTTGAATTAGGCTACCCTATGTTTAAATGTTTCATTTTTACTTCAAAAATGTTTGTTAATTGAGTTTAAATGTAGGTAATATTGTATACATGTTAAAAACAGTGTAAAATGTGCTGTATTGCTGTACTCAATGACAATAAAGGCCAATACCATTTAACATACTGGTTGTATGAAATAGGCTACTATTTTACAAAGGTTTAGAGGAAATAAAAGAGGTTAATATTACTTATAAATAAAAACAGTTAATATTACTCATAAATATTGTTTTTTAAATGTTAAATTATACTCAATTTTATTTCTTAATGTACCAGATGCAGTTACTTCGATTTACTTAATTTTTTTACTTGCATTTACTCAATTCGCACAGTATATTTCATTGATTTCACAGCTTTAAAATTTACTCAATTTTTTTGTGTAAAAATGTTTCACCAAAAAAATTGAGTAAATAATAGTTAAACTTTTTACAGTGTGTGAACATGAATGAATGGTGTTTGCTATATGATCTTGCATGTATGTCATGATATGTGCAGTTCTCTGCCAGATTTTAAAGGTGATACAGCTCAGAGTCAGGAATAGAAGAAGCTCAGGCATTCATATCTTGTATCACATGGCACATTGCTGGTGTGAAATGACCTTCCTTGGCGCTGAAAACACACCTTTACTCTATTAAAGCCACATACATATGAAGAAAAGACATAGTAATTGAGAATTTTTGTAAAACAGTTTAATAAAAGCAACTTTGTTTTTATTTTATTTCACATGGAGTCTCACGGGAGCCACCATGTGGATATCACATGACCAGTCAAATACTATACAACACCTCATTATTGGACACTTACGCATGTGGAATTAATGAATCGACTGACTGTGAACAGAGCATTTCTACAGTATAACATGGGTTACAGAAAACAGTTGTTTTTGCACGGTGCTATTCGTTTAAGATGACTCTCGTATCAGCCAAGAGCAACCAACATAAACAAAAATACAGTTCAATTTTTAATGTACAATAAAACATTATAATGATCAGTTGTTGTTTTAATCCAATACAAGTTACAATATCAAATATCTTATTTAGACATCTCATAGGGAGCACAGACACACAGCCAACACACATCTGTCACAACACTACAGCTATTTCTGTCTCCATGTGTGCAAGTCTTCCTGTAGGTAATGCAATATTTGGTCACATGACCGTGGCAGCCAGTGAACTATCACAGTGTTTAGTCATGTAGAGACATGTCCTGGATACTGAGAGGATGATCCTGATTGGTCAGCTTGTTTGTTTACTTCACAACCAATTTTACAAAAATAAATTAAAAAGTCAGTGAGATATATACATACATATAATACAGTCAAAGCTTTGCTATAGAATCATTTCTTAATCTTCCTAATAAATTAACTACAAATTGTTTGACTCCCTATTATGGTAATATTGACTCATGACCCTTGCATAAAAAGGAAGTATTGATTATTATTATTATTATTATTATAAAATAAATTAAAATAATTATAATTCAAATTTTAATAAAGAAATTTTGCAAATATATATGTTTACGTCCATATAAATGTAATACAGGCCTGGTTTTAAAACAAAAACATCATACATATACAAATTATAGTCATTAATAAAAAACATTCAAATGAAGGTGTACTATATTTGGCAGTCAACCGGAATAAAAGAACTGGTGTTGAGTTTAATCATGTGATTTAGAGAGCTGTACGTGTAAGTCTGCATGGGGCTCATTGCATCATGATGCTTTGAAATCTCTGCTTATCGTGTGTGTAAGTGTGGGTGAGTATGGTTTCAAATACTGAAAATGCCCTCAGAGGAATAGCTCACACTGGGTCAAACCGGTGAAATCGGTGAAATATATCATCTGCATCAAGTTCACTGGGTTCATGTATATGGCTCTACATTGCAGTGAAAGATTGTAGACCCTATGGAGATGTGAGAGTGGAAAGAATCCCATTACCCCATGTGGACTGTAACTGAGATTGCACAGCTCTGAGGTGCCTGAAGAATAAGATTTGTCTCCATTTCTATTGGCTTTACCTTAGTCCCTTGAACAAAAAAAAATCCTAACTGCTGAATCACAAAAACTCTATAAACTAATGCTAAGTATAATTTTTACATTTTATGTCTATCTTTTGTTTCTGGAAATGTTTCTATATAGTCAATACTCATTAAAACACATGGAAATGTAGCCTAATGCTTTCCAGAAAACACAAAAGTTCACTTTAATTTAAACAAAATGATTATTAATTTATATATAAAATATATATATACTTTAAATTTAACTAGACTTTAAAAAACTTAACTGACAAAAATAGGGTTAGAGCAACTCTTGTGATATGTCTTAAGGCCTGTTATAATAACGGTAATGGTAATTATGTTAGGGTCCACACCAACCACCAATAACCGCTTATTTTAAGCATGCTCCATTTGTCATTTGCTGTCTTAAGTGGTCTAGCTCTTAAAAGCAGGATGGATTCTGACTGACTCTCAATGTTTTTATCAGTCATCAGCTGGAAAAAATGGTTCTGAAAGTGATGCCAATGATATTGTTCCTGTGTCATTATCTTTGCATGCATGGTGTTGAAAGAACACAAGATCCAGTTGTAAACGCAATGTACAGTTTATTAATAAAAACAGGAGAAGACAGGATGGTCAGATGCAATAGTGCAGGCCTTGGCAGCAAGGGGACCGCAATGGGCTGGGATGTCTGCCGATCAACGAAGAGGTGATAATCCAGACACGAGCAGAAATCAAACACACAGGAACTGCAGACTTGAGAGATACTGACGAGAACAAGGCAACAAGACATGAAACCCAGAACAATCTGACAAAACACAAGACTATAGGGAACGATGATGACCAGGTGCGGCTGATCTGATTAGCTCGCCAGGCGCAGTTTGGTAGCTAGGCAACGCTGATAGGCAATCAGACCAATGACAGCACACAACAAACAGTCAGAATGAACAGACAAACCTGCGAACCGTGACAAGTAATCCCATACATTTTTTTCTTGATCGAGAAGCTGTTTTACTCGGATATACATTAAACTAGGGAAGACATGTCTGTTGCAACTTCCGTTTCATGTCGACTTTATACAAAACACTATTCTCCTTATTTTTCAACAGTAAACATGAGGCTTACTAAAACACAAGGCAGTAGCAAATTAGGATGATTCACCTCTAAAGTTGTAACTCATGCTTATTTTCTTCATTAAAGCAAAGTTCTGAGTAGTTTTTTACATGTGTGCACACTGTGATTGGGAGTTTCAGCAAAAATGACTTCTTTCAGCTAAATGGAACAAAATAAATAATATTTTCCAGTACCGGCACCTTATAAAATGAGATGTAAATTGCCAGAGACCAAAATCACAGTCTTCAAGCCATTCCTGCTGCTAGATGACTTCATACCAAACTCAAACAATGGCTCATTGACCAAGTACTGGCAAAAGCAAACTGTAAACAGGGTGGTGAACTAGAATTAATGAAAGCTTTGACCTGATGTAGATACAGAATCCGGTTTTGAATGAGAGTAGTCTAAAAGATCTGTGCCATATGTTTATGGACTGTTGGCTGGTATCCTGTGCAGTACAAAGGTACTATATCAGATATCACATTAGGTAAACTGTCAGAATAGCAGGATGATGAAACAATAAGACAAGAATTTATGTTTAGAATAAAACAGAATCTGAATCCTGTGCATGCATCACAAACCACGTGTTTGCAATTCGTGGACAGGAAATAAAAGAACAATTGAAACCTTTGAGTTTGTAATGCCTGGGGGAAAACATATGCTTTGCAGAGCAGGAAATCACAGCTGTATTAACAAATCCATTCCATACTCTGCTCCAGTTCCCCCTGCACTCAGTAAGAGAGTCCTTGTTCTTGACTGACTGTGAATGCTGCACTGTTCTCCTGCCATCTCTTAGGCCTTATGGCTCCTGCCCCAGACCAGCTCTATCTGCCCTCAAATGTTTGCATAACTTCAATTTTAGAATTATAAAAAAATGGAGACCAAGGCAAATGTCCTGCTTTGGCTTAAGGTTTGGAGACTAAAAAAGGATTGCCGAGCCAGTATAAGGTAGTCGTGAAAATCTTTGCTCCAAGAAACTCTTATCTTTGTAAGCAACTGTTAAAGGTGCCCTGGAATGTTTTTTTTAAATTATTTTATAATGTTTCCTGGGTTGCCCTTATAATGTTAGTATGTTTTTTAGATCAAAAATAGTCATAATTTAGAAATAAAAGGCATTTTCCTACCTGATTTTAGTCTCTGATTTGAACACTCTGTTTGAAGGGGCATGTCTGCTGTGAGAACCGGCCACTGCTGTGATTGGCTGACATGCTTGCATATGAAATATGACATGTGAAACTCTCTCGAATACTTTTACTACAGAGATTATACGTTTTTTACTATTACAGCTATCGAGATTAACGAATCGTGAGATGTTTTTAAAGTATTTAGATCTATTTCCATCACATAAAATGTTGCCGTGATGAGCATTGAGCAGATGACAGTCTGTGGATCGCGAGAATGAAGATCTTTTCATTGCAACGCAGTTTCTGCACTCCACCAATGCAAACACGATTATGTACATACAGTAAGAGATTCGTTGTCCAGTAACGTGCGTCATTGATTTCATAACGAGTTGTCCAGATAAACTCGCGCTGTGGAGAGATTGTTTGAACGCTTTCTGTATATAATTTATTCACATTTTAAATACGTTTTTTTTTTCCATCCTACTAGCTAAAAGAAACGATGTAAAGTTGATATTTTAGTCACTGGTTTGACTTACTGATGCATAAACAGCAGGCACGTGCACAGGTAGGGCTCAACCTATGCAGAGCACATGCCCTTTTTGCTCATTACACTCGAAGTGCCCTTTTTTTTTTTGGTGGTGTTTTTTTTTTTTTTCTTCAATAAATCAATGTTATTGGTCACCCTTTACGCCTGTCTGTTTTAAAAATATTTAGCCAATGAAAATTCTTAAAAAGAGATTGTGTAAATCTTGTTCATCAAACGGTCAGTAAACCTGATAACTCCGCCCCATCATCGGTCGTCGTGACTGAATGAACTGAAGCTTCACAGCAGCCGCACAGCAGACAGCAGCTGAACGAAGTTTTGCTAGGGTAAAAAAAAATAAAGATATTGTTGTTTGAATAAGTGCTAAATACTTTGTCTATAAAAGCTCATATTTTATTTATTTCATGTCTGACTGAGACATGTGGGACCTGAGAGGGAGGTCTAGGCTAGCAACGTTAGTTATAGTCAATACATAGCCTACACTTAAATAGCCTGTGCATAAAGTAGCATTTCAGCTTTTATAAAATGCGATTTTGGCCAAATGTATTTTAACAGGAAAAACTGAGCGTCTAACAAACTAGTAATCCGTTGATGAAAATGTAATTTGATGCCGCCGGCGCCTTTAATGACGGACAAAATGCACATTTGCACACATTCGCTGGTCAAAAACCCCGTAACTGTATTTGAGTTTGACTTTTGTAAAATGTTAACAATATATTCATAATTATTCATAATACAACAACATATACTTTGTTTTTACCATCGGAAAATCATAAGCACATGCGCGCCCCGGTGCTGTTTTATACTGAAACTACACAAAGCGACGAGTGATCCTCGTCACCTAGGAAACATATTTTTCTAAGAAATTTTCTTCTTTGATTTATGATTGCTGATACACTTAATTTATTAACATTTCATCTTGTTATGGTAATATTAAATTATGGTTGATTCAAGGCTGTTGATATGCACGTGCAATGTAGTGTTTTTTTTTATTATATAGGCCTACTCTCCGCTCGTCCTCACATGTATAAATGTAGTAGGCTAAAACATGGTTTTACTCCAGTAATGTTGTAGTAGTAAAAAATATTTATATCTGTGATCAAAGCTAAATTTTCAGAATCATTAATCCAGTTCAGTACTCCTTTTCACTGCAACTTTACTTTTCACATTGTTTTATTTATTTATTTTCATTGCTGGCTTATTTTAGGGAAAGTGTAGTGAACAAGGGACCTTCAAGAGACTAACATTCCTGGTCCTCCACAGTATACATTTTTTGCCAGGTAGACATATAGATGTTGGATATGCTATATTAATGGCATGGCTATAGTTTCTTATAATCTGGAATTGAGCTGGACAGTTTATTGAACTTTGTTAAAATTATATACTATATATATATATATATATATATATATATATATATAATATATATATATATATATATATATATAAACACACATATTTTATAACTATAACATTTATAAAAATAATTATAACTGATATAACTATTTTTTGTACTTATATGAATTTTGATGACTTGGTGGAAAAAAAAGGGAGGGGGTGCCCTTTTTCAGTTTCAGCACATGTGCCCCTTAAAAGGTCTGTGCACGGCCCTGATAAACAGTATTGAACGATTTTGAGAGAAAGATTACCTGTCTGAACTTGAACAGTTACACATCAGAAAGTGTTGCTTGGTAGCTCGATCCGGAGGCCAGCTCTGTATTGGCCCAAGTTGAGGAAACAGTCGTCGGTGAAATGTTTGGAAATTTCCAGAGAAAAAAAATTAACCCATTGTTTCTTCAGAGGCTCGGATGAAGGAACTAAAAAATACTTTTGTGTTCATGTGTACATCCAAACCATACACACCGCCATCTTGGAACAGGGGTCTTGTCATAGGAAGTATCTAGGTAACGCTGCTATCTCCGCCTGTACTTTAAAATTCATGGATGATGCCAGACTTTTGTTCTGCGTATGGATGTTCACGAACGAAATCTAAACTAGGAAGAAAGTTTTAAATTTTTTTTTTTTTTTTTATAAATTTCTCTGGACTCGATGATAAATACATGTCTGACCGTTGGAATGAACCAAAAAACTAGAAAATCGTATTCATGACGATTTATGGTGATTTTATTTCCATTAGACCTTTGACTACATTGACACTGATGCATAAAGAGGAGGGGCTCCCCTGTTCTAAGATGGCAGCTCTATTGACGCATTCGTTCCAATGAACTGCTGTAGCCAAGGTGGCGTCTAGTGTATATGTCTATGCATCCAAACAATGAGCTACTGCCATGCTTCGGCTGCGCAGTTCCGCCTAACATTGAGGGCTGGCATATGCAAGTTTTTGGAGGCGTACATATTAATGATCCCGACTATTGCGTCATAGTCGGTATTATGTGGAGATTCACCTGTTTTTCAGGGGTGTTTTTTAAAAACGAGATTTAAATAAGAAGGAGAAAACGACACTCGGTTACTAACGTAACCTCGGTTCTCTCTAGAAGAGGGAACAAGTGTTGCGTAAGCTAGCTTACGCTACGGGAAAACTCCTTTTCTCGAGAATACTGAAGCCAAAAAATTATCCTTTAATTTTCTCATATTTAAAACGCATGCTTGCACAGAGCAGACCTAGAATAAGCAGCTCATGCGCCTATTGGCTGCTCTGTGGCAAGATGCTGCAACCTATCGGAGGACTGATAGTGACGTCAGCACCAATAGGAGCGCGGGTGCCCAAGTGCGTCACGTCCCGCCAGAATAGGCGTGGCTTACCTAAATATAAGCCAGGTCCAGATAGGGTGTTCTTTGGTTTTTCACACTGAAGCGAAATAAGAACGCAGCATTAACACGGCCGGGTTACGCAACACTCGTTCCCTCTTCTAGAGAGAACCGAGGTTACGTTAGTAACCGAGTGTCGTTCTCTTACGAGAGTACTCTCGTGTTGCGTAAGCTAGCTTACGCTACGGGAACCCAGTTTAAAGCGCCGTGTATGCTGAGACCATTCACATTAAGTCCAAGGGCCAGTGCCCGGGGAACACGTAATAGTGAAGATATGTGGGCCGACACAAAGTGAGCCCTAACACATATTGACCATATGGTGACGCCTCATATGTATAAGGGAGTGCATAACACAGTATAACAGTCAGCGTGTATGACAATCTCATACAGATAACACTTTGGCCTGCAAAGCAGGGACCTCCAGGTTATAAAACCTTATAAATGTAGACAGAGAGGCCCAGCCTGCCGCTCTACAAATATCATGGAGTGAAACACCACTAGTCCAAGCCCATGATGAGGCCATACTTCTAGTGGAATGGGCTCGAACACCTAAAGGGCATTGAAGGGCATTGAAGGGCATTTAGACTTGTAAGCCAAGGCGATAGCATCAACTATCCATCTGGAAATGCTCTGTTTCGAGGTAGCTAGCCCCTGCGTGCGGCCACCAAACGAAACGAACAGCTGTTCTGACTGCCTGAAGGCAGCGGTTTGTTGAACGTAAACTCTTAAAGCCCTGACCGGGCAAAGGAAGTTTACATCGCTGTCACTGTCGGTTCCCGGAAGGGCCGGCAGGGAAATGACTTGCGCTCTGAACGGAGTAGAGAGCACTTTGGGGACATAACCGTGTATTGGTTTGAGCGTAACTTTAGAATCATTAGGCCCAAATTCCAAACATGACGCTCTCACAGAGAGCTCGTCGCGGGACTCGTGTTTTCAGCCAGCGCTGGAGGGGGTGCATGCGAGCAGACCCAACCGAAGCACTGCAGAGGCCGCATACGAACCGACGGGGGGCGCGGCGGATTCATCCTTCTAGCTCCCCTAAGGAAACGGATGACCAGCTCATGTCTTCCCGGTGACTGACCGTGCGTCGATTCTGCGAACGCCGCCACGGCCACCACATAAACTTTGAGCGTGGATGGGGACCTCCCCTTATCCATCAGCTCTGGTAGGAAAGTGAGCAAATGCGCAACCTCACACGACCGTGCATCCAGATCTCTGTCGGTGCACCACTTGGAGAACACTGACCATTTAGACGCGTAGAGCCGTCCCGTGGAAGGAGCTCTAGACTGCGTGATCGTGCTCATCACTCTTTCTGGCAGGGTAACGAGTACCCGTTGATCAATCATGCGTGCAGAGACCAGCGCTCTGGATGGGGATGCCAGATCTAGCCGCGAGCCTGAGAGAGGAGATCTGCCCTCACCGGAATAGGCCACGTAGCTGCATGTGACAGCCGTGCTAGTTCCGGAAACCAATTCTGATTCTCTCAGTGCGGAGCTATGAGGAGCACCGAGTGGCGCGTTTCCCTGACTCTCTTGATTACCTGTGGTAACAGAGAGACCGGAGGGAAAGCATACAGAGGGAGGCTGGGCCAGACCTGGGCCAGGGTGTCCTGGTTCTTCAAAAAGAACATCGGGCAATGAGCATTGTCTTTTGACGCAAATAGGCCGACTTCCGCTCTGCCGAATAGGCGCCACAGTTTCTGGACCGTTTGGGGGTGCAGGGACCATTCCCCCAGGGGAACGTTGTCCCTGGACAGTTTGTCTGGACCGTCATTCGAATGGCCAGGCACATGCGCCGCCCTCAGCGAGCACAGGTGCATCTGGGACCAAACAAGGATGCGTTCCGTCAGATTGCAGGGGTTCCTGGATCTGACACCACCCTGACGGTTTACATAGGAAACCACAGACATGTTGTCCGAGCGAACGAGAACATGTTGGTCCTGTATGAACGGGAGGAAGCGCTTCAGCGCGTTTTCGACCGCTATCATCTCAAGACAGTTTATGTGAAAACACTTCTCTTGGTCTGACCACTGGCCAAAGGCCGGTCTGCCTTCGAACAGCGCGCCCCAACTCGAGTTGGACACATCTGTCGAAACTACTTTCCAATAAGAGATGGTTCCCATCGTCACTCCCTGCTGGTACCAGTCGGCTACTAACCAGGGCTGCAGAGCCGCTATGCAGGTCTGAGTCACTCTGATTTTCTGGCCGCCAGAAACCCAGGCTCGGCGAGACGCGCAAGCATTCAACCAGTGATGGAGCGGGCGCATGCGCAATAGGCCCAGCTGGAGCACCGCTGCAGCTGATGCCATACAGCCCAGCATCCGTTGAAACGTTTTCAAAGGGAGAAAGCTGCCCTTCTGGAAAAACGCGGCTAGGTGGCGAACACAGCCAATATCAGCCAGTCGTCCAGATAGTTCATTATTCGCAGCCCCTGAGTTCTCAGGGGGGCGAGCGCTGCGTCCATGCACTTCGTAAATGTATGGGGTGCTAGAGACAGGCCGAGCGACAGGACGGTGTATTGATATACCTGACCGTCGAAGGCGAATCTCAAAAATTGCCTGTGACGGGGTGATATCTGAAACAGAAAATAGGCATCCTCCAGATCTAGAGAAATAAACCAGTCCCTCGGGCAAACGTGCGCGAGGATTTTCCTGGTTGTAAGCATTTGAACGGTCTTTTGCAAGCACCTTGTTCAAATGTCTCAGATCTAGGATGGGCCTGAAAGCTCCGTTCTTCTTGGGTACAAGAAAATATCGGCTGTAAAAGCCTGACTCGCTAAGAGAAGGCGGTACTTTTTCTATAGCCCCTTTGCACAGCAGTATTGCTATTTCTGCGTGAAGTAGGTGTGCTACTTCCGCATTCACTATCGTCGCGGACCGGGCTCGAAAGCGCGGGGGAGGGCGAATGAATTGAAGTGTATAGCCCTGCTTTATTGTGCTGAGAACCCATTCTGAAATCCCTGGGATAATTTCCCACGCAGCTATGTGAGCCGCTAGGGGGCGAATGGCCTCCGGGTTCAGATCGCCGCCGTTTGCGGGCTTGTGAAACTGAACCGGAGCCGAAAGCGCGGCGCGCGCGCTCTCGGTTCTGGGCAATGGCTGCTCACTGAAAGCCGAGACCGGCTGATTTATGTGAGGAGTCCCAATCATAAGGGATGGGGAGCATTTTATTCTCACTTTTTGACGCGCGAGCAGCGCTTTGGGCGGAAAAGCTTTCTGTAAGCGTGAGCGCGTGTGCGCGGGCACGAGACTTGCAAGTGTATGTGACGCCCCGATCATAACGGATAGGGAGCGTCATATCAATGCCCTGTGTTTCGTTTTAACACGCGGGCGGCGCCCGGGGGGAGGTGTGTGTTAGTAAGCGTGAACGCTCTCCGGCGGGCACGAGACTTACATTCATAACCTGTTTTATTGAACGTGTAACAGAGCGGCCAGATAGTGGGCACGGACCTGTGGACACATTTCTTATATTCAACACTCGAGCGGCTTCTCTGCGCTTTATGAGAGTGTGCTCTGTGAGTGACACGAGATTTGATGTGCTTGTGTGTAGGGGTGAACACTGGGGCGTGGGCACTTGCACTACACTTAAACACCAACGGCGTGAGCCGGATAACCAGACAGTATACTCCTTTGAGATTTCTCGGGGTCGCCGTGAAAACGGCGTATGTGTGCAGGCGAGAGGGTAAATGAACCGGCTCGTTGGCAGCTAAATGGACCACTGCAGTAGCCTTTTTGAAGGGGACTGACAGGGAAATAAACTTTGACTGTGGTCCAGCCGTGAGTCTTTAGTGATAGAGCGGGCAGAAAATAGGCGTGGACGCGAACTCGCGGACACATTTCCTACGTTCAACACTCGAGCGGTTGCCCGCTTTAAGGGAGTGGGCTCTGTGAATAACAAGAGCGTGCTTGCGTGTAGGGGTGAACACTGAGATGTGGGCACCTTTCTACACTAAAACAGCATCGGCGTGAGCCGGATCTTCATAAATGTTATCTGCTGCGGGAGCCGGGATCGAACACGGGTCTCCGGCGCGAAAGCTTAGGGTTTAGCCACAGGCGTGCGTGTATAACAGGCACACTACTGCAGTATAGACATTACCGGCCGCTCGTACTAGGAGGAGCTGGAAAATGTTTGAGAAGAAGAGGGAGTTTGTCAGGCCTCGGCGGGACAAAAAACCACACTTTCTTTCGACGGTGACGTCTCGGTTCGCGCGCTCGCTTCCTGTACGTAAGAAAGCTGGTCGCGAGCTCAGAGAGGAGAGCTGCATTTTTTCTTCTGCGAGAGCCGGGATCGAACACGGGTCTCTGGCGCGAAAGCTTAGAGTTTAGCCACTGAGCCACGGGGGAAACAACATAAGCTTGAGTAGCGCGAGCAGCCACGGTAGCTCCCTTGTAACGTAAAGGAAGCTAGCCGCGGTTAGAACAGCAGTCCATTGATGCGTGTCCCTCAACCTCAGACGCGACGGCAGTGAGGCTCGTGAGCGGCAGCTGCGCGTCGGTGAAGGGAGGCGCGGAAGGTGAAAAAGCGAGGCTCGAGGGAGGCTTTCCGGCGAGCGCGTCGCTGTGGCTACAGTCTCCGGCAGCCCTTGGGAACGGCGCTTATCACTGCGCGGTCCCACAAGGGGCAGAGTGACTGCTTCTGCGGGGGCGCGCTAGCTTCCTTGTAACGTAAAGGAAGCTACGCGCGGTTAGAACAGCAGTCTATTGATGCGTGTCCCTCAACCTCAAACGCGACGGCAGTGAGGCTCGTGAGCGGCAGCTGCGCGTCGGTGAAGGGAGGCGGGGAAGGTGAAAAAGTGAGGCTCTAAAGGAAGCTACGCGCGGTTCCGTCCCAGGCGGGAAGCGCACACTTTTTTTTTTTTTTTTTTCTTTTTTTGGGTAGCCGTGAAAACGGCTTTTGTGTGCAGGCGAGCGGGTAACGTAACGGGCTCGTTGGCTGCGAAATACACTACTCCAGCCGCCTCCGTCGAGGGAGCTGTGAGAGCGATGCGTGCTGCTTTCAATGGCGGTCCGGCCGCGGCGAGACTCGCGCATTGTTGCTGAGAGGGGCTCGACACGAGCCGCATTTGGAAACTCGAGGCATTTGAAACAACGCCTCTTGCTCTTTTAGAATACTAGAGAAGGATATGGGCGCCGGATAGCGCATATGAAAAGGATATATAATATGAAAAGGATATGGGCGCCGGATAGCGCAGCAGGTACGGCGATGAAGCGGCGAAGGCGGCTTCCAACTGCAGTGCAGAGGGCTCGTCCCGCTGAGGTGCTTGTTTCGACGGCGCGGCTTCTCTGGAGAGTCAGCGATGTGAATACTTCGCTGAAGTGGAGAAAAATCAAAGAACACCCTATCTGGACCTGGCTTATATTTAGGTAAGCCACGCCTATTCTGGCGGGACGTGACGCACTTGGGCACCCGCGCTCCTATTGGTGCTGACGTCACTATCAGTCCTACGATAGGTTGCAGCATCTTGCCACAGAGCAGCCAATAGGCGCATGAGCTGCTTATTCTAGGTCTGCTCTGTGCAAGCATGCGTTTTAAATATGAGAAAATTAAAGGATAATTTTTTGGCTTCAGTATTCTCGAGAAAAGGAGTTTTCCCGTAGCGTAAGCTAGCTTACGCAACACGAGAGTACTCTCGTAAGAGAACAATGGTGTTTGAGACTCACTGTATGTCATGTCCATGTACTGAACTCTTGTTATTTAACTATGCCAACATAAATTCAATTTCACATTCTAGGGCACCTTTAAGGTGAATTGCAAGCCTGCTATAGGAAATAGCTGAGTAATTTAACCTATATTTCACACATATTTCACAAAGTTAAAATATCATCAGTCTGAGCCAGTAAAGTAATAAATACAGATAGACAACATAAAAAATCTTTGTGTTTTCCATTAGGAATTGGCACACAAGAATGAGATAAGAGTTGCAAAATACTTGGCGGCCACTTGATATGCAGTTTGAGTGGATGTATGTGTGATTGCGCCTGTGTGACCTTTTAGCATTACTTTTTAATAGAATTAAAATTCAGTTGCATTGCCCAACAGAGGCATGACATGTTCTCCATATTTTTCCTCACAGTGCATAAATAGGTTTGTTATTTAAATGGTTATTTAAGGTTATCACAGTCTGTACACTGAAATTGATAATGGAGCAATCTGAAAGAACCTCTGCTATCAACATGGTGTTCCTCTGTTCGTTGATTTAGTAAATGGTGACCAGCTGAAATAAGATTGGCATGACAGTATGTATTTTTGAACTGTGTGTTCAGTACATGATCTGGCAGAGGGTGTTGATATGCAGGGTTATCAGAGGTCTAAATCAGCCATCCTTTCTCTGCGTTAAAGCAACATGACATCATGACTTTTGCGTAAACATACACGCCACTTTCAAGTCAAGTGGCGTGTTATTTATACGCATTTTGAGCTATCCGCGTGTATGCGTGTATATCTACACCGTTATGTCCGAGTGATTCCGCGTGTATGTAGGCTACACGCTGTTAAAAATCCGAGCGAAATAAAGCCAAATTTTGATATATATCTGGGGGAGCGATATTTTTCTTACTAGGATGGTAGGGAAAGACTCATAAATGGTATTAACCAGTGACGGGTAGGTTTAGGGACGGGGTTGGGGTAGCTCATATATTTATGCAGTAATGTAACGTTAAGTCAACGGCGTTCATAAACACGCTGAAAAGCGATTACGCGTTGATAGCTCGCCAAAAATGGAAATACGAATTGGCGTGACATACGCAGTTTCATGAGATCAGTCTGGTTAACGAATTGTTTCATGATGTATGAATGCTTTAAAAAAAAAAAAAAAAAACAGAGTAAGAAAATGAAAAGCTCTCAACATTCTCTGCATTCCTCATTGAGTAGAGAAAATCCTGAGCTAACATTGAACCTTGGCTGCTTCAAGTGCTTTTATGATTTTAAAGAGAGCTTTATATGTAGGTAAACGCATTTTATAAGCCCTTGATTCACATATCCATAAAACCCAGGTGTCAGGCTACTCCAACTTATCTTCTCTTAAAGTCCTCGGAAATCTGCATTATTATTCACATTTTTGCTGGTGCTTGAGATTTTAACTTGAATACTTGACTCAACGTGCTTACAGCTACAAGAGTGAAGGAACTCAGGTCTCACTGCCACCTGTTTTTTTTCTCCATGCAACATTACCTGCTAAATTGTCCCGAGCCCGAAACAATATTTTTGTCACTTTGGCAAGAAAGTATGAAGTCTATACATTGGGCAGATCAGATGTACTCTCACTGACTCAAGTTAATAAGAATCTAACAATGTGAATTTTTATTAATTTAAGAAACATCACATCAAATACACTCCTTTACCAAGGCATTCTTCTTTAATAAAATACAGCCATTCTTATCTTCACATCTGATTCATACATAATATCCCAACCTCATATTTACTGAATTGCACTTAAAACATTTGAAATAATATCCAACGCTACCTACTTTACACTGACATTTGCTCAGCAGATCCTAGGCACAGAAATCATTTATTTAGCATGTTGCTTTCAATTGCATAAAATTCCGCACATTACATTTCTAACATCAAAAACAAACACAAATTTAAAAAAAAAGACATCCAAACATATGCACATCTTGGAAATAAAAAGCATGATAAACAAAATGATCTAAACCAAATTAATTTTAAGCCAATTTATTCAAGGAGTACATATTAAACATGATAAATATTAATATTTCTTTCACCTAAAAAAAGAAAAGAAAGAAATTGTAACCAGTTAAAGTGTACCCCTTCAGTATGAAGGATAACCTCACTGGTTGCACACCAACTGTTCATCTCTTCCATAATAAAATCTTCCACTGAAATCAGAGCTCCTATAGGGACATAGTGATGAAAAAAATATGACATGGGAGGAAAAATTACGTCAATGCGTTTGCGTTCTCTCGCAAAATGTTTGAGAGCGCAAAGGTTTGACAGGTTTTTCCACCCATCTCCTGTTTTTCCATAATCGTGTCCCTTTAGGAGCTCCGTAAAAAATATGCCATTAAGACACATGCTTTAGATATATCCTCTTCAAATTATCTGACTTGATTTGTTCTTGGTTTCATTTTTTATAGTGCACAGTCAGCATAAGTGGCACAAAATGGCAGCAGTTTAACAAAAGTTCTATTAGCACAGACAAAGGCACATTTTATACAATAAACTGACAAAGCAGTTATATAGTGTTTACTCTAGACCCCCAGTGGTCTTGTTTACATATGTGTCTGGCTCTTCAGGAAAAGGGGTCATCACATACGTTTTACTTTAACAAAATAATAAAACAATGTATTGCACAGTAGCAACATGTAATTTCAATCAGCCTCTGTTCCCTTTTTAATTTTGGAAAAGTTCTACTAATCAGCAGGTAAATCATATTAAAAGTTTTTAAGAGAATGTTAATCTTCTTCTGTTGTCATGCCGAGAGAAATAGTTGCTAAAAGCTTTTAACACTTTTGGATAGTTAGCTAGTTAATAACGTCAGCTCAAGTCACCAGTAGGGGCTGCAGGTTGCAATGTTTCCCCAACTCTGCCACTGTGGGAAAATTCTATTGGATTGGAGAGGACTTTTACATTTATAAACATTGTCTTGGGTTTTCCTGCCTAACTTCCTGGGTTCATTGGGTTTCTTACTCTGGTTTGAGGAATTCCATTTATTGTTGTGTTGCCAAGATGTTGAAACCAGTCCAAAATTTCTGCCATCGTTGTTGTCCCAGTAAGTCTGCTCTCCAGTTCTGTAGCTAATGCAGAATTCTACCTTATTCTGAGGTGCCACATACCCAGGTAATTCAATGGCAAATGAGAACGTGTCTGTATCCTGGCAACCATAGACATTATTCATAAATGTGCATTCCACATCCTGGAAGCTCTTCCAGGTGTCGAACGTGATCCGCACATGTACCGACTTATCGTAGACCAGGTTACGCACTTTGATCGTGCCGGTGAGGGCCCGCTCCTGTAGGGTACAGTTCTCCAAGCAAACCAAATTCTTCAGCAACCGACTACGGAAATCCAGATAGTCTGCCGCTGGCTGTGGAAAGTCTAGAATTCTGCTCTGAACAGAATTTATATGGAGAGTGGCTGTGACATTCTCTAGGTCTTCCAGATCAAACCGAGGTTCGGATGTGACGGGTTCTCTATTATCGAAAGTAGAGAAGACATGTACCGCTGTTAACGACATACCCTTTGAGTCTGCAAACACAACCTTCTTCTTGGTCTTAGATTTTGGGTTCTGCCAGCCCAGACAGGGGGGCTCCAGGTGGGCTCTGGAGCTCAAGCAGGGCCGCAGGGGTTTGTAGCAGGTTTTGACCAGGTTGCGTGCCCTGTAGTCTTCATAAGAGCTCAGGAAGCTGCGCAGTGGGGGAGAATGAGTAATGTACAGCTGCACAGCCACATCCGCGGGCATAACTGGACCCGGTATTGGGGGACTGAGGATATGAAGAACTCTAAAAAAAAAAAGACACACAAAAGACAACCCAGATGTGTGAGTACAAAGCTTTAAAATGAATCTTAAGATATAGATAAGATAGACATGAGTGGAATTGATCAAAACTATTATGAAAGTTGCCCTTGAACCTCCCAAAGGTTGTAGGGCTTTTAAAGGGTTAGTTCACCCATTCATTACTCACCCTCATGTCGTTCCAAACCCGTAGGACTTTCGCTCATCTTCAGAACACAAATTAAGATATTTTTGATGAAATCCAAGAGGTTTCTGACCCCATTAAGGTTGTATCACTGTAGTCACATGGACTATTTTAACAATGTCTTTACTACCTTTCTGGGCCTTGAAAGTTGCATTGACGTTGCTGCCTATGTGAGGTCAGAAAGCTCTCGGATTTCTTTTGGGTTTGGAACTACATGAGGGTGAGTAATTATTTTTTGGGTGAGCTTACGATGGCCGAGAGAGCTCAATGCACTGCAACTGAAGAAAACACATGCAAATAGAAAAACACCAGCAAATTAATAAAACATCTTCATCAGTTTCACAACACATGCGTGCTCCAAATACTCACAACACAACAAAATACAGAAACGCGCTTCAAACGTTCACAAACAAATACAGAAAAGTGTTGAAAACAGAATTCTTGCGCGCGCGGGATTAAATTTCCGAATAAAAGAAAGCGGTCTGTAACTCTGATGTACTTTGGACGGGAGCGGACGGGCTATTGTCAGACATTGATGACAGCGTATACGCGGTTTAATTTACTTTTCTCTGTGGCATTTTGCATTGGCTGTAAAAAAAAAAAAAAAAAAAATATATATATATATATATATATATATATATATATATATATATATATATATATATGACGGTCGTCATGGCATTCTTTTCTTGTATGGATGTTAAAATTTATGTTAAAGTGATTTCATTTCGCAAAAGCTAGGCCTATAAGCCAATGATTTTCATTCATTCATATTTAGCTTTTTTTCCCTTCTCTGTGACATTTTTTTCTACTGTCTTGCCAGTAAAATGTTAAAAGAATTTTGTATCTTGACAAGACGAATAACAATCACAAATATATATATTATACACACAATATATATTATACACACACACACACACACACACACACACACACACACACACACACACACACACACACACACACACACCACACACACACCCCACCACACACACACACCATTTATTTAATTGGGTTAGGGTAATGCATATATGTGTTTGTGTAATACATATAGTACTACATAAATACACATGCATATGTGTGTGTGTGTGTGTGTGTGTGTGGGTTAGTTATGTGTGATTGAAACATGTGTACTGTACACAGTACGTACATGTATTTGTGTGTTTTCTGTTGAATGGTAGTCTAAGATTAGGGTAGGATGAAGGGGTACAGCCATACTGAATTTAGGAACATAGTTCACTTCACTCATTAACTATCTCTCCGGTTTAATTTTATGAAGTTAATATTTACCGAACATTGCTGTAAATATAGTCGTTGCTTTCTACGTTATGGGAGCAGTCTATTTCCCTCCTAAATCATTCATTTGTACATACACAGAGTAATTATTTACTTTTTATGCTGGTTGGAATTCTGAACAGACTGCAGACCTCTTTGCGTGATCACGAAGGTAGGCTAATGGCTGAATCGGAATTTATACGCAATATCACGGGAATCAATAGCCTAATACAGCCCAGTTGTGCTAAAATAAATATCATGAGACGTCCATCATCAGATGAATGATATGGAAAAGTTAAGTTAGAGCCGCTAAAGCCAGTGCTACTACCCATGCGAACATGAACACTAAGCTTTTCCTTCCAAAAACATAGCCTAAAACTTATCTAAGTTGTCACCCTGCCTCTCAAAATGCAAAACTGACATTAACAAAATGCACTAACAGCTTAAAAAGTACTTGGGTGTGTGTTTTATGTTATATTTACCGTTTAATAATGCAATCGCTGCTGTCTGTCCATAGAAGAACATGACAGCCCGCGTATGTTTTGGAACTATTGGGGCTTCCATGAACCACGTGATAGCCGTAGCGGCGACATCAAAGCGTGTCGCAACTCTCTCTATATACGACTCTGGTGTATACCATCATGTAGCCGTTTGGAACGCACTTGCAGAAGGGAGCAACGAAAGACAACGTAATTCCTAATTATTTTCACCAGGGATGTTCCCATGCAACGCAGCACGGTGTCCATCAGCTGCATAGCCGTTTTTAAGAAAGAAATGTATTATTATTGCTGTTAACATAACTGTTACAAATAAATATACATTTTTTACAAAAAAGTTATTTAAATATGTTAGGCTATATATATCTCTGTGTGAGCGTCTCAACTTTAAAATTTGCCTTCTCGTCTTCGGACCCTGGATTCCCTCAAATGTCTTATGAAACTTATTTAAACATAACATGATCAAATTTGTACAATGTAACTAATGTATAGAATAGGTTCATATCTTACCCTCGTGTTCTTTTTCTCTATCTTTTTTCAGCTCATTGTTAACTCTACTCATTTGTATTCTGATGACACTAAACATATTATTAATAAATGTTGTATATTGTATACAAAGTCATAATAACCATGTCATCTCTGTATGTTTGGCAAAAAAAAAAAGTAAACTGAGCTAAAAGCATGTCCCGTCAATTATTGGGGTCCCCTTGAAACAATATGGGCCTGACTCTGTGTTGTGAACTTTTGCAGCGTATTTCTGTATTTGGTTTTGTTGCGAGTATTTGGAGCACACATGTGTTGTAAAACCGATGAAGATATTTTCTTAATTTGCGGGTGTTTTTTTATTTGCATGCGTTTTCTTCAGTTGCAGCGCGTTGAGCTCTCTCGGCCACCGTATGAACTAACCATTTAAAGGTAAATTTTGATTTACATTTAAATGTGCTTAACTTGTGGTTTGAAACATTACAATAACCACAGAAGTGGACATCATTGACAAAACCTAAACATTGTCATTATTCATCACTTATCTAGATTACAAATAGATCACAAAAGGTTTGTTTAACTGCACAAGAGGCACCAGAATGCATTTTTTAAACTTTTTTTTTTAAAAAAAACGTCCTTACCTTGTGGAACTCATAGAGAAAGTGCTTCAGTTTAAAGTGGTCTCTTCAGGCAAAGCACATTACAACAGACACACGACTTGTAAACAATTCCAGAGAGCTGATTTTAATGTAAAATTGGTTATTTCAAGACTTCACCTTCAGGTTTACTGTCCGCCGTGCTCTGCCGACACACCCACTCCACGCGGCACACAGTGCGAGTCCTTTAATAAAGCCTTGTCCCACTTATTTGCATATTCCACACCCCAGCCAGTAACTGAGCCGCAGATTTTTGTCTCGACCAATAATCACTGGAATAGATTTAGTAGCTTTGGTGGACCCTTGTCGGTGCAAATTGTATCGCACACGTGTGAATATACTGCCAGTTGCCGTGGATTTGTTACATTGACACTCTCTCTGGTAGGTAGGCCTATAGTAGAGGCTATAATGGATTTGATCTTGTATTGCAAGATTTGCTATCTACATTCAGACTGTCACGGAGGTGACATAGCGCGGTAATCTTAAAGTTGATCTTTATTTTCTGAAGGTTGTAATGAACCATGAATCTAAACTTAGCACTGACACTAATAATATATACAAATGTGTATAACACCACCATAAAGACCCAACAATGGTGTATTTACCATAGTTCAAAGGTCCAGATGGTCCCTTTTTTGCCCCATCCCATGACTCAAAAATCAGGTCATCTACATGCCAAAGTTCTTTACACAAGCTATCATTACACATTTGTAAATATTGACTAAACACAGCAAGTATTACCTCAGTCAGGCAATCTTCTCTATTTTGGAAGATTTGCAAAGCTAGCATGCTGTAGCCTAGGCCTATTCTGCGTTATTTTATCATCATTTTTACTGATCAATCATTATGCTCTTTGATTATCAATTAAGTAAAGAAACACGCTGATTGATTGATGTGCATGGCTAAATGCCTAATCTGTGTGATAAATACCTTAGCACCTTCCTTATTGATGTGCAAATGTGAAGCTGTTGTTTTTGGTGATTAAGTTATCGGCCCAATGGGGCACCTAACCAACTATAGATCCAAACATGTACAAATATAACACTTAAAGACCTCTCTTTCTCTCTCATTTTCTTCACAGAAAAAGGGGAATTATAAATTATTAAACTCCTTTGCATTCCCACATGAATCTTTGCGTTTGCTCCCAAAACGTTTGAGTTCCACAGAGAAACTTTGCTTTCACTAGCAAAACTTTATCATTCCACATACAAAATTTGCATTCGCTAGCAAATCTTTTCATTAGTTTGGAAACCGTTCGGAACGCAATTTTTGCTAGCGAACAGCCTTGAAATATAATTGTTCCTCCAATCTCGTATTTTCATGTCATCATCATATCCCCCTAAGCCAAGGGCTCTGTAATATTGTGATAAAATGTAGCCTATAGCTTAAAATGTCATTTTAAAAGTATATTACTATAGTAATAGGATACTATACTTGAAAAATGGATTTAGACATTTGAGTCATTTGTGTTAGAGAACATCTGCAAGGATTTAGACTGACTATATTGTCATTGTTGCTTTTGTGGCATAAGAATATGATTAGTCTATACAGACTTGCAATTACATAATAAGTGTCACGCTGCCAAAACCCACAAGCCTGGAATAAAATGTATTTGCCTATGTTACAAAACTTCAAAGTCTTATTCAGTTTAATTTACCAATTGGAATATGCAGAGGTGAAGAGGGACATCTAGTGGACACCTCAAATAAATTATTCATTTAAATGTATAATCTTATACCTGATCGATACCTGCCTTGTGTTTGCTTGGCTGCCATGTCCATGTCCCATACAATACTGTTAAAATACACACTTGTCTTTTAGATAGGAAGATAGATAAAACAGTGTGGCACAAGTCACATTGCAGTTTCATGTGCATTTAAAAACTCCTCAAGCACAGACAGACTATTTCATAGGACCGTCTTGTGTCACGGCCAGATTTCCAAACACATGACCTAATTCAGTCAATCAGTGAGCCAGAAGCTGTCCCGACCATAGATCAATAAAAATATAACATACATAAACTATTTGCTATTATCAATATATTATTATTAGGCCTATATTATTGTACTTCTTCATTACTATTTCATTTGCTACTGTTTGTTTATTTTATTGACTATACACTAAAATATTTACTATTACTTCTCACTTTATCTTATATTTACTATTTGCATTGACTGTAGTTATATTATATCATATGTATTACCATAAAATATCCATCAGTTATCTTTGTTATTGTATATTTGGAGTATCTATATCTGTAAATATCTATACTTTTAGTGCTATAAAAATACAGAAAGCAGTTTGCCTGACTCACAATAAAAGCTAAAATCATGTCAAAGACAGAAAATGCTTATTCCACAATAAGAAAACTTTATTTCATTTAATGTGAAAATTTAATTACATCTCAGTATGGGGGTCTTCACAATTCTTATCCAAGAATAAAAAGCCAAATACATGACAAGTCTGAGCTTTGACAATTCCTTATTAAAAAAGTATTTTATAATTCTAACTATCGAGATTTTAAACTAGAGATGGAACTTCTTGTACACCACGTACAAACCACTAAAATCGGTTAATAAATGTAAACGTTTTTGTTGTTATCCAGAAAAAACGCAGCTCATCGGTTTCCCTGCATTTGTTTACAGCGCAGTCTTGCCCTCAGCAATATGGCGGACGCGTTAACGTATCGCAGCAACGTTTCAAAGCGACCAATAGGGCGTCTATGTATTTATTATGGCGTCTATGTATTTATTATGGCTATGGTCCTGACTACAGGTTTGTTTGGGTCAATGCACCATGCCAACCAGCTGTCTAAAAAAGCCTGGCATACATACAACTTTACAAACTGAAAGAGACAAATGCAAAGGATTTTTAATGAGTGTATAAAATGTGATCGCCATTTACCCTAAGTTTAACAGTGATTATATTATATAGAAATGTATATAAGTTTTGGTTTTGAGTCAAATATTTTTACAGAACAGAACAGTTTGCTCTGAACCTGTTCCAACAGAACAGCTGTCAGAACAGCTGTGAAGAGGGAGGACCTCTGGGTCTACAAAACAGCTGAGGATTCTGGCCCATCAAAACCCACAGCAGATAATGCCCTATTATCTTTTTCACAGATTAATTTGATACTATTGAGAAGACTCACACAATGATTTGCCTTATCCCAGATAAATATAATTTCATTTTCAATAAACATTTTTTTTTCCGTTTAATTTCTTTTCCTGTTTGTTTACTTGTTTGCAACAGCTAGCTCACAGGTCGACCATGCAGGAAAAGTACTGCTTTTAGAGGTCTCGAGTTTGGAGATCTGCATTAATATCTCCCATCCAGCAGGGGCTACTGTTGTTCTAATCAGAGTTTACAGGCATTGAATAGGACTTCATGACTAGCCCTACTGTACAAATGTGTGTTGGTTTTGTTAGTGTGTACAGATTTTCAGTATTTTACTGTAAGTCATTGGGTTGGCTGCTTAATCTGTTTCCATCAATCATCTTTAAAAATAAGCTTACTGCTTCCAATAATGAATTAAATTGGTGATGTGTGCCTAGATGCCAGCTGACACGAGATGCAGAGCATGCAAAAAACGTGCGCGTTTTAATCTTTGTAAAGTTTTTTCCCACTGCATTTTAAAGCTGAACTCCCATGAGGCAGCAGAAATTCTGATTCGGTGAACAAATGAACTCTTCGTCTTCAGTCACTGGTGTCTTGTTATTTTCTTATTGACGAAATTACCCATGAGCCCCGTGTTTCCACATGGCACAGCTTCCAACCTCTACTATGTCAGTACTAATTCTGTGTGTCCTGTGTCATTCTTTGCCGTTTTCCATTGGATCGGTGTAAGGCTTAAGAGGGTGAATGTGGCGTAAGGCCAGGTTGTAGAATAGAACATTGCAAGGGTGTCTGAATGGGTCACTTCTCCACTTTGTACAAAACTGTTCTGATGTGGGAAGCGCCTTGAGCCCCTTTGTGTGATTCTCAGGAGTCCCAGTTGGGTTTTTGGGGAGGCTGGTAGTGTTGTTTCCCTGTAGATCAGGATGGGAAAGGGGGCCTTAAAAGGGGCATCTGGCTGAATGCCTGTTTTAAACACTTGATTTATGTGCACCGACTAAGAGCCAGTCTGTTTAGTAAGTGATGTGTCTGTGTAAGAGAGGTGGTGTTTGAGTGTGTATTTGTTCGATAGACTGGGCTGAAGCAACTCTTTGAGATTCTGTCTCCAAACACAGCCTGTAATGAACAACAGTACACTGTCTATAAAATACTCTGGTAATATTCAAAAACATTGTCATTTCCACACCTCTGTCGGAGTGAACTGAACAAGTATGCTGACAGTATATTTATGTAATTTGCTTATTAATATAAAGTAACTCAAAGAACAAAAAGTCACTGGTTTCCTGTTGGCATCATCACTTCATGTTTCATGTTCCTCCCATCTCCTTGAACAGATAAAATAGAACAAAACTTGTAATTTCCATGTTAATTACATAGTAGCATAGCCATGAACTTGAAATCAGTGTATATTTAATCTGTTCATGTAACTGCCCGAATGAAGTGATTCACCAGAATTAATCGAACTTTCCAAAGCTACATAGAGGGGATCATTAAGGAAGAACCGAACCACTAAAATGAATCGGATTTTTCAACAGATGGGAACTATTATGATTCAGGTATGGACAGGACCATCCTGGTGGTGGTGGGGAGGATGGAGGTAATTGTTTGCGTCAGCGTCTGCGAACTCTAACATGTGTAAGTACCAATCTTTTATACAGCAAGTATTAGGACATGATTGGATAGATGTGAAGGTAATAAGTGCCGTAGTAATTGGGTCTTCCTGGCAGAACTTATGCTAAAGCTTCCATTTTCTCACAACATGAGGTGAAAAGATGAATTTACTGTATTTAACCCTGACACTGAGTCTATTGACAAAAATTCATTAGTGACAATGAGCATAATATTGTAATATTTCACTGCTAGACAACCTGTGGCTGTAAGCGGTTGTAAGACTATACAGAAAACTCTAAAAAAAAATTATTGCACAATATTTTCCCCTTCTTATAGTTTTGAGTCATCAGGGGATGCTGTCTGAATACATATATAGGCCTATTAGCAAACACATACACATCGATCTATGTACACATAAATACACAATATAAATAGTTATATAAGGTTCTTTTATTCATCTCGTGTAAGCTCTGAAGGACTTTTAATCTTATCATCCAGCTGTGTTGAGCATGAATAATAAAAAGATTTTCAGGCCTAAAATTTTGGTTTAAAATATAATTAATTCAATTTGTTTTTAATTGATTTGAGTATTATTTGCAAAAATCATATACACAATTTTCAATGAATAAAAATTCAAAGGTCACGTGTGGAATACAAATCACAATTAGTCATTATCTACAAAAAGGGAAATCAGGTTTAGTTGCAATATACACAAGTAATACATTTTGTTTAAGCAATGTGATTAGTGTGTTTGTTAAAAACTACACATAAACTACTTTTTTCTGTGTCTATTTGTCTTCCTCTTCACAACAGGACTGTTTTTATCCATGATGTTTTTAGGGTGCAGACTAGCTGGTAAGCTTCTTCTAAGTTGTTTTTTGTACACCCGACAGCATTGTCTTTCCATCTTTTCTTTCATGCATCAACATTCTTATCCTCCACTTGGTCCGAAAAAGCATTGATAGCAGATGTTTCTCTTTTTTAAGTCAAGTCAAGTCAAGTCAAGTCTATTTATATAGCGCTTTTCACAATATAGATTGTACCAAAGCAGCTTCACAGTATCAATCAAAATAACATAACAATGTTTGTTTCTTAGTGGAAAAAACATTCACGTTAGGTAGGGCTGGTCAATGGTATTAATGATTGGTTAATTAATTTGAATATCCACAACTGAGCAAGCCAAAGGCAACAATGGTTTTTTTAACCATCAAAAAACTTGACAAAAAAGCTGCAGACAGAATGCCATCCCTCTCCGCAGTAGCTCACAGGCCCCATGTCTGAGATTCCATCATTCAGTACTTCTCCGAACCCCTCATCCTCTTCTTTCTTCACCTCCTCTTCCTTCTCTTTCTGTACTTCTTTTTCTTTCCTCACGGGCGCCTCTGTTTTGTGCTTGCTCTCTTCTTGCGTTCCCTCGCTAATGAGTGTGGTCGTCTCTTCTCCGCTTCTCTCTGTGAGTTTCATGTGAGATGCGCTGGGTGCTCTCTTACACAGGCGTGTTTTCAGGACTTTCTCCCCCTCGCAAGCATTCTTTCGCTTCTTCAGTTTGCTCACCACTTGTTTCCAGTACTGGGAGGACTGGGTGCTGTACACGGAGCATTCCTGAGGTTTTCCAGCAAACTGGCATGTGTAGGGAGGTTTGAGCCCCTCTTCCTCAGGTGCAGAACAGCTCACCTGGAGCAGGATGTTAGCTCCTCTCTCTAGCGTCTCCCATGTGCAGCGGTGCCCATCCTTAGTGCTTAGTTGACCCGACCCCAGCAAGGGATTTATGGCAGTACTTTCGGATCCAGTCACTGCATCTGATGGCTGTTTGGACTTATTTTTTGCCTCGGAGAATGATAGGAGGAGGAAGAGGAGGGAAAAGGTGAAGAATAAACTCCGCCCTCGCATGGCTGTGTATGAAGGTTATAGAAAGGAAGAAATCTGGTTCAGGGCACACACAGCACCCTCAGAAAAGAGAAATCAGCACCTGCGAAATTAGAGAGGAAAAAATTAAAGCATGATGAAGCGTTATTATAGTTGACTAAAACCCTAAAAAAACATTTTTGTTATTTTGATTAAAATAAACGTTAACTGAAAAAATAAGTATTTTATTTCAGCATTTCTCCTTTTCATTTGGGTGAACCTAAACTAAAATAAAAATTTGAATAATCTATAAAAACACACAATAAAATAGCTAAAACTTTAATTAAAATTAAAATGACTAAGAAAATATAAAAATAAAAACTAATTCAAAGTCCTAATAACTATAATAGCTTCTCAATTCTACTAAAATTACACTGACATTGCATTCTAGATAATTGAGTCTTAACATGTTTTAAATATAAATATATAATTTCATATGATTTTAAGAATTTAATTTAATAATAATTTATGTAATTTTAAAATTTCAAAATTAAAACAATTACCTTTTATTTTTTATAATTTGTTATTTATATGGTTTAAATTGGAATAGATCTGCATGAGTCTGTATACACATCAATTTAATACAACCTGATAAGCCAAATGCCATGCCATCCTCATCATCCTAATAAACAAAACTACAGATATGATGTGTTTACCCTCCTAATACGCCACTCAAGCACTTGTATTCTAGAAAGCAGAGCTGTAAAGTTTCATATTTAGCATTTGCCTCAGAGCTTTTTACTTACCGAGCTGACTTCTTCTAAACCCTGCGAGTGAGAGAAGCTTGTGGAAGGATAAGAATGGAGGGGAATAAAGGAGGGAATCGAAGGATAAAGGAAAAAAAGTGGGGGAAAGGGGGGCTGCATGGTGTATGCTTTTTGGGGGCATCAATAGGGTATCCAAACCTTCCAGAATCTGGCACCTCCCTCCTCGTCCAAAGACAAATGGACACCCCTCACCCCATCCCTTCTCTTCACTCCTTTGTCTGCTTTCAGTCTTTCAGTTTCTCTCTCGCCTATCCTTCTTTCCAAGGCATTTTGTGTTGTGTACTTTTTTACTATTTATTAAATAAAATAATAATAATAATTGAAGCCATTTCAAAAGGGAAACTGCTAATTACTTTAATGCTAAAAAAAAACCCATCAAACAACATTTCTTTGTGCAAGTACTACCCCTAGGGGCTTTTTACATTTTCAAAAATAGTGCTGTAGACTTTTGGAGATTGTGTGTGTGTGTGTGTGTGTGTGTGTGTGTGTGTGTGTGTGTGTGTGTGTGTGTGTGTGTGTGTGTGTGTGTGTGTGTGTGTGTGTGTGTGTGTGTGTGTGTGTGTGTGTGTGTGTGTGTGTGTGTGTGTGTGTGTGTGTGTGTGTGTGTGTGTGTGTGTGTGTGTGTGTGTGTGTGTGTGCGCCTGCCATTTTGTGTTTACAGTCTGTCAGGGTACATGTGTGTGCGTGTTTGTTATTGCATTTGCTATGCTTACATATCTGGCAACACTTCTAATCCTAAACCTAAACCCTCCCTATGGCCGGGTCGTGCTCTGCTCTTTATCCTTTCAGCTGATTCAGATTCTTGACAGTCAGTTGTGTCTCCATACCAACCAAACCCCAGCTGCTGACCCACCGCAGACGCTGGTAAAGTCATACATGTCTGTTGTCTTGCTTGGGGCTTCACAGGCAGTTTGGATTCATTCCAAACCCTGAGTGTGCTTTTGGCTATTGCATGTTGCACTCAAGAGGCAAAATTTCAGGCCAGTGCAGGCTTTGCTTTATTTAAAAAAAAAAAAAATCTTAAT
The DNA here is from genome assembly GCA_036326025.1 of Chrosomus eos. Lineage (NCBI taxonomy): Eukaryota > Metazoa > Chordata > Actinopteri > Cypriniformes > Leuciscidae > Chrosomus > Chrosomus eos. Next base: position 18,802,578 of record CM070832.1, read on the forward strand.
TTTTATTTAAAACATGTGAAATGACTAATAAATAAGTGTTTTTGCTGTTTGCATCTTTCCCTTTATCTAGTGACTCATATACTGAATAATGAGCACCACTGAGCAAAATAAATTTGGGTATTAAATACGGCTTTGAGATTCTTCTCATAGTTCTTAATTTTGAAGATTAATCAAATAGTTTTAATTGAGCATGAGAAGAATGTGTGGCATGTGTGAGTGTTTTTCTGATCAAATAATGTGTTCTTGTAAAGATTCAGAATGAATTCCACTCAAGGTTAATTCTCAGCAATTTGTCATGATCAAAGTAGCAACATCTCCCTCTGCTGGTGGTGGTGATGTGTTTGGGGGTAGGTTTTTTCGGGAGTTTTAGATTCAGGAGACCCATTTGCTGAATATGTAGCCTATTCATTGTTGTTATTATTATGATTATTAATTATACTACATACCAAATATTTAATTAAAATATATTGATTTATTGATATAGACTCTGGATTTCTACCCTATACTATTTTTTAGATCTAGAACTAGAAAAAAAATGTAAATTCATCATAAAAATGCCCATGGAGTTTCATGTTTTTTGAATAATGTTAAGGGTCACCTTTGAAGTTTGCTAGTTTTTTAAAAAACATTTTTAAAAATGTTTTATTTTTTAAAGGTTTATTATAAATGCTTAATGATTGTTTAGGCAAGGCAAGGCAAGTTTATTTATATAGCACATTTCATACACTATGGCAATTCAAAGTGCTTAATATAATCACAAAATAAAAGCAAGGAAAATTAAAACAGTTCTTCAAAATGCTTTACATAGAAAGGAATATCACACTATTAGCAATTCAAAGTGCTTTGCATAGAAAATAAGCACAAAATAAAAAATTAAAACAGTTATAAAAATCTGATTTGTGCCCCCCTCAGTTTAATTTTTGTATTCATGATTACAAATTAAATGTTTAACCTTTTGAGCGGTACAGTCCCATATCTGAGAGTACGGTCCCATATATGGGATTTAGAATGTTCAGTGACGTGACATAACTGCCAGATTCAAACTGTGCTTTCGTGCATTGGTTGGCTTTGAGCTCAGTGCTGTCATATATCACAACTATGCAGTGTTTTCAACCTCATAATGTTTATTTTAGGTTTCAGACATTTAAATACACATAAGCACTAGTAAAACAATACATTTGGAGTCTGTAAAATACACATTGATGTCTGTGGAAGCAGCAATAACAATCTTTATTTTCTATAATTTGCCGATTTGTGTTATTCATATCAGACAAACATAATGGAAGTAACTATAAAGTTTACTCTATTCTTCTCACAGTTCACCGGCCACTTTCTTACATGTATTGCGGAAGAATGACTCTCTGAACTGTTAGTAGGGAGGTTAAGCCCAAAAAATAGGCCTTTGACTTCAAGTCATGATGCAAAGGTCTCCTTTGGTATGGAAGTACCTTAGGGTCATACAAATAAATTGACACAAGACACAAGTGAGATCACACTTTGTATCAGAAATAAACATGTTTTTTTTAAAAATGGCCGCCAATGCGCCGAAAATACTCATATCTTTGCTTCTGTTATTGCTCAAATGACAAATTTGGTGTCAAAGTGTACATTTTTGGGGTCAAGGAATCTAATAAAATTGGTTTCAAGTATAAAAAAATAATAATTTTCCCCATACCATGACAATAAATATTCACATTTCACATAAAAATTGTCATCAGAGTGACTTTACTTATCTTTTCGTTCAAAAACTTTAATTTTGTATTTAAGCAGTGCAGCTACTTCTGTACATTACATTTGTCCTAAGTAGCATGAGATTTCGACCAGTCAGGAGTAGCCTATAGCATATCAGTTCCTGCAACAACACATCCCATCTGCACCAGGAGCTGTGACAGCTGTTGAAGGTCAGAGGTGACAGGTTAACACTTTGAGGTTCGTATGACTTTCTCATTAAATAGAAAAATGTTTTTAATGTTAGATAACTAATAAATAGCTAGCTAGTTGAAACACACTTGCTGCAGCTAGCAGACCTAGGCGAGGCAGCTCGCGTGCCTATTGGATGCTATGCGGCAACTGCTGCAACCTATTGAGGCACTGCTCGTGACGTAAGCACCAATGAGTGGGCGTGTGGACGAATGGGCGTGGCTTATGCCTATATAAGCCAGAGCTCGATAAGATGCTCCTTGGTTTTCATCGACTGAAGCGAAACCAGATGGTAGCACAAGCACAGCAGGGTTAGGCAACACTCATTCCCTCTTCTAGAAAGAACCGAGGTTACGTTAGTAACCGTGACGTTCTCTTACGAGAGTACTCTTGTGTTGCGTAAGCTAGCTTACGCTACAGGAATCCAATTTAAAACGCTGTGCGTGCTAAATCTACCACAACACTGACCCAAGGGAGAGCGCCTCATATGATATGGGGATATAAAAAGCCGACATTGGGAATGGGCTTAATAAGAATGATATAATGTAAACGTGGTTACCTTAAATGCATAGAGGGTGCTTAACACGGTATAACAGTCAGGGGAGGCAATAGCCTGCCTGAACTGAAAACTTTGCAGTCCGTGGAACCGAGTCCGGCAAAACTGAGCGGATAAACTAAACTGACAACAGTCTAGCTTGGAGCGCGGGAACTTCCAGGTTATAGAACCCTATAAATGTAGACAGAGAGGCCCAGCCTGCCGCCATACAGATATTGTGAAGGGAAATCCCACTGGATCAGGCCCACGAAGAGGCATGCCTTTAGATCAGCCACCAAACCAAACAAATAGCTGTCCTGACCGTCTGAAAGCAGCCGAACGTTCCACGTAAATTCTAAGGGCCCTAACCAGGCAAAGGAGATTCACGCCAGACTCGCTGTCAGATCCGAAGAGAGAATGTCAGATTGAAGAGGCGGTGGTGCCAGTACCAATCGGTCGCCTTCCAAGGTTTCAGGGGCCTCATTTATAAACGTTGCGTACGCACAAAAGAAGGTGTACGCCGCTCTCTACGCAATAATTGGTATTTATAAAAAGCAAACTTGACGGGAAAATGTGCGGTCCTTCACGCAAGCTCTGACCCAAGTGTACGCACAAAAACGGGTGAAATGAGAAATGGCGACACCGTCGGCAGATGAAAGAAACACGTGAAAGTGTGTGAAACTACCGTTGTGTAAAAGAAATGGCAATACTGCCTCTCATAAATAAAATGAAGACTTCACAAAGCAAGTGTTACAATTAACAGCTTACTACACAAACACCCGTTTGATCGATCTGCAGTGTAAAACAAACAAAATCAAACGAAGATTACAACAGAAATGCAAATTAACACATATTTGCAAAAAGAAAAGTGAAATATGTTCTGCAATAATATTGGCATGTTATGCATTTTATCCTCATAATAACACATCTGTAGCTTGTCAGATGCAATCAAATGGATGGTAATAACGCTAGACGCTTTTTTGCATCAACTTTGATGTCCGACCATTTCTGTTTTATTTCGGCCAGGGTCCGAGGTTGAGTCTGCAGCATTAACGGCGTCTGCAACCTTTTGCCACTCAAGGGCCTTTTTGGCATTAGTAATGCCCACACTGTGCCCTCCAAATAACATTTTACTCCTCTTTTCCACCTCGCCAACGATAATTTCTACTTGACATTGAGTGAAGTTACGTTTCTTGGTTTTTCCTCTCTGTATTTGCCATGATTTCGCAATCGATGAATATTAAATTGTGGGCCTTTCACGGACTATTTATGGGCAACTATGGGCGTGACATGAAGCCGCAAAAGCTGCGCTACATTTAGAATTGATTGTGATTTATTAAGGGAAAACCGCGTAGGATGTGCGTGCACACGGTTTTATAAATCCGAATATTTCTGTGCGTACGCACGTCCTATGTTTCATCCGTACGCCACTTCTGACACAAATCCTGTGCAAAGTTTTATAAATGAGGCCCCAGAGCTGCGACGCATTTCTGATTGACCCTGAGGCGAAACAGATCGGATGCCCAAGCTCAAGACGGCCCTCGTGCTTTCAGCCACCACTGCAGTGGGTGCATGCGAAGCAGACCCAGCTGGAGTACTGATTATGATGAGGCCATGAGGCCCAGCATTTTCTGAAATCTCTTGAGCGGGACTATAGTGCCGCAATGTTCAGTATGCGCTCTGGCGATAGTCGCGTTGTCATTGACAGCGAGTTCAGCTCTGTGCCCAGAAAGGTTATTTCTTGGCTGGGGGACAGCGAGCTCTATGCCCAATTGACTGTGAGACCAAGATTCTCGAGGTGTTAGAGTAATATGGTCCTGTGTTCTATGAGCTCTGAATGAGATCGAGCTAGAATCAGCCAATCGTCCAAATAGTTCAAAGCTCGCATGCCCTGAAGTTTCAGGGGCGCGAGAGCCGCGTCCATGCACATCATAATATACAGGATGCCAGGGACAGGCCTGGCCCTCGAAGGCGAATCTCAAAAAAAAAATCTGCGACGAGAGAATGTCAGACTCGCTGTCAGATCCACAGAGACTTGTGCTCTGAAAGGAGTGGCAAGTACTTTGGGGACATAATCATGTCTTGGTTTGAGGATGACCTTGGAGTCATTAGGCCCAAACTCAAGCCACAACGCGCTAACAGAAAGTGCGTGTAAGTCACCCCCCAGCTTGACTGAGGCGATAGCCACCAGAAAGGCGGTTTTCAATGAGAGACACTTAAGGTCCACAGACTGTAGAGGTTCGAAAGGGGCACCCTTCATGGCCTCCAGGACCAAGGAAAGGTCCGAGGGGGGGCGAGGAGGGTTCATCCTTCTAGCTCCCCTGAGGAAGCGGACTAGAAGGTCGTTCCTACCCAGTGACTGGCCATGCGAATGTTTGACAAACGCAGCAATAGCCGCCACATATACCTTGAGCATGGATGGGGATCTACCCTTATCCAAGAGCTCCTGTAGGAAGCAGAGAACCTCCGACACCCCACAATCTTGTGGATCCGTTGCGAGCTGAGCACCAACCTGAGAACACTGACCACTTGGAAGCATAAAGCCGCCTAGTAGAGGGCGTTCTAGCTTGCGTAATCGTGTTTAACACTCCGTCGGGGAGACTGACGGGTACCCGTTGATGGCCCACACATGCAGAGCCCAAAGCTCGGTTCGTGGGTGCCAAATCGTACCCCCGGCCTGTGAGAGGAGATCTCTGCTCAACGGGACAGGCCACGGAGGCAAGCTCTGAAGCTGCATCAGCTCCGGAAACCAAACTTGGTTCGGCCAGAACGGAGCTACTAGAAGTACACAGGAACCGTTCTCCCTTATACGCATGATTACCTGTGGTAACAGCATGATCGGAGGGAAAGCATAGAATAGAATAGAATAGAATAGAATAGAATAGAATAGAATAGATAAATATTTATTTGTCATTGTAACGAGTACATTGAAATTAAGTACAGTCCTTGTCAGGTACCAACCATCTAAAACAACTAAAATACTGCTACTACATACAAATTAATACTAAAAACACATAGGAGACACACCCATGCAGACATTCAGACATGCAGACATAGAGAGGGCGGCTGGGCCAGTGATGGGCCAGCGCGTCCTTGTTCTTTGTGAAGCATATTGGACACTGAGCGTTGTCTTGAGACGCAAAGAGGTCGACTTCTGCTGTGCCAAAGGTGTCCCACAACAGCTGAAATGTCTGAGGGTGGAGGGACCATTCCCCTGGGGGAACGTTGTCCCTGGACAGCCTGTCTGGACCCACATTAAGATGGCCTGGCACATGCGCCGCTCTCAGCGAGAGTAGGTTGCGCTGAACCCATACAAGGATGCATTCTGCCAGTGCATGAAGGTTCCGTGATCTCAGACCGCCCTGGCGATTTATGTAGGAAACTACCAACATGTTGTCCGTGCGGACAAGGACATGGTGGCCCTTTAGAAGGGTAAGGAAGAACCGCAAGGCGTTCTCGACCGGCTTCATCTCTAGACCGTTTATGTGCAAGCTCTTTTCTTGGCTTGACCACAGGCCAAAAGTCGGTCTGCCCTCATAGAGGGCGCCCCAGCCTGAATTGGAGGCGTCTGTCGAAACCACTATCAGTTTAGAGATTATTCCCAGGTTTACACCTGTCTGATATCAGTCGACCGCCTTCCAGGGCTCCAGAGCTGTGACACAGTTCTGAGATACCTTGAGACGTAAACGACCGGATGCCCATGCTCGACGCAGGACCCGCGTCTTCAGCCAGTTCTGTAAAGGGCGCATGCTAAGCAGACCTAAACGAAGAAATTATTATAGTTGTGAATGGACTGTGTGTTTGGCATGCGTTTTTTTTAATAAAAAATTACATACTTCACCTCCAATTGTAATGTTAAGGACAACATTATTGTTTTTTAGTCTTGGAACCTATTTTATTGGACTCCTTGACCACAAAAATGTACCTGTTGATACCAAATTTGTCATTATAGCTATAACAGAAGCAAAGATATGGGCCTCTCAAGTATGGTCGGCGGCCTTTTTTAAAAATGTGCGTATATAAGATACAAAATGTGATCTCACTTGTGTCTTAGGATAAATTTATTTCTATGGCCCTAAGGTACTTCCATACCAAAGGGGACCTTTGCATCATGACTTGAAGTCAAAAGTCACTTAACCTCCCTACTATGTGGCGGAAAGAACGTCTCGGTTACTAACGTAACCTCGGTTCCCAGAGATAAGGGAACAAGTATTGCGTAGATACGCTATGGGGGAAACCCCTTTTCTCCGAAATACTGAAGCCTTTTATAAAATAATGCAGTGCTACTGCATTATAGGGGTAAAAAGCTCCCTTTAAAACTTCCACATTGGAACATAAAAAGTAATTTTCCTTGACTTTAGCCCTGTTGTATCCTACACGCTACAACGTAAGCCCTATTTAGGGTCAGATCAGAAACGTTATATTCTGATATTCTATTATAACAAATCTACGATTTGTGGTATGTTGTGGTAGCACTACAGCTGAATTCATGTAATGGTGGCAGTCATTGAGAAGGCGTAAGATGAGTGAAGTGCTCCCAGCACCTGTCAACAGACGCATCATCCAAAGTCGCAATCCAACCACTCTGCCTTTTTCATTTTAATGACATTCAGACACTTTCTCCTCTCTCATGTAATGCCGAAGTCCTTGTGTCTGTTATGTTCCCCTAACGACTGATGACATGTGAGATAATCGTCTTCAGCGAGCGGCTGATGACACTACACGAGTCCTTGATGAGGAACAGCATTTCTTCAACACCCAGTCCCGGCTTGTCTGCCGAGCAGTTCTGCAATCAGTGAGCGCAGTGGCCATCCAGCCCCATCGACGGTGATTACTGAGCAGGCGAGATGCACCCCGTGTCGACCTTGCGGGCCGCTAATGACGGGGGAGATTCTAATTGTGAATCAGACGGAGTCTGAGGCACTTTGGACAGCTGCAGACCCATCAAACGGGTTCTGAATGCATGGAATTCAGATTTATTCAACCATCCTATGCTATGTAAATTTAACATACTATCACCCTATGAATGTGGTCACCATGACAACACGCCACTTACCCACACTTCACTTGGAAGGCCACTACCTAGTCAAGATACAGTAGTGAATACTGTTTTGTGTAGAAGTTCAGCACCTCTCGCAGTAGATGCTGTCTCATGCCTCATCTGACCTCTGGTGGATCTCTGATTGATCTCTTTGTTCTGTTTTGGATTGGGATTTGGAAGAAAATATTTGATATAGGCTACCATAAGGAGTGGATCATATTGTTTCTGACTACATTAATATTATTCTCATATTATTTCTTATTACATGTTGTTTAGGTTACATATTAAAAAAATAGCTTCCTCCATATTTTTCAATGTAATGTTGTGGTCAGAATTTATGGCACTCCTGGTAAATATGATCAAAAATGGCTGTAAAAAATAAATCTGCATTGTTTATCCTTTTTTTTATCCGTTTATCCAACCCACGTTGGCCACAATTATTGGCACCCTTTTATTAAATACTTTTTACAATCTCCTTTTGCCAAGATAACAGCTCTCAGTTTTCTCCTATAATGCCTGATGAGTTTTGAGAACACCTGACCAGAGATCAGAGACTATTCCTGCATACAGAATCCCGATTCCCAGCTCCATGTTGGTGCTTCAGCTTCTTCTTTTCAGTTCACTCCACTCATCAGGTCAGGGAACTGGGACGTCATGGCAGAAGCTTCATTTTGTGCTAAGTAACACATTTTTGTGTTGATTTTGATGTTTGTTTTGGATCATTGTCCTGATGGAAGATCCAACCATGGCCCATTATAAGATTTCTAGCAGAAGGCGTCAGGTTTTGATTTTTTATCAGTTGATATTTGATAGAATCCACGATGCCATGTATCTGAACAAGATGTTCAGGACCTCGAGCATAAAAACATGCCCACAACATTAAAGATCCAACGATATATTAAATTGTACACATACTTTTTATTCTTGTGTGCACTAAACCCATCTAGCGTGTTTACTGCCAAAAAGCACTTTTTTAGTTTCATCTGACCACAGAACCCTGTGCCGTTTGAAGTTCCAGTCGTGTCTGACAACTGAATTTGCTGGAGTTTGTTTTTGGATGAGCGGGGAGGATTTTTCTTGAACCCCCCAACAAACAACATGTGGGGATGTAGGCTTCTGACCCCAATACTCAACTATTCTCTGCAATTCTCCATCTGTGATCCTCAGAGAGTCTTTGGCCACTCAAACTTTGATCCTCACCGTGCATTAAGACAATATAGACACATGTCCTGTTCCTGGCAGATTCGTAACATCTTTAGTTGATGGGAACTTTTTTTATTGCTTATTAATTTTTAATTCTTCAGCTATTTTCTTACAACCACTTTTTATTTTGTGATGATCAACAATCTTTTGATGCACATCAGGGGCCGTATTCACAAAGAATTTTATCTTACCACTAGGAGTACTCCTATATCGCACTAAAATATTTTAGCTAGGAGTTTTCTCTTAAAAGTTATTCACAACGCCTTTCAGACCTACTCTTAGTAAGGAAAAATGACAACTCCTAAACTAAGAGTGAGTCATCGTTGCTATGGATGACTTAAATTCTCATGCACGAGCTTCCTCGCAATGATCACGGTGATTGGTTGTTAGATGACAGGGCCATCATGCGGAACATAACACAGACGCAACAAATCATGGAATTACGACATCTAAGTATGTCTGTGTCCTACACAAAATAATAAAAGTAATGTCATCGAAATGCATAATGACATGTTTGTGCAGGCCCCAGTGAAGTGTAATTCTAGAAAGGCAGAGAAAGAGAGAGAAAAGTCGTGAATTAAATTAAATTAAATCAAGGTAGCCTAAAGCCCAATTTATATTTCTGCGTCAAACTTATGCCGTAGCTAGGGCGTAGGCTATGCGTAGCGCGCGTACCCTCCGGCATACCCTGATGTGCACCTCTCCAAAAATGTAACAACGCGTCAATTCTACGCGAACGCAAGTGCTGTGATTGGCCTGCTAGAACCCCTCCCCCCTCTGGCTTCACATGCTCCCTCTGCATGCGTAATTGCACGTCATCGCGGACAATGACGCAGAAGTATAAATGAAAACCAACGCGTAGTGTATAGCGTAGAGGCTCCGGCGTAGAGGCTCCGGCGTAGGTCCGACGCAGAAGTATAAATCAGCCAATACCCCAATGAAACCGCCACTTGCCTAATAATGAAAAAACGACACTTGCATTAACACTTGCTTGGTTAATTGACATCCTATTGGCCTAAATAGACTACTTAAAGCAAGGAAATGTTGCTCCTATTGAAGTAATGTAATAGTTGAATGACGGTGGATTATGAACTCGCCAAAACGGAAAAGAAAGCCCAATTGGACGCAGGATCAGTTACTGCTGCTGGCCCAGTTGGTGCTGGGAAAAAAAAACATAATAAAAGGGAAATTCGGCACTGGGATATCAAGCAAAACTAAGCGTGAGAATGGGAGAAGATTTGTAGATCAATGCAGCATTCCTGCTTGTGTCGCGGACCGCGGACGACTGCGAGAGGCGGTGGTATGCGCTACAATCCATTGTGAATAGGTCTTAGTGAGTTAGGAGTCCTCTCGACTTCTTTTAAGCTGTCCCAGACTTAGGTGCTACTTTTAGGGCTAAAATGCTTCGTGAATTACTCTTAGTGAAAAAATATAGGAGTCCTAAAGTTAGGAGTGACACGCCCATTATTTTTAGGAGTTGCTACTAAATTCGCCAGTTAGGAGCTACTTTTAGCCTTAAAATTCTTTGTAAATACGGCCCCCGAACTCTATAACTCTTTTCCTCATTGTAATGGTCTGCTATGGGTAATTCATGTATGTCATTGTACAGCAGCAGCATGTCTTACTTGCTCACATCCTTGTGTCATGTATGTATTGGCAGTAGCAAGTCCCATACTTATTCTGCAGCAGCAGTGAAGCAGATTTATTCCACCAAGACCAAAAATATTAACATTGTCATATTATCATGAGAGACATAGATACTACAAACATACATGCATGCAAAAATAAAATTTGCAACAGGCTGGACATTATGCACCCAAAATGCAGTAGCTACTACATGTTCTTCCAAAATCCATATTATGCACTTTTTTCTGTTGAAAAGCAGAATATCTATACAGAAAATTATTTTTTCTCAACAGCTGTTCAGTGACACAGTGACCATCTGTTATGCTACGAAATTGACAAAAAAGCTTAGTCCATACAACTTGCATGCTACATTCTGTGTTCTCTGAAGCCCTGTTAGCTTGGTGTAAGATACACACTGAAATGTATTGTTATTTTCTAAAAATCAACATAGCTCTAACATTTTATCGAAGTTTTCATTAGGATTAGTAATTAAAAATGGCGGGCTTGACATCACTGACACCAAACGTGTAATTTTGAATATGCAGAATGGAGATTTGAAATTGTGGGCCCTATTTTAACGATCTGAAATGCAAATATCAAACGCAAAACGCAAGTAACTTTGTAGGCGGATCTCGCTGTTGCTATTATACTGGTGGGATAAATGACTCTTGCGCCGACGCAAATCTAAAAAGGATTGGTCTGAAGTAGCTACATTACTCATAGGTGTGTTTTGGGTGTATGTGAAATAAACCAATCAGAGCGTCATTTCACATTTCCTTTAAAAGCAGGCAGGCTTGTTCCATGGCGGATTTATGATGGCGGATTTGCCAGGCGCACACCAGGAGCGGTTCACAGCCGAGGAGACCGACGTTCTCGTCAGGGCCGTAAAAGCCAGAGAAGTGACATTGTATGGGGATGGGAGAAACCCACCCAAATTAGCTTTGGTTAAACAGGCGTATAATAATTTGGGTAAATGTGTAAGATTCATGCCTATTTTTTCACATCTTCATGGACACCACAATGATTTCCCTCGTGTGGTAATATTTTCCTTGTAATTATGTATGGTTTGCAAAAATGAGAACTGCTGCGTCTTTGTAAATGAGAGAAGCAAAGTGTATGCGCGTTGTGCACACGCTACATGCCAAGCTTATGGCCAAGCATGCACCCTTAAAATAGCATCTAAATAACGCACCACTGACTTTAGACTAGGTTTTTCCTGGTCTGTGGCGGAATTGTTTTCTGAAACTGCAAAATAGCACCAGGGAACATTTGCGGCGGAACATGCCTCCTCTTTTCGCTGAACCTCCCCCGGGAGCTCAAGTTCATTCCCTAATTTACCGATGTGCGTCTGTGGAGGGAAAAGTCCGCTGTGCGTCGGGTGCAAAATAGGAATAATACATGCGTCGGTGTACAAAGTCAATTGCGCTGGGTGCAAGATAGGTCCCAACATCTCACAACTTGTGGTCTGCATATCACACAGAGCAATTGTATGACTTCAAAAGGAGTAAATGCAAAATTGGCAGTTATGATGCTTAAAAAGACATTTTTGCACTTTCTAGAGAATGTAGTCACTATAAACTATATATTTTCTATTTGAGAGTCATACTGAAACATGGCAGAGTTAAAATGGAGAATTTTAATTATTTGGTGAACTACTCCTTTATAGCTTTAATATAAGTTCTTTATCATCTTTACCTTGAATACCTGGCAATTCCACATTTCCTTTATGTAGAGGTCTTTACTTTTATGGAGAACAAAGAAATTGATAGAATCAATGTTTTTTGCTTCACTTTTTTTCATCTCTTTGCTACTCTCCGTGTGTATGTGAGAATATTTTGTATTTTCAGCCTGACGCAAAAGAAAATATAAAAGCTAAGCATTGTTGAAATGCATTTTCCACAATCCGCCGACACATTGACAGAATAAATTTAAAATTGTCTACATTCTTTGTGAGTTCAAAACGTCCAGCATTCTCACACCGCACTATAGAGCACATTCATATCCTTGAACTTCTTTGATTTGTTCTTGTCCTCTTTCTGACTCAGAGGTAAACAAGGTCCTTTATCACTTCTAAGGAAAGAAAAAAAATCTTTACTTTCCCTGAAACTAACAGATATGACTTCTCTTTTCACACTAGGGGACTGCACTTTAAAAAGAAAAAAATAAGCAACAGAATATCGTTTATAGCACTGAGATCTCCATTCCAAGTGATCGACAAAGGAAAACCTTGGTGATGATGTGGTGTGTAGACTCTTCTGACTGCTATCTCTATAAGTTACAAGTTTGCCTGCCCATCCAGCCTTAATCGTTAATGGTAAACAAACTTGGCTTGTTGTCCTCGGCTGAGGCTCGAGCTCTGAAATAAACTGCCATTTAACGGTACTATGTAGACAGTAGAGGAAGAATGGGAGAAATAGAGAGATACGGAGGTGGAGGGATGCCGAAAGAATTGTCACTGGGGCGGTGTAATGACTGCAGCTTTTACGCTTGTAATGATGATTGACAGGACTGAATAAGGCTCTTCCTGAACCTGCGTTTGGAACTTCATTTAATGATTTGTTGCGTAATACTTCATACTCCTAATAAAGGTGCAGTAAGCAAATTTTGAGAAACACTGTTGATATTTGAAATCAACCCAACCAAACACACCCCTTCCTTCATTGATCTGTCTACATGTACGATGCAAAAGTGTATGTCACTTTATAATAGCTGAAGCGAAGCAAAATAATGCTAGTTGAAAAATAAAGCGAGGACGAATGAACGTCAAGGGAGTACAAAAAATGAACATACAGTACACAAGAGTATATACAAGCACGGGTTGCTAGAAAAAGAAATCACGATGGCGGATCAACATGACATCGTCTATCGGCCCAACCCTAGCACTTAATTAACTGAAAAAATTAAAGGAGTAGTTCACTTTTTAAAAAACTTTTGCTGATAATTTACTCACCCCCATGTCATCCAAGATGTCCATGTCTTTCTTTCTTCAGTCGAAAAGAAATTAATGATTTTGATGAAAACATTCCAGGTTTTTCTCCATATAATGGACTTCAATGGTAGCCAAAACAGTTCAAGGTCCAAATGAGTTTCAGTGCAGCTTCAAATCACTTTAAACGACACCAGACGATGAATAAGGGTCTTATCTAGTGAAACGATGCGCCATTTCGAAAATAAATAAAACAGTTTAAGTATTATTAGCACAAATGCTCGCCTTGCTCTGTCCTGAAATGCACGTTCGTGATTCTCCTGTTCGAACTCGTTCATCAAAATGAACAAATCTTTTTTCGAGTCATCGCATCGCTTCGCTAGATAAGACCCTTATTCATCGTCTGGTGTCGTTTAAAGTGATTTGAAGCTGCGCTGAAACTCATTTGGACCTTGAACTGTTTTGGCTACCATTGAAGTCCATTATATGGAGAAAAAACCTGGAATGTTTTCATCAAAATCATTAATTTCTTTTTGACTGAAGAAAGAAAGACATGGACATCTTGGATGACATGGGGGTGAGTAAATTATCAGCAAAAGTTTTTTTTAAAGTGAACTAATCCTTTAAGTGTGGAATGTCGGACACTTCATATAGCTGAGGGGGAGGGGCTATCAGACTGTGATGTTGGATGACAAAATAACCTTATAAAATTCATTCACTACACTGTTGAGAGCGAAGTGTATAAGTGCATAGTGTATAGTGCTTTTACATTATAATCCTTTTATTTTTAATATTTGGCATGTTTGTGTGCTGCTGTCATCCCTGTGTGTAGAGTGTACGCGCATTGTGGACCCGCCTAGGTGCACATTACTAAAGCGGTCTTTAAAGGTGCATTGTGTAATATTTAGGAGGATCTGTAGACAGAAATGCAATATAATATACATAACTATGTTTTCAGTGGTGTAAAACGACCTTACATAATGAACCCTTATGTTTGTATTACCTTAGAATGAGCCATTTATGTACATGGGTCCCCTTACATTGAAATAGCCATTTTGCACTGACATGTTTCTACAGTAGCTCTAACGGACAAACTACTACAGAGCGTGTTTCGTCACTATGTTGTTCTACGTGCAAAGAAGCTAGCTAAAGTCAGCGAATAAAACACTGACACAATGATGAAGAAGTAACAATAATATTCGCAATAACGTATCATTTTACTGTATAATAAAGTAAACATCATTTCTTAATTTATCTTTAGGCAAGGCAAGGCAAGTTTATTTATATAGCACATTTCATACACAATGGTAATTCAAAGTGCTTTACATAGGAGAAAATAAAATAATCAAAACAAATAAGAATAATTAAAACAGTTTAGAATAAAAATTAAAATAAAGTACAGTAAAAACAGTCGGACGAACACATTAGTCACAGTAGTCACATTCAAATCCAGACTCAAAACACTTCTGTTTAGCTATGCATTTACTGAATGAGCACTGTGCCACTGCACAGTGCTCATTCAGTAAATGCATAGCTAAACAGAAGTGTTTTGAGTCTGGATTTGAATGTGACTACTGTAGGAGCACATCTGATCTCTTCTGGAAGCTGGTTCCAGCTGCGGCTGGCATAGTAGCTAAAAGCGGACTCTCCTTGCTTAGAGTGAACCCTTGGTATTTCTAACTGATGTGATCCTAATGATCTGAGTAATCTGTTGGGTTTATATTCAGTGAGCATATTTGCAATATATTGAGGTCCTAGCCCATTGGATGATTTATATACCAGTAATAATACTTTAAAATCAATCCTAAATGTAACTGGGAGCCAGTGTAAAGACCTGAGGACTGGTGTGATATGTTCATATTTTCTGGTTCTGCTCAGAATCCTGCAATCCTGCCATGGCAAAAGCGTTCTGTATGAGCTGCAACTGTCTTATGGTCTTTTTAGGAAGGCCCGTGAGGAGTCCATTACAATAATCCACCCTGCTGGTGATGAAAGCATGCACAAGTTTCTCTAAGTCTTGACTGGAAACAAAGCATCTAATTCTTGCAATATTTTTCAGATGATATACTGTAAAAAATATTTTAGCAATTTAGTTATTTCAACTTATTTTTTTAACTAGATTGTCCAGACAACAATAAATTTTAAGTTTTCTTGTCCTCAACTTATCGAAATAAGTTAGTTAAACTAAAAAAAACCCATGCAAAAAGATAACTCAAAATAATGAGTTAACTTTTTTTACAGTGTAGTATGCTGATTTAGTAATTGCTTTGACATGACTACTGAAACTAAGGTCTGACTCTAGAGACACACCAAGATTCCTGACTTTATTTTTAGTTGTTAGACCCCTAGAGTGAAGGTATGCATTCACCTTGAGAACTTCATCTTTGTTTCCAAACGCAATGACTTCAGTTTTGTCTTTGTTTAACTGAAGAAAGTTTTGGCACATCCAACCATTTACTTCATCAATGCATTGGCACAGGGAGTCAATGCGCTGTAATCGTTAGGCGATAGGGCTAAGTAGAGCTGTGTGTCGTCTGCATAGCTGTGGTAAGAGATTCGGTTCTTTCTCATTATTTGGCTCATTGGGAGCATATACAGGTTGAATAGGAGTGGCGCAAGAATTGAGCCCCGGGGGACTCCGCATGACATCGATGTCCACTCAGACTTATGGTCTCCTATACTCACATAATAACCTCTCCCTTCTAAGTATGACCTGAACCATTTTAGGACTATCCCAGAAAGCCCCACCCAGTTTTCCAGCCTGTCAATAAGTATGTCGTGATCGACAGTGTCAAATGCAGCACTGAGGTCGAGTAGTACCAGCACTGATAATTTGCCTGTATCAGTATTTAAGCGAATATCGTTTATTATCTTTATGAGAGCTGTCTCTGTGCTGTGATGCGATCGGAAACCAGATTGAAAATTGTCAAAGTATCCATTCAAGCTTAGGAATTTGTTCAGCTGATTGAAGACAAATTTTTTCAATGATCTTGCCTATGAAAGGAAGATTTGAGATCGGTCTATAATTGCTTAAGATGGTCTTATCAAGATTGCTCTTTTTCAGGAGGGGCTTGACAACTGCAGTTTTCAGGGAGTTTGGAAGAAACCTCATTGCTTTACTGGCTACTCTCTGCTGTCTCAGACAATGACATCCATTCCTGTCTGCCACCGTAACTTTTGTTAATTGCAATTCGTAACCTCACCACTAGATTGCGCTAGAAATCCTACACTGCACCTTTAATTAACAAAAAAAAGATTGCGTCATTGACTTTAGACCAGGTTTCAGTTGCCTCAAAATAGCAACATGCCATCAATGCGCCTGAACACACCTCGTTTTCAGACCAGCACACTCATGGGAGCACAGATGGGAGCAAATGCATTTGCTATTTAAACAACGTGGCACAGGACGTGAAAAAGATAACTGCGTCGGGCTGAAACGAGCAAAAAAAGCTTGCGTCACGCCTGGTGCTGCATTGCGCCGAGTGTATGATATTAGGGCCCATTGTCTCATTATTTAATTCTTGTCCATTTTGAACAAAAAAAGTTACGTAGTGTATACATTTTCACCCTGTTCAAATGTATGCCTTGGCTTAATATATTCTCTTGTAACAAAGAAAATTTGAAAATGTTATCTTTTTTCAAGCTAATGCATATTGTAACTTTTTTACATTTGCATTTTGTTTGGTACACACAGTGACGGCCATGTACATTTAGCAAACTTGCATATGGGGAACATCACAATCAACTTATTAGGCAACAATGTTTGCAGTACACAATGCCAAGTTTCAAGTACAAGATTAATACACAAGTTGGCCATAAGTGAAATTAAGAAAAGTAGCAGATGTCAAACTGAACACGTTCAATAGTAGGCTATATAACCTTTATAATTGCAAATAAAGGGGCACTGCCCAAATAAACAATTCTGAGCATAATTTTTCAGAGTGGCTTTTAACAGTGCTGTAAATTAAAACCACATTACCACAAAAGTCTGATGAGGTTAAGAATGTTTTCTGCAGATTTCTCTATGATGCACCTGAAGAAACTTGATTGCCAAACTGATGACTAATTAAAGAGCAAAGAGAGCGAGAGCAAGAGTGCTGCTAAGAAAAGTTGAATAGTGATAATTACACCCCCATACACATACACACACAAACACACACACACACACAAATATGACTTGGTTTATTACGCAAACAACAGTCCTCTGGGACCAATGCTGCTGTTGTCATGGTTATGCAGCTAATTAGTGAATAAAGCTGTAGGTGCTTGCTGTCTACTAGAAAGCAGCGATACACACTTATACACAGTTAGATATGACTACATACAGGGTGTTTACTGTATGTGTAAGGGTATGTGTGTTTAACAGCCTTTATTATGTCTGTATGTTTATTTTACATGCTAACACTTAAAATCGTGCTTAAAAACATCTGTCCCTTATGAAAAGAACATATATTTAATGATTCATGTAATTTTATTTTCAGTAATACACTTCATAATATATAGATGTATATGTGATCAGATATTGGTACTACATGTGTAATATATTACAAATACATTCACATTTATTTGGGAACATAATATATTAGTAACATAACATTATATTGCACATATACAGTATATGTATGTGCAATATATGTACACAATAAAAGATTAAACTTTGTGAGTATTAAATGTAATGCTATATGTTTGTCTTCATTTATAAATATTTTATTAATATACAATTAAAAATTAAATTAAAATTAAAAATTAAATTTGTATTTATAGTCATACATGGTCAATGCATATATTGCAGTATGTTGAAAAATATAAGCACAGTTTCCCATATGGATATGTATTATATAATATATTACATACCATTACATTTTGTATATTGCCATATATTTGTGTTCCATGAGGGGTGGGTCTAGGAGATTGAATTGTTGATAGAGCCACCCTTTGGCCTGTTGTGACTGAGTGATTTACTTGTTCTCTCAGACAGCCACATAATGATGAGTCTCAAAAGAGAAAGGGTCATTACGGCTGTTGAAATGACCTAGTATTAACACAAAGTGGCACACCTCTGGATCTAGTGCAGGTAGCCTATGTCCCAAGGATAACGTGAAGTCTCTGCATGACACACTGCGATATCAAGTTTTGTTTCAGGACAAAAAGCTTGTTTTTCAGAGCAAAACCTGTTTTGCAGGCACCATCATTATCTGGAGGGTTTCGAATATTAACACACACAGGGTTTTGAATATTATCATTGCAGATCCTGTGCCATAATTAGACTACAATTTTAAAATTAAATGAATTCCTCACTCCACAATGTGTTGCAGATAATGTAAGGAATAACCTTGAGTGAATTCTGGATTAATCCCTTGGGAAATATTATTTAGTATGTTTAGTAAATAAAGCTGCAGTCCTGCTATGAGATATGATAATTACACGTGAGCCTCGTTCAGACTGTCAGTCCAAATCTTTTTTGCATATCCGATTGAAACCTGATCAGATTTAGCAAGTGTGAATGGGAATAAATCACATGAAATGCGATTTTTACTAATTCGTTTCGAGCTACTTTCATATGTGGTTTGAAATCAAATTCAAATCACATTTACATTTACATTTACATTTATTCATTTAGCAGACGCTTTTATCCAAAGCGACTTACAAATGAGATATAATCAAATATCTTATTATAATCAAATATATCTCATTATAATCAAATATCTCATTTCTGGAAATCCGTTTCAGTCTGACCTCTCTGATCGGATTTTGCATGGTTTATGTGACTTTCTCACGCCAAAGTAAAATGTAAACGTTAGATGTTGTAGGAAACATGCTGAAAGTCACTGCAGAAACAAGGTTGTGTAACAACACAGCAAAATGCCGGATGAATCAGACAATCAGACACAACGAAATGTAATACAACTTAAGAATGGTAATATTTAGAAAATAAGTGAGTTTTGATTATATCGTTTTAAATTCAGAAAGTATTAACATAACAGAGTGATCGGGTGAGAGAATTCCATAGTTTGGGTGCAACATCACTGAATGATCTGCCCCCATTGAAGCAAGGTGATGCCGAGGGACAACAAGAAGGCTAGAGTCAGAGGATCAACAAAAAAGAAAAATGGAACTGCAGCACGCTCTTATTTCTTTTCCTCGCCGGAATTTCTCCACAGCAAGATTCTGAGGCAATACCTGCTAAATGAAGGCAATTCTAAAGGATCATTTCCACCTAGTGGTACAGTACAGTACAGTACAGTACAGTACGATTCGGGACGGTAATCCCTGATCTGGCTTGCATTTCCACCGCCAACAACGCTTACTTGATAGGCGTGGTGTATGCAGGAAAGATAGTAGCGATAGACCTCATTCTCACGCGAAGAAGAAAGCGACACAGTAAACAGCAATGGAGGACATACAGCAGATCTTGTTCTTGCTTCTCTGCATGTGGCTGTTTGTCACAAGACAAAAAACATTGTGTTTCAATGGTATTGTGTTTCAACTGTATTTAAAAAAAAATGGCACCTCTTGTGTTGTCATTCCCCTTGTAGCACACTCCAAGGTTGTTTTAACCCACATTTTGGTCAAATATGGACGAACCCCACCCTTGGGTTAAAAACGTTAATTAAAAAATTGTAACCCAACGGCTGGGTTTGTCCATATTTGAAACAACCCGCATTTTTAAGAGAGCATGCAAGTGACTATTCTCTGTCAACCAGTCAATGTTCTGCAGTGAGTCGAGCTCCACCCTTTAGGTACCGGACTACTGTGCTATATAGGGACCCCAAAGGAAGGGTTTGATATTTTGGTAACATTCTGACAATCGAAATACCGTACTGTACTGTATTACCGTACCATACCGCACCGCTCGGTGGAAACAAGCCTATAGCATTCTATGATGTGTTGTGTGTACTCAAAGCCTGTCAATCAAAATTAGAGTGCCACCCTCAGGCTGAATAACTAGATCTCTGCCAAAAGTGTGTCTGCATGTTCAGCGATTAGAATGTAAAGCTTACAAATTGTTTCATATAAACTAGTGCTAACACCCAGAATCTGCCCTATGCCTAAATTTATGGTCAGAAGCCGCTACTCCTCAGAAGACAACTTCTGTATTGCAAAGCCCTCCAAGTTGCAGTTGTTGTTGGTTTTTGCTTATACCTACCAACGCAAAGTCATTGCCATAGTAACTAATGCAGATATTCTGGACAACGAAAGAGCTGCATGTGACACACAAATCAGATCTCAACAGTTGCGATACACAATGTGGACAGTCAGTAATTTTGGCCAGATTCCAATCGGATGGAAAAATAAAATTTGGACTGACAGTGTGAACGGATCTTTAGTTCTTTTATTCATGAATGTTTCAATATTAAAAACAGATTTTGTATTAAACGTAATGCAGTGCAGGCCTATAAATTACTTCATGAAAACCTATTACCATATTTTTGCTGGACTGATATTTCTTTGTATTTTTAACCAGCCTACTAATTTTACTTCCTTTCCACTTCATCATAGGGACATTAAAATAGCAATGATGAGATTTAGCAGTTTCGTTCCTTCTATATTGAAGAAAAATGCTGTAGTTTTCAACACTGTTTTTGATTTGATAGGAGACATCACATTTAATCTCAGCATGAAGTCACTTTCAAGCCTGACTTTTGTCATGTGTCTTGAGAGTTTTGACCTTGAACTGTCCATTTGATCTGACCACATGGCAGGTTGATTAAATGTTGAAAAGCCCTTATAATCAAACAAACTGTAGATCCGGTTCCTCTTTGAGGTCAGTCTCTCGACATTGCGTCAATAGCTGACGCTTTGGGAAACTCCCTTTCTTCGAAATTCCTGCTGTTTCGTCGAGTCCACTGGGCCTTAGTTGGGAGGCTCTCTTGATCAGTTGATACCGGCCCGGCGCAATGTAAACGATCTCTCCCCCGTGTCCCCCCTGGATGAGGAACTCCTTAACCCCTTAACTGTCACCGTCCCGCTAGCGGGACGCCTAACTTTACTTCATTATATTTCTATTAAATCCTAATCTAGTCATGACAAACTATATATCGTTGGAAAGTTCTAAGACTCCTAAATAGATATTTTAGCGTTGTTTTTCCTTACAAATTACGAATGAACAGTAAAATATGAATTTATGACAAGAGTGCGCCTCAAAAAATTGATGTCATTACAGGAGTTTCTGACCTTTGTCACAAAAAGTCGACGCACACACTTTTAATAATTGAAACTTTGGTTTTTAGTGCTAAAAGTTCATAATAAAACATAATCTAGTATTTGTTAATAAAAAAAGATAAAATTATATTTTAAAAAGTAAAGTAAGAAGTCCTCTAAAAAGTATAATATATATTATATATAAATATTTTTTTTATTATTATTATTATATCACATATTTTAGTAGTTATCATAAATTAGGTATCATTTGAAAGCTTACGAACTCAGAATTCATCCTGTGAAAACCGTTTTGAAATTGGACGTTGCGTTACCATAGAAACGGTATTTTTTTATTAGGCCCCTCCCCTTTTGGGCATCATCTTTCATAATTTATTATTAAAACCTTTTCTAATCTTGACAAAACACATATTGTCAAAAAGGTCTGAATCTCAAGGTTCCATATTTAGTGACAGAAGTGATATTTGGATAGAAATTTATTAATTTGTTATGGCAGAATGCATACAATTATATTCAATGGAATTCAATGGCACCCGGTGGCTATTTTTGGTATAACGCCTAAACAAAATCTCATGGGAACTTCAATTTTTGTGATATCAACTTTAAATTTGGAACACAACTTGGTTAGATATATAGCTTTCATTTTATAGTAATTTTATAGTAAAACATATTTTGTAAAATATTTATTTTATATTAAAAAAATATATTAATAAAGTATATTTAATTTACTGTAAATTATAACTTCCATAACTTTTTCATACTTTATTTTTTGAAGTGCTTTCACTTCAGTAATAATCTGCTGATTGTTTTCTTTAAAACAAGACCAAACTTAGGTCTATATTCCAAAGCATTCTTGAATTACAACCATTTAAGTTTGTATAGTGCATTTTAATGTCACTTATCAAAAGGGGGGGGGGGGGGGGGGTGGGACAGTTAAAGGGTTAATAAACGTATACTCACCGAAGCAGTGGCTGAGATGGGTCTGGAATGGTCAGCACCAGAACAGCCAACAAAGAAGTGGATGGATGCAGTGCCGCCGCTCCCACCACGCGCATCACGCGCTGTGCGTAGGGCACCAAGTGCTGAGGGGGCACCAAAAATAGCCTAATGAAAAATCAATCATCAAACTTCTTGTTATAATCAGATTCAGCGCGTTCTTCATCTTCAATCCGCAGCTGCGCCGACTCCGAGCAGAGAGCAGAGCACGTCAGAAACAGAGGACAGGGTGTGTGTGTGTGTGTGTGTGTGTTCATCTTAGCCTCATTGGTCTGTCACTGCTCGTCAATGTCAGAATATTTGAGATGACCAATCAAATCAAAGTAGTAGGCGGGCTTTATGTTCACAGACGCTGAGCGCGAATTTTAACAGTGCAACTCGACGCTTCAGTGTACGGTCAAGTGCGAGATAAGATGTAAGTAGCTAAACTTAACTTTATATATTTGACAGTTTTTTTAGGTCATAAATGTTAAACTAATGACAAAAAATAATTAGGCAAACTATTATAGTTTTGTCTATTTTCGCCATTTTGAACTGAAAATAGGCCTATGTAACATGTAGCCTAGTGTTTAGGCTTCTGTCATTGTGAGGGAAAACATGAACAAAGCCGTTTTCATCATGTTAGGCACAGGATTAATAATGAATGTGTACATATTGAGAATAAAATACAAATGGTAGCCTTTAGTAAATTAAAAAAGCCAACTTTAGGAGGGGAACAGACAGGGCAAGATAAAAACAAAGAGAAATAGAGTGTGATGCTGATGAGGAGAGAAAAATAATCAGCTGCCCACTGACATGGTTTTAAAGCTGTTGTTATCGATTTTTTTTTTTTTTTTGTGCCTTCACAACATCTTAAAATGCACATCTGTAGTTCAGAGAAATCCAAAATTTTCTCAGGGAAACCCCGAACCCCCCTAACTAACCTGCCTCAAATTCGGGACCACGGTGATTATAAAACTATGAAACTAGTTAATAGTAAGCATTAGACCCTAAACTAAAAACTTTTTTACTTTTTACTTTTTTTTATAAATCATACCCTCATTGAAAATCCTCAGGAAATTTTCAATTTCCTCAAAGGAAAATCCTAAATGAAAATATATTTTTTTTAGGGGGGATGGGGGGGGGGGGGGGGGGGGGGCATCATAATGGAATTATGCTTAGGGCACCAAAATGGCTAGCAGCGGCACTGGATGGATGGCTCCTATCTGCATGCCAGTCAGCTGCCCCTCAAAGACCGGTGCCATTCTTTCACGAGCTGCACAAGGAGCTTAAGTGGGCATGGCGCTCCCCTCACTCAGCCCGAGCCCATGCGAGGGAACCCTCCTGCTCTCTGTGGTCGAGGAGGCGGATGAACGCAGTTATGCCCCGTTGCCTCCCATTGAAGAAGCCGGCGTGGCCCATCTGTGGGCGTTGCATGGATGGAAATCTACTCCATACCTCTCCTCATGTCACACAACGGATGCTGTTGGGACTGTTTTGGAGAAGTTTGTGGAGGCCCAGAAGCAGTCCAAAATGGTGATGCACTTCTTGCCAAATCTGGCTGACGGTCTCCTTTACACAAGTTCCAGGTCATCCTCTGTGCAATGGTCAGCCAGACACCCCAGTCCCTATTCCATACCATTCCCTGCAAAGCAAGGTTTCAAGTTATTTAAAGTGCATTTCCATTTAAATGTAAGTGACACTGGTGAACACCAACAATGTCACGATACGATACGCCTCACGATATTAACCCTTTCGCACGTACGATCACACCGGTGTGATCAGTCTTGTCTGGTCCCTGGAGCGTACGATCACACCGGTGTGATTAGAACGTTCAGTGCATCACGTGATCAACTGCTAAATTCAAACGTGCTTTCGCGCGTTGGCTGGCGCTGAGCCAGAGACAGACGCACTCAGTGCTGTCATATATCACAACTATTGAGTGTTTTTTTAACCACAATGTTTATTTTAGGTTTCAGACATTTAAATACACATAAATACTAGCAAAACAATGATTTTGAGTTTGTAAAATACACACTGATGTCTATGAAAGCGCAATATAATCCTTTCTATATAATAAGACGACACGTTTATTCATATCAGATACACATTGTGTAAGTAGTGTAACCGAGCTTTGTATTGGTTCGCCTAAACACTTTTGAATAATAAATAATGAAACGAGACACAGTTCCATTGAACGATGCACACTTTAATCTTTCTCTCCTCCTAAAACACATGTGCTGCGCGGTCCTCTTGTGCGCATGCCCATTCCTCTCTTGCCTACGGCAAGTCCCAAAGGACAGAATGTGTTACACACACATAACCAGAACATTCCTATAGCCTTTAACTTATTCAGACTTTAATCTGTTACAGTAGCTTTACATTTGACCCTATTCTTCTCCCAGTTCACCGGCCTCTTACTTTCAGGTATTTCATGAGAAGTGGAGAAATTGACGTGTTGTAAATCCAACAGATCAGAATCGATTCTCTGAACTGTGAAACTGAAACAAACTAAAATGGCGCCGCCCATCGCGCATACAGCTCAACTAACGCGATCGTTATAAAGGTGTTCAAACAACAAAACACATCCTCTTGTACATATTTGACAATCGGAATATTAGTGTTTCATGATATAACTAATACATTTGTGAATATTTTTAATAAAAATGCTTAGAATGGCTCTTCCTTCTGCTTTTAAAGTCCGCCTCAATAACTGAAATGATAATTATAGTGACACTGAAACATGTCTACACTGCTCAATGACTATACAAAACTTAAAACATTCCATAAAAGCAAAAACGGTAACAACTTAAATCTAGAAACACCTAGTATTTAACAATTTGGACTTAAGTGTTGAAATGTGCACCAAACAAAGTCATTTCTTCTATGTTGAAATCATTTTAAATGATTACATTTTCAGATTTTTTAGCAGAAACAACAATTGATTGACATGCTCAGGGTTAAAGGAGAACTCCGGTCAATTTTAACATTGAGCTCATTTTTTTGTACATTTGAAGTGCTGTCAGTACAGACAAAAACGACACAAATCGGTGTTGCCTACACCGTGTTATCCTCTTTTTAAAATTCACACCCTGTTGACTTCAATGGGGCAAGTTCTAAACCTGCTTTTAGCCTCTTAACATCCTTGATTTGTCATTACAAGTGTACAGCCATGTGAGTGGTGTTATTAAGAGTGAACACGGTCAATCTGACTGCAGTAGATGTGAAAGATATTAATAAAAATGATGTTTATTCAGCCAGCTCACATACCTGTATTTTCTTCCTGTTTTCGGTCAAAGTCCACAGTAGTCAATTGTCGAGTTCGCGCGCGCGATCATGGTAACTAGATAACTAAGGATCGCACACGCAAATCTTTCACATCTACTGCAGTCAGATTCACCGCAATTCACTCTCAGAAGACGAGAATTGCGTCTCGATCTCTCAGAACGTTTTAAAACTACTGATTTGATTTTATAATCTGTGGCGATTCATTTACTAATACAACCTAAATGCTAAAGTGAATCAATGTATGCGGGAATTTCCTGCATAAGTGGGAGAGCTGCGCGGGAATGATTAAAATTATGCGCAATACACGCGCCGAAATTCGAGCCCTGAATTGGCTACATTCAAAAGCACAACAGTATCAATACGGCAGCTGCTGTATCGATACGCGCATCGCCAGGAGTTCATGACGATGTATCGTTTTATCGATATTCTGAGCACAGCCCTATATGGTGAAGTCAGATTGGGTAAATTGTTTAATCTCTTCAAAGCAAATTCCACATTGAGATCATGATAGGCAGCCATTATTCAATATTATCCATTCACAGCGGTGCATAGGCACCACCTATTTTTGACATAATTTTTCACCTGCATTTTGCTGTGAATATAATGAGTTTAAGGAAAGATAACAAGAGGTGTTGGAACTCTGAATCTTTTTTCCATTGTTGTGGAGGTTTTTGGATAAAAGAGTGCTTTTATGTCTTTTTTTTTTGTCAAAATCCTCAAAAGAACAGCAAAGCAAATGCACACCTTATGAGGTGCAAGTTAAAAACTTGATGCAAAGAAAGAATAACACACTCTCTTAAACCTATCATACCTTGACAGAGGCTACTTGTTGTGTCGAAACGTTGGTAGTAAATTCACTTAAGAGAGTGTGCAGTTATTTTTTCTTTGCATCATATCCTGTAAAAAAATTAAAATAATTCTCATCGATTTTTTTAAAAATGCACTACCTTGGTTTGGACAAAGCACCCCTCCTTGCAAACTCTCACTGGATCATTGTTCTTGTGATGTGTCTGCGCAAGCAGGGTGTGGGGAGGTATGGAAATATTTATGTTGACAGGCAGGTAGGTCATTGTATCATTGCATTCAGACCGAATGCAACGATTGCTGCACAGGACTTCCACAGATGATGTACATGTTTCAATATTTAAGGGAGGAGATGGGATTTTCCTCTAAAGGCCTGATTTACACACTGACGAAAAGACATGAGTGATTGCAATTTTGAGGAGAGCAGACCCATTGGACTAAAAGCCCCGGGCTATTTCAAGTCTTCTCCTCAACCTCTCGCTTACCCTTTTATACATCTCAATAACATAACCCTAATGTACCTGGCTGGAATTTCCACCTTGAACACAACACAATTTTAGACAGTACTTTTATGAGGTTAGATTAGATATAATGGTCTGTCTAATATACAAGTATTGAACATGTGCTTTTGTAATTGATTGTATAACATTCCATGCATCACATTCATCAATGAAAAGAAAATTGTTTCTGTGTGATTAATCTGTGATTAATTCATTAAAATGTTTTCTGCCTTAAACAATGTTAGAAAATGTAATTTCCATCTAGAAGAATATTTTAGTGTGTAGGAGTTGTTATTGATAAATTTTTCTAGCTTCAAATACTTAAGTAGACACAAGAAAAGCGCTTGTTTTCGAAGAGATGAAAGAGAAAAAGCTATAAAACTTGTTTATGCGTTAGAAAAAAAAAGTTCCTTCTACTGTAAGGTTAAAACAGAATGCGGTTTAATACAACATGTTCCTCTAAATGGGGCAAAAACTGTATGGCATTTAATGCTAAAATCACGGATCCTGCACTTGTTCTGTCAGGTAAACCAAGAATTAAACTATTTTATTGTATTCAACAATTATTTAATATGAATGTAAATGAGTCAAAAGTCTGAATTCAACTGCAGTTTTTATATTGTACAAATAATGTTGTTACTACTACAATCCACATTTTCTTTCATTATTTCACTATATTGAATAAACAGTGTTAATGTAATATAACACTAAACTGCCATTATTGCATTTCCATCAGTTGTATGTCTTAAAGTAACTTGGGGATAGCTTTGGAAATGATTGTGCTTGCCATCTGTCCATCGCTGTGCTGAGTCCAATGCAGTTTGCTATTTTATTCCCATACATTTGTTTATGTAGTTTCCATTTTTAGAGAAATCATTTGCTACAGTGATTGAGATCTCTTGCAATGCTGTTTTCTGAAGAACTCTGACCCGATGCAGACATTCTGCACATTTCACACCTCCGAAAACTACAGATGCATTGTTTGTATCCTCAACAAACACTGCAGAATTAATAGAAAAATGAATAAGGAATGTGTCTCTTATTTGACAATTTGATAAAAAAATGCCTTGAGACAATATGTGATTTACTTCGCTCAGTCATCCTTAAGCTCTCTGGGAAAAGGTGGTTTGAGTAAGATGTTTGTTAATGCGCAAGCCATTTTAAGTTAAATAAACAGCCAGGTTGTGTGCCTTTACCATATAGAAAAAAGCAGGTTGTTCATTACAATCATAGTCTTCACATATATGTAAGGCAGATTTTTTACACTACCTGGAGCAGGAAAACGACTGTTTTGTTTCAGAATGATGATTAAAATAAAAAGTGGATTATTTCAATGTTTGTCACTTTTTTCATACCCACTTGAGGAAAGAAATCTCTTTCGTTGAATTCTCTGTTGGTCCTAATGATCCGCTGCAGATGCAGTGTAGTGGCCTCTTGCAGAGAAACTGACCGAAATGGAGCATGATATTGAATTTCAAATCAAACTCTTCTATTTGCAGCATAAACACAGTGGGTGATGTGACTATTATGCCACTGATCTTTCATTCATAAAGTAACATTCAGTTTTAATAACAAAGGTGAAATCCTTTTCCACCTTTTTGTGGAAAATCGATTTCAGAACATTTCAGCTCAGTGAGCCACGACTCAGTCTGTGGGTGTGGTGTTCAGAGGCTGTTTCAATATGACTTCACTGGCTGCATAAATGCATTCATAATTTTACAGGTCAGCGGTATCAGGTTATGTTTTAGTGACCGTGGATTTCCCCTTGACAACCACATGACTCCCTCAGAATGCAACACTTGTCCTTCACCTTTTATTTTTTATAGATTGCCTATAAGGCCATTCAAATATTGATATGTGACATTATTCCTCTCAAGAATTGACAAAGGCTGTTTGAAATATTGACAGTACATAAGAATCCTTGGTGAGTGGGGCCGTCATCTTTCGGCAGATTTCTTTTCTGTATAAAACAGACATTATACTTTTCTTTCAGATGAGTCTCTCACATGAAATTGCTAGTGCAGATTCTGTCCCTTTCCTTTTTTTCTTGATTTAAAAGAACACAAGCTGCAGAAATAAATCACATTGCCACTATATCTTATTATTTTTATTTTCATGGTTTGTGAAGGAATGTGACAAGCTAATCACATTTAATAAAAGTATATTAGGATTCTGTGTCTGTTCTTTGCACTATATTTCCTTCCTCTTGCGACCTCTACCTTCATGAGCCTGTCTATGATTCATGTGGCATTTTAACTTCTCATTATTCACCTGTCTCTTCTCTTTTCTTTTCTTTTTCATTTCATCATGCTGTTCCTGTCCAAGCGCTCTGTGCATGAGAGCTGGGCCTGGAAATTGTGCAAGCTAATTAGAAGCACTATAGATTACAGTGTACTGTTGCTCTAATGACAGATCAGAATTGAAATATAATCTTTGCTTCAGTAAGATCATAACATTTTCATAAAATCTTTCTTAGAACAGGTGTTCGTTTCTTTGTATAACAACCAAATGTTTAAATTCAATAGACTTTTATTGTTTTTATACAGCTAATTATAAATACTATGACCTAACTTTAAATGACTATCTTTCTGCATTTTTATATAATTTAATTTACTTTATTGTTTTTTACAAATGCGGACAAATTTGGGATGTTTTGTCCGATTTTGCTCACAAATGTGGTTACACACAGTCACATACACATACATACAAATTTTCTAAAAAAATAAAAATGTGAACAAGGGATTTGGTTAATAACTCTATGTAATATAAATATAATTACATATCTATATATGTATTATATAAATATAATTACTATGATAATTAATAATCCTCAGTAACTCTATTTTCTTTAGACAATTTAAATTGTTTGGTTTACTTAATGCAACATATCTTATTTAACATCATCTTCAAAGGCTTTTTATGCAGAAAGTTATCAATTAGTATTACAAATATGAATTTACTATCTTTTCACTTAAATATATAGCCATCAATTTGGTTTCTGAAGGAGAACATTTATTTTAAATCAATAATTTTAAGACTAGAGGGGTAACAGATTAAAGTCAGCAAACGGCAAAACATTAATCCTATAGCTGAAACTGCACAATTTATGCATGTTTCAATGCATTCTGGGAATTTCCTTAACAAATCAGCAACATTGAAGATGAAATAGTCCACTCAGACAGCTCTGTTAGGCTAGTTTGGGAGTATATTGTTGGTCTGACATGTTTAAATGAAGATTCAGATTCTTTTAGAGCCTGTGAGAAGCTATATGCTGGATAAATTGTAAGTGCTTTTATTTACAGCGCACTGTCATGTCTACTCGCAGCTGTGTCTTCTGGCCTGTAGGTAGGACCATTGGGGTTTTTTAGGGGTCTCGGTGGGTCAGGCCGGATTGAGGTTGCAGTATGACTCAAAGGCTTTGTTCTGTCAAGATGAAACACTTCCTGAGCCAGGTGATGCTCAGAGCAATCTTTTTTATCGATATTTTTCTCTCTCTTTTTTCAATTTGTTTTGAAGAGCTTTTGAATACTCTAACAAGACTGAAGAATTTCTGAGTGAAAGCAGGATGACAGTGAGAAGCATAGAAACAGAAATTGCATCATCTCTGCACAGCTTCACTTTCTTATTGTGATATTAAACAAGTAAAAACAAGTTGCAGAGAAATTGCTCAAAATAAGGAAGTGTTACAATGAGTCTGATATCTTTCATTGTTCTCTGTGCATTCTCTGATGCAAAAGTCAGGTTTTTATACATAAGAGTTAAGGCATAAAATAAACAAAACACATTTTTATATAATAAATCATGTTATTGACCGTACTGATAATAAAGAGTCAGACAGTGGCCTAAATAAATATTCATCTTTATAGATGAAAGATTTTATGATTTATGCGGATGTTGTTTTTTCATTATTTTTATTTTATTTCTCAGCTGCCAGTACATTTCATGATCGTACTCTCCTTGCTTGATCAAGGAGGCTGTGCTGAATAGACCAACTCTGCAAAAAATATAAACTTAATAACCCCATGCAATGTTTATACAACATGATCAGTTTTACACTGTAAAAAATTTGGAGTAGAATTTACTTGAAAAAACCTTGCTAACAAATCTCACTCAGAAAAGGCTAGTAAATTTACAACGATTTGCCAAGTAAAAACCTAAACATATTTATCAGTAGCTTTAATTAGAAATATTTAAGTAAAATTTACTTGGAATATGGAATTAAGTAAACTTTACTTAACCTAGTCAAGTGAAAGTAACAAAGAAAATAAGAAATTTTAACTTGGCTAGTAAAAGGTTGAGTAAAATCAATTTAGTTGAAATTTCCTTTGCATTACATTTCGCTCAAACAATAATATTGAAATACCAGAATGTGCTTTACTTAGAACTTCTAAGTAATTTATACTACATCATGTCAGATGTTAAACATCATGTGAATGCAAAGACCTCAATACTTGGTAGACAATACACAATGACGGTAACATTTGTAATCGTTTTTGTGTTTGAATGTGTCATTTTGAGCAGAAAATGTACTCGAAATGTCACAAAATGGCAAGTTACTATAGTCCTAACAACAAAAGCAATGATAAAACAGTGTAAATACAGCTGGAAACCAGTGAAAAATCAACCTCATTAATTATTCAAGGTCCAGTGCATGATGGGAACCCCAGTATCAGAAAAGTTGAGTAATTTTTACTTAATTTTATAAGTTGATATTTACGCTTCCATTTCTACTCGCTTGAATTAAGTACTGATATGGAATTTACTTAGTTTTTTTAATTCTTGCCTGAACTAACTTTTTCATGTAAATTACATTGTTTTTTTTCAGTAGTATTTACTTCACCACAAAATCATTTTTTACAGTGTAGAACAGGATCTATGGATGAGATTTCCACTGCTACTGTCTTAATGCCCAGATTCCTGTTTGTGGTATTCTGCATTTTACCATGAGAAACCCCATACCTATTCATCACATAATGCAATCCAGCACAAAGTAGGTTAGAAATAGGGAGGTGTTGAGACATAAATCATTCTATCTCTTAAAGGAATTACCTGGTTGTCCTGTTAACAATCACATTCAACCAGTAAAAAAATATCTTATTACATGAGCTCAAAATATATTGCCTCTAAATGCACTTAATGAATACAAATTATTGCAAGTGATTGAAAAATATTTAAGGGGAAAAAAATGCAAAGTCGTTTTATTTAAGGTCAGAATCAGTAACCTTAACTTGGAAATGTCAACTCTGAAAAGTATAAGGAATTTCAGATCAATGTGTCTTAAAATCTGTGTGAGTGATCATTAACCCTAAAGAGGATTAGACAAATTTTGACCAAAAGAATGTTTCTCATGCTTTCTAATGCTTGAAATAATTTAGTAGATACAATTAAGCATATGGCATACTTCAAAAACAATAAGTCTCTATCATGGATCTCAATTCAGGAGGCTATTAAAAGCATTCCAGGTGGCACCTCACGAAGTTAGCCGAGAGAATGCCAATGTGCAGAGCTGTGATGGAGGTGGCTATATGACAAATATAGAATATGAGACTGTAAAAAACAGTGGAGGGTGTGCTAAATGATTATAGCTACATAATTGGCAAAAGTTGTCAGCAAATTGAAATTTCTCACATTAAACATGCAATATATAACTCAACATACAATTAGTTATACTGAAATTCATATTTTACTGTATATGTACATGGCAAATTAACAAAAACATTTGTGCTTAATCGGTGTGCTGATGAATATGCTGACTTTCATGGGACTTTCACCTAAGTAATTTATAACGATATAGGCTAGGCCTATATCTTGGTCTCGCGCAAATCTTCCAGTCTCCAAATTTGTTTTATGTTTGTAAAAAAAAAATTGTGAAATGATAAACAACAACAGTATTTATATACTCGAACGTCTTTTTGTGGCAGGTGAAAATGAGACATAGCTAGCCTACTTTTTGGTTACCGAAAAGTTGTTTGAAATGCATTCTGTAATGTAGAATGGAACTCGTTCAGTACTTTGCAAGACCCCAACAGTTCGTTTTGGCTTTCTTTGGCTCGAGAAAAAAAAAAAAAAAAAAACTTGGCTACCCCCCAAAACTGACCCCCGAAAATAAAGTCATTCCGTGATTATTTGACCTGGGATTCCCTCGCACTCCATGAGTCCCGTGGAAGTGAATGGTGTGATAGTGTCCAGGGAAATCTCCCCGTCGCACTCAAACTGTCCGATGCTGGGCAAGTGCATGTTTTTGTGATTCCGGGACACGTTCGATGTAACCGATTCCTTATCGAACGGGAGACTCGGGTCCTCTCGAGGGTTCGGCATCTGGATGGCCAGCGGCTGCGCTTCCTTCTGAAGTGTCGTGTCGTGGTGATAGGACACCAGTCGTTACTGAAATTCACCGTCTCAACGTTTGTGCTGGGGAAAATTTTATTGCAACCCAAAATCGAGGAGAACGCCTTTCTGAAGTCCGCGTTAAACGCGTAGATGACGGGATTGAGGGAGGAATTGGCCCATCCAAACCACACGAAGATGGTGAAGGTAGTGTCACTCACGCACTGGCAGAAGGGCACCATGCAGTTGAGTACGAAAAACGGCAGCCAGCAGAACACAAAAACCCCCATAATGATCGAGAGTGTTTTTAAAACTTTGGTCTCTTTCTTGAAGGTGGTTTTCAGCGAATTCTCGTTAGAACAGTCGTTGGAATGGTGGTGGTTTTGCGCGTGCTCCACTGCCCTCTCCAAAGAGGAGATTCTGCGGATCTGTGTTTGCGCAATACGGAAGATCCTCGTGTACGTGGCGATCATGATGATTACGGGGATGTAGAAACTTATCAGCGAAGACGAGATTGCATACGTCCGGTTTAGGTTGGCTTTGCAGTTGTCGCTGTAGTCGGTGCCATTACCCGCTGTGCCCTCCTCACCTTCCTCAGCCATGTGCCAGTTGAGCTGAACCGGGATGAAGGAGATGAGGATGGACAAGGTCCACGCCACCCCAATCATCATGAAAGCCACCCGGTGGGTCATCTTGCGCTCGTATCGGAACGGGCTCGCGATGGCCCAGTAGCGGTCCACGCTGATGATGCACAGGTTGAGGATGGACGCGGTAGAGCACATGATGTCAAAGGCTATCCAAATGCCACAAAACCGGCCGAAGAGCCACGTGCCCGCCACCGCGGATATCGCCTCCCACGGCATCACCAGAACGGCCACGAAGAGATCCGAAACCGCCAGAGAAATAACAAAAAAGTTGGTCACTTTGGAGCGCAGGTGCCTGAATTTAACCACGGCGGCGCACACGAGCGTGTTGCCGAGTAGTGTGGAGATAATAAGGAGGAAGAGCACGAAACCCAGCAGAGCTCGCACGCTGTTCTGTCCGTCTCCATTCTCTTGTTCATGCGCTCCGTGCGCGCGGTCCTGCGTGTGGTTTGTACCGTTCTCCATCTCTACGAACATATCCGTTAATATTGCATCTCACCAAAGCTCTTCATTGGCCAGTTACCTTGTTTCAGGATATAAGTTAGGAATGACCTGTCCGATATCCAGCTCTGACCCATGTTGGCAAGTTGGGAAACCTGCGTCCGTTCCCGGTGATGAGCGCGCGGAATGACCCACATTCATGCGCTGGTGCGTCTCGCTCGAGAAGTTCTCGCTTTGTGATTGGTTTATGTCCACACCGCTGACTCTGTGTGATTCACACAAACATTTATTCCCTCCGAATGACTTGCCAATTAACTTGAAATCTCATTTCACGAGGTCTGCAGAAATTACTGACAGAAGATACTGTAAACAATAACACTGTCCAAACGATAAATGACAAATGGAAACAACTGAAAATTGAATTATAGTTGTTGTTGTTGTTGTTGTTATTTGTTATTATTATTAAAGATGGAAAGTTCTGCATGCTTTTGAATCGTCCAAATTATCTCGGATCGATTCAGTGACACTCTTAATTTAACTTTTGGGAGTCAGTTAAGCGATTTAAAAGGCCGATTGATTGTTGATTATTGTTGATTGATTGATTGATGATTGATGATTGATTGATTGATGATATGATGATTTTGCTAACATTGATATATAATTAAGGTGATAACTACACATTTAAATTCAAAATTTAGTTTAATTAAAATATGCTCAATTAATGTCAACTAACTCTCAGAATTATTTTAAATATTCTATTAAAAATTATTTTCAGTAGGCTAGTACAAGACAATCTCCAAGTTACTTGTTTAAACAAGTTTAAAAGTCTGAATAAGTTGAGTATATGCTGTCTTGAGAACAGTGTTTAGCCTATATGCGTCGAGTTCCATCTCTTGGTTTTGGTTTTAAGTTTCCCAGTCTATTCACTGAGTCTATTCACCTTTTTATTCACCTGTCAAACATGTTACTGGATACTGCAATATTTCTTTCTGCAGTAATGGTATGGTGTGCAACTGAGAGGCTCCAGTATGATCGTTTAAAATATTTCACACACACACACACACACACACACACACACACACCAACACACACACCACACACACACACACACCACACACACACACACACACACACACAACACACACCAACACCACCACCACACCACCACACACACACACACACACCACACACACATGCAAAAAAACTGCTTGTGCAATTCTCCACAGTTTTTTTGTTCATCTGGCACCCAATGAGCACATCATCTGTTTTATACTGATTTGAATGTGGTTAATAATTTAGTCTTCCCTAAACGTGTTCCTTTTCATCCCTTAAACACTGGGAGAATTGAGCTTATTAATGTTAATGCAATGGCTAAAAC
This sequence comes from Chrosomus eos, assembly GCA_036326025.1. Taxonomy (NCBI): domain Eukaryota; kingdom Metazoa; phylum Chordata; class Actinopteri; order Cypriniformes; family Leuciscidae; genus Chrosomus; species Chrosomus eos. The sequence goes on from CM070832.1 coordinate 18,838,346, forward strand.
GAATGCATCCTAATGAATATAGACTGGCCTTCACGATTTACCCAGAAAATAACACAATGGATTTTAATTTTGAATGCAGCATGAGACACGAAAGGCCTGAGTCTACATTTTCTTATGAATTGAAAGAGTGAAATGCATCCTTATTTGCACAAAAGAAAGCTTACACAATGTCGCTTATTTTAAATGTAAATAACAATGCACGACTATAGTGTCATATAACATTACTTGAGAATTGAGTACAAATCATAACCTTCAAAAACAAACCTGTTTAAGAAAAGCTGTGGAATACTGGGAATTTAATTAATCAATTAATCAAATTAGTGAAATCCCAAACATGCATTATAATAATTTATACAAATAGAGAACTACCAATAGCCTACTGCAGATGTTTTTTTTTTAAATCGGTTTATTTGTCACATAGGGATCGAATAAATCCATAAGGCTTGTGTATTGCCGTCCTCTAGTGGTCATTTTGACTTTTACTAGATAGATAGATAGATAGATAGATAGATAGTTTAGAAAAGATAGATAGATAGATAGATAGATAGATAGATAGATAGATAGATAGATAGATAGATAGATAGATAGATAGATAGATAGATAGATAGATAGATAGATATAGAATGTGTGTGTCTGACCACAGTTTTTCCCTATACTGTCCACCACAGTGACCCGTGTGTGTGTGTGTGTGTGTGTGTGTTGTGTGTGTGTGTGTGTGTGTTGTGTGTGTGTGTGTGTGTGTGTGTGTGTGTGTTAAAACACTGTGGTATCAATATTCACACTCTAATTTGTTACACTGTAAATATGTACATTTTAATTTAAGTTATGTTATATTATTTTATCATTTTGATGTCTTTATAATTATCCTATGTTGGCTATTCCAAGGTTTGGCAATATTGTATACAGACTGTACAACAGTAGGCCTACAGTCATGCCAATAAAGCGATTTTGAATTCGATAGATAAGATATTTTTGGAAAAAGTAGTTTGCTTTTTACGCTGGCTCAAAAAATATAGTTATGCTACATCTTTTTTGTGTTGAATGCATAGACTGTAAAAAAATAGGTTGAATGATGCATTGTAAATGTAGATTGTCTTGCAGTTGCTCCAACTGTCCGATGGATGTCGCGTTAACTCCTGGAAATCCCACTTCCAACCTTTTGCTTGGGAGAGACACGCCGACACCACATTCAAAATGGCCTCTATCAGCGACTGCGCTGGACGTGGATAAAAATGTTCCCGCTGAATAAACAACACCCAACGGTGGCTTTTCTCTTTATCCTTAACGCTAAAAGCTTTGGAGGCGCAATGTCATGAATGTACTGGAGTGGCAGAATCGGTGGGGTACATAAGATGAGAGCTAGTTTTGCAGACAGCCCAGCCGAACCGGGGCGCCGCCGCTGCAGCAGGGCTTCATCTGCCTTTCTGAACCACAGACACCTCCAGTGAGATGGAAAGAGTGGAGGATGCTGATGAGCCAGGACTCGCACCGTCCATCGACGTCAACGACAACCGGGAGGAGTACAAAGCACGCGTTTGCGTTTCAAACCCCGAAGGAGCAGGGCAGGGCTCTGTTTACAGTTCAGCATACGCGAATCCGGGCAGTGCTGGACTGCCGAATATATCCTCGGTTGTGGTGGGGTGCAGGCCCGGAGTATTAAACGGGTTTCCCGAAGAGCTGGAGGTGTGTCCGGATGGAGAAGAGGGGGAAAACCTGTCCTGCCCGAATGAGCCCGAGTGCGTGGAAAAACCCGACAGTGGTCATTTAAATTCACAGCTGAGGTCTGCAGTTTCATTTATGGGTAAAAGCTCGCCGGATATGAAGATGCCTAATGGAGATGTTACCCACGAACTCATGGATCACGTTCAAACTCCTTTAAGATGTTTGGATTATGCACATGCAGAAGGGTTAAACAGGAAGGTCTCTGCTTTAGACAGAGGTGTGAAAGTGGGCAATGGGGGGTTGTTGATTGTGAACAGTTATGACACCCTGTCTCAAGTCCCCTTTGGAACCTTGGGGGGCCTTTCTGCTCCAGAAAGCCGTGTCTTTGTTAATCAAAGCGGCAGTGTCTCATCCACTGGGAGGTCATGTGAAAGGATCAGTCGAGCCAGCACCGAAAGCTCGGAGGAGGCCCTGCCCTGTGACCCGGATCCTGCTGACACCCTGTCCGAGCTCAGTGCCAAGCTGTCCTTGTCTCCCCTGGCAGAAAACACCAGTGATTACACCGAGACAGACCCGAGCCCAGAGGAGGATTTCAGTGACACGGGCCCCCCGCTCAGGCCCCGGAACCTCCGGACTAACGCCGGCCACACAGTCTCCCTCAGCTGTGATGCCACTCCTCTGAGCCCCGTGGATGATGGGTATTTTGGAGCAGAGGGTGGTGTGGACGAATGTCTCGGCTCTGGCGGTCGGCGGCAGAGTGCTCCAGACAGAGTAGCTGCTGACCCTGATCCCTCATCTGACCAGACACTTGGCACTAAGAGACACGGCATTGCTGAGTTCTTGACCAGGTAGACGGCAGTGTGCAGACAATTCTCTTGAGTTGCAGTAAACCTCTTTTTGTCTTTTTATTTTTTACAGCTGCTACATGTAGGCTAGATTGCTACAGAAAGTTACAGCTTTCTGTTTCCTTAAAGCTTTTTTTTATTTAAAAAAAATGCTTTTATTTACAGGGCAGGATCATAATCAGTTATTGGTTTAATTTTTTTTGTATTTATTATTTTTTATTATTATTTATATATAGAATAGAAATATCAGAATTTTGTTGTTGATACGATTTTTTTAAAGAGCTCTCTTATGCCCATCAATGCTATATTTATTTGATCAAAATTATAGAAAAAATAGTAGTGTTTTCTATTTTAATATATTTTTGTAATTTGTGATGGCAAAGCTAAATTTTCAGCATCAGTCTTCAGTGACAACATGATCCATCAGAAATCATTAATAATATGCTGATTCATTGCTCAAAAAAAACATTTCTTATTATGATCAATGTTGAAAATAGTTGTGCTGATTTCATATTTTTGTGTAAACTATTTTGTTTTCAGGATTATTTGATAAATAGTCAAATAAAGAACAGTTTAGTTCTCAAAAGAACAGCATTTTTTTAAATGGAAAATATTTTTGTAACATTCTAAATGTCATTACTGTTACTTTTAAACAATTGATTGCACCCTTGCTAAACAAAAGTAGCCAAATACTTTCTTTATAAAATGACCACATAGGTTTTTAGAACAGCCGTCTATTAAATGTTTGATATAGGATGTTTTCAGCTATTTAAAAAAAATCATCTAGATGCAAATGTTGAGTGATAGCAGTAGATTGTCAAAAATATAATTCCTTAAAAGAGCTACTTTATCATTTTACTAGCTATATTTAATACGCCGGCTACATTATTGTGTTGTGATGCTCACTTAAGCATTCCAGTATTGATTTGACACGGGCTGAAACTATAGATTTTAGTTGTTCTGCATTCTATTTATATTAATTTGAGCCAAATAAAAAAAAAAATACAATTTATTGTTTATGACCCATAACAATAAAATTGTCAACTTTATTTGAATCATCTGTTAGGAAGCTCTGTATTGTTTCAGAGCATAAGTCACACTGTTGCATGCATGATCAGGTAATGAGTGACAGGCTTTGACTACCACTCACCTGTGGCTTCTCCCTTCATTGACATGCTTCATCGCAGAAGGTCCGAGGTGTGCTGTTTTACTTTGAACACAATTTCTTGTTTTATTTTTCAGATGTGTAATCGAAAGAAGACACTTTGCTTTATCAAAGTCAAATCCAATTTAAAATGACATTTTGTTATCTTAGTCTGCATGGATTCAAAACACTGCATCAGAACCGAATCGCATGACGTCAGCCTGCATATCTGACTTGCATCTGCTTCATTTCCATTATGTTTAGGTTGAAACCTAAACGCCTTAGGGTCCTCTTCCCAGGAGCTTTGGTCTCTCTCTACAAAGAACTTCATAGACTTTGCCTTTACTCTGGAAAAAATACACTCACCCACACACACACACACTGAGGAATTTTAATGTCAGCTTTTATGAGTTGGGCTTCATGGTGTTCTGCTGCCTTGACCTTGTTTCTGCTCACACTGTGTCTTCAGTTCCCTGTTTTGCTGGAACAAACTTCTCCTTTCCCACTGTACCATACCATATCATCCTTTGTCACACTTTCTCTCTTTGTCAGTCTCCCTCACTATTGTGTCTGTCATCCTATCCGTCTCTCTCAGGACAGTATTGACCTGCCTCTGCGGCTTGATTATGTAATTAAAACAGCATTAGATCGATTGTCCCATCAGAAAGCGTGCTCATAGATTTAATGAGCGGGCCTGCTCATATCTGTATGTTTGTGTAAAGGGCACCTGTGACTCAAGGCTTTATTTTTAGGATGCTGGTGCTTGCTACATCACCATGAGTGCATTGAAATCCCCTGTATTAAGCGCATTAAAACCTGAGACCTGCTCTGCTATGTTGTCTAAGATCTTAATTCCCTATAGTCATAGTCTGAACTTAATGAGTTTGAATATGAATGGTTGTCATATTTTGGCCTCTTTATATCACACAGACTATGAAGACTTAACTCTTTTGGGATCTTACGACAAACTTATGAGGCATATGTTTTCAAATATTCACTCTTTTGGTCCCTCTTCCTGTTGGTTTGTCTTCAAAGGAGTTTGTTTTCCTGGAAACCCAAGGAGTCAAGAGCCGCAGCATCCCAAAGTGCTCCAGGGTGGAAGCTGTTTGGGAAAATTCCACTGCGGGACAACCCTGCGAAAGACTCTAGAACCATCCAGGAGGTAAGAAAGGTGGTTTAAATTAATGGCATTTACAAAAATGAGAATTCTTTCTTAATTTACTCAGTTACTAAGTATCAGTATCAGTCAAAATTGTGTCTCTTTTTGTGCTCATGGATGGGCGATATGGCCTAAAATCCATATTGCGATATACATTGCAGCCTCTTGCGATAACGATATATATCGCGATATATAAATTATAATAGAACAATTTCAGAACAGGTTAGATAGACCATAAGGAAAGTCAAACTGCTATGTAGGCTATTTGTTTTAAAAGAAACGTATGTAGTTTTGAGAACATTTATTATGCAAAACTGTAATTATACAACATAATGTTGCAGATGAATAAAATCCAAGTACACTAAATGCAGAGACTTTAACAAAGAAAAAGCTTAAAAAGCAACTACATTTACTACATTTATGTTAAAATTGCAAACATTTTAAATTAAAGCATACACAAATGACAAAAACAGCTTACCATACCTTTTCTTTTGCATTTAAATCGTACTCGGTTACTAACGTAACCTCGGTTCTCTCTAGAGAGGGAACGAGTACTGCGTAATAGCTTACGCTATGGGGAAAACTCTTTTCATCGAGATATTGAAGCCAAAAAATTATCCTTAATTTTTAATCAATGTAAAACGCTTTGCAGCAGCAAGCAGACCTAGGCGAGACAGCTTGCGCGCCTATTGGCTGTCTTGCGGCAAAAGCAGCAGCCTATCGAGAGATGCTCTGCGTGACGTCATGACGAATGGGGGCACTTCGCGCCCATATCGTCACGTCCCGCCAGAAAGGGCGTGGTCTCGCCCTATAAACAAACTCGATAAGCTGCCATACACTGATTTTTCATCGCCGAAGCGAACCAGAGCGTATTCCAAGCACGGCAAGATACGCAGTACTCGTTCCCTCTCTAGAGAGAACCGAGGTTACGTTAGTAACCGAGTACGTTCTCTTACGAGAGTATCTCTCGTACTGCGTAATAGCTTACGCTATGGGGAACACAGTGTAACACGCCGTGCGGATAGGGATCCAACACCAAAGTCCCAGGGGCAAAGGCCCAGGGCTCATGTAGTGCATAATCACCATACACTCACAGAGAGTAAAAAAGGAGAGGCTGGAAGCATTTCTCCTTATAGATAGACCCACAGGGGCTAACCATATGACCATTAAACCACGCAGCCAGGGTGAAAGCTTTCAGCCTAAACTGGGTGGCCCTACTTGTGCCAGTACTCATGGAGCTGCTGCATCGGTCTGAACGATGCGCATGCCAAACACTCAGCATCCGAGCCGCACAGCGGGCAGATAGCACTGAAGTCTAGATAGCCAAAAGCTTAGCTTGTAAGGCAGGCACCTCCAGGTTATAGTATTTTATAAATGTAGACGGCGAGGCCCAGCCCGCGGCCGTACAGATATCTTGCAGGGTGACCCCGCTAGACCATGCCCACGACGAGGCCACGCCTCTCGTGGAGTGCGCTCTGACACCCAAGGGGCACTGCAAGCCCTTGGAAGTGTAAGCCAGCGCTATGGCATCGACTATCCATCTGGATAGGCTCTGTTTCGAAGCGGCAAGCCCCTTGGAATGCCCGCTATACAAAACGAAAAGCTGCTCGGTCTGTCTGAACCCAGACGAGCGGGACACATAAGCTCTTAATGCCCTGACTGGGCAAAGAAGAGTCGCGTCGTCCTCCTCATTGAGAACCGGAAGGGCAGACAGGGAAATCACCTGGGCCCTGAACGGTGTGTTGAGGGATTTCGGCACGTAGCCGTGCTTAGGTTTGAGTATGACCTTTGAGTCATTAGGCCCAAACTCCATGCATGACACGCTTACTGAAAGCGCTTGTAAGTCCCCTACGCGCTTCACTGAAGCAAGAGCCGTAAGAAACGCTGTCTTGAAAGACAAGTGTTTCATGTCTGACGACTGGATTGGCTCGAATGGGGCACCTTTCATGGCCTCCAAGACCGTGGAAAGGTCCCATGTCGGGACTGAAGGGGGCCTGGGAGGGTTTAGCCTCCGAGCTCCTCTAAGGAAACGCACGACTAAGTCGTTCTTTCCCAGTGACTGGCCAGACACCGGTTTTGCAAACGTTGCTATGGCCGCCACGTATACTTTGAGCGTGGATGGGGTCCTGCCCTTATCCAGTAGCTCCTGAAGGAAGGAAAGCACTTCCGTAACCCCGCAGTCTACAGGTGAAAAAGCCCTGCGCTTGACACCAAGCAGAGAACACAGACCATTTCGAGGAGTAGAGCCGTCTGGTAGACGGGGCTCTAGCCTGCGCGATCGTGTTTAACACTCCCTCTGGGAGGTCAGCGGGTACCCGTTGATGGCCCATGCGTGCAGGGACCACAAATCCGGGCGAGGATGCCAAATCGAGCCTTCCGCCTGAGAGAGGAGGTCTCTCCTCCACGGTAAAGGCCATGGGGCAGCGCTGGTCAGCTGCATCAGGACAGGGAACCAAGACTGGTTTGTCCAGAGCGGAGCTATGAGTAGCACTGGGCATCCCTCCCTCCTGATTCGCTCCAACACCTGAGGCAGGAGTGAGACAGGGGGAAAAGCATATGGGGGGCGGCGGGGCCAAACATGGGCCAGCGCGTCCCGGCTTTTCGAGAAGAATCTCGGGCAATGAGCGTTTTCTTGGGACGCGAACAGGTCCACCTGCGCTTTGCCAAACGTTTCCCACAGCAGCTGGATCGTCTGCGGGTGCAGCGACCATTCTCCTGCTGGGACGTTGTTTCTGGACAGCCTGTCTGGCCCCACATTTAGGTGATCAGGCACATGCGCCGCTCTCAGCGAGAGCAGGTTGTGCTGAGCCCAGACCAGGAGGCGTTCCGTCAGCCTGTAAAGGTTTCGGGACCTGACGCCGCCCTGGCGATTTATGTACGCCACCACTGACATGTTGTCTGATCGGACCAAGACGTGGTGGCCTTTTATCTGGGGACAGAAGCGCCGTAGCGCTCTGTCGACTGCTATTAATTCCAAGCAGTTTATGTGAAGGAGCTTCTCCCGTACTGACCACAGGCCAGCTAGCGGTCTGCCCTCGAGCAGCGCTCCCCACCCCGATGTGGAGGCGTCCGTAGACACCACCTTCACACCCGAGGCGATCCCCAGACTCACACCTGACTGATACCAGTCGGTCACTTTCCACGGTTTCAGAGCTGAAAGCGCACTGAAGGTCGACCCTGAGGCGAAATAGACCCGCGGTCCACGCCCTGGGGGAACTCGTGCTTTTAGCCATAGCTGCAGTGGGCGCATGCGGAGCAGGCCCAACTGGAGTACGGAGGCTGCTGAGGCCATCAGACCCAGCATTTTCTGAAACCTTCTGAGCGGGACTATAGAGCCGTGGCGGAAGGATTTCGCGACGTGCTGAATATTTAATCCGTGCTTCGGTAACAGGCGTGCCGTCATGGATAGCGAGTCCAACACTGTTCCCAGAAAGGAAATTTTCCGACTGGGGAGCAGTGAGCTTTTCGCCCAATTGACTCTAAGGCCCAGCTCCTCGAGGTGCTCGAGTAATGCGGCCCTGTGTTCTATGAGCTCTGTTCGTGAACGAGCTAGAATCAGCCAATCGTCCAAGTAGTTCAAAACTCGCATGCCCCGAAGTCTCAGGGGGGCGAGTGCCGCGTCCATGCACTTCGTGAACGTACGGGGTGTTAGGGACAGGCAAACGGCAGGACTGTGTATTGATATGCCTGGCCCTCGAAGGCGAATCTCAAGAATCGCCTGTGATGGGACGCCATTTATATTTGGAAATAGGCGTCTTTCAGATCTATTGACATGAACCAGTCTCCTTGGCGCACTTGCGCGAGGATTTTCCTGGTCGTAAGCATTTTGAACTGGCGCTTCACAAGCGTTCTGTTCAGCAGTCGCAGATCTAGAATGGGTCTGAGCCCTCCATCTTTTTCGGTACCAGAAAATATCTGCTGTATAAGCCCCCTTCGCCCTGAGATAGAGGTTCTATAGCCCCTTTTCTCAGTAGTTTCGCTATCTCGGCTCGAAGTAGATGAAACACTTCGCTTTTCACCGTAGTTTCGACGCGCGCCGTATAACGGCGGGGGCGTCGAGCGAACTGTAGCGAATAGCCTCTCGTTATAGTGTTCAACACCCATTCTGATACCCGGGAAGCCTTGGCCACGCATCTGCGTGAATAGCTAGGGGTAGAATGAAATCTGGGCTCTGGCCGCGGCAGGACGGCCGCTCGAGAGCCCCTGTGTACTGGGAACACAACACCGTGTTTACAGCGTTCGAGGTGGGGGGGGCGCGCTAATCACAGCGGGCAGCCTGGCCGCGCTCAGCTTCTCTATGGCGGGACGCGCAGAGAAAGCGAGCGGGGCGAATCCCGTGGGATCCGGCGTGTGTGAGAGAATGTGGGCACATTTACTACACTGAGAATACTGTCAGCTCGCGCGACTGAATCACTGTTGTTTACAGCGTGCGAGGCGCGCGCTGATCACAGCTGGCAGCCTGGCCGCGCTCAGCTTCTCTGTGACGGGTTGTGCAGAGAAAACGAGCGGGGGCGAATCCCGTGAGATTCGGCGTGTCTGTGAGAAATGCGGGCGCGAGACAGCGGGCACATTTTCTGCACTGAGAACACTCGGCTCGCGCCGACTGAATCAACGCTGTGTTTACAGCGTGCGAGGCGGGGTGCGCGCTAATCACAGCGGGCAGCCTGCCCGCGCTCAGCTTCTCTGTGACGGGTTGTGCAGAGAAAGCGAGCGGGGGTGAATCCCGTGGGATTCGGCGTGTCAGTGAGGAAATGCGGGCGCGGGACAGCGGGCACATTTACTGCACTGAGAACACTGTCGGCTCACGCCGACTGAATGTGTGTTAGTTTCGTTTTTACAGAAACCAAGGGACACGCATCGTGTAGTGTAAGCGGGCATTGTATGGGCGCGTTCACTACATTTTCTGCACAACCGACCTGAGTCGGTTTTATTTGTGCTAGCCCTGCACCGTGGCGGGCTGTGTCTGGGTGTGGGAATGGGCACTGGGACGTGGGCATTCTTACAACACTCGTAACACCATCGGCCGTGGCCGGAACACCAGAAAATGCACTCTTTATTGGATTTATCTGGGTAGCCATAGAAACGGCTTTTGTGCGCAGGCAAGCGGGCTGAGACACCGGCTGCTTCACTGCGAAATACACTGGGACAGTCACAACGCATGGAACTGAACGAGCGAGAAGTTTTGGTGGAAATCCGGCCGCAGCGGGCTTTACCTCAATCCTCGGCCGGGGCCCGCGCTGAGGGGGGGCGGCGTCCAGCAGAGCGAGAGCGCGGTGTTTGATCTCGGGCCTGGCGGCGCTGTTGGTTAGCCGAAACGACGGCCTTTGTGCGCAGGCAAGCGGGCTGTGGAACCAGCGTGCTCACTGCGAAATACACTGGAACAGTCACATTGCTTGGAACTGAACGAGCGAGAAGTTTTGGTGTAAATCCGGCCTCAGCGGGAACTGAACACCGTCGCTTTCCTAGAGAGACTAGGAAGGCCTTGAGACCTCGGGCTTTATTTCAATCCTCGGCCGGGGCCCGCGCTGAGGGGGGCGGCTTCCAGCAGAGCGAGAGCGTCGAGGAACACGGAGCGCTCAGCTTCCGTCATCTCGGATAGCGTTAGCCACAAATGTTTCTCACCTTTCAGGGAGGAAGGGTCTCGACTGTGACGGAGCTTCGTCTTTCCCGAGAAAGCGTCCGTCCAGCCTGTTGCGCGTTAGTTACGCGGGCGCCTTTCAGTCGAGGCCGATGTAATCCACGGCTCGAGAGAGCGGACGCCTCGGCTCAGTTTCAATGCTGGCTCCGGTAGGTTCGTCGAGCTCAAGTGCGGACGCGGCGGCAGACGGTGGCCGTTGTCCGTTTGGAGCGACTCGAGCGAAACCGGCGAAGCTGGCGGGCGAACCGGCGAGCTTTGGCGGGCAGAAGATAGCTCGGGAGCGCGCTGGGCGCGGCGCTTCTTGCGGCGCGGCATCACGGTGGGCTGGAATGCGGGCTCGGAGAACGACGCCAGGCGAGTCCGCAGAGTCACCATAGGCAGCCGCTCACAATGATGGCATCCGCCGTCAGCGAGCGCGATGGCCGCGTGATCCTCACCCAGGCAGGACACGCAGATGACGTGGCGGTCCTCATCGCTGAGTGGGGCTCGGCAAGAGCCACAGGAAGGCATCTTTAAAAAGACGCAGCTCTTTTAGAGGTAGTGGGAGAAAAATGCAAATATAACAAACACACACACTCTAAGGCAGAGGAAAGGATATGTACGCCGGAAAGCGCAGCAGGTACGGCGGCTGAAGGCGGCGAGGCCAGCGACTCCAGGCTCAAAGGCACGTCCCGCTGAAGGCTACAGGTCGACGGCGCGGCTTCTCATCCGGATCCAGCGATGCGTGAGCTTCGCTGAAGAGTTGAAAAATCAGTGTATGGCAGCTTATCGAGTTTGTTTATAGGGCGAGACCACGCCCTTTCTGGCGGGACGTGACGATATGGGCGCGAAGTGCCCCCATTCGTCATGACGTCACGCAGAGCATCTCTCGATAGGCTGCTGCTTTTGCCGCAAGACAGCCAATAGGCGCGCAAGCTGTCTCGCCTATGTCTGCTTGCTGCTGCAAAGCGTTTTACATTGATTAAAAATTAAGGATAATTTTTTGGCTTCAATATCTCGATGAAAAGAGTTTTCCCCATAGCGTAAGCTATTACGCAGTACGAGAGATACTCTCGTAAGAGAACTTTTTTTACAAGAAATATTGCGGTCACAAAGAACTTGTTTTTCCACCTCCACAAGAGACAAACATCCATTATTGTCGCGTTGTTGAGGTAACTTAACTGTGTAGTTTTCCTTGCTTATTACCCCGAGCTTAAAGTTAAAAAGAAAATGATTGAAAAATAGTAGTATAAATGCATTTAAGGAGAGATTACTATATTTTCATATCAATTCGTGTTCATTTTGACCACGAGCCATGCGCTGTCACTTTAATTCAGCACGTGCAGCACAGACTCTGTGCTGAAACGATCTCAACGCATTGCCGCACCGCATCCGCGTGCAGGCCTGTTAACATGGGTACGGAAAAAATACACACCGTCACCGCATATGCCATATGAACTGCAAACGGAGTATGTGTGAAACAGGTGTTAGCCAGAACTGTTGCCCCTACAGAGTATAGTTTGCTGCTGTTCGTTGGACGGCTTAAATCCGAACCTAATCCAAATAATGGATGTTGCACCGGTCTTTTTCACCAGCTCCTCCGTTTCGCTTGACGCATGTTTACTCAAGATGACGAATATGACGATGCGTTGCTGCCGGTTGCAGCTCGTGGCTCTAAATTTTTGCGGGAAAATTGCGTCAACATGCAATATCGCGATAGTGCAATAGAATTAAAATCTCTATCGTAGACCAATTTTATATCGTTTATATCGCATATCGTTTATATCGCCCATTACATTTCCAACTATTTTCACTCATAGACCACTTTTGACATCTTCTAATGCTCACTTAATATAATATCTAAAACACTAATAATTGTAATACAACTGTAAAATGTAATCTCAAAATTCAAAACTAATATAATTTATTATAATGTTATGATGCCTAAATTCACTTTTAGCATTTTAAGTGATAGATTTATAGAGAAATATTGTGTTTATTTGAAGTAGTTTTCTATTTTGTTTCTATTTTAAAATAAATACATTTATTCCATTAATATCAAGATTGCATTTTCAGCATCATTACTTTAATCTTCAGTGTCACATGATCCTTCAGAAATCATTCTAATATGTTGATTTAAAAAGCATGTTTATTTGCATATATAATATGAATAGATAGTGACAGTTTTTTGTGGACTCTTCCTTGAACAGTTTATAACTCAATACAGCACCTCTGTTTCTGTGATTAAAAATGCTGAAGTTAATCTTATTTGTGCAGAGAAAGGGTAGCAAGGGACAGTCGTATTAGCAGAAGAGAGCGAGGGAGAGAGAAGGCAAAAGAGGAAGGAGGAGGAACAGAAACTGAAAAAAGATATCTTGTTTATCTGTCTATGAAATAAAGAAGGATTGAAATTGCTGCTGGAAACTGTGCGTTATTTTGTGTCTGCCAGGAGAGACAAGTGTGTGTGCGCGGCAGGCCTAGGCTTTGTGTGTGTTGTGTGTGTGTGTGTGTGTGTGTGTGTGTGTGTGTGCACGCAGCTGTCTTTACTCTTCCCCTTCAGTAAGCGATGACTGAGCCTGTGTTGTTCAACTCTTGATTCGTGCTCAGTTCACACTCTGCACTCTGCAGGTGTCTCTCTGTATTCCAGTGAGAGAGAGAGATCTCTGATTAAACTCACACACTGAGCCTTGTCTCTTGTGTGATCTTACAAATCCTATCTTTTATTTCAGATCCTTGAAATAAACAGAGTAGACAGTAGCTTTGACAAAACCTTCGGTAACTCGATAATAACTGCGCATGTAAATGTGTTATTTCTCTGGCTGACCTTTTATCAGAGTCATGCTGGTCAGCTGTTGCCTATTTATGTTTGAGTCAGAAAACTGTCACACGCTGACTCATAAATGTTTCACTTATAATATGGTTTTAACATGAAGGCAATTGCCTTTGGGCCCTTTACTCATAGCATGTGGGAATCTCATGATGGAATTCTTCTCCCCTTCACGTCTCCTCCGGATACATGTGGCAGCTGAGAAATTGTAGACACAGATCTGCTGTAATCTCATAATGACTGCTTTTCTTTCCTTTTTTTTTCTTAAAGGAGTATGAGTCCAGGGCGGGACCCGCCACAGGACCACCCTCTCACCCTCAGCCAATGAGACGCAAGAATCTGGAGTTTGAGCCTTTGTCCACCACCGCTCTCATTTTGGAAGACAGACCTGCGTAAGTTTGAAACATAAATTACAGCTCCCATAATGCACTACTTCAAGTGCTTCAAGCTTCCATTTAATCAAATATTTACCTAAATTCCCTGGCCACTGATGGTGAAACAAGCTGTCACTCCAAATGTGTGCATATAAGCCTGAAGAGCAGGGTTTTTTTTATTTCAAAGTTCGTATACATGTAGCAGAAAAGTATGTGCTGTGTTTTTTTTTTTAATGATTAAAAATTGTCTTTCTATATAGTTACTTAGTGTGAGACTCAATTAGCCATAACTAAGCAGATTTCACACCTGAGTAAGAATTGCTTCATCTGGTGGAAACTTGGGAGCTTGTGAACTGAAATTAGCTGGAATGTTGTTATTTTGCATTCAAGATAACATACTCAATGAGAGGAAATAATTCTCTGAAGCAAAGATGTAACCACATATTCAGGATTGGGTGAACCAAATGTAATGTTTTTAGAATTAACAATTGAAAAGTGCTCGTCACTATTCTGAATATTGAGAAAATGTGTCCCTCTCAATGTAAGGCACTGTCCAAAAAATGTACAAAGAACTTCATCCATAGAGTGAATTCAGTCCTCTGAGCGATCATACACTTTCCTCATAAACCATGTCTGTTTTGGTCTTTAAATCATTCCTTTGACTTGAGGATTTGGCCTAAATTTAAAACCCCCAAACAACTGACATACTGGAGTTATACCAGTGAAAACATGAACATACCCTCTCTGAAATCTTTAAAGTGTTCCAACTATTTATAACAGATGGTCAGTTTTTATGTGTAAAGCAGAGATGGTCCCTTGTCTCCTGTTTTTAGCTTCATGCAGCAGATCTGGTTTTGTAATTATGTTGGTGCTGAAGTGTGTGATTTATTTATGTATTTATTTATTTTGTTAAAATACTTCCATATATAACAGTAACATTTGTCCCACCAATGGCAGACAGGAAGTGTTTCAAAAACTCATTATTTTTACAAATCATAATTTTTTAATTCCACTTGGTGATATATATATACATACAACTTTTACATTGTTACAAAAATAATTATTTTGAACTTTCTATTCATCAAAGAATCTTGAAAAAATGTATCATCTTGTTTTCCACAAAATATTAAGCAGCACATGTAATGTGCAATGTTCCTTGAGCACCAAATCAGCATATTAGAATGATTTCTGAAGGATCCTGTGACGGGGGTTATGTCTATGCAGCTTCAAGGACTACTTGTATTTTTTAGAAACCTGCCAGCTAAATCTGAAGAGGAATCTCAGAGGCACCGGCAGGAATACAGTGAGATGGTTGCAGGGGCCAAGAGAAGGGGTGAGTAACTGTGTGTGTCTTTGTGCAGGCGCTCATTGGAGTGTGTTTGCAGTGGTAATGACGTTTGACTGTTGGCCATGTGCACTTCACACACTCACACAGCTGGCCCTGTCACACAAACACAAATTGTTGTTGCATTAATGTTGCTACCTATTCTCTGGCAGACTAACACTTTCTCTTTTACTTAGAGATGAAAGAGGCACAGAAGAAAAAACGACAAATGAAGGACCGATACCGACAGGAGGAGAACATTGCTAATGCCATGGTGATCTGGAACACAGAAGTCCTGCCGAATTGGGAAAGCATGTAAGTCACTTATCGATGTCCAGCAAGCGGATTTATTTGTCTTTTAATGTCTTGTAATGATGTGTTCTATTGCCATGACGAAGGCGTAACACACGGCGTGTACGTGACCTCTGGTGGCAGGGCGTCCCGCCTAGTGTTCGCGGGAAAGTCTGGAGCCTTGCCATCGGGAATGAGCTCAACATCACCCCAGGTAACTATGGCAACTGCTGCACTCCTCACATTTGGTTAATCTTGATCATCTGTGGCCCTCTGGCTCTGCGTAACATCAATCTGACACAAACACACACAGATTGTGTCCAGATGAGCACTTATAAAAAGGAAGCAGCTGCTGCTTTTGTCACATCAATTGTGTTTGTATGTTTTAGAACTGTATGAGATCTTCCTGTCCAGAGCCAAAGAGAAGTGGCGGAGCTTCAATGAGACGAGTTCAGTTAATGAAAATGAAGGTCTGTGTTTGTTGACACTATCAAATCAAGTCACCTTTATTTATATAGCTTTATACAATACAGAGTTTTTCAAAGCAGCTTTACATGGGAATATGATATAATGATCCAAACAGAATTTAATTTGGCTGTAAAGCAGCTCTGAAAAGACATTAGTAAACAGTCAATTGAAATCAGTTCAGTGTTGATTCAGTTTGGTTCAATAGCAATGTAAAGCTCATCAATTATTGAATAAGTTCAGTTCATCTATAAAGCAGCTCTGCAGAAAACAGTGATGTCCTCATCCTATTCAGTTCAGTTCTCATCCGATCGTGTCAGTGCAGTCAAATCAATAACATTGCCGAATATTAAAACACTGTGATAGTGATTATTTTTTCCCTACACTAACCTGTCTGCAAACTAAACTACATCAATGAATGACATAAATAAACAATCTTATACTTCAAAGTGGAGCCAGATTGAGGTGAATAAGAGTTTTGCTCACATTGTCATTGTTCCATTAACAATTTCTTGAATTGCATCACATTAAATCATAAACTAGATAATAACATGACTGCTATGACTTGGGACCGGATTTACAACAACATATTCATATTCATGATAATTTTTCTGTAATCTAAGTGAATACCGTGAAGATTTTGATATGCCTTTTTTGGCCAGTAAGTCATTTGAAAAGATTTGCATCCATTCTTGTCTCATGATTTGCAAGTATGACAGCAATAAGACAAAGATAATTGTATGTGCATCTCTGATTTAATTTTTAGTTGCATTAATTTGTGATTAATCGTCAATACAAAATAAACATTAAAAAGTTAAGTTTAATCATCAAGGATGGCAAAAGTGCCAGTAAGGACATTTATAGTGATACAAAATTTCCATTTCAAATAAATGCTGTTCTTTCTATTCATCAAAGAATCCTGAAAAAAGTGTAATTATTTCCCCAAACATATTAAGAGCACAACTGTTTTCAACATTGATAATAAGAAATGTTTCTTGAGCACCAAATAAGCATATTAGAATAATTTCTGAAGGATGACATTGAAGACCACCATCACAGGAAAAAATACAATTTTAAAATACATTAAAACCGTTCTTTTAAATCATATTTTACAATATTACCCTTTTTGATCAAATACTATAAATGCAGGAATGGTGAGCATAAAAAAACGTTTTAACGGTAGTGCATGTAGCTAAATATTTCTTTTATTGATGTTTTGTAGCTAAATATTACTTATCCACTGTGGCTATTTAGTTTCTCTGATTGGGGAAAAACATTTATACATTACGTTTGAATTTAGTCTGAAGTGGCAAATAACGTCCTTTAAGCCGTTTCAGAGCAAATCCATAAAGATTGAATTTTGTTTAAAGGGTACCTATTATGGCGTTTAAAATGTTCCTAATAATGTTCTGGGAGTCCCCAACAACAGTTTTACATGCATGCAATGACAAAAAACACTTTTGTTGTCTTATAATATGCATTTATTTTTACCTGATTTGCTCACTGACTCCCTAATTTTCAAAATTCCATGATAGGTACCCTTTAAAAGCTGAAAAATATTGATTTTGAGCTCAACCAGCCCTAGTCTGACTGATGACTTCATCTGATTTTGATTGATTAGATTGTGGCGTGTCGCTGGCAGACAGAGAATCCAGTCTGGATTTAATCAAGCTTGATATTTCCAGAACTTTTCCCTCTCTCTACATTTTCCAGAAGGTAAGAACACGTGTCTAGGCTCTGCATTGTTTTTGAGGGGTTTGTCTGTTTTTATTTTGTTTCCCTTTTGACTTATTTGTGCCTTTCTCTTCATCAGGGTGGACCGTATCATGATATATTGCACAGTCTGTTGGGGGCATACACCTGTTATAGACCTGATGTAGGCTATGTAAGTAGGTCATTTCAACCATACCTAGTTCAGGATGTCCTTCATGGAGAGCTTGATGTGTATGTGGCATGTTTCAGGTTCAGGGGATGTCTTTCATTGCTGCTGTTCTCATTCTGAATTTGGAGGAAGCCGATGCCTTCATTGCCTTTGCCAACCTCCTTAACAAACCATGCCAGATGGCCTTCTTCAGAGTGGACCATGACCTGGTACATACATGCAGTCTCTCTTCATCAAACTTTATTTGTGGTACAGCACCTACATTTGTTCTTAAAATAGAGGGAGTGGTGTGTCTGCATTTGCAGTCAGCAATTATTCTGACCATCTGTTGACCCATTTATAGAGATTTCATTTGCCAGACAATTTCTTGAGTAGAAACTCTTAAGCCAAGAACTCCCAAAAGTCGTAATCTGCTGTCGAACATTCCTTTTATCTTAGACACTTACCGCTGTGCTTTTAATCATTCTTGTGTGGAGTCGGCTTTGTACTGAATTGATACTTTTTCTTCCCAAGATGCTGAAGTATTTTGCAGCGTTTGAGGTGTTTTTTGAAGAGAACCTTCCCAAACTATTCCAGCACTTTCAGAACAACAGCTTGACGCCTGACTTTTACCTCATAGACTGGTAATCTGCTCTTAAAATCTCTCTTCCTACTGTGCTTGTTCGTTCCTCTCTGTGTTTCTTTTCTTTGTTTTGAAATCAGAGAGAGAGAGATTGAGTAATGTTTTCCTGCAGTAACTCTTTATCGCCCCCTTAGGGCTGCTTTTATGTTGTCTCATATGAGGGGAAATTCATTCATATTCCCTCATGGAAAGGAAGCCCTAGTCAAGTTTAGGGTGGCGGAGTCTAGTTAATAGGGTTGGGAACTAAGAACCAGAAACAAATAACGCAACCAGTGCAGTCTCATTCCTAAACGATTAACTCTTTTTCCTAAAAAGTGATTCTTTTTAGCATACTTTACAAATGTTGCACTTAAAGGGATACTCTACTGGTTTTTCATATTAATCTATGTTAGTGAGATGAGATGATATTACTGCGCCGAGCCGAAGTGCTCCCAAGCACTTGCTATGGTATTCTGCCATACAATATAGTTATCCATTTTACACGCTTAGAAAAGCGCTGTTTTATTTTGTGTCACTGTCCTAGGTCGAGTTACACTACTCTAGTAACTGTATTTAAATAGGGAAACGTGGAGGTGTTTGGTCGCTTCTCTTCTTGGCCCGTATTAAATGAACAGGGCTGAGATAAGATCTAACAAAGTTTCGCCTCAAGACAGCGATTTAGTGCACGCACTGAGACGAGAGAGGTATGTATCAACTCGTCTTAGTTAAGGGAATAACATAGTTTAATATGAAAAACCAGTAGAGTATCCCTTTAAACATGTAGTCAAATATACACATTGTGAGATTTGTCTGTAGTATTTTTTTTTTTTAAATGCATGATTGAAATATATTACGAAATCTTTTTGTTTGCTTAGTATTGTTGTGCAATACTGTTACACTACCGTTCAAATGTTGTTGTTTTTATTGAAAGAAATGTATACTTTTATTCATCAGAGACATTAATTTGATTGCAAGTTAGAGGAAATACATTTATAATGTCTTAAATATGGCTGCTTTGCCATCAGGAATCAATTGTCATTTTGAAATTATAATATTTCACAAAATTACTGTATTTACTGTTGCCTCTGTAAAACATTAATTTAAAGGCCTGAATGGCCAATTTAAAGGCCAATGCTAAAAAAAAAATTAGTCAATGGAACCTCTTAGGAACTCCAATTGTTAAATTCCTTACGATTCCCATCTGCAAAAACCCAGACAAACTGATCTGACTTTGCACCACTCCTGCAAGCAGAATTCTCTCTTACCATTTTTATCTCTGTCATGCTCTCAGGATCTTCACTCTGTACAGTAAGTCATTACCGCTGGACGTGGCATGTCGCGTTTGGGATGTGTTTTGCCGAGATGGAGAGGAGGCGTTATTCCGGACAGGTCTGGGAATTCTGAGGCTGTACCAGGATGTTCTACTGCAGATGGATTTCATCCATAGTGCTCAGTTCCTTTCTCGGCTGCCTGAAAACACTCCTGCACACACACTTTTCTCCTGCATCGCAAACACACAGATGATCAGTAACAACCGCCGGTGGAACCAGGTGAGAAATACACGCAATGGTGGAAATTACATTTTGAAGCTTTTTGGAATACTTTTTGCCAACTGTTTTGTCTTGATAAGTCTAATTTCACTAATTTCATCAGTAAGTTCAGCCTTACTTCCTTTATGAACCTACATAGGTTTGTAACATATTTGCATAGTGTTAGCCTATGGTCTTCATTGGCTGCCTGCGATCAACGTCTACTTTAACCTGCGCTCAAACACTGTAGTTTTAGCTGAAACTGGAAGGGTTTGTTTTCTGTGTTTTGCTCTGTGAAATCAAATCCACTTTGCATGAACTTCCAAAGGATGAAGACTCGGGCTTGAATGGATACGTTAAAACCGATGCCAACACTATAAAGCCCAGAGGAAGCCTCTGGAGCTAAAATTCAGATATACCAATTGTCATTTTGTTTCCGACAAGCGTTAAGCGGTCGATCAATCCGACTGGGGCTAAGCACTTGGAAAGGCGCGGTTTCCTTTATCGAACCATTTCAGACAATAGAAAAGAAAAGGTGATGCTCCAATGTATATTATGAGAAAGTTAAATCGTTTTTTTGTCCTTGGATGCATGTTAACCTATTGTAGGAAACCTGCCAAACTAAATTAGGAACCTTTAAAAAAGCATAAAATAGTGGCATTTTAAATAAAAATATACGAGGGTCAATGACTGTCCATGTCATTTTTAATGTGATTTTCTTACAATAAAAATTAATGAAAGAAGGCTTTCCTCACTTTTTTTTCTCCTGCAGGTTTTCTCCGCTCTGATGAAAGATGGACTCAAAGAAACTGAAAAAAGCAGCAGCAGCAGCAGCCCTGCCTTAAGAAGCTAACAGCTGACTCTCTCCCAGAGGAATGATGATGTTTCTGAGACTCGTCGGAGATTGCGGTCATCACTCTGCACTTTGACCTCTGCAGTGTGCCTGATGAGGACCCGAACGTCTGAGGGACAGCTCAGGCTCAGCCCCGATGTGCTGACTGTCCTGTTCAAAGAATCTCATAAAGAACCTGTCCTGTTGAAGGGAACATGTCTTCACTTGCGCTTGTGAGCGTGTTTGTGCATATGTTTGTGTAAGAATGAGCCTGAGAATAAGAGAAATGTGAGTCAGGTAACCATATAATGTGCCAACTTTGTCAATGTTACTTTTGTAATGATGTGACTATAAGAAAACAAACTAATCAGAAGTGTTTACACACACACACACACACACACACGTCAGCGCCACATTATTTGACCACTCCCTTTCTAAGTGAAGTAAACCAGCGGTGAAACACACATAAACATAAACCTGCAGTAGCCTTTTATTAGCGCATACCAAATCTGTCATTAATGTGTTTGTTAGGCTGTTTCTCTCGATGTATCTGAATTCAGCCTGTTTGCTAACATATTTGCCTCTGACAGCAGGCATTGAGCCATTGAACTCTGAACATCCTCAGTGTGTCCCAAAAACACAGACCTCTATAGAAAAACACAGTATCTACAGGTGCTGTCATATATTAGCACTCCAGATTTGATACTTTACTTATAAAAAATAATCAGCTATAGTAATTTAAACAAAATGTTTTAGCACCCTTATATAACACATGTACACACACTAACCAACCAACCAGCAGCAAACAAGAGATCGGCTTTCAACGTCTGCACCTTCTACTACACTCCAAATGAATGAACCTTGACATTTCCGCATTGTTTTTTTCTTTCAGTTATTTAATGTCTTTTTTTATTTTTATTTAAGAATCATTTCTGTAGCTTTTTTTGTTTGTTTTTTAAATCTTCCTCAATGTTGTACAGTTTTCTTACATAACAGTTGTTAATATGCATTTCTGGTGTGAGGGCTTGAGTGTAGATGTGGAAAAATCGCAGTATTGGAGAACTGCTGTCTTCATTTTTTTCTTTTTAACATTTAAAGCATCATAAAAAAATGTGATGTTTACTAGAAGGTGCAAACCAGTGGGTTCATGTCTTTGAGGAGTGACATTTGCAAATTATTGGAAAATGTATTTTAAAATTTGCTACTTGAGAGGTTTATGGTTCATTGTCTCCAAAATCCTTGTTTTTAAACATTAAATTTAATGAAATACCTGCTAAAGAAAAGATGAATTCTCCTGGTAGCTTTGTACAGAATTCCGATGTTATTTGCTAAATGTGCTAGACAGATTTTTTTTTTAATGTCTTGCGTCTTTTGCAGTCTCGCATACAACAGTGTTCTAAAAGCGTGGTGCTCAAGTTAAAAGACGTTTAACTTCAAAAACAAAAACACCCTTTGAAACTTTTTTTTTACCCTCAACAAAAACGTTGTGTGAATGGCCTATTAAAAAGTATTAAACAGTTCATCTTTCTTTTCAAACAGCAGCTATACTACTATAAATGCATACCTGCTATGACCAAAATTGTTCATTTGTCAGGAGTGTTTCTGAAAGACCCCATGAATTTGCTTGACAAATTTGCTTGCTCCTTATTCCTTTTATAAAAATACCCTTTAAGATTACAGCTGTGAACCATGAACTATTTGCTGTTACTTGTATGTGGCATTAGTTAAAGGGGATGTTTTATTCTAGAGAATAATTTATAATTATAATTAACAAAAGATAAAGGTGTAGTCTTCAATATTTTGGACACTTTTTTCAGAAATGTATATATAAAGTAGGCTATCTCACAAAAGTGAGTACACCCCTCACACAGTCGTCAATGAGCTGCTTGTATAGCAGTGTATATTTACTGTCCTCTGAAAATAAATCAACATGCATGCAGCCCTTATTGTCCAAATAGCTGGTAACAAAAACAAAGTTTATCTTAGTCTCATCAGACCACTGGACATGGTTCCAGTAATTCATGCTCTTGGACAGGTTCCTTTCAGCAAACTGTTCGCGGGCTTTCTTGTGAGCCAGCTTCAGAAGAGGCTTCCTTCTGGACGACGGCCATGCAAACCGACTTGTTGCAGTGTGCGGTGTATGGTCTGAGCACTGACAAGCTGACCTTCCGCTTCTGCGACATCTAAAGCAATGCTGGCAGCACTCATGCGTCTGTTTTGCCATCTTCTGCACCTGACGCACAGCACGAGGACTCAACTTCTTTGATTGACCCTTGCGAGGCCTGTTCCAAGTGGAAACCGTCTGGAAAAACACTATGACCCTTGGCCTGTACTGTAACTCAGTTTCAGGGTGTTACCAATCTTCTTATAGCTTAGGTCAACACTGTGGAGAGCAACAATTCTTATCTTTGCCATAAGGTACCATGTTGAACATCCAGTGGTCTGACCAGTATGAGAGAATTGTACTCTAAGCACAAATTATAACTGCTCTAGTACAAGATACACAAATATGTATGGTCCTGTCAAGCAGACAAAAACGTGAAAATTATGAATAGGACATGTGGCTTTGCATGGTTAAACAACGTACAGCTATTATCACTAAGGGTGTACTCACTTTTGTTTCCAGCTATTTTGACAATAAGGCTGTATGTTGAGTTCTTTTTAGAGGACAGTTAATATACTGCTATACAAGCGGAACATTGACTACTCTAAAATATATCCAAGTTTCATTTCTATAGTATTGTCCCTTAAGAAGATATACTAAAATGCTTGCTGAAATGGTGAAATGGTGGGTGTACTCACTTTCGTGAGAGATACTGAATCAACTAAAAGGGAATCTTTGAGTTCACTAGCAAATAGTTGGTCTTAAGCAAAATGACAAAAAAACACTATACCTATTTTACATAAAGATTTTGTGTTAAAGAAAAACACAGTAGAGCACTGTACATTGAGCATAAGCACGACGGTTATAAAACAAACAGAAATCACACTGACCAACCTCTAACCGAAAAAATATTTATTTTCAATCAAGAACCATGTGTGAATTCAGAACATGACTGTTGCCGAGTGTTTGGTTTGTGGAACACTGTTAATAGGACAATGATAAATGGGACAAACCCAGGTTGGGCTGGACATACTACCAGAATATCTGCACAATTAGACATTTCTGGCCTTAGTTTTAATTTGGCTGTTCACATTTAAATGTAACCGTACTGAAAGTACATGTACTGTACGCAATGCAGGTGGAGTTTCATCTACAAGAAGCATTAAAATATTGAAAATAGCTTTTAGGCGGTCTAAGGCCTTCAACCACAGAAGACTCATCAAGAAAGCTGATTGAAATATACCACAACAACCAAGGCCCAAAAGCTCAAACATATAGCTGATGCTCTTAGAAGACCCTAAGCTTTAATGCGATTTTTTATCAGCTTCTGCTTTTTTCTTTTCCTTCTTGTCCTTCTTCTTTTCTTTTTTCTTCAATTTCTTCTCCTTCTTCTTTCTCTTCTTCTCACTCTTTGTTGATTCTACATCATCATCTGCATCGTCAATTTTTTCCTTTTTCTCTTTGGATTTGTCTTTACTCTCATCCTTACTGGCTTTGCCCTCAGACTCGTTTTTGAGTTTGATGTCTGTAGGATGAGGGCTTCTTTCGTTTCTGTTGCGCTTTCTATCAGGACTGCGTTCCCTGTGTTCGTGGTGAATCCGTGAGGATGTTGCCCTACTACTTGATGGGCTCTCCCGTCTGTGAGATGATGTGTGATGCTGTTCTCCGTGTCTCTTAGCATCCCTGTGCTGCTCCTGTGAACCTGTTGTCTGCAAAAATGAAGGAGAGGCAGATGTTTCTTTCCCCACAATTCAATGTTCTGCATTTCAGATTTAGAGCTAGTGATCCATGGTAAATGCCATTTATAATATCACCTTGTTTTTGTCACTGCGGCTGTGACTTGCAACATGTTTTTCTGCGCTGTTCATATCCCCGAAGAACTCCTCACAGCGCTGGCAGAAGAAACCCATCACTGGGATCAAATCACCACTACCTGCAATAAAGATACATGTTGTGTTTAAAAATAATTGTTCAAAAAGAACCATTGTACATAAATAAATACTTGTACTGAACAAAAAGAAAAAAAACATCCTTAAATGGTTGAACCCAAATAAAAACAATATTATAAGGTTTATGGTTTAAATAAATACAGTTGTATTTCAAAAATGCTATTTATTATCTTCTAATAAATAAAATAATGAACAGTTGTATAAAAATATAAAATACTCATGGTTTAAATACATATTTTACTGTACAAAAATAAAATGAAATTCTACTAAACATAGAAGATATTTTTAATAATGTGGGTAACCAGACAGTTGACTGTAGCCATTGACTTCCATAGTAGGAAAATAAATAGTCAATGGCTACAGTCAACTGTCTGGTTACCCACATTCTTCAAAATATATTTTGTGTTCAGCCAACAAAATGAGGGTGAGTAAATCACAGAATTTTAGGGTGAACTACCCCTTTAAAAGGTGTGGATCATGATAATTATTTAATACCTTCCTGCTTCATCAGACCCTCCAGTTCTTTTACCAGGTACTCTTTCCTTTTCTTTTGAATCTGTTTCTCTCGTCTATCTCGCTCCTTCTCACCAATCTTCTAAAACAGTCACAGGAATTCACAGTTAAGACTCTTGGGAGCTTGTCATAATGCTGGAGTGATGGTGTTAATAAAGACCTCTACCTTCTCCTCACGCTTGGATTCTTGAGTAGAATGGCTGCTTCCAGAGCGATTACTCCTACTGTCATCTGCTTTGGATGCTGGAAAAAGATAGTAAAAGTTGAATGCATTACAAGCCCAGGTTTGGTGTGAAAACTTCTAGGTCTTTTTATCTTTTTTTGAGATGGCTGACAGAACACAACTGCTATGATGCAATGCAACCACTTAAAATATACTTTCAACAACTTCCTGACACAATCCTGCAACTTAAAAGATTCAATTCCAACCAATTGTAGTACTGATTCACCTCCGTGAAGTTGACAGCCCATAAAACGAAATAATCTCCAAAACTATGCCATTGGTTTGTGCCGTTAAAACGAACATTTGTGCTGGTTTGAATATTGAACATTATTTTTTTGGTTGTGTTATGTCACTCTCCACCCCATGTCGTTCAAATCGCTCCAAACCGGTGTCGTTCGTTTGTGCTCGGTTTGTGCCGTTAAAACAAACATTGTATCTATTTTCCTTTCGCAGATACAGCTAATTTAATTCGGGAGCTGTGACGTCACTCTCCACCCCATTTCTTCTAAATCGCACACAAACTGTGTCGTTCGTTTGTGCTTGGTTTGTGCCGATTTGTGCCGATAATATTAACACGGTATCATATCCCCTCCTTTAGAAATAACAAATATAATTTGGGGCAGTGACGTCACTCTCCACCCCACCTCATCTAAATCGCACCAAACCGGTGTTGTTCGTTTGTGCTCGATTTGTGCTGGTTTGTGCCATTGAAAGAAACATTGCAACTACGATCCCCTCTTAAACATGAAAAAAAAAAAAAACTTTTTAAGCACAGTTACATAACTGTCCACCACATGCCGTCTAAACAGCCCAAATACTGTGCCTTTTGTTTGTGCTCGATTTGTGCTGTTTTGTGCCGTAGAAAGAACCATAATAAAATTATTCTATTCTTCAGACATCACAAAATCTTTGAAAGAGTAGTGATGAGTGACGTTACGCAAGCAAGCCGCGCTCCATAACAGCAACAACAACTGCGACCACTTGCTTGAGTTCATGCTTCAGAAGCTACTGAGCCTCTTTTATTTATGTATTTATTTATTATTTAGGCCTAGCCTACTTTAATGTAATTTTATTTTATTTCTTTATTTCTTTATATTTCGTTCTTATGCTATGATGCTTGTATTTTGTCCGATTACATTTCGTATTTTGTAGGGATGGGCATTTCAAGCAAAAATAATATTCGATGATTGCTGGAAATTATTTGATTATTATTCAAAAAACGCACATCTGCCCCTCATGCTCATCGGTGACACGGCGTTCCTCCGACAGTAAATTTCTCTGTACTGTAGGCCTATATGTTGTAGCCATTAAAGAAAAGTTAGTTTCATATTTATGTTTAGGCTAAATAATATGTTATTTTTTTCCATTTCATATTGATTAGGCCCTAGGCCTATATGAAAAGTGAGCCGCGTGAGTAAGATGCGCAATATCGAGACATATCATTTGACCACTTCATTAAGTTTTGTTTTGTAGAAAGCCTTTATTTAAAGTAAATTTCGTTTTGTATAAATTGTATCTTAATTTTAATCAATGTTTCATCAACCAATTGCCTGGATTTAATAAATTAGCAGCAATGATAGCAGATAATAGCCTAATCAGGACATGGAGGCGCCGACGCCATATAACTTAGATCGCACGTGAACTGGAGCTTGTCTCATAAATGAACAGAAATATATCCAAGCTTGAAATGTCTACTTTTAAACAAAACAATTCAAAACGAAAAGAAAAGAAACAGACAACTCTAATCCGTATGAAGTGTGCATTCTCACTATAGGCACCTTCAAACACTGCGAAGGTGGCGAGTCAGCATTGTCACACAAAACACTAGTTTATTAATAAACAATTAAAATGTCTCCTTGCTATATTTGACACATTCATAATGATTAGGCTATTTGCCGGTTCTTTGTGGCAAGCTTTATGCGTCTGCTAACTAATCGACTATCGTGACTCATCCCTATTTTGTACCTGCTGGTATTAAATGAATACTCTTCACCCAACAATGAATAAAATCTCTATGACTTTGTTTAGTAGAAGTTCAGGGAAGTTCAGGGAAGATGTTAAAACAGCAAACTAACAAGTAACAGTCCTCGATTAGTTGCTTTAAAAACATTTTAAACAAACAGAAACACTGCTCACCAGTCCTTGGTTCACTTTCTCCTTCAGAGAAAGATAAAATGCTCTTTGAGAAATGAGAAATATTTTATCATCTGCAATAAATATATAAGGCCAAGGCCAAGACAATAGCCAACACGTTTAAAACAAACTACAGTAGCCTAAACTTCCATCCGATTATAAATTAAGCTCGATTTGAATAAAAACATAACAAAGGAGATTATTGCTACAAACTTTTCAAAAAGCTGACACACAACGTGCATTTTTAAACAAGTGATACGCATCAATCAATCACATAGGCCTACCGTTTTTTTATTATCTTGAGCTTGATGAAGTCACTGGCAATAAAACATTTCCGTATCTAAAGAAGAAAAGAACGACAGCAGCCGCGGCCCTGTGCGAGCACAAACGCACCACAGGTTTGTATACGGATGAAGAGCGCGGCTTGCTTGCGTGACGTCACTCATCACTACTCTTCCAAAGATTTTGAGATATCTGAAAAATGGAATAATTTATTATGGTTCTTTCTACGGAACAAAACAGCACAAATCGAGCACAAACAAAAGGCACAGTATTTGGGCTGTTTAGACGGCATGTGGTGGACAGTTATGTAACTGTGCTTAAAAAGTTTTTTTTTTCATGTTTAAGATGGGATCGTAGTTGCAATGTTTCTTTCAATGGCACAAACCGGCACAAATCGAGCACAAACAAACGACACCGATTTGGTGCGATTTAGATGAGGTGGGGTGGAGAGTGACGTCACTGCCCCGAATTATATTTGTTATTTCTAAAGGAGGGGATATAGATACCGTGTTAATATTAACGGCACAAATCGGCACAAACGAACGACACAGTTTGTGTGCGATTTAGAAGAAATGGGGTGGAGAGTGACGTCACAGCTCCCGAATTAAATTAGCTGTATCTGCCGAAAGGAAAATAGATACAATGTTTGTTTTAACGGCACAAACCGAGCACAAACGAACGACACCGGTTTGGAGCGATTTGAACGACATGGGGTGGAGAGTGACGTTACACAACCAAAAAAATAATGTTCAATATCTCAAACTCCAAACCAGCACAAATGTTCATTTTAACGGCACAAATCAGCACAAACGCAGCACAAACCAATGGCATAGTTTTGGAGATTATTTCTTTTTATGGGGTGCCAACTTCACGGAGGTTACAGATTCTACTCAAACTTCGTTTTATAGATAAATTCAGCTTTATGCAAACTTTAAAGTTTTTGAAAACCCCCTTTTGAGAAGATTTTTTTAAACAGTTTGAATACATCCTGCTGACATGAATTGAATATTCAGTGTTCAAAACTCTGGCGATGGTATCATAATATTTGCATTGGACAAAAGTGTCAACTAAACTAATCAAATTCATAGTGGAAAACATGCTGGCTCTGACCTCTGGACAGTGCTTGCAGCGCCTCCAGGGCTGGTTTCAGCAACGGAAACGAGGCGGCCACTCCTTGTCCTTCATTTTCTCCTTTAGTCTGGCAGCCATTTTACAGATGTCAGTCATGCCTGGATTCAGGCCGATGGTCCTCAGGAGGTTTTTCACCTTCTCACATTCCTCTGGAGTGACTTTCATCGCGCCCAAAACAGCGGGCTGCACACTAGCAGACATGCTGTGTGCTTTGGGTTCCAGGAGATTGTGAGTCTGCTGTTCTGCTGTACTGACATGATGAACCGGAGACCTCGCGGATCTTGTCTGGGCCAACGGGACAGTCACAGCTTGAGGTTTGGATCTCTCCTCTTGCTCTCCATACAGGAATTTCTCTTCATCTTCAACAGTCTGGAATGAAGGCTTGGATTCAGGCAGCTGGTTGGGTGTGTTCCAGGATAAGATATTGGAAACACTGCTGCGGTCTTCGCCAGCCCTCTCGTGAGGAAGCAGGGCACCATAACAGAGTTCAGCAGAGGTTTCAGGTTCAAACCTCGGCTCTGGGTTCTGGAAGCCTCCAGCTGCAGACTGATTTCCCAGAAACATTCCCCTTGTGTCATCAGTACTCTGTTTAGAACGGAAGGGAAGAGAACTCACATTACTTCTGGTGCAAATTATGAATTTTAAATGGTCTGGAAAACAAACATCAATGACAAGCGTGTCAAAAACAAAGAAAAGGAAAAGTATTTTAAAAATCAATTAATTTACTCACTCTAAAAACATTGAAAACACACACGCACAATTTTTTTACATTTTATATCTGAATTATAAATTCAAAAATATATAAAAAAAAAATGAATAAAAGGTTAAGCCAAACTACCTAATTAGTGGGTTTTTTTAACCTTTTAATTAAGCGTGTTTCTTTATTCTAACATCCTAAGTTTTTACTTCTCAAGCCCTTCAGTAAGCCCCTGAATATAATTAATTTATCATCTTAGACAATGATTGTTCAAGCCTTTATGCATTGCATTTTTAATATAGTTTTTAAGGTACTTTTACAACTTTTGTTTTTTGGAACTGGTGATTCCCAGAGGTTTTTCATTTTTTAAAGGGGGGGTGAAATGCTGTTTCATGCATAGTGACTTTTTTACACTGTTAAAGAGTTGGGTTCACATGCTAAACATGGACAAAGTTTCAAAACTGAAGTTGTAAGTTTGATGGAGTATTTCTGTTCCAAAAATACTCCTTCCGGTTTGTCACAAGTTTCGGAAAGTTTTTTTCGAGTATGGTTCTGTGTGACGTCAGGTGGGGCGGAATTTCCTTATACGGATCTTAAGAGCACTTCTCCCGGAAGGGCGCG
The DNA here is from genome assembly GCA_036326025.1 of Chrosomus eos. Taxonomy (NCBI): domain Eukaryota; kingdom Metazoa; phylum Chordata; class Actinopteri; order Cypriniformes; family Leuciscidae; genus Chrosomus; species Chrosomus eos. Next base: position 18,868,551 of record CM070832.1, read on the forward strand.
CGCGCAGCTGTAGCCTAGTGCGTGCGAGAGATCAGAGAGATCAGAGCGCTGGGTTCGGCTGCGCTGCAATAAAAAAAATGCCACCAAAAAAGTGTGTTTTTGGTTGCCAGGGCAAGACAACACTGCACACATTTCCAAAGAACCCAGCGTTAAGGGACCTGTGGATGGATTTTGTTTTTTCCAGAGCAGCAACGGAGTTGTGCAAGTGTTCTTGTTTGTTCCCTTCATTTCGACGGTAATAGTTGTATAAACAAAGCCCAGTTTGACGCCGGATTTGCAGATCGCCTAATACTTAAAGATGGAGCAGTCCCAACGATAAAGGTTCACGGAACCGCAGGCGGTGAGTAAAACTGCTTCAAATGTCTGTGAGTTGTTAACTATCGGCGTGTAAGTTAAGCACAGCAAGTAAACAACATGATCACGTACAGTTAATGTATCGATGGAGCATGCGATGTATGGTGTGTGTGTGTGTGTTTGTGTGTTTAAATACATTTGTTTAGCTGGCCACTGTAGGTGTCAGTTTGATTATTGTAAAAATAAATCATGTCCTCATAAACCACGAGTCTGTCTGTTTACAACACCCGCAAAAGCTTTGCGCGCTCCCGCCCACACGGCACGCCTCCACCCGCTCGGCTTTTTCCGGAAAGACTCGGTACAGCCTATTTTCTTTTATAAATATAATAAAACTAAAGACTTTTTGGAGATATGAAGGAATGCAATACTACTCTATAGGTACTCAAGATTAACATGAGATTGAGTGAAACTGAGTGTTTCACCCCCCCTTTAATGATCTATGGTAATTTTTTCTCGTTCATGCTACCCACATCCGGAGCTAGATTTCTCTGCACGTGTTTGACGTGACATGCGTATGCATGCTTTTCTCCCCCAAAATCCATCCCGGCAGTTCTAAAATATAAATCATTATTATAATAGGTCTCTCATTAATACAATTTTTTTTTTAAAATAAAGTAACTTCAATCAACAAAAATATTAACATCATGTCAATGAACCATATACCAAAAAAGAACTAACACTTAAAACATAACAGAATAGTGGTGCACACCTGGTCTCTAAGGAGGGCATCCTTGACCATAGGCAGGTGTTTCTCTAGATCTTTGTTCTGTAGGATCTGTCTTAGTCCATGAAATAGATCAGGCATGGTGCTAGCACCAAGGCTCACTCCGCTGCTGCTAGAGCTGTGATTGCCTTCTGCGGTCCCTCTGTAAGACTGTTTGCTCTGACTGGGGCTCAGACGTGACTGACTCTTACTGCTGGTTGCGCTCTTCCCATGGCTGCGACTGCGGCTCCTCGCACGACTTTTGGCCCTAGGGCGGCTTTTAGCTCGACTGCGACTACGGCTGCGTGTTCTGCTGCGAGCCCGACTCTTTCCGCGACTCCGAGCTCGACTACGAGCCCGGCTCCTTCCACGACTCCTGCTGCGACTACGTGGGCGGCTCCTCCCTCTGCTCCGACTTCGTGCTCGGCTGGGATGCTTGTCTGCAGTGCGATCACTGGTGTCACTTTTATCTACTCCCAGCTCAATCCGGTCACTTGCCTGCAGGATTCGGAGAAATTCCTCTGCCTTTTTCCTTCATTGTAACACATTGAAATAGATTTAGGGTTAATCAACAGTTATATACACACACACACACATTTTTCAAATAAAGCCATTTATTACTGACTCTGTTCTGTGAGACCTTTTCAACCTTAATTGCGTATTATGTGACGTCACATGAACGCGCATCACAGAACAGAGCAAGGTGAGCATTTGTGCTTATAAAACGTAAACTTTTTTATTTATTTTTGAAATGGCCGATGGTTTCGCTAGAAAAGAACCTTATTCAACGTCTGGTATCGTTTAAAGCACTTTGAAGCTGCACTGAAACTGTCATTTGGACCTTGAACCGTTTGGGTCCCAGTGAACTCCATTATATGGAGAAAAATCCTGGAATGTTTTCATTAAAAACCTTAAATTATTTTTGACTGAAGAAAGAAAGACATGAACATCTTGGATGATCAGTAAATTATCACCAAAAGTTTTTTTAAAAGTGAACTAATCCTTTAAATAGATAAGTGCGTAACCAGATCTCACACACTTAAACCAATGAACTTACACACACCTGCATTTCTTCTCTTCTAGCTAGCTAGTTTCCTAATATAGTTGTCTAATAAACCTGCCATTTTGTACTACCAACGATTGGTTGGCTCCTTGATGAACGCTTTGTTCATATTTAAGTTGCTTTAGATAAAAGCGTCTGCTAAATGCACAAATGTTAATAATATGTTTCTTGAGAAGCAATTCAACAGTTTAGAATGATTTCTGTAGGATCATGTGACACTGAAGACTGGAGTAATGAAGCTGAAAATTCAGCTTTGCATCACAGGAATAAATTACATTTTTAAATAGATAGTTTTTCACATATTAAATAGATACGATTTCACATATTACTATTTGTATCCAATAAATGCATGTTTGGTGAGCATAAGAGACTTCTTTCAAAAACATTTAAATAATATTACACTGTGTGTGTTGTGTGTGTGTGTGTGGTGTGTGTGGTGTGTGTGTGTGTGTGTGTGTGTGGTGTGTGTGTGTGTGTGTGTGTGTGTGTGTCTGACAAACCCTCATATGGGGACAAAATGTCCCCACAAAGATAGCATATCTGAATCCTTGTCCTTGTGGGACATTTTGGTCCCCATGAGGAAAACAGCATATAAATCATATTAAGTGATGTTTTTTGAAAATGTAAAAATGCAGAAAGGTTTCTGTGATGGGTAGGTTTAGGGGTAGGGTTAGTGTAAGGGGACAGATATACAGTTTGTACAGTATAAAAATCATTATGCCTATGAAGAGTCCCCAAAGATGTGTGCGCCTGTTTGTGTGTGTGTGTGTGTGTGGTGTGTGTGTGTGTGTGTGTGTGTGTGTGTTGTGTGTGTGTGGTGTGTGTACACACTGCCTGGCCAAAAAAAGTTGCAGTTTGGATTTAAATAGGCAAATGCCTAAATGCCTATGTTTGGTTTGGTAACAGTTCTATTCCTAATTGATGGATTTTGTAGCTTTTCATTTCTTAGACAACCATGTAGGAAGACACATCATGGCCATATTCCAGGATGACAATGACAAGATTCAACAGGGCAGGCTTAAATTGTAAAAGACAAAAGATTGTTGTAAACATGCTCTGAATCTCTTTGTTTAGATTCTCATACCTGACTTCTTGGTTTTGCTCATCTAGACTTTGTGTTGACCAGCTTTGTGAAGACTGACCAAGCTGATGCTGATTTGAAGGTGTGAGCTGAGAGCTGATGATTGTGGATCCAGTCTGGTCAGCAGTGCGGCTGGTGAAGGGTCGGTTCTGCAGGAGGGAGACAGCAATGAAAAGACTATAGAAATATCACAACATACTGACAAATAACATGTCAATAAAGATATGAAAGATTCATATAATATCCAGTACGAAAGTCCGTCATACAAACCTCGAAAGAAAGATTTTGAACGAAGATAAGTATGACAAATGTTTGCAGGCCACCAATCAAGCAAATTAGTGACGTTGTAAATGCATGCTTAAATTTGTTTTAAATTAACTATGTAATACTGCAGGACATTGCATGTCTGCTCGAACGTTTCCAAGGAAGCGTTCAAAAAGAAAACGCATCACTTGCATGAAATCCAATAAGATATTTAATACTGTTCATTTTAAAATAATTCTGATTGGTTTTATAACTGCCAGTAAAAACACGCACCTCGTAGAATGATTCTCTGTTGTAGTTTTCATTCCCTGTTCCGTACGGGCGTCCCGGAGGAGGACCCGGCTGTGGAGCGCAGTATTGAGGCCCCGGAGGAACCCCAAAAGGAGGACAGAACGGCGGAGGTCTAAATGATGCTGCGGGGTGTCCGAAACCTGACGGAGGTACCGGTGCTCGATGGTAGTCCGGGTTCGACGGAGCTCGGTACATTTTCGTGCTTGGATATCTGATCAAATCATGTGTAACTACAACGAATTTATTCTCCCATTCACTCTTGAGCTCCTGTGTGTCTACATGAATCTGAGCGAAACCACAGCGCCGCCTGCAGGACTGGAACCACAGCGCAGATCACAAATGTGTCTCTGTTCTACTGCCTGTTCAAAACTCTTTCACTTACGTTATTTCACAGACTTTTAAAAGTGCTAAAAATTAAAAATGCATTATAATTAAAGAATTTAAATAAAAAAATGTATTTATTTATTCAAAACTTCTAGAACATATAGGCCACATACTTTTCTCCATGCACATTTACATTTATGTTAACATTTATTAAATTATTACATTAAATGAATGATTCGTCTTATAATTCAATTAATAATAAATTAATAATTTGAATTTAAATGTTTTTCATCTTTTAGATAATTTGTGAAGCCAAAAGTACATTTAGGACTGAAATATAATCCGGCACATTTATGGTCGGCTAAAAGAAGGAGGACCCCATTATGCCAACCTAGCATTGCAGTCATTACGGCTGCTAGAGGGAGTGATTTACAATGGAGTTTAGCGATATTCTTGATTCTTTGGAGGACCTGGGGTAGGTGAATCAAACCTCCCGTTATAAACTTTCATTCTTTTATTTATTATCGCTTTATCACCCGGTCTGATTTTCGGTTTAACGGCATAAATCTGACCTCGTGCACGAATGTCCCTGCGTTTGCCGGTGTTCTCCAGATCTGAGACACAGAACCGCTTAACGTTACCCTATTATGAACTGCTGCTGATTGAATCTGCTTTAAGTTGAACATTTCAAATATTTTGCACTCTGTAGTCACTCTTAATCATAATATATCAAAGCTGGGGTTACTGGCACATGCATTTGACAGCATGATTTCTATTATCAATTATTTGATTGGGCCGTGCAGCGTCAGCAGTGCTCAAAATATCTCAAATATCTCCAGTGCCATAAATAGCCTGAGTCATCATAGCCTAAATGAACACACCTCTGTCACCACATTTCCAGTTCTCGAAGAGTTTACAAAAACACCAGGTCCATAGACTGTTCTAGAATCAGTGCAGAACTAGTGGGGATGGGTGGGTTTTTGTGTAATGAAGACCTTTAGATGTAATAGGTAAATTAAATACCAGAGCTAAGATCTGTTAGATATTGCACTTTTGCAACGTCCTTGGGTTAGTTCACATTATCCCAAATAGCAGAGAAAGTGCAGAATGACCCAGGGCCGTCTTGAAAAGCAAACATAGTCAAATAAACTGCTCAGAGAAGTGTGTATGTGTGTTTGCAGATACCAGGGGCCACTCCTAGAGGAGGGATCACTTGAGACAGCGGTGACTGGTGGTGCTGCATCTCCAGAGTTCACTAAAGTGTGTGCCTGGCTTGTGTCTGAGCTGAAGCTCTATTGCAAACTAGAGGAGAATGTGCAGGCGACCAACTGTGAGTATGATCCCGCACACATAATATAATCTATGGCAGGGGTTTTCAAACTCTCGTCCTGTGGTCCTTAAGTGGGCGCTAGTCTGATGTTGGTTTGGGGTGTGTCATGGTGTCAGGTCCGAGCGAGGCTGAGGGGTTTCAGCTGGAGATGAGTGGTCTTTTATCTGAGCTGTGCTGTCCATATTCTGCTCTCATCACTGGAGAGGTCACAAAACGTCTGCTGAATGCAAACAACTGCCTGTTACTGCTAGGTAAGTTAACAAAATCATCTGCTCATTCCTGTGCTTCTTTATAAAGCTTTTCAAAATGGGGCTGAATTTACTTACTTGAAATAAGCTGAAAATATATATATATATATATATATATTAGGGGTGTAATAGTTCTCTGTAAAAAAAATCGAACCATACCATACGCCACCCACGGTTCAGAAGACCCTTGCACCGTGGTTCGTCTCAAATCTGATGTTATATGTCTATAATATTGTTTGTTGAAAATTACAACGCGCAAAACAGACAGACAAATTCGGCTAATGTATGTTTCTGTCGATGGATGCACATTCTGGCTTCCCCTAAACTTTGTTCAGTGCGAGTGCCGTATGCTCTTAATATGACCAGTCATTTACGTCGTCATCACTCGGGTATTGATAGTGCGTCAGCGCAGATGAGACCTGAACAGCACGCATTGCTCTCTGTGTTTAAACTAAACTCATTTAGGCTAAGCATTGCCGATTTAATCATTCAAGCGCAAGAAAACACAAATGAGTACTGTGCACTGTGAGAAGATTTGTGTGCGCACTCCTATGAAGCATGCACACGGAAAGCTGCGTCTCAGACAGCGTGCAAATATTCTGTCAAGTCTTGCAGTTGAATGGACAAATTCACACACAGATTGTCAACATGACCGCCTTGCTGAGTATCCTAGCAAACATAGTAGGTTATGTCTTAAGTGAACATAAACAGCCAAGAAAGACAACACATGTGAATCAGTATCAGAATACTGGATTCGTGCATTGTTTTAAAGTGAAAGCAGCCTAATATTCCTGCTGTCTGTATGTGTTTGTAATGCTAATCAAACAACAAAAAACAAGGAAATCACTCACTGACTGCTCTCTCTAGTTTAGATTTTAAAATAAGTGAAAGAGTGTAAAACCTCATTAAGACCTTTAATAATATGCAATGTTGTTTTACATTTGATCACTTTATTCAATTTCTGTACTTGAAAAGTACTGTTAGATCTGAAAAACCTGAAAGAATTTGTATCTTTTCTCTATTGTATTTATTTGTGGTGTTGCTTGTAGTTGATTATTTGTTCTTATTTTCTTTATTTTTATTTGACAGTAGTCCTTTTTTCCCTGAAACATAGCACATACCGAACTGTACCGAAACAGTGACCCTAAAACAGTGATAAAAACCGAACCGTGAGTAATTTGAACCGTTACACCCCTAATATATATATATATATATTTCATTTAGTTTATCTTGATGTACTAAATATAACTGAAATTAAAATTAAAAAACGATATAGGCTATATATCTATATAAAAATACCCCCCCCCCCCTCGTGAAAATGGAAAATATAAACATAACTTATTTAAAATATTAACAAAAAATATAGTATCTCAATGATATCCATGTTTTTTCAAACTAATGTTCTTCTAGGCTTCTTGATCTCCGAGCTTGAGTCGTCCAGGATGAGCCTGGTGAACCATCCTCAGAAGAAGGTGCAGGAGAGTAATGTTTTCATAGAGCTGAAGGGCATCTGTATGGCTCTGGGCATGTCCAAACCTCCTGCCAACATCACCATGTTCCAGTTCTTCAGCGGGATTGAGAAAAAGGTGAGGTTTATTCAATGGTGATTTATATTATTTTATATATTTAATGCATGCCCTTTACAGTCTATGTGCATGCCCACACATTGGGTCACTAATGTATTGGTGCATAAAAACCTCTGTGTGGACACTTTCACTTTTGTGTTAATTTGCTATTATTTATATACTTTTATAGTATTTATTCATATTTTGAATTAACTTTTTATATTTTTATAGTTTTTGTATTTTATTATTAGTTTTTATTTATTTATTATTTTTATTCAGTTTAGTTTTAGTACTTCAATTTAAACTTAACTTTGAGTTTAAGTTGTTCATCTAGTATTTATATTTTATGTTAATTCAGCTTTATTTCAGTTAACGAAAATATTTAACACTAATAATTAGAGCCAATTAATTATTAACTGTAGGTACACAATCCAGATTAATCAATTTTAGAGTGATGCACCTGTTATGAACCTGACATTATATAGAAAATAATATGGAAGTCATTGTTTTTTTGGGGGGTGAACTATCCCTTTAAAGATGGCGAAGAATCTTTTCTGCTTGCAAAATAATGCATGTACACATTTTTTGGTCATTGTTTGTTTGTACATTGAGCAAGTATGTTCCAATCAAATGCAATTGCCCCTCAGCTGAAGGAAGCTTTGTCCAAGGTCCCTCCAGCTCATATAGGAGAACCACTACTGAAGAAACCACTGGGTCCTGTACATTGGGTAAACTCTGAATTTGATTTTAGATTCTAAAATTACTAAATTAATCACTTTAGATTTGAACATTGTGTTACATGTTTTTGTTTAAATGCCTTTTACCTCCAGGAGAAATTGAAGCAATAAACCAAGCACTTATGAATGAGTATGAAGTCAGAAGGAAAATGTTGCTGAAACGACTGGATGTGACCGTGCAATCTTTTGGCTGGTCAGGAAGAGCCAAGGTACCAGAATCTCCCTTTCACTTTATGTATAACATAAAAACAAGTTTACACTGATTAAGCTACAAGAATGAGCATTGAGCAATATGGTTTGAGTGAAATTTAAAATCACTCTGCTTTGTAATTCTGCACAGACGCATGCTGATAAACTTTCGAAAGTGTACCAGCCTCTTCGTGTGGCGCTGGCGGCTAAAACCAGAGTGTCTGTGGCTCACCTGTTTGCTGCTAGAGAAGATTTATCAAAGATCCTGAGAACCAGCAGTGGTCACATCAGGGAGAAAACGGCCTGTGCCATTAACAAGGTGAGTTTGTTTTGAATGCATTTTCACTTTCACTTCATGATCCTTCAGAAGTCATTCTAATATGCTGCTTTGGTGCTCAAGAAACATTCATCAATGTTGAAAGCAGTTGTGCTGCTTAATGTTTTTGTGGAAATGGTGATAATTTGAGGAATAGAAAGTTCAAAAGTACATAATGTATTTGAAATAGAAATTTGTTTTTGTTACATTGTAAACAGGGCTTGACATTAACACCCGCCTAATGCGGATGGATTTCAGCAGCTGCATGTAACGCGGTCACTCCTACTAGCCACTTTGGCGGGTTGAATTTTATATAATATTTTCAATTGTAGTCTTTTAAAAAGGCATCTGAAATAATAACTACGTGCAATGTACCGTTGTCAAATATATCGATTTTTCAATACACATCTATACGGAAATATCTGAAACTCTTCCGCAGGATACACAAACCAGCTGCGTGTTCTCGCTCTCGAATCTCTCCGACAGCGAGTGACACACAAATCCTGTATTCACTCGTTTCATTTGCACTGTGACTGAATGAATATTGTTGGTGGTACAGGGCTTGAATTTCGGTGTGGGATTGAGCTTATTGATAATTTCACTCATTCCCGCAGATTTTGTGCTCACACCCAAAGTGGCACCAAGTATATTGGCAATATTAAACCGTATAATGGGTCCGTGCGTCAGGTTTTAATGTGACAGCAGCCTAATATACCAGCTGCCAAATGAGATATTGAAAAAACAATATGGCAGTTTTCCCTATGGTATCGATGACAAAATTGTGGCCAGTGAAAATGGCTAGATTTGGCATAGCACAGTGCAGAAAAGTTAATGTCAAGCTCTAATTATTAATGTCTTTACTGTCACTTGTGATCAATTAAATTCATGCTTGCTTAATAGGATGTATTAATAAAAAAAAACGTACTGACCCAAACTCTAGTTAATAATCTTCCGTTTATAAGGTACTCATGGGTCGTGTGCCTGATCGAGGAGGGAGACCCAATGAGATCGAACCCCCACCTCCGGAGATGCCTACGTGGCAGAAACGGCAAGATGGTCCGCAGGGGGGCGGAGGAGGACAGTACTACTCCGGTGGTGGAGGAGGAAGAGGTGGTGGACGAGGTGGTTATGACCAGCAGCAGGGCAGCCGCGGAGGTCATGACAGAGGTGGTGGCGGCGGCAGAGGTGGGAGAGGACGGCAGGATGGCTCTGGCGGAGGTGGACACCAGGGTCATTACCAGGATGGTGGATATCGAAGCAGTTATGGAGGTGGAGGTGGAGGAGGAGGACCTGGCTACCATGGAGGCCAGCAGGGTGGCAGGAGGCTGCAGGACGGTACACAGGAGGAGGCTACCAAGGCGGAGGTGCGAGTTTCCAGCATGAGGGCTACTATCAGGACGGAGGTCGACACCAGGAGAGAGGTGGAAGGGGCGGTCGTGGGGGAAGAGGGCGGGGGGGGAGGAAGAGGAAGTGGGCAGGGAGGAGGATGGGGTGGAAGAGGAGGGCAGAATTTTAACCAAGGCGGGCAGTTTGAGCAGTTCTTTCAGCAAGGTGGGCAACAGTATAACCAGGCTGGCTTTGGACAGGGAAGACAGTTTACTAGCTGAAAAAAGACGGTTACTGCGATCTACAGCTTCAAAGGGGACCCACAATTCTGTGAGGGTGGGAGACTGAGAGACGCAGGCCTCTGAATGAGCAGATTACATTACATCTCATCATTCCCATGGTGCCTCGGAGTCTGCTTTACCGAGATCGCCTCTGAATGAACAATGTGCTTCTGCATGTGTACGGTTGGTCTAAACGGTTCTGCTTCCACCAGACTATTCAAACTACTTCACTTATTTAGAAGTGCGTGGTTGGGTCGCCAAAAAAAACCCCGGGATGAACTTTGTGTTGCTGGGTTTGTTTTCATCTTTCTTCCTCATTGACGATTGACATCAGTCGAATCTACTGCCTGATCTACGCTGCCCAACTCTGAATCTGAAGAAGCCTTATCTTAGAGAAGCTACAAAACTTTTGTTATTCTAGTTTTATTTATGGAATTGTTTTACTTTAGTTCTCAATGTCCATCCTGTTATTTCAACAATCAGCACTTGAAATTTTTCTTTTTGGTCTCCCCCAATGAGGTTTTGTTTAACTTTGAGTAAAAAGGTCAGTTAATTTCTTGACACTCACATGTGAATGTTAATTTGCTGACTGTGGAAACCCTGAAATTGAAGAATTGAGCTTTCTGCTGTTTTGGGAAACAATGTTTAAAGGTTTTTGAATGATTAAATAAACCATAAAGGAAATATCTCACTGTCTTGCTGTCAAACATTTTTATTGCCAAAAACTGACATGTTTTAAGTAAAGAGGAAAAGTTCTTTAATATTTTTTGCATTATTATTGTCATTTATTATGGCAGTAAATATTAGCAGTTACAATGACGAAAACAACTTAAATACAAGAATTCTACAGAAAGTATGCAGATCCCCATGATGCAGTGTGCTTGTGACATGCTTAGAAATACAGTGGCCACATGGGGGCGATAGACATCTATTTTTATTACTTGCAAATCCTAAACATTTCAGTCATAATCACAGTTTAAACCAGTCATTATGAGACATTAAACACAAACTGTAGAAGTTTGAATAGTTGTGATTAGTCCATGCTAGGGTAGTGTGTTTATTGAAGGTTTTCTCATTTACAGCAAGTGAATTCTAACAGTGCGACGAAGGATTAATGGAACATTTCTACATGTGATGTATTCAATTATTAATCTCATTCCAGTTAAAACAGACCAAGTTCAAATCTAATTCCAGTTTTATCTTCATAACTATAAATACTTTAATATATTTACTTGTCAAACATACAAAACGTGTTTAACATTACATAAATGTTTTCAAAATATTCCAGTCAAGATGGTAAAAGTCCCTTGATGTTTAATATTCAGTTTTATGTGGCAAGCTTATTTTCACTGGCAACCCTGAGACGCTGAGATGACCTGCTCACTTAGTTCACACACAACCTTATTTCAGCGTTGGTAAAAAGAAACTTACATAAATTAGATTGCTTTTTACATACATACTGTTCAGAAATTTAGCGAGACCCTTGAGCAGAAACGCATGTCTGTTCAATATTTGAAATGACTAAAATAAGAACTTTGTGAAAATAGTTTTATAGTATAAATAGACACCTTTTCCTCAAGTAGACCTGTCTGGCATCAACCAGAAACATTCATATCACTACAGTCAATACAGTAATGACAAGGTTGATCATTTTACAGCAGTAATATTGGCCATAACTGGTGGCGAGAGTCATCCGTTTTTCAATGCACGTCTCTTGAGTTCGCAAAGCTTAAAGATGTTTGCACAAGAAATTGTGTTGATATAGGTACTGCTGCTCATAAGTCAAATAATGTGTGCTCATGGGCAATGATTTGGTCAAATGATATTTAAAACACTTTATCAGTAACACTCACCAAGTATAAACAACACGAATCTCCCACAGGAGGTTCCTGTACTCCGCGTCTCTGTAAGTCATGCTTAAATTGTTAACATTAAAGGGATAGTTGGGCCAAAAAAAAAAAGAAAAATCATAAAATAAATTTTGAAGGATGTTGGTCTTATATTCCACAGAAAAAAAATCAACAGGTTGGAACGACATGAGTTTGAGTAAATAATGACATAATTTTCTTTTTTGGGTGAACTGTCCTTTAAGTAGTACACTTTATATGCTACATCAGGTGTGTTCAATCCTGCTCCTGGAGGGCCACTGTCTGCAGAGTTCAGCTCCAACCCCAATTAGACACACCTGAGCCAGCTAGACAGTGTTCCTCCAGGACCGTGTTTGGACATGTCTGTGCTACATCAAATGAAAATGAAATTGATTTTGCACGTGTATTTAACACCTCTTATCAGAGATCTCGACACAATTCAAACACTGCTTATGCATCATATCATCAGATATAAACAGATGAGAGCAGAATCAATAGCATAGTATTAAAACACTCTGAGAATGACACTGGCAACAGGTAAGTGCTCACAGTACTACACATGAAGGCTTCAGGATATCTATCATGAGCCGGTGAACGTGATTTCACCAAGTACACATGATCCAGGATCAACATCTTTGTTGATCTGGATCAACTTTCCAATCAACCAATCAGATTTGAGGGACAACTTTACAGTTTATGTCACGTTTAGGCTTAGAATCAGGATGAAGTACTTAAACATCAGTGTTATTCACCTATCATTACCCTCTGATTTTAGGAAAAGTTATGGGTAGGGTTAGGTTTAGGGGTAGGAATTGGGTAAGGACTACATTTTGGGACAGGAATGTTGATCCAGGATCAACAACATATGTTGATCCAGGACCATATCTAACTTGGCAAAATCACGGTGACCATCATGAGCCACTGGCATCTAAACATTCATTCTGTAATCATTTATTTCCTTGCATGTTGTTTCAAACCATACAACTTTTTTATAAAAGAGAGCAGCTCACAAAAGAAAAAAATGAATGTCAATGGCAACCAACAACTGTTCAAGCTCCAAAAATAAAGACCAAAAAACACCATACTTGTCCATATGACTTGAGTCAAGTCTTTTAAAGCCTTTTATAGGTCTGTGACAATCTATCCTTAAACAATCTATAATTGTGGTGCCAGAAGAGCATCTAATCCTATAGGCTCAAAGACTTACTATAATCATTATTTGATCTGCTGATCACACTGTGCTTTCTGACTTTTCTCACAAAAAAAAAAAAAAAAGATTAATGCGGCCTGTCCCATCTGAGCCTTTTGGGCTCTAACAGAGCCGAGTGTCAAACTTATTTCACAACATATGTCTCTGAAGGACGCTGTGTTGCCTTGATGATGGACTATCTGATGGACTCATCTGGCACTTAGCAACAGAGGCCATACAAACAGCAGGCTGATGGCACACCTGTATCTGCAAACTCTAAGTCTCTGAATTTATGTATATATGAAGATCATTTCAAACTTATATTAGCTATCAATGTTACTAGGCAACACTGATGTTACTTCATGGACTCCTGTCTGGTTTTTCTCAAGCACAGGAGACACAACCTTTGGTGCAAACTAATCTTTGAAAGAGTGTAATGATTTTTTTCAATTCTATTTGGGGTCTTAAAACTCAACGTACCTTCCCCTTCTGATCATAATGTGTCGCAGGTTAACACATAAATGAAGTTAGTGTTTTAAGATTCTATTATACATACGTTTATCTTCATATTTCCTTCGTGACAGTTCCACCTTCAACTTCAGACAAGCTGAATGTTACATCCACTGTGTCCTTTCCACGTAGTGTTTTTGGAGAACGAAAACCAGAGCGTGCGTTGAAACCACGTCAACGGCATACCTTAAATACTCCTTCTCACAGATATATTATCATGCTGATGCATCCATCACATCAGCTTCTTCCAGTGATTCTCAGTTAGGTCTGCTACAGTCTGATACACAGCACAGCACAGCACAGTCACTCTCTGTTTAGACCTTTCCTTTGATGCAACCCTTCCCCCAGTTTAGTCAACGGGTTGCTTGCCAGCTCTCTATTGCTGTGGCTGTAGAAATAGTGGCCCTATTCCTGATCCACTGGAGGCATTAGGCACCCCAGCATGCCCCCTAGAGAGGAGAGCCCTCTGGGCCATGGTCCTGACAGACTCCAGGGTGTCCTGCATGGGCCCACAGAGCAGTCAAGTCAGCTGATCTGAAGAAGAAAAAAACAGAGTGGAAGATCATGAAGACACGACTCATTTGTTCAGAGAAAAATAATTGGTGCAAAAATTTCAATGTGGATTTGGGATCTCTGTGACTTAGGGAAGTAAGCAAATACCTAGTAACCACACACCACATCCTAGAATCATGGAGGCCACTTCTGCAAAGGCAAATGGCAATGGAACTTTCTTAAGAAAATGTCAAAATAATGATGAATAAATTAGTAATTCTATTATTGGGTTTTCTTCAACTATGAGAACCCTGGCACAGTGGATCTTTAGAAAATAAACATTTGTCTGGTAAATACTGTATGTTCAACAGCATACACTACCTTTTTTTGTAAATAAATTAATATTTTTTATTTAGCAAGAATGCATTAAATTGATCAAAGTTGGCAGTTAAGATATTTATGATGTTACAAAAATTCCATATTAAATACATACTGTTCTTTTGCACTTTCCATTCATCAGAGAACCCTGGAAATAACATATCCTGGTTTTGATTATTTGATAATCTTATCATTGATAATAATAAGCAATGTGTCTTGAGCACCAATATTAGCATATTAGAATGATTGCTGAAGGATCATGTGACACTGAAGACTGAAAATTCAGCTTTGCTGTCACAGAAATAAAAGATTCAATGGAAATCAAATTCTATTAAAAAAATTTCTATAATATTGCACAGTATTACTTTTTTACTGTATTTTTGATCAAATTAATGCAGTCTTAGTGGGTAAAAGAGACTTTCCAAAAACATACTTTTTTTCCCCCTTTTTCAATTTTTTTCTACAATTAATTTGTTAGTTTTAATTGTAAATAAATCCATATCTGGTACAGAAAAGGCCAGAAGTTATTAAAAATCATTAAAACTACAATTATTATTATTATTATTGTTTTATATTTTCACCCAAAAAGGTTAAAAACCGAACCAATATGCTAAACATAGTAAAACATGCGTATTCATAAACTGCTCACCTAAAAACTAAATTCTGCATTGTAACCCTGACAGGTGCGTCAGCGGTTTAATCCCTGTGTGTCAAGTGACCCTGGCTTTTTTTTAAGCCTGTTCTAAAATAA
Organism: Chrosomus eos; assembly: GCA_036326025.1. Classification (NCBI taxonomy): domain Eukaryota; kingdom Metazoa; phylum Chordata; class Actinopteri; order Cypriniformes; family Leuciscidae; genus Chrosomus; species Chrosomus eos. The sequence goes on from CM070832.1 coordinate 18,883,811, forward strand.
CACAGAGACTATCTGAATTTAACAAACACGGCAACACAATCTGGGTCACACATATGCTCTGCATTTGAACCCAAAACAAGGTGTCTGCCACATCCTAAAATAACAGCCTAGAGCCTTAGTGCGACTCCATACGTAGGCCCATCAGCGTGAGTGTCGAGGAGCTCTCGGCCCTGCGGCCTCTGATCAAGATTATCTCTAGAGCGACATGAGAAGAGGCCAGACCGTGGAACCTTGGCGTTTCCATGGCAATGGCTGAGTGAAGTTTCAAGATGTTCCAGGGCCTTGAGAGAGGCAAGAAGTGATGGAGGAATTAAAAAGCAGTGACACATGAAGGTGGTTTGTGAGATTCACAAGGTCTTCCTGCTCAAACAAGTGTGAGTCATCTTTGTCATCTCATAGAACATGTTTTTGGGAAGTGTTTTTCCAGCACACTGAATTTGTAACTATTCTAAATAGTTAATGGATAATTTCTTCTTAATTCAAATGTGCTTCTTTTTTTTTTTCGTACCTCAGAGGTCCTGGTTTTGTTGATATGTTGTTCTGCGAGTCCATTCTGCTGTGACTCTTCGCTGTGCTCCTGTGAGTTCCTGCTGTTCCTCGTCCCTGCCGAACTCTGCGTGTCATTCTCCCAGCGGGCAAAGCCTTTGCTCTTGGATGCTTTGCGATGTGGCCTGTACCTCATTTTGGGAAAGGTGTGTGACCCGCTGTCAGCGACGGCAGCCCAGCCGTTCTCGGGCCAAAGAGGTTCTGTCTGTGTGGCCTGACTGGTGGTGGCTCTCTGGAGCCGCACTGAGATGCGCTGGGCTGAGCCGGTCATCAGAGTAATGGACTTTCCCTCCAGGTCAGAGCTTGACGATGGCGACACAGCAGGGAATGTAAACACCTCATCATCATCTGTGCAATGACAAGACAAGAGTATGGTAGCAAAGAGAAGACGTTTTTGTATTGGTTTCCATTAAAACATTCCAAAGACAAGATAGATTGCACAAATGTGTAAGAAAAAAAACTACATTTCAAAGAATATCTCTTGATTTGCGTTTATTTTTTTGGCGCGACTGGCAAGTAGTTTTTCCCTCTAAATTTTGATTTGTTTAAAACTAGAAAAAAAATTATTATTCTCTGAAAGCAATGGTTACTGGTTAATGGTTACAGTCTTTGGGAAAACTTCAACACCCATTATGCACTGGGCATGCTGCCATCCAAGGCAACTCAATATCCAATATCCAACTCCAAAAGTCAAATATCGCCTTTCTTAAGCAGAGAATACTTCTTAGCAAACTTTTAGTCATACTGGTAATGACATGTTTTGTTCCCAGATACAAGAATTCAAAGAGTGCAAAGAATCATAAATATGGGAAAATCTGTAAAACCACAGTGTTTGTAGTCAACATTTTAAATGGAAGTGAGCATCCCTATGCCCTACTCTCTCTCAAGGGCATAGCCCTTGAAGTGGGGACTTTGGAGGGAGCAGGACAGTGTGTCAAAGTGAAGCCGTTTGGAACACACTTGGCGAAGGGAGCAATGAAAGACCATGTCATTTCCTCATTATCTTCACATGGAATGTTGAGAAAGCTAGACAAATGACAACAGGAATATCTTCTTATTGCTGTTAATATGATACAAATAAATGTACATTTATAATGACATTCTTAAAATATGCTTTATGTGTGTGTGTTCCCGATCTGCTCTTAACTTTATAAGTTAAGTATTAAACATAAAAAAATAGAGGACTTGTCACCCTGGATCACATGACCATGAACGATTAAACTACTTCCATGAAGTGACCACCGCCCTTTGCTAACAGACTTATGTGAAGGGATTCAGTTGTTCGTTTTTGTTTGGAACGTCCCTACAAATGGCGTCCCCTTCCTGAGGTGCCCTTCAAGGGTTAAAAAATACATGAATATCTTAGTCCATGTAACAGAGAATGAGTAATCATTGTTCATTTAAATTTACTGTTCTACCGATAATGTAACAATACAAAGCAGGTTGAAAATCAGCACTTTTGCTTCTCAAGTAAATCTTGTTTATAAGACGATAAGATATTAAGATATGGAATGAGGCAAAATACAAATGTTTTTTTTTGTATGTCTGTGTGTGAGTATTTTTACAGTGAGATAAGCAGATGGTGATGTACTGTACACATGTGTGTTTTCACCTTTGCAGGTGGGCAGGTTGGGGCTGCTGGGTAAAGAGCTGTGTGTAAGCACTCCAGGAGACACGCTGCCCAGCGATGTGGACCGAGGAAGACGTCGGCATGCCAAAACCAGCAGCTCACGACACTGTTTATGGCAGTTCACTCCACAGTCTGAAAACAATAAGATTCAATTTTAACAAAAGTGTGCGAACTTCAACAAAAAAAACCTGTATTGACAGATTTATAGATGTTATAGATGAGACAGATGTTTCTATCTGTTTGTTATTGAATATTTAACACACCACTAATATCAACTAACAAAACAGCAAAAAGAAACTATTAGTGAATTTACAAAAATGTTCAAGCATCAGCATAATTTGCTCTATTTATTTCTTTTTACCTTTGCACTTGTATCCTTGTTTAATAATTCCCCAGAGCTGAAAACATGGACCACGGGAAGAGGAAGGGCATGAAGAGAGAGAGAAGCACATGAGTAAATATGAATTAGGGACAGAAGCAGCAGGTTTATGCTGTATTTGAGTTCATGGTTTTCTGTACACAGACCCATGTGTAATCAACAGGATACTTCCACACGTTGCACCCTTCCTGTGCAATACAGTGTGAGAGAAGGTGGATTTGTGTGTGTGTGTGTCTGAAAGTCTGTTTAAAAGAATGTGTGTGTGTGTTAACTCAGCGGATTCCTGTCTAACCATCTGTGTAAATACAGAATAATCTGAGCAGCAGTGACTATGACTCATTGTAGTGTATACACTCGCTCTAAAGTTCATCAGCCCACAATAATCAGCACTATGCCAACAGGAAATGTGATGCATTTACTACGAAAGACACAATTTTGTACAAATCTTATGTGTGTGTGTAGGGCTGGTTGTCAACTGATTTATTTATTTTTGTACATTGTATTATTAATGTATATGTTGTTTTATATCTTTGTGTTTGCGCTATATTTGTTAAAAATAAATTCCACTTTGTTTGATATTTTGTTACATAATTCAAAAACATTATCCAATGTACCTCTTTCTGGAGGAAATATACTACCGCTCAAAATTTTGGAGTCTGTGATTTTTTTTACAAAATAAAATAAAATAAAACAATACAGTAAAAACAGTAATATTGTTAAACAATACGTGTTTTCTATTTTAATAGATTCTAAATGTAATTTATTCCTGTGATGCAAAGCTGAATTTTCAGCATCATTACTCAGTCTTCAGTGTCACATCATGATAAAATAATCCAAATGAATTTAGCGGTTTAGTGCAAATTATCTAAAGAGACACGATTGCTTTAAATGACGAACAGATTGAATTTAGACGTTTACTGCTCAATTTATATGGATTCGTTTTATGATCTCTTTACACACTTTTTGAAGTGTCAAAGTGGAAGTTGTGTAGCTGTCAATAGAGAAACAAAGCTCTCAGATTTCATTAAAAAGATCTTCATTTGTGTGCCGAAGATCTAATGGGTTTGGAACGACATGAGAGTGAGTAATTAATGACAGAATATTTATTAATAACTATTCAGTTAATATTTTTGTGGAAACCAAGATACATTTTTCATGATTCTTTGATGAATAGAAAGTAAACAGAATTTATTTGAAATTTTTCATTTTATTTTGTAACATCAGAAATGCTTCCTTGCTGAATAAAAGTATTAATCTCTTAAAAATAAAATAAAAATGTTACTAACCCCAAGCTTCTGAACGGTAGTGTTTGATTATTATTATTATTATTATTATAAATGATTTATTTATTTCTACAGTCAGCCACTTGGCCTGCAATGGTAAAAATCTTGGGAGTGAGAAACAGCTAAACACTGTGGTTGAGGTTGGTTTTAACCTTTAAACACTGTCTGCATGATTCAGTGATGTTGAGGTAAACTCCTGCTAGGTGTGCTTGTTTGCACCTCAGACAACTTCTACTGCACTTTAGTCACAGAGAGTATCTTTGCATAAGTGTTGCACATGAGAAATCTCCAAAATACATGATCAACTCTGCTGATGTGAAAGGAAAGGATTACATTTTGTTGTTATTTATGAGCCTAATAAAATCAGCTCTTACAAATCCAGCGCAGTGTTCACAGAATGTTGGCTTCAGGTAGGTCATCTCCTGGAAGTTGTGAATAAACCCAGGACCCATCTTACACTGCAGCAGCGGGTTGGCACGCAGGAAATACGCCATCATCTCATCCTTACTGATTAATCCATCCCTGGACAAAAACAGAAAGGGATAATCATGATTTCCTCCATGCAGCTCATAAAGCAGTCAACACAACTCTTCCTTTGCTAGTGCTCTTCCTGTGTCACAATAGGTACAGTATCTAAATAGAACCAGCGTGAGTGCAGAAGCTCAGGAGAAATGCATGCAGTCACGCGCCAGTAATGCGGTTTGAGCGCTGTTCTGCTAAGATGAACCACAGAGGACGCCTGGGGAATTTCTGAGTTTGTGTGAGAGTCTTTGCGTGTCTGATGCTGTGCGTCCTACGTTGGGAGGCATGACCTTTAGCCTTTTAACAGTGCAGCAGGTAACCCACACTGAGCAGCAGCATGTCCTGAAGTGACTACACCGTACACATGCTGCATTCTTAACCTCTGATCATTAAAAATAAATACAAAAACATTTGAAATGCTACATGCATTTATCCAAATGATACAGAAAGTATCAGGCTCAAAAATACGCTGTATTTTCAAAAATTCACAAAAACATTGCACTTTAGTTCTCTTTAAAAATGTATAATTGTTGTTTAAATATTACATCATGGTGTTGTGTAGTCTGCGCACCATGCTCTGCTTCACGGTTGCGAAGAACCCTTTAAGGAATTTCCAGACAAATTACATTGAGACGATGTACTGAAAATGTGTCTCCTCCAATATCACTGAATCTCTGCCCAGGTTTATAAAGGATCATTGACACAGACTATGAACAGCTCTCGTCAAGAAATGCTATTAGCAGTTTGGCACTGCAGGGGTTTGTTAAAAGAATCACACATTTCATGTGTGTGCGTTTCCTACTTACTGGTCTTTATCAAGCACGCAGAAGGAATCGAGGAAAGGGAAATTTGCCGCGATACTCTCAAAGTCTTCCTGAGATATATATCCGTCATGGTCGTGGTCATAGTTTCGAAAGACAGACTTTAAATGCAAAAAAAAAAAAACACAAAAAAGGAATACACAAGTTTAGTGACTGTGATGCAATGAGCAAAAGCTAAATACATACATACATATTCTGTTAAATTATCTTATTCTTTGCATGTGGCATAACAATGTGCATTGACATAATTTACCATATAACCTGATTTATCTAAATAAACCATTTAGGAAGTTAGGAGTCACTGAAATATGCTTGAGATAATCAGCCCCTTATATTCAAAGCCTGACCTGGTTTTACGGAACTAGAAAACAATCTGTGGCATTTGTATATTTGAAAAATTCTGAAATTAATTTGGATTTATATAGGACATGAAAAGGTTTTTAATATTATAAATGTCTGTGAGTATTGTTGTTGACAATATCTTACATCCACGACCTTCCTGATGTGTTTGTTGACCACTGAAGGATCTGGTTTGGTTGTTACCCCAGAGGCCCAATCCAGTGGAGCCAGAGGTTTGTTGGGTGTTGTTGGAGATGTTGGCTGCAGAAAAACATTGATGTTATAAAATCGATTATGTTCTGTGCAAATATATTTTTTTTTTTACAAAAGAAACCTTTTCGAGCTAAAACTCTTCGAGAGAGGAGGAAACCAGTCAATATTTTGAGATCACAATCTCAAATGGGTTTCAGTGGAAGATAAATCTTGAGAAATGTTTCACTTAAATTACCAAAACATGTTGAATGTTTGGGGTTTTAATGCTTAAAAAGGCCATCAAGGCTGCATTTATTTGATCAAATAATTAATAATATTTTGAACGGTTTTCTATTTGAATATTTTAAAATGTAATTTATTCCTGTGATGGCAAAGCTGAATTTTCAGCATCATTACGCCAGTCTTCTTTCTGAAATCATTCTAATATGCTAATTTGGTGCTCAAGCAACATTTATTTTAATATTACTGAATGTTGCAAACAGTTGTGCTCCTCAAAATGTTTTGTGGGGGAAAAAATACAAATCTTTTGTAAATTTATTTGTCACTTTTGATCAATTGAAAGCATCCTGAGTAAAAAATATTAATTTCTTTTGAACAGTAGGTTCAATGGGCCGTACAGCCATCTTACCTGAGATTTGGGGTTCCGAGGTTCTCTGAGCAAGGACAGCTCATAAATTTCATCCTCTGTGTAGTACAGATCCAAGGACAGCTTTACACAAACAGACATAAAATTAAATTATAACCACTAATTTCCCTAGAGGATAAAACCATTGTAATTCAGTGCTGCTGTCAGACTTTAACTGTGTATGCAGATTTACGACCACAGATGTGTAAGCTGAACTCACAGTGAGCAGGTAGATCAGGTCCATGTTGGGCTCCACCTGAGCCACAGCACTCTGCAGGGACACCAGCTCATTAAAGGTGAGATACAGCTGCTGCATCTTCACAATGTTCACTTTCCCATCCTCCACCCAGTCCGGGAAGACCACGTGCACAGCTATCAGGTCCTTCAGATGAACGCCTAGGATCGGGATCTTAAACCCTTCGCTTTCACTGAAGGCTTTGCGGTAAGCGCAGTAATTACCGTTTGACGAAACCAGCTCTGTCATTTCATTCCAGATCTGTCAATATCAAGAGAAAATGACAGTTCCTGAAATTAATCAACTTTTTCTGTTATATGTTCTTGATATAACATGTCTGACCATTTTTTTGTTTTTTCTTAGTGCATTTCTCATATACTAGCACCTCAAATGCTATTTAGACACTTAAATTACACCTAAAATAGATTTATAACAAAACATTTTCTTACAACCAGCTTCACTTCTCTGTGGTTTTTTAGAAATACTTTTCTTGTATTTCTCGTATGATTATGTCTAAACTGTTTCCCAAATGTAACGTGACAACTCCCCCAGCAGTGGGAGTTGGTCTTTCATGACAACTTGACTTTA